>CM064434.1:6350273-6976315 GCA_032690845.1 Eleusine coracana subsp. coracana | reverse complement strand
TTGTCATGGTCACACAGTTTGTCTGACGACCCTTCTGGAGCAAGGACTAGAAAAAAACAATAGCGTCATCGTCCCCTTTCCATCCCATCAAAGAACGCCTTGTTTGGACGTCGGGTGTGGGAAATATCATCAAAACCGTGAAGGGGTGTCGGCTGAATCTGAGACGAACACGGCAACCGAGTTGGTGACGACGCGTAACTTGGGGAAGGCCATGATATGTGCGTCTCCAGCATGGTGATGTCCTCATGAGAGAGAGTTAGAGAGAGAGAGAAAGAGAGAGGGAGAGAGAGAGAGAGAGAGAGAGATGACATTCATTCATCAGTGTGGATTTTTGTACATATCAATAGAGGGCATTGTTGGCACTCCCCAGGTGCCCCTTTTATATTTGAATATTACCCCAATTAGAATATAATTGATACTAATTTCGGCCATTTACCTATGATATTGCCTATATATTTTTATATGCGTTGTTTTGGAGCGTTATTGCAGAAACAGGTAAAATTGGTGATTAAAGTGATGCTGGAGAGGTAGGGGGTAAACTCGATCATGGAGACTCGGCGTCGACGAGCCGGCTTGAATCAGACACGATCCAACCCCACAACCATTGCATCAAGCACAACTCAATTGTTCCTGCAAGCGAATCGAGAAGACAAGCAAGAAAGGATAAACACGCAATCTGAAATTTTAAATATGGATAAAGCAAATCATGAAGGAAAGATTCAAGCTCTTATCACAAAAGGACTAATCGCCACAGTGGTGTAGAACAAGAACAGGGGCCCAGGATTATTGTAAAAGAACTTGTCGCCACAGTTACAACAAATCGATCAAGTTTCTCTCTAGAAAACTGAACTAATCAAAACCCAAGACTAAAAGACGGCGGCTACTGAGTTTATAAAGGAACCATGGGCGTCATAGGGATGGGGGTGACCAAGGGGGCGCCCACAACATGGGCTTTAGGCCCGACACGATACAAGGCCAAGTTGGCCCAAAATAGGTGGCGGAGCACATTGTCATGGTCACACAGCTTAACTGACGACCCTTCTGGAGCTAAGAGTAGAAAAAAACGATAGCGTCATCGTCCCCTTTCCATCCCATCAAAGAACGCCTTGTATGGACGTCGGATGTGGGAGATATCATCAAAACCGTGAAGGGGTGTCGGCTGAATCTGAGATGAACGTGTCAACCGAGTTGGTGACAACGCGTAACTTGGGGAAGGCCATGATATGTGCGTATCCAGCATGGTGATGTCCTCATGAGAGAGAGTGAGAGAGAGAGAGAAAGAGAGAGAGAGAGAGAGAGAGAGAGAGAGAGAGAGAGAGAGAGAGATGACATTCATTCATCAGTGTGGATTTGTGTACATATCGATAGAGGGCATTGTTGGCACTCCCCAAGTGCCCCATTTATATTTGAATATTACCCCAATTAGAGCATAATTGATACTAATTTAGGCCATTTACCTCTGATATTGCCGATATATTTGTATATGCGTTGTTTTGGAGCTTTATTGCAGAAACAATTAAAATTGGTGATTAAAGTGATGCTGGAGAGGTAGGGGGTAAACTCGATCATGGAGACTCGACATCGACGAGCCGACTTGAATTAGACGTAATCCAACCCCACAACTATTATACCAAGCACAACTCAATTGTTCCTGCAAGCGAATCGAGAACACAAGCAAGAAAGGATAAACACGCAATCTGAAATTGCAAATATGGATAAAGCAAATCATGAAGGAAAGATTCATGCTCTTATCACGAAAGGCCCATAGTGGTGTAGAACAAGAACACGGGCCTAGGATTACTGTAAAAGAACTTGTCCCCACAGTTACAACAAATCGATCAAGTTTCTCTCTAGAAAACTGAACTAAACAAAATCCAAGACTAAAAGACGGCGGCTACTGAGTTTATGAAGGAACCAGGGACGTCATAGGGTTGGGGGTGACCAGGGGGGCGCCCACAACATGGGCTTTAGGCTCAACACGATACAAGGCCAAGTTGGCCCAAAATAGGTGGCGCAGCACATTGTCATGGTCACACAGCTTGACTGACGACCCTTCTGGAGCTAGGACTAGAAACAAACGATAACGACATCGTCCCCTTTCCATCCCATCAAAGAACGCCTTGTTTGGACGTCGGATGTGGGAGATATCATCAAAACCGTGAAGAGGTGTCGGCTGAATCTGAGACGAACGCGGCAACCGAGTTGGTGACGACGCGTAACTTGGGGAAAGCCATGATATGTCCGTATCCAGCATGGTGAAGTCCTCATGAGATAGAGTGAGAGAGAGAGAGAAAGAGAGAGGGAGAGAGAGAGAGAGATGACATTCATTCATCAGTGTGGATTTGTGTACATATCCATAGAGGGCATTGTTGGCACTCCCCAAGTGCCCCTTTTATATTTGAATATTACCCCAATTAGAGCATAATTGATACTAATTTAGGCCATTTACCTATGATATTGATGCTGGAGAGGTAAGGGTAAACTCGATCATGGAGACTCGGCATCGACTTGCCGGCTTGAATCAGACATGATCCAACCCCACAAACATTACACCAAGCACAACTCAATTGTTCCTGCAACTGAATCGAGAACACAAGAAAGAAAGGATAAACACGCAATCTGAAATTGCAAATATGGATAAAGCATATCTTGAAGGAAAGATTCAAGCTCTTATCACAAAAGGACTAATCGCCACAGTGGTGTAGAACAAGAATAGGGGCCCGGGATTACTATAAAAGAACTTGTCGCCACAGTTACATCAAATCGATCAAGTTTCTCTCTAGAAAACTGAACTAAACAAAATCCAAGACTAAAAGACGGCGGCTACTGAGTTTATGAAGGAACCAAGGGAGTCATAGGGTTGGGGGTGACCAGGGGGGCGCCCACAACATGGGCTTTAGGCCCAACACGATACAAGGCCAAGTTGGCCCAAAATAGGTGGCGCAGCACATTGTCATGGTCACACATCTTGACTGACAACCCTTCTGGAGCTAGGACTAGAAAAAAACGATAGCGTCATTGTCCCCTTTCCATCCCATCAAAGAACGCCATGTTTGGACGTCGGATGTGGGAGATATCATCAAAACCATGAAGAGGTGTCGGCTGAATCTGAGACGAACGTGGCAACCTTGTTGGTGACGATGCGTAACTTGGGGAAGGCCATGATATGTGCGTATCCAGCATGGTGATGTCCTCATGAGAGAGAGTGAGAGAGAGAGAGAGAGAGAGAGAGAGAGAGATGACATTCATTCATCAGTGTGGATTTATGTACATATTGATAGAGGACATTGTTGGCACTCCCCAAGTGCCCCTTTTATATGTGAATATTACCCCAATTAGAGCATAATTGATACTAATTTAGGCCATTTACCTATGATATTGCCGATATATTTGTATATGCGTTGTTTTGGAGCTTTATTGCAGAAACATTTAAAATTGGTGATTAAAGTGATGCTGGAGAGGTAGGGGGTAAAATCGAGCATGGAGACTCGGCATCGACGAGCCGGCTTGAATCAGACATGATCCAACCCCACAACCATTACACCAAGCACAACTCAATTGTTCCTGCAAGCGAATCGAGAACACAAGCAAGAAAGGATAAACACGCAATCTAAAATTGCAAATGTGGATAAAGCGAATCTTGATGGAAAGATTCAAGCTCTTATCACAAAAGGACTAATCGCCACAGTGGTGTAGAACAAGAACAGGGGCCCGGGATTACTATAAAAGAACTTGTCGCCACAGATACATCAAATCGATCAAGTTTCTCTCTAGAAAACTGAACTAAACAAAATCCAAGACTAAAAGACGGCGGCTACTGAGTTTATGAAGGAACCAAGGGAGTCATAGGGTTGGGGGTCACCAGGGGGGCGCCCACAACATGGGCTTTAGGCCCGACACGATACAAGGCCAAGTTGGCCCAAAATAGGTGGCGCAGCACATTGTCATGGTCGCACATCTTGACTGACGACCCTTCTGGAGCTAGGACTAGAAAAATACGATAGCGTCATCGTCCCCTTTCCATCCCATCAAAGAACGCCATGTTTGGACGTCGGATGTGGGAGATATCATCAAAACCATGAAGAGGTGTCGGCTGAATCTGAGACGAACGTGGCAACCGAGTTGGTGAGGATGCGTAACTTGGGGAAGGCCATGATATGTGCGTATCCAGCATGGTGATGTCCTCATGAGAGAGAGTGAGAGAGAGCGAGAAAGAGAGAGAGAGAGAGAGAGAGAGAGAGAGAGAGAGAGAGAGAGATGACATTCATTCATCAGTGTGGATTTATGTACATATTGATAGAGGGCATTGTTGGCACTCCCCAAGTGCCCCTTTTATATTTGAATATTACCCCAATTAGAGCATAATTGATACTAATTTAGGCCATTTACCTATGATATTGCTGATATATTTGTATATGCGTTATTTTGGAGCTTTATTGCAGAAACATTTAAAATTGGTGATTAAAGTGATGCTGGAGAGGTAGGGGGTAAACTCGATCATGGAGACTCGGCATCAACGAGCCGGCTTGAATCAGACATGATCCAACCCCACAACCATTACACCAAGCACAACTCAATTGTTCCTGCAAGCGAATCGAGAACACAAGCAAGAAAGGATAAACACGCAATCTAAAATTGCAAATACGGATAAAGCAAATCTTGAAGGAAAGATTCAAGCTCTTATCACAAAAGGACTAATCGCCACAGTGGTGTAGAACAAGAACAGGGGCCCGGGATTACTATAAAAGAACTTGTCGCCACAGTTACATCAAATCGATCAAGTTTCTCTCTAGAAAACTGAACTAAACAAAATCCAAGACTAAAAGACGGTGGCTACTGAGTTTATGAAGGAACCAAGGGAGTCATAGGGTTGGGGGTGACCAGGGGGGCGCCCACAACATGGGCTTGAGGTCCGACACGATACAAGGCCAAGTTGGCCCAAAATAGGTGGCGCAGCACATTGTCATGGTCACACATCTTGACTGACGACCCTTCTGGAGCTAGGACTAGGAAAAAACGACAACGTCATTGTCCCCTTTCCATCCCATCAAAGAACGCCATGTTTGAACGTCGGATGTGGGAGATATCACCAAAACCATGAAGAGGTGCCGGCTGAATCTGAGACGAACGTGGCAACCTTGTTGGTGACGATGCGTAACTTGGGGAAGGCCTTGATATGTGCGTATCCAGCATGGTGATGTCCTCATGAGAGAGAGTGAGAGAGAGAGAGAGAAAGAGAGAGAGAGAGAGAGAGAGAGAGAGAGAGAGAGAGAGAGAGAGAGATGACATTCATTCATCAGTGTGGATTTGTGTACATATCGATAGAGGGTATTGTTGGCACTCCCCAAGTGCCCCATTTATATGTGAATATTACCCCAATTAGAGCATAATTGATACTAATTTAGGCCATTTACCTATGATATTGCCGATATATTTGTATATGCGTTGTTTTGGAGCTTTATTGCAGAAACATTTAAAATTGGTGATTAAAGTGATGCTGGAGAGGTAGGGGGTAAACTCGATCATGGAGACTCGGCATCGACGAGCCGGCTTGAATCAGACATGATCCAACCCCACAACCATTACACCAAGAACAACTCAATTGTTCCTGCAAGCGAATCGAGAACACAAGCAAGAAAGGATAAACACGCAATCTAAAATTGCAAATACGGATAAAGCGAATCTTGAAGGAAAGATTCAAGCTCTTATCACAAAAGGACTAATCGCCACAGTGGTGTAGAACAAGAACAGGGGCCCGGGATTACTATAAAAGAACTTGTCGCCACAGTTACATCAAATCGATCAAGTTTCTCTCTAGAAAACTGAACTAAACAAAATCCAAGACTAAAAGACGGCAGCTACTGAGTTTATGAAGGAACCAAGGGAGTCATAGGGTTGGGGGTGACCAGGGGGGCGCCCACAACATGGGCTTTAGGCCCGACACGATACAAGGCCAAGTTGGCCCAAAATAGGTGGCGCAGCACATTGTCATGGTCGCACATCTTGACTGACGACCCTTCTGGAGCTAGGACTAGAAAAATACGATAGCGTCATCGTCCCCTTTCCATCCCATCAAAGAACGCCATGTTTGGACGTCGGATGTGGGAGATATCATCAAAACCATGAAGAGGTGTCGGCTGAATCTGAGACGAACGTGGCAACCTTGTTGGTGACGATGCGTAACTTGGGGAAGGCCATGATATGTGCGTATCCAGCATGGTGATGTCCTCATGAGAGAGAGTGAGAGAGAGAGAGAGAGAGAGATGACATTCATTCATCAGTGTGGATTTATGTACATATTGATAGAGGACATTGTTGGCACTCCCCAAGTGCCCCTTTTATATGTGAATATTACCCCAATTAGAGCATAATTGATACTAATTTAGGCCATTTACCTATGATATTGCCGATATATTTGTATATGCGTTGTTTTGGAGCTTTATTGCAGAAACATTTAAAATTGGTGATTAAAGTGATGCTGGAGAGGTAGGGGGTAAAATCGAGCATGGAGACTCGGCATCGACGAGCCGGCTTGAATCAGACATGATCCAACCCCACAACCATTACACCAAGCACAACTCAATTGTTCCTGCAAGCGAATCGAGAACACAAGCAAGAAAGGATAAACACGCAATCTAAAATTGCAAATGTGGATAAAGCGAATCTTGATGGAAAGATTCAAGCTCTTATCACAAAAGGACTAATCGCCACAGTGGTGTAGAACAAGAACAGGGGCCCGGGATTACTATAAAAGAACTTGTCGCCACAGATACATCAAATCGATCAAGTTTCTCTCTAGAAAACTGAACTAAACAAAATCCAAGACTAAAAGACGGCGGCTACTGAGTTTATGAAGGAACCAAGGGAGTCATAGGGTTGGGGGTCACCAGGGGGGCGCCCACAACATGGGCTTTAGGCCCGACACGATACAAGGCCAAGTTGGCCCAAAATAGGTGGCGCAGCACATTGTCATGGTCGCACATCTTGACTGACGACCCTTCTGGAGCTAGGACTAGAAAAATACGATAGCGTCATCGTCCCCTTTCCATCCCATCAAAGAACGCCATGTTTGGACGTCGGATGTGGGAGATATCATCAAAACCATGAAGAGGTGTCGGCTGAATCTGAGACGAACGTGGCAACCTTGTTGGTGACGATGCGTAACTTGGGGAAGGCCATGATATGTGCGTATCCAGCATGGTGATGTCCTCATGAGAGAGAGTGAGAGAGAGAGAGAGAGAGAGATGACATTCATTCATCAGTGTGGATTTATGTACATATTGATAGAGGACATTGTTGGCACTCCCCAAGTGCCCCTTTTATATGTGAATATTACCCCAATTAGAGCATAATTGATACTAATTTAGGCCATTTACCTATGATATTGCCGATATATTTGTATATGCGTTGTTTTGGAGCTTTATTGCAGAAACATTTAAAATTGGTGATTAAAGTGATGCTGGAGAGGTAGGGGGTAAAATCGAGCATGGAGACTCGGCATCGACGAGCCGGCTTGAATCAGACATGATCCAACCCCACAACCATTACACCAAGCACAACTCAATTGTTCCTGCAAGCGAATCGAGAACACAAGCAAGAAAGGATAAACACGCAATCTAAAATTGCAAATGTGGATAAAGCGAATCTTGATGGAAAGATTCAAGCTCTTATCACAAAAGGACTAATCGCCACAGTGGTGTAGAACAAGAACAGGGGCCCGGGATTACTATAAAAGAACTTGTCGCCACAGATACATCAAATCGATCAAGTTTCTCTCTAGAAAACTGAACTAAACAAAATCCAAGACTAAAAGACGGCGGCTACTGAGTTTATGAAGGAACCAAGGGAGTCATAGGGTTGGGGGTCACCAGGGGGGCGCCCACAACATGGGCTTTAGGCCCGACACGATACAAGGCCAAGTTGGCCCAAAATAGGTGGCGCAGCACATTGTCATGGTCGCACATCTTGACTGACGACCCTTCTGGAGCTAGGACTAGAAAAATACGATAGCGTCATCGTCCCCTTTCCATCCCATCAAAGAACGCCATGTTTGGACGTCGGATGTGGGAGATATCATCAAAACCATGAAGAGGTGTCGGCTGAATCTGAGACGAACGTGGCAACCTTGTTGGTGACGATGCGTAACTTGGGGAAGGCCATGATATGTGCGTATCCAGCATGGTGATGTCCTCATGAGAGAGTGAGAGAGAGAGAGAGAGAAAGAGAGAGAGAGAGAGAGAGAGAGAGAGAGAGAGAGAGAGATGACATTCATTCATCAGTGTGGATTTATGTACATATTGATAGAGGGCATTGTTGGCACTCCCCAAGTGCCCCTTTTATATGTGAATATTACCCCAATTAGAGCATAATTGATACTAATTTAGGCCATTTACCTATGATATTGCTGATATATTTGTATATGCGTTGTTTTGGAGCTTTATTGCAGAAACATTTAAAATTGGTGATTAAAGTGATGCTGGAGAGGTAGGGGGTAAAATCGAGCATGGAGACTCGGCATCGACGAGCCAGCTTGAATCAGACATGATCCAACCCCACAACCATTACACCAAGCACAACTCAATTGTTCCTGCAAGCGAATCGAGAACACAAGCAAGAAAGGATAAACACGCAATCTAAAATTGCAAATACGGATAAAGCAAATCTTGAAGGAAAGATTCAAGCTCTTATCACAAAAGGACTAATCGCCACAGTGGTGTAGAACAAGAACAGGGGCCCGGGATTACTATAAAAGAACTTGTCGCCACAGTTACATCAAATCGATCAAGTTTCTCTCTAGAAAACTGAACTAAACAAAATCCAAGACTAAAAGACGGTGGCTACTGAGTTTATGAAGGAACCAAGGGAGTCATAGGGTTGGGGGTGACCAGGGGGGCGCCCACAACATGGGCTTGAGGTCCGACACGATACAAGGCCAAGTTGGCCCAAAATAGGTGGCGCAGCACATTGTCATGGTCACACATCTTGACTGACGACCCTTCTGGAGCTAGGACTAGGAAAAAACGACAACGTCATTGTCCCCTTTCCATCCCATCAAAGAACGCCATGTTTGAACGTCGGATGTGGGAGATATCACCAAAACCATGAAGAGGTGCCGGCTGAATCTGAGACGAACGTGGCAACCTTGTTGGTGACGATGCGTAACTTGGGGAAGGCCTTGATATGTGCGTATCCAGCATGGTGATGTCCTCATGAGAGAGAGTGAGAGAGAGAGAGAGAAAGAGAGAGAGAGAGAGAGAGAGAGAGAGAGAGAGAGAGAGAGAGAGAGATGACATTCATTCATCAGTGTGGATTTGTGTACATATCGATAGAGGGTATTGTTGGCACTCCCCAAGTGCCCCATTTATATGTGAATATTACCCCAATTAGAGCATAATTGATACTAATTTAGGCCATTTACCTATGATATTGCCGATATATTTGTATATGCGTTGTTTTGGAGCTTTATTGCAGAAACATTTAAAATTGGTGATTAAAGTGATGCTGGAGAGGTAGGGGGTAAACTCGATCATGGAGACTCGGCATCGACGAGCCGGCTTGAATCAGACATGATCCAACCCCACAACCATTACACCAAGAACAACTCAATTGTTCCTGCAAGCGAATCGAGAACACAAGCAAGAAAGGATAAACACGCAATCTAAAATTGCAAATACGGATAAAGCGAATCTTGAAGGAAAGATTCAAGCTCTTATCACAAAAGGACTAATCGCCACAGTGGTGTAGAACAAGAACAGGGGCCCGGGATTACTATAAAAGAACTTGTCGCCACAGATACATCAAATCGATCAAGTTTCTCTCTAGAAAACTGAACTAAACAAAATCCAAGACTAAAAGACGGCGGCTACTGAGTTTATGAAGGAACCAAGGGAGTCATAGGGTTGGGGGTCACCAGGGGGGCGCCCACAACATGGGCTTTAGGCCCGACACGATACAAGGCCAAGTTGGCCCAAAATAGGTGGCGCAGCACATTGTCATGGTCGCACATCTTGACTGACGACCCTTCTGGAGCTAGGACTAGAAAAATACGATAGCGTCATCGTCCCCTTTCCATCCCATCAAAGAACGCCATGTTTGGACGTCGGATGTGGGAGATATCATCAAAACCATGAAGAGGTGTCGGCTGAATCTGAGACGAACGTGGCAACCTTGTTGGTGACGATGCGTAACTTGGGGAAGGCCTTGATATGTGCGTATCCAGCATGGTGATGTCCTCATGAGAGAGAGTGAGAGAGAGAGAGAGAAAGAGAGAGAGAGAGAGAGAGAGAGAGAGAGAGAGAGAGAGAGAGATGACATTCATTCATCAGTGTGGATTTGTGTACATATCGATAGAGGGTATTGTTGGCACTCCCCAAGTGCCCCATTTATATGTGAATATTACCCCAATTAGAGCATAATTGATACTAATTTAGGCCATTTACCTATGATATTGCCGATATATTTGTATATGCGTTGTTTTGGAGCTTTATTGCAGAAACATTTAAAATTGGTGATTAAAGTGATGCTGGAGAGGTAGGGGGTAAACTCGATCATGGAGACTCGGCATCGACGAGCCGGCTTGAATCAGACATGATCCAACCCCACAACCATTACACCAAGAACAACTCAATTGTTCCTGCAAGCGAATCGAGAACACAAGCAAGAAAGGATAAACACGCAATCTAAAATTGCAAATACGGATAAAGCGAATCTTGAAGGAAAGATTCAAGCTCTTATCACAAAAGGACTAATCGCCACAGTGGTGTAGAACAAGAACAGGGGCCCGGGATTACTATAAAAGAACTTGTCGCCACAGTTACATCAAATCGATCAAGTTTCTCTCTAGAAAACTGAACTAAACAAAATCCAAGACTAAAAGACGGCAGCTACTGAGTTTATGAAGGAACCAAGGGAGTCATAGGGTTGGGGGTGACCAGGGGGGCGCCCACAACATGGGCTTTAGGCCCGACACGATACAAGGCCAAGTTGGCCCAAAATAGGTGGCGCAGCACATTGTCATGGTCGCACATCTTGACTGACGACCCTTCTGGAGCTAGGACTAGAAAAATACGATAGCGTCATCGTCCCCTTTCCATCCCATCAAAGAACGCCATGTTTGGACGTCGGATGTGGGAGATATCATCAAAACCATGAAGAGGTGTCGGCTGAATCTGAGACGAACGTGGCAACCTTGTTGGTGACGATGCGTAACTTGGGGAAGGCCATGATATGTGCGTATCCAGCATGGTGATGTCCTCATGAGAGAGAGTGAGAGAGAGAGAGAGAGAGAGAGATGACATTCATTCATCAATGTGGATTTATGTACATATTGATAGAGGACATTGTTGGCACTCCCCAAGTGCCCCTTTTATATGTGAATATTACCCCAATTAGAGCATAATTGATACTAATTTAGGCCATTTACCTATGATATTGCCGATATATTTGTATATGCATTGTTTTGGAGCTTTATTGCAGAAACATTTAAAATTGGTGATTAAAGTGATGCTGGAGAGGTAGGGGGTAAAATCGAGCATGGAGACTCGGCATCGACGAGCCGGCTTGAATCAGACATGATCCAACCCCACAACCATTACACCAAGCACAACTCAATTGTTCCTGCAAGCGAATCGAGAACACAAGCAAGAAAGGATAAACACGCAATCTAAAATTGCAAATGTGGATAAAGCGAATCTTGATGGAAAGATTCAAGCTCTTATCACAAAAGGACTAATCGCCACAGTGGTGTAGAACAAGAACAGGGGCCCGGGATTACTATAAAAGAACTTGTCGCCACAGATACATCAAATCGATCAAGTTTCTCTCTAGAAAACTGAACTAAACAAAATCCAAGACTAAAAGACGGCGGCTACTGAGTTTATGAAGGAACCAAGGGAGTCATAGGGTTGGGGGTCACCAGGGGGGCGCCCACAACATGGGCTTTAGGCCCGACACGATACAAGGCCAAGTTGGCCCAAAATAGGTGGCGCAGCACATTGTCATGGTCGCACATCTTGACTGACGACCCTTCTGGAGCTAGGACTAGAAAAATACGATAGCGTCATCGTCCCCTTTCCATCCCATCAAAGAACGCCATGTTTGGACGTCGGATGTGGGAGATATCATCAAAACCATGAAGAGGTGTCGGCTGAATCTGAGACGAACGTGGCAACCTTGTTGGTGACGATGCGTAACTTGGGGAAGGCCATGATATGTGCGTATCCAGCATGGTGATGTCCTCATGAGAGAGTGAGAGAGAGAGAGAGAGAAAGAGAGAGAGAGAGAGAGAGAGAGAGAGAGAGAGAGAGAGATGACATTCATTCATCAGTGTGGATTTATGTACATATTGATAGAGGGCATTGTTGGCACTCCCCAAGTGCCCCTTTTATATGTGAATATTACCCCAATTAGAGCATAATTGATACTAATTTAGGCCATTTACCTATGATATTGCCGATATATTTGTATATGCGTTGTTTTGGAGCTTTATTGCAGAAACATTTAAAATTGGTGATTAAAGTGATGCTGGAGAGGTAGGGGGTAAAATCGAGCATGGAGACTCGGCATCGACGAGCCAGCTTGAATCAGACATGATCCAACCCCACAACCATTACACCAAGCACAACTCAATTGTTCCTGCAAGCGAATCGAGAACACAAGCAAGAAAGGATAAACACGCAATCTAAAATTGCAAATGTGGATAAAGCGAATCTTGATGGAAAGATTCAAGCTCTTATCACAAAAGGACTAATCGCCACAGTGGTGTAGAACAAGAACAGGGGCCCGGGATTACTATAAAAGAACTTGTCGCCACAGATACATCAAATCGATCAAGTTTCTCTCTAGAAAACTGAACTAAACAAAATCCAAGACTAAAAGACGGCGGCTACTGAGTTTTTGAAGGAACCAAGGGAGTCATAGGGTTGGGGGTGACCAGGGGGGCGCCCACAACATGGGCTTTAGGCCCGACACGATACAAGGCCAAGTTGGCCAAAAATAGGTGGCGCAGCACATTGTCATGGTCACACATCTTGACTGACGACCCTTCTGGAGCTAGGACTAGAAAAAAACGATAGCATCATCGTCCCCTTTCCATCCCATCAAAGAACGCCATGTTTGGACGTCGGATGTGGGAGATATCATCAAAACCATGAAGAGGTGTCGGCTGAATCTGAGACGAACATGGCAAGCGAGTTGGTGACGACGCGTAACTTGGGGAAGGCCATGATATGTGCGTATCCAGCATGGTGATGTCCTCATGAGAGAGAGTGAGAGAGAGCGAGAAAGAGAGAGAGAGAGAGAGAGAGAGAGAGAGAGAGAGAGAGAGAGAGAGAGAGATGACATTCATTCATCAGTGTGGATTTGTGTACATATCGATAGAGGGCATTGTTGGCACTCCCCAAGTGCCCCTTTTATATGTGAATATTACCCCAATTAGAGCATAATTGATACTAATTTAGGCCATTTACCTATGATATTGCCGATATATTTGTATATGCGTTGTTTTGGAGCTTTATTGCAGAAACATTTAAAATTGGTGATTAAAGTGATGCTGGAGAGGTAGGGGGTAAAATCGAGCATGGAGACTCGGCATCGACGAGCCGGCTTGAATCAGACATGATCCAACCCCACAACCATTACACCAAGCACAACTCAATTGTTCCTGCAAGCGAATCGAGAACACAAGCAAGAAAGGATAAACACGCAATCTAAAATTGCAAATGTGGATAAAGCGAATCTTGATGGAAAGATTCAAGCTCTTATCACAAAAGGACTAATCGCCACAGTGGTGTAGAACAAGAACAGGGGCCCGGGATTACTATAAAAGAACTTGTCGCCACAGATACATCAAATCGATCAAGTTTCTCTCTAGAAAACTGAACTAAACAAAATCCAAGACTAAAAGACGGCGGCTACTGAGTTTATGAAGGAACCAAGGGAGTCATAGGGTTGGGGGTCACCAGGGGGGCGCCCACAACATGGGCTTTAGGCCCGACACGATACAAGGCCAAGTTGGCCCAAAATAGGTGGCGCAGCACATTGTCATGGTCGCACATCTTGACTGACGACCCTTCTGGAGCTAGGACTAGAAAAATACGATAGCGTCATCGTCCCCTTTCCATCCCATCAAAGAACGCCATGTTTGGACGTCGGATGTGGGAGATATCATCAAAACCATGAAGAGGTGTCGGCTGAATCTGAGACGAACGTGGCAACCTTGTTGGTGACGATGCGTAACTTGGGGAAGGCCATGATATGTGCGTATCCAGCATGGTGATGTCCTCATGAGAGAGTGAGAGAGAGAGAGAGAGAAAGAGAGAGAGAGAGAGAGAGAGAGAGAGAGAGAGAGAGAGAGAGATGACATTCATTCATCAGTGTGGATTTATGTACATATTGATAGAGGGCATTGTTGGCACTCCCCAAGTGCCCCTTTTATATGTGAATATTACCCCAATTAGAGCATAATTGATACTAATTTAGGCCATTTACCTATGATATTGCCGATATATTTGTATATGCGTTGTTTTGGAGCTTTATTGCAGAAACATTTAAAATTGGTGATTAAAGTGATGCTGGAGAGGTAGGGGGTAAAATCGAGCATGGAGACTCGGCATCGACGAGCCAGCTTGAATCAGACATGATCCAACCCCACAACCATTACACCAAGCACAACTCAATTGTTCCTGCAAGCGAATCGAGAACACAAGCAAGAAAGGATAAACACGCAATCTAAAATTGCAAATGTGGATAAAGCGAATCTTGATGGAAAGATTCAAGCTCTTATCACAAAAGGACTAATCGCCACAGTGGTGTAGAACAAGAACAGGGGCCCGGGATTACTATAAAAGAACTTGTCGCCACAGATACATCAAATCGATCAAGTTTCTCTCTAGAAAACTGAACTAAACAAAATCCAAGACTAAAAGACGGCGGCTACTGAGTTTTTGAAGGAACCAAGGGAGTCATAGGGTTGGGGGTGACCAGGGGGGCGCCCACAACATGGGCTTTAGGCCCGACACGATACAAGGCCAAGTTGGCCAAAAATAGGTGGCGCAGCACATTGTCATGGTCACACATCTTGACTGACGACCCTTCTGGAGCTAGGACTAGAAAAAAACGATAGCATCATCGTCCCCTTTCCATCCCATCAAAGAACGCCATGTTTGGACGTCGGATGTGGGAGATATCATCAAAACCATGAAGAGGTGTCGGCTGAATCTGAGACGAACATGGCAAGCGAGTTGGTGACGACGCGTAACTTGGGGAAGGCCATGATATGTGCGTATCCAGCATGGTGATGTCCTCATGAGAGAGAGTGAGAGAGAGCGAGAAAGAGAGAGAGAGAGAGAGAGAGAGAGAGAGAGAGAGAGAGAGAGAGAGAGAGATGACATTCATTCATCAGTGTGGATTTGTGTACATATCGATAGAGGGCATTGTTGGCACTCCCCAAGTGCCCCTTTTATATGTGAATATTACCCCAATTAGAGCATAATTGATACTAATTTAGGCCATTTACCTATGATATTGCCGATATATTTGTATCTGCGTTGTTTTGGAGCTTTATTGCAGAAACATTTAAAATTGGTGATTAAAGTGATGCTGGAGAGGTAGGGGGTAAACTCGATCATGGAGACTCGGCATCGAAGAGCCGGCTTGAATCAGACATGATCCAACCCCACAACCATTACACCAAGCACAACTCAATTGTTCCTCCACGCGAATCGAGAACACAAGCAAGAAAGGATAAACACGCAATCTAAAATTGCAAATGTGGATAAAGCGAATCTTGATGGAAAGATTCAAGCTCTTATCACAAAAGGACTAATCGCCACAGAGATGTAGAACAAGAACAGGGGCCCGGGATTAATATAAAAGAACTTGTCGCCACAGTTACATCAAATCAATCAAGTTTCTCTCTAGAAAACTGAACTAAACAAAATCCAAGACTAAAAGACAGCGGCTACTGAGTTTATGAAGGAACCAAGGGAGTCATAGGGTTGGGGGTGACCAGGGGGGCGCCCACAACATGGGCTTTAGGCCCGACACGATACAAGGCCAAGTTGGCCCAAAATACGTGGCGCAGCACATTGTCATGGTCACACAGCTTGACTGACGACCCTTCTGGAGCTATGACTAGAAAAAAACGATAGCGTCATCGTCCCCTTTCCATCCCATCAAAGAACGCCATGTTTGGACGTCGGATGTGGGAGATATCATCAAAACCATGAAGAGGTGTCGGCCGAATCTGAGACGAACGTGGCAACCGAGTTGGTGACGATGCGTAACTTGGGGAAGGCCATGATATGTGCGTATCCAGCATGGTGATGTCCTCATGAGAGAGAGTGAGAGAGAGCGAGAAAGAGAGAGAGAGAGAGAGAGAGAGAGAGAGAGAGAGAGATGACATTCATTCATCAGTGTGGATTTGTGTACATATCGATAGAGGGCATTGTTGGCACTCCCCAAGTGCCCCTTTTATATGTGAATATTACCCCAATTAGAGCATAATTGATACTAATTTAGGCCATTTACCTATGATATTGCCGATATATTTGTATATGCGTTGTTTTGGAGCTTTATTGCAGAAACATTTAAAATTGGTGATTAAAGTGATGCTGGAGAGGTAGGGGGTAAACTCGATCATGGAGACTCGGCAACGACGAGCCGGCTTGAATCAGACATGATCCAACCCCACAACCATTACACCAAGCACAACTCAATTGTTCCTGCAAGCGAATCGAGAACACAAGCAAGAAAGGATAAACACGTAATCTAAAATTGCAAATACGGATAAAGAAAATCTTGAAGGAAAGATTCAAGCTCTTATCACAAAAGGACTAATCGCCACAGTGGTGTAGAACAAGAACAGGGGCCCGGGATTACTATAAAAGAACTTGTCGCCATAGTTACATCAAATCGATCAAGTTTCTCTCTAGAAAACTGAACTAAACAAAATCCAAGACTAAAAGACGGCGGCTACTAAGTTTATGAAGGAACCAAGGGAGTCATAGGGTTGGGGGTGACCAGGGGGGCGCCCACAACATGGGCTTTAGGCCCGAAACGATACAAGGCCAAGTTGGCCCAAAATAGATGGCGCAGCACATTGTCATGGTCACACATCTTGACTGACGACCCTTCTGGAGCTAGGACTAGAAAAATACGATAGCGTCATCGTCCCCTTTCCATCCCATCAAAGAACGCCATGTTTGGACGTCGGATGTGGGAGATATCATCAAAACCATGAAGAGGTATCGGCTGAATCTGAGACAAACGTGGCAACCGAGTTGGTGACGATGCGTAACTTGGGGAAGGCCATGATATGTGCGTATCCAGCATGGTGATGTCCTCATGAGAGAGAGTGAGAGAGAGAGAGAGAAAGAGAGAGAGAGAGAGAGAGCGAGAGATGACATTCATTCATCAGTGTGGTGTTGTGTACATATCGATAGAAGGCCCCTTTTATATGTGAATATTACACCAATTAGAGCATAATTGATACTAATTTAGGCCATTTACCTATGATATTGCCGATATATTTGTATATGCGTTGTTTTGGAGCTTTATTGCAGAAACATTTAAAATTGGTGATTAAAGTGATGCTGGAGAGGTAGGGGGTAAACTCGATCATGGAGACTCGGCATCGACGAGCCGGCTTGAATCAGACATGATCCAACCCCACAACCATTACACCAAGCACAACTCAATTGTTCCTGCAAGCGAATCGAGAACACAAACAAGAAAGGATAAACACGCAATCTGAAATTGCAAATATGGATAAAGCAAATCATGAAGGACAGATTCAAGCTCTTATCACGAAAGGACTAATCGCCACAGTGGTGAAGAACAAGAACAGGGGCCCAGGATTACTGTAAAAGAACTTGTCGCCACAGTTACAACAAATCAATCAAGTTTCTCTCTAGAAAACTGAACTAAACAAAACCCAAGACTAAAAGACGGCGGCTACTGAGTTTATGAAGGAACCAGGGGCATCCTAGGGTTCGGGGTGACCAGGGGGGCGCCCACGACATGGGCTTTAGGCCCGACACGATACAAGGCTAAGTTGGCCCAAAATAGGTGGCGCAGCACATTGTCATGGTAACACAGCATGACTGACGACCCTTTTGGAGCTAGGACTAGATACAAAACGATAGTGTCGTCGTCCCCTTTCCAACCCATCAAAGAACGCCTTGTTTGGACGTTGGATGTGGGAGATATCATCAAAACCGTGAAGGCGTGTCGGCTGAATCTGAGACGAACACGGCAACCGATTTGATGACGACTCGTAACATGGGGAAGGCCATGATATGTGCGTATCCAACATGGTGATGTATTCATGAGAGAGAGTAAGAGAGAGAGAGAGAGAGACAACATTCATTCATCAGTGTGGTGTTGTGTACATATCGATAGAAGGCCCCTTTTATATGTGAATATTACACCAATTAGAGCATAATTGATACTAATTTAGGCCATTTACCTATGATATTGCTTATATATTTGTATATGCGTTGTTTTGGAGCTTTATTGCAGAAACAGGTAAAATTGATGATTAAAGTGATGCTGGAGAGGTAGGGGGTAAACTCGATCCTGGAGACTCGGCATCGACGAGCCGGCTTGAATCAGACACGATCCAACCCCACAACCATTACACCAAGCATAAGTCAATTGTTCCTGCAAGTGAATCGAGAACACACGAAAGAAAGGATAAAGACGCAATCTGAAATTGCAAATATGGATGAAGCAAATCATGAAGGAAAGATTCAAGCTCTTATCACAAAAGGACTAATCGCCACAGTGGTGTAGAACAAGAACAGGGGCCCTGAATTACTGTAAAAGAACTTGTCACCGCAGTTACAACAAATCGATCAAGTTTCTCTCTAGAAAACTGAACTAAACAAAACCCAAGACTAAAAGACGGCGGCTACTGAGTTTATGAAGGAACCAGGGGCATCCTAGGGTTCGGGGTGACCAGGGGGGCGCCCACGACATGGGCTTTAGGCCCGACACGATACAAGGCCAAGTTGGCCCAAAATAGGTGGCGCAGCACATTGTCATGGTAACACAGCATGACTGACGACCCTTTTGGAGCTAGGACTAGATACAAAACGATAGTGTCGTCGTCCCCTTTCCAACCCATCAAAGAACGCCTTGTTTGGACGTTGGATGTGCGAGATATCATCAAAACCGTGAAGGCGTGTCGGCTGAATCTGAGACGAACGCGGCAACCGATTTGGTGACGACTCGTAACATGGGGAAGGCCATGATATGTGCGTATCCAGCATGGTGATGTATTCATGAGAGAGAGTGAGAGAGAGAGAGAGAGAGAGAGAGATGACATTCATTCATCAGTGTGGTGTTGTGTACATATCGATAGAAGGCCCCTTTTATATGTGAACATTACCCCAATTAGAGCTTAATTGATACTAATTTAGGCCATTTACCTATGATATTGCCTATATATTTGTATATGCGTTGTTTTGGACCTTTATTGCAGAAACAGGTAAAATTGGTGATTAAAGTGATGCTGGAGAGGTAGGGGGTAAACTCGATTATGGAGACTCGGCGTCGACGAGCCGGCTTGAATGAGACACGATCCAACCCCACAACCATTGCACCAAGCACAACTCAATTGTTCCTGCAAGCGAATCGAGAAGACAAGCAAGATAGGATAAACACGCAATATGAAATTGCAAATATGGATGAAGCGAATCATGAAGGAAAGATTCAAGCCCTTATCACAAAAGGACTAATCACCACAGTGGTGTAGAACAAGAACAGGGGCCCTGAATTACTGTAAAAGAACTTGTCACCGCAGTTAAAACAAATCGATCATGTTTCTCTCTAGAAAACTGAACTAAACAAAACCTAAGACTAAAAGACGGCGGCTACTGAGTTTATGAAGGAACCAGGGGCGTCCTAGGGTTGGGGATGACCAGGTGGGCGCCCACAACATGGGCTTTAGGCCCGACACGATACAAGGCCAAGTTGGCCCAAAATAGGTGGTGCAGCAAATTGTCATGGTCGCACAGCATGACTGATGACCCTTTTGGAGCTAGGACTAGAAACAAAACGATAGCATCGTCGTCCCCTTTCCAACCCATCAAAGAACGCCTTGTTTGGACGTCGGATGTGCGAGATATCATCAAAACCGTGAAGGGGTGTCGGCTGAATCTGAGACGAACACGACAACCGAGTTGGTGACGACTCGTAACTTGGGGAAGGCCATGATATGTGTGTATCGAGCATGGTGATGTCCTCATGAGAGAGTGAGAGAGAGAGAGAGAGAGAGAAAGAGAGAGAGAGAGAGAGAGAGAGAGAGAGAGAGATGACATTCACTCATCAGTGTGGATTTGTGTACATATTGATAGATGGCATTGTTGACACTCCCCAAGTGCCCCTTTTATATGTGAATATTACCCCAATTAGAGCATAATTGATACTAATTTAGGCCATTTACCTACGATATTGCCTATATATTTGTATATGCGTTGTTTTGGAGCTTTATTGCAGAAGCAGGTAAAATAGGTGATTAATGTGATGCTGGAGAGGTAGGGGGAAAACTCGATCATGGAGACTCGGCGTCAACGAGCTGGCTTGAATCAAACAAGATCCAACCCCACAACCATTACACCAAGCACAACTCAATTATTCCTGCAAGCGAATCGAGAACACAAGCAAGAAAGGATAAACACGCAATCTGAAATTGCAAATATGGATGAAGCGAATCATGAAGGAAAGATTCAAGCTCTTATCACAAAAGGACTAATCGCCACAGTGGTGTAGAATAAGAACAGGGGCCCTGGATTTCTGTAAAAGAACTTGTCGCCACAGTTACAACAAATCGATCAAGTTTCTCTCTACAAAACTAAACTAAACAAAACCCAAGAATAAAAGACGGTGGCTACTGAGTTTATGAAGGAACCAGGGGTGTCCTAGGGTTGGGGGTGACCAGGGGGGTGCACACAACATGGGTTTTTGGCCTGACACGATACAAGGCCAAGTTGGCCCAAAATAGGTGGCGCAGCATATTGTGATGCTCACACAACATGACTGATGACCCTTCTAGAGTGAGGACCAGAAACAAAACGACGGCATTGTCGTTCCCTTTCTAACCCATCAAAGAACGCCTCATTTGGACGTCGGATGTGGGAGATATCATCAAAACCGTGAAGGGGTGTCGGCTGAATCTGAGACGAACGCGGCAACGGAGTTGGTGACGACTTGTAACTTGGGGAAGGCCATGATATGTGCATATCCAGCATGGTGATGTCCTCATCAGAGAGAGAGAGAGAGAGAGAGAGAGAGAGAGATGACATTGATTCATCAGTGTTGATTTGTGTACATATCGATAGAGGGCATTGTTGGCACTTCCCAAGTACCCCTTTTATATGTGAATAGTACCCTAATTAGAGCATAATTGATACTAATTTAGGCCATTTACATGTGATATTGCCTATATTTTTGTATATGCGTTATTTTGGAGCTTTATTGCAGAAACATGTAAAATTGGTGATTAAAGTGATGCTGGAGAGGTTGGGGGTAAACTCGATTATGGAGACTCGGCATTGATGAGCCGGCTTGAATCAGACACGATCCAACCTCACAACCATTACACCAAGCATAACTCAATTGTTCCTGCAAGCAAATCGAGAACACAAGCAAGAAAGGATAAACACGCAATCTAAAATTGCAAATATGGATGAAGCGAATCACGAAGGAAAGGTTCAAACTCTTATCACAAAAGGACTAATCACCACAATGGTGTAGAACAAGAACAGGGGCCCTGGATTACTGTAAAATAACTTGTCGCCACAGTTATCATATCCCAAAATTTCCCATTTTGGAATGTGAACCGCTTTCAAACAATAGAGGTAGATTTCTCAAATTTTGAAACTATTTATAAGAAAATTTGTAAATTAACAAAGATTTTGTTGGGTTGAAGTAATTGCTCTATGTCATAAATGTTTTCAGTTTTGAACAAAAACCTTTTTAAATAAGTAAAATCATTTTATTTTATTTGATTTCAATATTTTGTCCTTTCTTGATTCCATGTTAATTTGAGAAAATTCAAATCCTTTCAATTAAATTTTATGAATGTACATTCTGTTTTAAAATAGGGCTCACCTATCATTGTCTCCGTGACTCACGTGAATGCATTGTCGAACACTTTCTTCCAAACTTGTTTCATCACATATTTTACCCAACACGCCGTTGATGTATCTAGACTCATTTTCATCCGCATTCATTTTTCCTACCGCATCGATGTACCTAGACGTAATACATTCCATATTTACACGACATTCCATAAAACCTTCTATGGAAATAAACTCACCTTCCATAATCATCTCTATGGAAATAAATCCCTCCTTCCATAAACACTACTATAGAAAGAAACTCCACCTATCATAAATACTTAAAAAGAAGGAACAAGAGAATAAATTGCCATTAATAATGCATTTATTCTTCATAAATCTCCTTCCATATTCTTCCCCCACCTGCCCCCACCCCTCCTATATATACTAGGACCCCTCCCACGTCCTCCCCACCCCCTCAAACCCTCACCACGCCGCCAGGCTGCTGCCACGCCATCCTGCCCTCGCGTCCAGCTGCAGTGCCTCTGATTAGCATCGGCGTTCCTGGTGATCCACCCATCCAAATGCCACCAAATTTTACATGGTGGTGTGGCCAGATGTCCTCAACAACATATCCAAAAATTAGAGTCATTGGACGTCGGATGCCTCCGGGATCTGCATCGCAATATATGCTGTTCCCTGATCTGGGCGGATCCAACGCGTGCGACGGTAAAACCATTGCCTTTTCTCCTAATCCAGAGATGTTCTTGATACAACCAACACTCCTACTCGTGTTCCAGGATCTTGTGAGCATGTTCATTGGAGGGTTCTCCTACAACGGCCATGGTGTGACCAGGAACGTGATCCGTGCTTGATCTGCTGCTGGACGACCTCCCCATGATGCAGCCAATCGATCTCCAGTATAGGTGATTTTTAATCCAATTCATATTGCGTTTCACATGTTCCACATCAATAGAAAGATTTATGTTCAAACGATTCCTTTATAACCAGAGCCAAACATTAGGAACGTCTTCATCTATTCCTTGATGTCTGCATTGGCCGCTGTTCTCAGTTCTGTCCACATCCCAGCGCGTAGACAATAATCCTCTTGTTGTTCTATTCTATCCAAAGTCTTACTTGAGATAATAACCATGCCATATCATATTCCAGGAAGTTCTCTTTATGTTCACAAGAGTGATAGCCAAATTCTATCTCAATGCCTCTAGGAACGCGTTTGGCGTTTGATCTGTCCCTGCAGGAGCTTGTCACGTTCCAACGCCCTGATCTCCACAGCAGGTCAATTCTAATTGCCTCCACCTTTCCATTCACATGTCCCATGTATATATAGATGTCTATGATCAATTACTATCTCTATTAATGCATCCAGTCAATCGGAACGCAAATGTAAAGTTATGTGATCAATTACAGTGGCCACCTCGCCTCATCAAATAATCAATGGCATCGACGCCACAACCCGAGATCATCGCCATCACCCACTTTCCACCATCACCTCTGTCTCGAATGTCCGTTGCTGCTGCATAGCCTTTTGGTGAGCCTCCTTGTTCGTCATCATGAATCATTCCCAATTAGTTGCAATTGTTGTATGTTCTTCATGTTCGTTTGTTTGATTTCTTGTTGGTAATCGCTCGAATAGGAGAATACGCATCAGGATCACACATAGACATGAAGACAAGGTTCAAGATGAGTGAGCAGCAATATCTATTTTTTAGGCAAGTGTCCTTGATGCATTTTGATCCTATTATGAATATTATTTTAGAATTGCATGCTTGTGTCAAACTAAATGGGCACCTATTGTTAGGGTTTTCCTAGTATTGCTTTATCCTTTTCCTTGTCGCCTTGAACTAGTTGGTTGGTTGTGGGTAGATAATGCTTAGGTTGCTTGTGGGATATTGGGTTAATATTAATCTTGATTATGAACTATGTCACTTCATGGGTGGAATGGTAATTTATGTTAGCAACGTGGACTTAGGGATCTATGCAAGCCGGATGGAAAGAATGTGGTGCCGTGGGCACATGGTTGGTGGTGGTAGGCTTGTTGTAGATCCTAGGACCCGGTTCTTGCAGCGATGACCCAGGACAACAGTGCCATCACAAGGCTGCTATGGAACAGCTTGGCTGATTAATTAGGAGTTTTCCCAGTGTCGGTGCAGCATTTGGTGGAGCGGGGAATGGAAGTCAAGAGGATTGTCCTTGGATCCGAATGGCTCAAGAGGGGGCTCCTGGGGTGATGAGCTCCTTAGTGATGGGCTATCACTTATGGACGGGAGTGGAACCTTAGTGGCTAGCATGTATTGGGAGACCCTTTGTAAAAGCCTTGTAGTGATCTCCTGGCCGCACACCTAAGGAAGTGTGCTAGTGCTTGGCTGGCATGGCAACATGGAGACTCTAGTCCACCTGGCAACAGGGGATGAAATCACGGGTAAAGTGGTACAAACTCTTCAGAGTATCAAACTATCATGATAGCCGTGCTCACGGTCAAGAGCGGCCTGAAATCCTCATAAGATTAGTTGGTTATGGGTTGTGGTTTGGAATGTTTGAATGGTTGGGAATGGTTGGTTGGTGGATGCGATTGGACTTGGTTTGGATAATACCCTATGGATTAATGGTTGGGATGACCCCACTTAGTAATTATGATGCATAGGTTATTAAAAGCTCATGCAATAAACCCCATTTTAGCCTTCCTGGTCTTAGCCTCATGTCATCTTTTCCCCCACTTGCTGAGTACGGCACGTACTCACCGTTGCTATACCATATCGCTGCTTAGCCACAGGAGAAGAATGGAACCACTATGAAGACGATAGAGGAGTCTAGGCATGCGGTCATCCGGTCGACTTCCTGTGGGAGCTGAAGGACGCCAACGCTTAGTTTATTCCGCTGCAATGTAATTTTGCTTCTTTTGACCTACGGGTCACCTTTGTAATAATGTTATCGATTTAATAAAGATATTGTTCTTTTATCACAATAATTGTCCTATGTGCGTGAAAACTTGATCCTGGGCACGCATACAGATGTATTCCGTTTCGGTCATTGAAATCGGGTGTGACAACAGTTACAACAAATCGATCAAGTTTCTCTTTAGAAAACTGAACTAAACAAAACCCAAGAATAAAAGACGGTGGCTACTGAGTTTATGAAGGAACCAAGGGCGTCCTAAGGTTGGGGGTGACCAGGGGGGGTGCCCACAACATGGGCTTTAGGCCCAACACGATACAAGGCCAAGTTGGCCCAAAATAGGTGGCGCAACACATTGTGATGGTCACACAGCATGACTGATGACCCTTCTGGAGTGAGGACCAGAAACAAAATGACGGTGTCATCGTTCCCTTTCTAACCCATCAAAGAACGCCTCATTTGGACGTCGGGTGTGGGAGATATCATAAAAACCGTGAAGGGGTGGCGGCTGAATCTGAGACGAACACGGTAACAGAGTTGGTGACGACTTGTAACTTGGGGAAGGCCATGATCTGTGCGTATCCAGCATGGTGATGTCCTCATCAGAGAGAGAGAGAGAGAGAGAGAGAGAGAGAGAGATGACATTCATTCATCAGTGTGGATTTGTGCACATATCGATAGAGGGCATTGTTAACACTCCCCAAGTACCCCTTTTATATGTGAATAGTACCTTAATTAGAGCATAATTGATACTAATTTAGGCCATTTACATGTGATATTGCCTATATATTTGTATATGCGTTGTTTTGGAGCTTTATTGCAAAAACAGGTAAAATTGGTGATTAAAGTGATGCTGGAGAGGTAGGGGGTAAACTCGATTATGGAGACTCGCCATCGACGAGCCGGCTTGAATCAGACACGATCCAACCCCACAACTATTACACCAAGGACAACTCAATTGTTCCTGCAAGCGAATCGAGAACACAAGCAAGAAAGGATAAACACACAATTTGAAATTGCAAATATGGATGAAGCGGATCACGAAGGAAAGGTTCAAGCTCTTATCACAAAAGGATTAATCGCCACAGTGGTGTAGAACAAGAACAGGGGCCCTGGATTACAGTAAAAGGACTTGTTGCCACAGTTACAACAAATCGATCAAGTTTCTCTCTAGAAAACTGAACTAAACAAAACCCAAGACTAAAATACGGCGGCTACTGAGTTTATGAAGGAACCAGGGGCATGCTAGGGTTCGGGGTGACCAGGGGGGTGCCCACAACATGGGCTTTAAGCCCAACACGATACAAGGCCAAGTTGGCACAAAATAGGTGGCGCAGCACATTGTCATGGCCACACAGCATGACTGACAACCCTTCTGGAGCTAGGACCAGAAACAAAATGACGACGTCATTGTCCCTTTTCTAATGCATCAAAGAACGCCTTATTTGGACATCGGATGTGGGAGATATCATCAAAACTGTGAAGGGGTGTCAGCTGAATCTGAGACGAACACGACAACCGAGTTGGTGACGACTTGTAACTTGAGGAAGGCCATGATATGTGCGTATCGAGCATGGTGATGTCCTCATCAGAGAGAGAGAGAGAGAGAGAGAGAGAGAGATGACATTCATTCATAAGTGTGGATTTGTGTACATATCGATAGAGGGCATTGTTGGCACTGCCCAAGTGCCCTTTTTATATGTGAATATTACCCTAATTAGAGCATAATTGATACTAATTTAAGGCATTTACCTATGATATTGCCTATATATTTGTATCTACGTTGTTTTGGAGCTTTATTGCAGAAACAGGTAAAATTGGTGATTAAAGTGATGCTGGAGAGTTAGGGGTAAACTCGATTATGGAAACTCGGGGTCGACGAGCCGGCTTGAATCAGACTGTAACACCCTACTTTTACAAATTCTAAAAATGCCAACTATTAGCATTTTGGAGTTTAATTAAATAACCTAGGACAAAATGTTTTTATAATAAATTAAATCAAACTGTTGCATTTGCATAAGCATGTCATGTCGATTTTAATTGCATTATGCATTTAGTTAGTTATTAATTAATTAGGAAAAGGAATTAGAAAAGAGAAAGAAAAAGGAGAAAACCAGAATTGGGCCGAACCCACCAATTCAGCCCACCCGGAGTTCTCCTCCCCTCTCCCCACTCCCCTCTCTCGGCCTAGGCCGCCTCTCCTTTCCCTTCTCTCCCCAAAGGCCCAACTCCCCGCCGGCCCAACCGCAGCGCTCCAGCCCAGCCGCCTCCCTCCCGCGCTCTCTCTCTCTCTCGCTGGCACACGGGCCTCGCCTGTCATACCCCTCCTCCCGCCTCTCTCTCTCCCCGCCGCCGGCCACCGAGCCCGACCCGTCGATCTCCCTCCCCCGGCCTCTCCGGCTCCTGAAACCGACTCGAAGCACGCACCTTCTCCACTTCCCCTCCCCCCCCCCTCCCCACACACATTCCGGTCGTTACCGAGCCCCGCGCGCATGTGACACCCCAGGTGTCCCATTCCAATTGACAAGCATAAGGAGCACAAGGATATGAGAGGGGATGGCATGAAATAGGGAAGCCTCCCATAAATTTGGAATTTATTCTAGCAAAAATAAAAAAACCCTACAACCAAATTATGAAGCAATTTAAAAAATTTCTACATAACATATAACAAGTAAATTCATAATCAGAATGATAATAATAAAATAGAATTATATGAAAGTATTGAGTATTTTACCTAAATTGCAAAAGCCACAATTAATTAAGTAATGCTTAAAGTACCTATTTGAGGCAATTATTAAATACTAAAAATATTTTTATGGAAAACACAAATAAAGTTCACCAGAGTGTTCTCCACTATTAAAGTAGTCAACCAACCAAATTTCACTATTTTTGGAAACTCCTAGCTATTTTATTTTGATTTTCCAAAATCCAGCATTGACCAGGGACCTCTTTGTGAGGATCTTGAAAGATCAGGGGGTGCAGCGTAAAAATTCCTTTTCTTCTTCCCTCACTGGCGCGAAGCCGATTCTCGGCCGATCTTCTGCCACGGCCAGCGCACCGCACGACCGGCCTTCACCCCGCCTCGGGACTCCGTGCGCGACAGTGCCACTGACCTTCCCGTGCAGTCCCGTCCCCTCTGCCTCGGCCGCGAGCTCGCCCAACCCTCTCTTCTCCCTCTCTGCACGCCATCGCCGCGACCGGGAAACCTTCAATTCCCGCCGCTCTCTTCGCTCCCACCTCTCCCCACTCACTCTTATCTCTTCGCAACTTGATAGCGAACCCGCAAGCTCTCGGGAGTCACTCTCTCTCGCTCTCTGCACTCCGCTCTCTTCCATTTTTCCCACCTCCTTTTCCCCTTTCTGATGAGGACATCACCATGCTGGATACGCGCATATCATGGCCTTCCCCAAGTTACAAGTCGTCACCAACTCGGTCGCCGCGTTCGTCTCGGATTCAGCCGACACCCCCTTACGGTTTTGATGATATCTCCCACATCCGATGTCCAAACGAGGCGTTCTTCAATGCGTTGGAAAGAGGACGACGATGCCGTCGTTTTGGTTCTGGTCCTAGCTCTATAAGGGTTGTGAGTCATAATATGTGATCATGACAAGGTGCTGTGCCACCTATTTTGGGCCAACTTGGCCATGTATCGTGTCGGGCCTTAAGCCCATGTTGTGGGCGCCCCCCCTGGTCGCCCCCAACCCTAGGACGTCTTTGTTTCCTATATAAACTTAGTAGCCGCCGTCTTTTAGTTTCGGGTTTTGTTTAGTTCAGTTTTTCCAGAGAGAAACTTGATCGAATTATTGTAACTGTGGCGATAAGTCCTTTTACAGTAATCCAGGGCCCCTGTTCTTGTTCTACACCACTATGGCGATTAGTCCTTTTGTGATCAGAGCTTGAACCTTTTCCTGTGATTCACTTCATCTATATTTGCAATTTCAGATTGCGTGTTTATCCTCTCTTGCTTGTGTCTCGATTTCGCTTGCAGGAACAATCAAGTTGTGCTTGGTGTAACGGTTGCGGGGTTGGATCTTGTCTGATTCACGCCGAGTCGTCGATGTCGAGTTCCCCAAATTCGAGTTTATCCCCTTACCTCTCGGAAGATCGGGCCATATCTACATCACTTTCGCCATTGCCGAGCAGAGCTCAAGCGCAATGCACTACCCAGCCCTTCCACTGCTTCCCGAGCCCAACCAAGAGTAAAAACACACCGCTCACTTCCCCTCTAGCTTCCCAGGCCATCTCCTCGACGACTCCCCGTGTGTGCTCGATCAATTTGAAGAAAAACCAAGGCGCACAGTTCTGGTGGCCTCCTCTGTTGTCGATCGAAATTAGCCGCTTCCGGTGAGCACCATTCCCTCTTTCCTCCTCTACCGTTTGCGCACAATCCTCGACGTTTTCCTTGACCCATTTTCCCTTGGTTTCCATCACTGGAGTCGACGACACTTCAGTTTTTCCCCGGACTCGACCATCGCCGCCGCTCATCGAAGCCGCCTCACCGGCGAGCTACTAGTTCCGGCCCGAGTCCACGACGACATCCTCGACGCCGGTGTTCTCCGTCTTCTGCTGGTGCTCTACGCGAAGGCGGCGACCGATTTGCTGTCTCCTACCAGAAACGCGACGCCGCCGAAGATCAGGGTTCCGCCGCCTCACGTCGCCGACCAACTTCCGGTGAGAACCACTCCTCGCGAACCCTTTCGCTTCCCTCACCGTAATGCACGCTCCATTTTCCCTTAACCGCGGCGAGATTTTCCTGCGCGTAGCCGCCGGCAGCGAGCCCTCCGGTCGCGCGCCGCCCTGCTCCGACGAGCCTACTGGCCGTCCATCTGGCACCGACGTGGCGTCCACGTGTAGCCGACGTGGTGCTGAGGTGTTGCCTGCGTGGCCTTTCCCAGAGTAGAAAAAATTCCAGAAAACCATTAAAACATCAAAAATTCATAGTAAATCGATTTTAAACCCAAATCAACCCAAACCAATTTTGCTGGATTCATCTTTGAGAGCTCTATTTTAGTAAAATAATAAATCATAGTCTCTATACATGTATTTTTATTAATTCATTTAATTGCTTAAACACTAGTTAATTCACTAGAAATTCTAGGAATAAAATTTAATCCTGATTTTTGGCATGCTCAATAAACACATGATTATCTAACCCCACAAATTTTGGTTTGATAAAATATGGATTATTTTTTGCTCTGGAATTTATTTAGTGTGTTTACTTAAATTAATTCTAGTAATTATTTTATAATTAATTGGCCCATGACACTTGGCACAAAAATCTCTCACAAGCCTCTGTGCCTAGTAAATAACATAAGTCCAGAAACCTAAGTTTACTTAATTAAATTAAGTTAATTGCTCATACCACTATTTTACTTTAATAAATGCTAGTAATTAAAGTAATTATATCCAGGGGCTGTAAATTAATAAAAATACAATTCACTTATGTCCCTGATCATGTTAAACCATACAACATCAGAATCAATTGGTTACTATTGTAATCACTTAATTATTTTGAAGGACTGTAACAACCCTAAATAAACGATTAACACACATAAAATGATGAAACTCTAATTGGTTTCTTTGAAGCATATGGCTTCGAGAACATTATAATAATAATGTTAATCAACATTAAAGACATTGTGCATCATATCCTTGCATCCTACGATATTTTGGTAATACCGACAATTCAATTCTATCATATAGGCGACAAAAACCCGGAGCAGGAACAAGAAGATCTGCAAAAGGATTTTGAACCCCAAGAGCAAGATGTTGTAGTTTCTAACACCAACATCGATCCAGGCAAGCCCCGGTTTGCATTTGCCCATTTATAAAATTTGCTAGTTTATGTCACTGCTACGTCTATGATTGTCTGATGCATTAGGTCATAGGAGTTGATTGGAAATCCACCTTGCATGACCCCCAAATGACCCTTGCTTATCATTAGAAATGTGATAGAAACGGTGTCGCTACGCTTAGTGACTAATAGTCTCGGTAGACATTATCATTAAGAAGTGAACTTGACCACTAGAACGGGAACCTAAAAGAAGTTTATTTTACTGTTATGATCGGGCAGGGAAGATGCATGTGTAGGTTTGCAGCAATACATGGGTGTTGACTGCGGTAGCCCTGCCTTGTCGAAACTAGGACCCGTCCGTGGTCGGCCCCTTGGTCAAGTATTGAACAATACCGAATATATGCTAGTCCATGGGAACTAGTAAACTGATGTAGCATTGACGCGGCAATGAGGACGATACCCAGTACAGTGGTCGTTGACCCTTCTGCTGCTGGAGTGGGCGGTTCATACCATGAAGTACTGTTGGCAGAACGGCATGCCCACTCGCTGAGACTGGACCCGGACCAAGTTGTTTTTCATCCTTGTGAAAGGTTGCCATATACGACCTTAATTGGTGCGTATGTGTCGTGTATTTCGGTTTTTTCCCAGCTGGTGTAAAATCGATTGCAATTGCTGTCGCTCGCAGTAAAGAGTACCACTTGGTCACTGAGTCGTCACGTAGTTGCACCATGAAAGTTGATTATTGCCCCTTATGTTGATTATGAAAGTTGATTATTGCCCCTTATGTTGATTATGAAAGTTGATTATTGCCCCTTATGTTGATTACTTCTTCTGATACTCTTGTACTGCTGTTACCCTGTATTGGCTTTATTATCCTATATAGTTCCACTAAAGTTACATTCTGTTTCACCCAATTAACATGGCTCAATAAAACTCGATAGAACTAATAGGATGCTTAATGCGAGCCCCTTTCAAACGAGCTACCCTGTTAGAGCCTTGCATGTCTAGGTCTTTCGACGGGTAAGTCTTGCTGAGTAATTAGTACTCAGGCTTTGTGCCATCGATGTTTATAGGTCATGAAGAGATTGATTTGCCTGAGAATGTGATGCCTTGGGACGTGCAAGTCCCCGAGGGTTGGACTGCCCACTGGGAGTCCGACTCGCCGCCGCAGTGATGTGTGTGCTGCTAGGGTGATGATTCTCCGGGCAGGGATCATCACTACGCTGTATCGTCGAGCTCGTAGTTCCTTATGTTAATTGCTTCCGCTGTTTTCGAAACAATATGAACTTGTATTAATTCCGCTACACTCTGAACCATCGAATTATTGTAATATTCTACTTAAATTTGGACCAATGTTGTATTATCAAGTGTCTGCGTTATCAGCACCGTCGGGACCTCGATCCTGCGGGGAGGGCCACCTCAGCTGGTACAGAGCCGTGGTCCATGATAATACAACAAATAAATCATATTTTCAAAAACTACGACGCTTGCGGGTGAGGATACGTTAGTATAGCCCATATAGATATTAAGGTGGTGACAAAGCTAACATGGGTTATGTTTGTTTAAATATTGTATCTACGGATACGAGACACTGTTGGCTCGTGACTTATCACGGGGCGATCCTTTTTATGGATCGTTACTAGTAGAAATGTGCTTCTTTTCATAGTTTCTTTTGAATTTGATGTATTGTTTCTGCAATGGATCTTCTGCAGGTACACTAACGCCGTTAGTATAACTTTTAGCTTGACTTACGTGATGAGTGCGGGTCGTCACCAAATATCCGTGCCGCAAAGTATCGACAATTCCTGTGTTGAGTTGTGAGGAACGATAGGTTAAAATTAAGTAAAACTCCTTGCATCATGCATTCCTTATGTAACTCAACTAAAATATGGTTCTCTTCTTGTCCACCCACCTCCGAATAAAAATTTCCAATGGTCAAGATAACAAGAACCTGTCCTATTTTAATCATCAACTTAAAAAAATTCATAGCTAATAAGATACATAACCAAATAAGGCATATAAACGCTTCTCAGAAAGATCTCAACACCCTCTACCACCAGAAATCATAATTTAATTTTAGAATAACAGTAACGACCCTAGAAATAGAGAACAAGTGGAACCTATTAGCTCGTTGACAACTGGACAGTCAAAGATAAAACTGCAATAAAACCGTTACCGTATTATTGCCCCTTGAGACTGGAAAAGGTTACAACACTTTATATGATATGCATTCCTCGTTGTGGAACACTATACTCACCACTGGGTTGTCGTTCCAGATGGAAGATCACGGTTTCGAGGAGTTTACGCACGACGGGTGGCGCTACACCACCGGTCTCCACCACCGTGGTTTTCCTACACTTTTGTGGGATTTGCTCCGCTTGCTGGGCTACGATGAGCCGCCCTCCTACAAGGGCCGTGAGGTCCACCGCCACGGTGTGACTCTTGCAGAGGTGCACATCAGCGTGCCCACTCACCCGCGCAATCTCGACATGGCAGGGAAGGAGAGCATGGCGACTTGTGGGAGCCTTCGTGAGGGCTTGGAGAGAGTCGCCCACAGGGCTCTCACCCACTTCTGCGGGCGCCACACGGCAGCGCTCTCTGGGACTCCGTTTGAGATGATCCCGATCTGGAACCAGGCCAACCCAGTCTGGCAGAGGCGCATGAGGCGCATCGCCCGCAATGACTACTTGACGTATCATGCGGGGTACCACCATGTGTCCCAATACTCCGAGTACCTCCTTAACTTGGATGAGGAGGCTAGCAGCCACAGCAGGTTCCTACTGGCTGACACTGAGCAGGTCTGGACACAGAGGAACGACCTGCAGACACAGGTGGACACACAGCAGAGGGAGATTCAGCGGTTGACCGCTGCTCTTGAGGCAAGTGAGACCCGCGTTACTGAGGTCACTGGACAGCGCGACACTCTCGCGCAGGAGGTCGATAGACGTGGCACGATTATGCAGCAGCGTGCTAACCACAACGAGCACCTACAACATCAGTTGACGGCTGCACAGCACGAGATGGAGCTTATGGGAGAGGACTTGGAGACCCTGGCTCACGAGAACCAGGGCCTGCAGGAGCAGCTAGAGGCGGCTCTAGCACCTCAGGCAGCACCAGAGGAGGAGGAGCCGCAGAAGGATATGGACGAGGAGTCTGATATGGACTACGAGGCACCAGTTGGAGACAGGGCTTAGTGATCGTGGTAGATCGGACTAGGACGTGTAGGTAGGACTGGGTGGGTTGGTAGCTTTTGTTGATCCACGCGAGATTGTGTATTTTGGGATCACTAGGTGATATGCTTTTGTAGCTCGATGGTCACATCTTTCGAGTCCATGTACTTAAGGTTATGTTGACTCACGTTATGAATCAGTCATACCCTTTTTGCTATCTTATTACAATCAATGCTTCATAAGATACGTTTGACTCAATCAAAGTACCTTCCTTGTAGATGGCTGAAAACCATGAACAAGCCCCACCGGGTTGGGAGATCACCGACGGTTTGGAGTTCACCGGAATGGTTCACCTGTTCTGGAGAATTCTCCAGGGGTTCGGATATCACACTCCTCCCATTTATGTTGGCAAGGAATATCAGGAGTACGGAGTTACCTCCTGTGTCGTTCATGTGGCAGTTCCCACCAATTATTCATTTACTCCGGCATGGGAGTCTTGGACTATTAGTGTCTCCGGGACCGATTTACCCACCACTTGGAATATTGCTGCTTTCAAAGCACTCACACAATTCTGTGAAGACCGCAAGCATGATGTTGCTGGAACACCCGTCGCCTTGCTGCCCATCAACGATGTGACGGATATTGAGTGGATTAGGCATGTGGACTTCATCTTTGATCCAAACCACCGCCATCATGACCCCATGCTGCCCATGATAGAGTATTATGGCCTTTCCACATTCGCTTTATGCACCGACTTGTGCCGACTATTGGACAAGTATCAGTCTGCCCTCCGGTATTCGGAAGCAGAAAAGCGAGCTAAGGATGTGGAGATTTCAGAACTAAACCAACAAATCGAAGCAAAGAATGAGGAGATGGACATGATTATTGAAGAGCGTGATCAAGCCTTGTTGGATGCCGAACGTTTTGAGCAGGACATGATCGAGGCGCAAGATGAATTTTATGCGTTCAAAGCCGCCCATCTTCCTGTTGAAGGGAATTGGGATGAGCTCACCTTGGAGTATGGATAACAAGAGGACGTAGAGATGGCACCCGCCGAAATGAATGATGTGGAAATGCTAGAACCCGATGAGCCCGCAGAGCCAGAAGATTTAGACCAGGATTAGACGACTTGCTACCTCCGGTCTTATTTCCATGTAATATATGTATCTTGAGTTCGGATGAAGGATCATGAATCTTGCATAATGTGTCCGCAATGCCATAGCTAGACGTTGACGCAGGCATAAAGAACTATGTGGTGATGCCTTTCGGACAACCATGTACTCCAAATTGGATTAATGGGGATGGTTATTACCTTTGGAATTTTTGTGTGTGCCCCTTGCAATTTATGTTTTTGCACATGTGATTTCTATGGATTAATTTGAGAGAGTACTAATGTGCAATTATGTAAATTGCAGCATGGTGCGTACCCGTAATCAGGATGACCCTGAGAGCTCTCAACAGGGAGCCAATGCTCAGCCCTCACTGGCAGAAATCCTCGCCACAGTGATCAACCGTCAGCAAAATGAAGCTGAATTGCTTCATCAACTCGTGGAGAATACGTCCAACCTTGGAGGACGTGGGGGAAACCGCAACAATAACCAGCCTCGTCAGTGCACGTACTCGGACTTTTTGGGTACCCATCCACCGACGTTTGAGCGTGCCAGGGAACCTCTGGACGCGGATCATTGGCTGCGTCAGACCGAGTCCAAGTTCGGTCTGCTGGACTGCACAGAGCACCAGAAGGTGCTGTTCGCCGCCCAACAACTCCAAGGCTCTACTAGTGCCTGGTGGGCGAATTATGAAGCTACTCTGCCTGCTGGACATCGTCTTGAGTGGAACGAGTTCAAGACAGCATTTCGTGCCCATTTCATTCCAGCTGCCCTCGTGCAGAGGAAGTTGCAGGAGTTTACAGATCTGAAACAAGGAGGGAGGAATGTCCTCCAATATTCTAAAGCTTTCAAACACCTCGCCCAGTATGCTAGTGAGTATGTCAATACGGAGGAAAAGAAGAGGTATGCATTCCTACGAGGGATGAATGCCAAGCTGAAGGAACGTCTGACCTGGCAGCAGACGGGCACCTACAACGACCTGGTCAATGCTGCTATTGTCTAGGAAGGTGCTATACGCCAAGTGGAAGAAGAAGATCACAAAAGGAAGGCCCCTGCTAGTGCCCCCGAGACCACCCAGGCGAAGCATCGCCTGGTATTCACCTCACCAACCGGACAGCGATACAGGACACCCCTGCGGCAACAATTCCAGCGCCCGTATGCACAGAATTACCCAAGACCACCACAGCAGCAAAACCTTCTTTCCCGTGTGCCATACCTGCAGCAAAGCAATCAGTATCGCGCACCGTATCAGCAGCAAGGGAATCCAAATGCTCGTGCCCCACAGCCTGCTGACCGTGGAGGCAACTATCCATGTTACAACTGTGGTCGCACTGGCCACTTTGCTAAGAACTGTACCGCACCTAGACGCAACAACCACGTCAACCAGCGTCCGAACCAGAGCAGAGATGTGAATGCACCGTCTCGTGGTGCTCAAGTGAACCACACCAATGTTGAAGATATTCCTCAGGGCGAGACCGTGCTGACCGGTACGCTCTCACTCTATCGCCAGCCTATCCTTACACTTTTTGATTCTGGTGCTACTCATAATTTCATTAGCCAAGCATGTGTGCAAAGACTTAAACTTCAACCCAAGGCTATAGAAAAATACTACACCGTTCGTTCCCCCGCGGGACAAATCCGTGCCAATCAAATAGTATGCAAGGCTCCGCTAGAAATAAATCAGAAAATCTATCCCACTAATTTCATCGTGCTTAGTCACCAAGAAATTGATTTGATTTTGGGTATGTTCTGGATGAAAACCCATAGAGCCATGCTAGATATCAAGCCCCGTGTTGTGTACTTAAATTCTCCCTTTCACGGCCGAAGCATACTTTCGCTAAACCCCGATTCATCGAAACTGCTAGCTGCCTACCATTTGGAAGGAGTAGCACTAGAAAGTATTCCTGTTGTCTGTGAATTCCCTGATGTGTTTCCGGAAGATATCTCTGGTCTTCCCCCTGATCGGGACGTGGAATTTAAGATAGAGCTTCAGCCAGGAACTTCTCCAATATCCCGTCGACCGTATAAAATGGCTCCGAACGAGCTGGCTGAGTTGAAAAAGCAGTTGAATGAGCTATTGGAAAACGGACTCATTCGCCCAAGTACTTCACCTTGGGGCTGCCCTGCTATCTTCGTGAAGAAGAAGGACAAATCCTTGCGTCTGGTAGTTGATTATTGGCCATTGAACGAAGTGACCATCAAAAATGAATACCCGCTGGCACGTATCGATATTCTTTTCGATCAATTGGTTGGTGCCAAGGTCTTTTCCAAAATTGACCTTCGCTCAGGGTATCATCAGATAAAGATAAGGGCAGAAGACATTCCCAAGACCGCTTTCTCTACGAGATATGGATTGTTTGAGTACCTAGTAATGTCTTTCGGATTAACAAACGCCCCAGCCCATTTCATGTACCTCATGAATTCGGTATTCATGCCGGAGCTGGACAAATTCGTGGTGGTTTTCATTGATGACATCCTCATCTATTCCAAATCCAAGGAAGAACACGCTGAACATCTTCGCATCGTTCTCCAACGCCTCCGAGATCACAAGCTATACGCAAAATTCAGCAAGTGCGAGTTCTGGTTGGACCGTGTGCCATTTCTTGGTCACATAGTTTCTGTGGAAGGTATCTCTGTAGATCCTAGCAAGGTTCAAGATGTGTTGGATTGGAAGCCACCGAGAACCGTTCATCAAGTACGCAGTTTCCTCGGACTAGCCGGATACTATCGTAGGTTCATTCCGAATTTCTCTCGGCTAACCAAACCCATCACGGAACTGCTGAAAAAGGATAAGAAGTTCGATTGGAACAACAATTGTGAGGAAGCCTTTCAGACATTGAAGAAATTATTGACCACTGCCCCAGTATTGGCTCAGCCAGACATCACCAAGCCATTTGATGTATATTGTGATGCATCTGGGACTGGACTTGGATGCATGCTCATGCAGGAAGGTCGTGTCATTGCTTACGCATCTCGACAGCTACGGAAGCATGAAGAGCATTATCCAACCCACGACTTGGAACTAGCGGCAGTGGTACTTGCACTAAAAATCTTTAGGCATTATCTGCTTGGAAACTTCGTGCACATCTACACGGATCATAAAAGTTTGAAGTATATCTTTACTCAAACCGATCTGAACATGAGACAACACCGATGGCTAGAATTAATCAAGGATTATAACCTGGAGATTCATTACCATCCAGGCAAGGCCAATGTAGTAGTCGATGCACTAAGTCGAAAGGTACATTGTCATAATTTGGTGCTGGAATTTCAGGACAGCAGCAAACAAGTAGCTATTTCAGAACCTAGCCTTCGCGTTTTGCCGGCTATAGTAATCAACAACCTTAGTGTACAGTCCACCATTCGTGAGGAAATCATTGCTGCATAGAAGAACGACGATGGTATGAATCAGATCCGTCAAAACATCAAGAACGGTAAGGCAAAATGCTTTACACAAGACTCAGGTGGTACCCTATGGTTCAATAACCGTTTAGTAGTGCCAAGGGACTTTGAGCTTCGACGGAAAATTTTGGATGAAGCGCATCACTCTAAATACTCCATTCACCCGGGTAGCAATAAAATGTACCAAGATCTGAAGAAGAATTTTTGGTGGACCAGAATGAAGCGAGAAGTCGCTCGATATGTTGCAGAATGTGACATGTGTCAAAGAGTTAAGGCTGACCATTTGAAACCGGCCGGGTTACTTCAACCGTTAAGTATTCCCGCCTGGAAATGGGAGGATATCAGCATGGATTTTATTGTTGGCCTCCCTCTTACTTCGCGTAAGCACGACTCCATTTGGGTCATTGTGGACAGACTCACCAAATCTGCCCACTTTCTTCCAGTCAATAACATTTACAAGGTAAAGCAGTATGCGGAATTGTACATTGCAAGAATTCTATGTCTTCATGGAGTACCAAAAACCATCGTTTTCGATCGTGGTTCACAGTTCGTTGCTTGTTTCTGGGAACAACTGCATGCATCATTAGGAACAAGATTGATTCGAAGTTCCACTTACCATGCCGCCACCGATGGACAAACAGAGCGTGTCAATCAAATTCTTGAAGATATGCTTAGAGCTTGCGTTTTAACGTATGGTGGTAACTGGGATGAGTATCTACCCTATGCCGAGTTTTCGTATAACAACAGTTACCAGGAGAGTGTGAAGATGTCACCATTCGAAGCACTCTATGGTCGCAGTTGTAGGACACCATTGAATTGGTCTGAATCGGGAGAAAGAGTAACATTTGGCCCTGACCTCATAAAGGATGCCGAGGAGAAGGTTCGTGTCATTCGAGCCAACCTTAAGGCTGCCAAATGCTGACAAGAGAAGTACGCAAATTGACAACGTAGACCACTGTACTTCAATAAGGGTGACTACGTCTATCTCCGAGTGTCCCCTATGAAAGGTATCCAACGGTTTGGAATCAAAGGAAAGTTAGCTCCCCGTTATATTGGACCATTCCAAATTCTGGAGAGACGAGGAAACGTTGCCTACAAGCTCGAGTTACCCGCTAACCTGTTTGGAGTACACCACACCTTCCATGTGTCCCAGTTGAAACGATGTCTCAAACCCTCAATTGACAAAGTACTAGAAGAGTATAACCAGCTCCAGCCAGACCTCACCTACTCCGAACAACCGATAAGGATCCTCGACGAGAAGGAGCGCATAACTCGTAAAAGAACCCTCAAATTCTATAAAGTTCAATGGTGTAATCACTCGGAAGACGAGTCCACTTGGGAATCTGAAGAATTTCTAAGTACACACTACCCGGAATTTTGGTCGTCATATGCAGGTATATTTTGACCACTGTACTTCCCTCTAGTTTGCCTTGTCCATATTCTCGGGACGAGATTTCTTTAAGGAGGGAGGGTTGTGACACCCCAGGTGTCCCATTCCAATTGACAAGCATAAGGAGCACAAGGATATGAGAGGGGATGGCATGAAATAGGGAAGCCTCCCATAAATTTGGAATTTATTCTAGGAAAAATAAAAAAAACCCTACAACCAAATTATGAAGCAATTTAAAAATTTTCTACATAACATATAACAAGTAAATTCATAATCAGAATGATAATAATAAAATAGAATTATATGAAATTATGGAGTATTTTACCTAAAATGCAAAAGCCACAATTAATTAAGTAATGCTTAAAGTGCCTATTTGAGGCAATTATTAAATACTCAAAATATTTTTATGGAAAACACAAATAAAATTCACCAGAGTGTTCTCCACTATTAAAGTAGTCAACCCACCAAATTTCACTATTTTTGGAAACTCCTAGCTATTAAATTTTTCATTTTCCAAAATCCAGCATTGACCAGGGACCTCTTTGTGAGGATCTTGAAAGATTAGGGGGTGCAGCGTAAAAATTCCTTTTCTTCTTCCCTCACTGGCGCGAAGCCGATTCTCGGTCGATCTTCTGCCGCGGCCAGCGCACCGCACGGCCGGCCTTCACCCCGCCTCGGGACTCCGTGCGCGACAGTGCCACTGACCTTCCCGTGCAGTCCCGTCCCCTCTGCCTCGGCCGCGAGCTCGCCCAACCCTCTCTTCTCCCCCTCTGCACGCCATCGCCGCGACCGGGAAACATTCAATTCCCGCCGCTCTCTTCGCTCCCGCCTCTCCCCACTCACTCTTATCTCTTCGCAACTTGATAGCGAACCCGCAAGCTCTCGGGAGTCACTCTCTCTCGCTCTCTGCACTCCGCTCTCTTCCATTTTTCCCACCTCCTTTTCCCCTTTCGCCATTGCCGAGCAGAGCTCAAGCGCAATGCACTGCCCAGCCCTTCCACTGCTTCCCGAGCCCAACCAAGAGTAAAAACACACCGCTCACTTCCCCTCTAGCTTCCCAGGCCATCTCCTCGACGACTCCCCGTGTGTGCTCGATCAATTTGAAGAAAAACCGAGGCGCACAGTTCTGGTGGCCTCCTCTGTCGTCGATCGAAATTAGCCGCTTCCGGTGAGCACCATTCCCTCTTTCCTCCTCTACCGTTTGCGCACAATCCTCGACGTTTTCCTTGACCCATTTTCCCTTGGTTTCCATCACTGGAGTCGACGACACTTCGGTTTTTCCCCGGACTCGACCATCGCCGCCGCTCATCGAAGCCGCCTCACCGGCGAGCTACTAGTTCCGGCCCGAGTCCACGACGACATCCTCGACGCCGGTGTTCTCCGTCTTCTGCTGGTGCTCTACGTGAAGGCGGCGACCGATTTGCTGTCTCCTACCAGAAACGCGACGCCGCCGAAGATCAGGGTTCCGCCGCCTCACGTCGCCGACCAACTTCCGGTGAGAACCACTCCTCGCGAACCCTTTCGCTTCCCTCACCGTAATGCACGCTCCATTTTCCCTTAACCGCGGCGAGATTTTCCTGCGCGTAGCCGCCGGCAGCGAGCCCTCCGGTCGCGCGCCGCCCTGCTCCGACGAGCCTACTGGCCGTCCATCTGGCACCGACGTGGCGTCCACGTGTAGCCGACGTGGTGCTGAGGTGTTGCCTGCGTGGCCTTTCCCAGAGTAGAAAAAATTCCAGAAAACCATTAAAACATCAAAAATTCATAGTAAATCGATTTTAAACCCAAATCAACCCAAACCAATTTTGCTGGATTCATCTTTGAGAGCTCTATTTTAGTAAAATAATAAATCATAGTCTCTGTACATGTATTTTTATTAATTCATTTAATTGCTTAAACACTAGTTAATTCACTAGAAATTCTAGGAATAAAATTTAATCCTGATTTTTGGCATGCTCAATAAACACATGATTATCTAACCCCACAAATTTTGGTTTGATAAAATATGGATTATTTTTGGCTCTGGAATTTATTTAGTGTGTTTACTTAAATTAATTCTAGTAATTATTTTATAATTAATTGGCCCATGACACTTGGCACAAAAATCTCTCACACAAGCCTCTGTGCCTAGTAAATAACATAAGTCCAGAAACCTAAGTTTACTTAATTAAATTAAGTTAATTGCTCATACCACTATTTTACTTTAATAAATGCTAGTAATTAAAGTAATTATATCCAGGGGCTGTAAATTAATAAAAATACAATTCACTTATGTCCCTGATCATGTTAAACCATACAACATCAGAATCAATTGGTTACTATTGTAATCACTTAAATAAACAATTAACACACATAAAATGATGAAACTCTAATTGGTTTCTTTGAAGCATATGGCTTCGAGAGTATTATAATAATAATGTTAATCAATATTAAAGACATTGTGCATCATATCCTTGCATCCTACGGTATTTTGGTAATACCGACAATTCAATTCTATCATATAGGCGACAACAACCCGGAGCAGGAACAAGAAGATCTGCAGAAAGATCTTGAACCCCAAGAGCAAGACGTTGTAGTTTCTAACACCAACATCGATCCAGGCAAGCCCCGGTTTGCATTTGCCCATTTATAAAATTTGCTAGTTTATGTCACTGCTACGTCTATGATTGTCTGATGCATTAGGTCATAGGAGTTGATTGGAAATCCACCTTGCATGACCCCCAAATGACCCTTGCTTATCATTAGAAATGTGATAGAAACGGTACTGTGTCGCTACGCTTAGTGACTAATAGTCTCGGTAGACATTATCATTAAGAAGTGAACTTGACCACTGGAACGGGAACCTAAAAGAAGTTTATTTACTGTTATGATCGGGCAGGGAAGATGCATGTGTAGGTTTGCAGCAATATATGGGTGTTGACTGCGGTAGCCCTGCCTTGTCGAAACTAGGACCCGTCCGTGGTCGGCCCCTTGGTCAAGTATTGAACAGTACCGAATATATGCTAGTCCATGGGAACTAGTAAACTGATGTAGCATTGACGTGGCAATGAGGACGATACCCAGTACAGTGGTCGTTGACCCTTCTGCTGCTGGAGTGGGCGGTTCATACCACGAAGTACTGTTGGTAGAACGGCATGCCCACTCGCTGAGACTGGACCCGGACCAAGTTGTTTTTCGTCCTTGTGAAAGGTTGCCATATACGACCTTAATTGGTGCGTATGTGTCGTGTATTTCGGGGTTTTCCCAGCTGGTGTAAAATCGATTGCAATTGCTGTCGCTCGCAGTAAAGAGTACCCTTATGTTGATTATGAAAGTTGATTATTGCCCCTTATGTTGATTATGAAAGTTGATTATTGCCTCTTATGTTGATTACTTCTTCTGATACTCTTGTACTGCTGTTACCCTGTATTGGCTTTATTATCCTATATAGTTCCACTAAAGTTACATTCTGTTTCACCCAATTAACATGGCTCAATAAAACTCGATAGAACTAATAGGATGCTTAGTGCGAGCCCCTTTCAAACGAGCTACCCTGTTAGAGCCTTGCATGTCTAGGTTTTTCGACGGGTAAGTCTTGCTGAGTAATTAGTACTCAGGCTTTGTGCCATCGTTGTTTACAGGTCATGAAGAGATTGATTTGCCTGAGAATGTGATGCCTTGGGACGTGCAAGTCCCCGAGGGTTGGACTGCCCACTGGGAGTCCGACTCGCCGCCGCAGTGATGTGTGTGCTGCTAGGGTGATGATTCTCCGGGCGGGGATCATCACTACGTTGTATCGTCGAGCTCGTAGTTCCTTACGTTAATTGCTTCCGCTGTTTTCGAAATAATATGAACTTGTATTAATTCCGCTGCACTCTGAACCATCGACTTATTGTAATATTCTACTTAAATTTGAACCAATGTTGTATTATCAAGTGTCTGCGTTATCAGCACCGTCGGGACCTCGATCCTGCGGGGAGGGCCGCCTCAGCGCATCAATGGCACTAGTGGCCATTGATGGCTGGAGAGGCCCCGCGCCGGCTCAATCCCCTCCCCCTCCACGCCTATAAAGCCTCCCCCGCTCGATCGCGACCACCGGAGGCCCTCCCCGCCGCCTCTCCCCCGCTCCTCCCCGCTCGATCGCGACCACCGGAGGCCCTCCCCGCAGAGCTTCGACCGCTGCCGCCACCGAGCCGCACCGCCGACCACCTCCCGGCCTCCACCTCACCCGCGTGACCTGTCGGTGAGGTTCCCCTCTCTCCCCTCTCCCTCCCCAACCCCTCGCGGCGAGGAATGGATGGCCAGAGCGCCGTTCTGGCCAACCTCTAGCGAAGCCCCACCGTGCGCCGCCGCCTGGACGGCCGCCGGCGACGACCCCCTCGCCCCTTTTATTTCTGGCCGTTGGATCTCGATCCAACGCGCCAGATTACATACCGGTCCACGATAGACCAGTGGACTACGGGTCCATAGAGCCCGTGAACCTGGTCCATGAATTTTTAGTTCAAAATTAATTCTGTATTTCCCTAGATATTGTTAGCAGTTTTGCATTTAGGCCCCTGCGCTTAGAAATAATTAGATTTATGCCCTAGTTTTTGTACAGGTACTTTAGAAAATTGTTTTTAAGCCCCTGAACTTGGCAATAATTATTTTAACACTCTATTTTAAGTGAAACACCCCTGTATTTAATTAAAATTATTATTGTAGCCATGTAATTTTACAGAAACACCCCTGGACATATTTTCAATTATATTTTTAATCTAGTCTTTTTACACTTTAGTCCCTATATATGGTATAAATTACATTTTAGTCCCTAAAATTATTTTAAATTATACTTCAATCCTTATTATTTGTATAAATATTATTTTAGCCCTAAAAATTTATAGAAATATCCCTGTACTTAATTTTAATTATATTTTGGCCCTGTATTTTTACACTTAACCCCCTACACTTATTATTAATTATGTTTAAGTCCTAAAATTTTGCAAAAACAACCTTATACTTTTTCGTAATTATTTTTTAGTCCTAATAATTTATACTTTAGTCCCTATAATTTTATAAAATTACAAATAGGTCCTTAAAAGCCCCTGTTTTTACCTTTTTGCCCCTAAAACTTCAAACTAGCATAACTTTTTACTCGTAACTCCAAATTAGGTGATTCTTGCGCCAAAATTCTCGTAGGATCATAACTTTGGCATTCATTGCATCTACATATTGTTTTTCCTCTATTGCATATTGTGTATTGATTTTTGTATGTTTTGCTTGTGTCGGTATTTCGTTACGTATAGGCGAACATACACAAGGACCGCCCTACGAGGACTTTCAGGAGCAGGAATTTGAAGGGTTAGAGCAGCCTTCTACGCAGGACAAAGGCAAGTGTCCTTGATGCATCTTGCACCTATTGAAATGTTACTATAGAATTGCATGCTTGTGTCAATTGATTGGGAACCTATTGTTAGGGTTTTCCTAGTATTGTTTTTACCTTGTTCCTTGTCGCCTTGAACCAATGGGTGGATTGTGGGTAGATAATGCTTAGATGACTTATGGGATATGGGTTAATATTAATTTGGACTAATGAACATTATCATGTGGAATTGATGGGTAAATCTTTTAGCAACATGGCTTAGGGATCTATGCAAGCCGGGTGGAATGGATGTGGTGCCGTGGGCACATGGTTGGTGGTGGTAGGCTTGTTGTAGATCCTAGAAAACCAGTTCTTGGAGTGATAACCCAGGAAAACAGTGCCATCACAAGACCGACATGGGTAAGGCTTGGCCTAGTAATTAGGTGTTTTCCTAGTGTCAGTGCAACATTTGGTGGAGCGGGGAATGGAAGTCGAGAGGACTATCCTTGTATCCGAAAGGCTCAAGAGGGGGCTCCTTGGGCGATGAGATGCTTGTTGAAGGGCTATCACTTATGGACGGGAGTGCAACCTTAGTGGCTAGCATGTACTGGGAGACCCTTTGGAAAAGCCTCGTAGTGAAACCCTGCCACACACCAAAGGAAGTGTGTAATGTGGGTCGCGTCCATGGGCACCAAGGGAATCACAACTTGTGGGTAAAGTGGTACAAACTCTGTAGAGTATCAAACTATCATGATAGCCGTGCTCACGGTCAAGAGTGGCCTGGAATCCTCACAAGATTAGTTGGGAATGGGTTGGTATGGTTGGAAAGGTGGGATGGTTTGAGACTTGGTTAGTATAGCACTTATGGAATCATGCTTGGGATGACCCCACGTAGTAAATAGGATGCTTAGGTAAATTAAAAGCTCATGCAAACCACTCTATAAAGCCTTTTCTTGACAATAGCCCCATGTCATTTTTCCCCCACTTGCTGAGTACGACACGTACTCACCCTTGCTATACCACGTTGATATTCAGCCCAAGGGGAAGATTGGAGCCACTACGAAGTTGAAGCAAGCTGCCTGTGGACCCACGATGCCTGTGGAGTTTGGGACGTCTACGCTAGCTACTTTCCGCTGCTTGAATGTACTTTTCTTCTAGACCCACGAGTCCTTTTGTAATAAAGATATGATGTGATAATTAAAGGATATGGATGATTATTCTATTTACCATTGATGATGTACCGTATGTGTGTGTAACTTGATCCTAGGCACATGTATGGCTGCACCCATTTTGCTTCTTAAAATGGGTGTTACAGAAGTGGTATCAGAGCCATATTGATTGCAGGATATCTGCCTAGTTAGCCATGGACGCATTTAGGGACCCTATTTGTCTTACATCAATACAAACTATTTTAACAAAATATTAATCCTTGTCATTTTCTTATTTTGTTGCTTTTGTTAATTTTCGGATTTCTTTAACCATTGCTTATTCATGCCTTGTGATTTTAAAATGTAGATGGCCCGTACCAAGCAGAACGCTCGTAAGATTAGGTCTGGACGACATTGTGGACTCCTTGCCCCTAGGCGTATTCGGAAGGAAGAAAGTGAAGAAGTAAATCAACCTGAACGCGAGAAGACCCCAGTGATGGACGAGAAGCTTCCCGAGGCACCATAGGATGACCCCAAGGAACCTGAAGAAGAGGAAGAACCATAAGAATATGAGCAAGAAGAGGACCCTGAGGAACCGCAAGGAGAAGAAGACCCAGAAGAGCTTGAGGACCCTGAAGATCCTAAAGATGGTGATGACTCAGAGGAGGATGAAGACCTAGCCGTCCGTATGGCTGAGAAGTACCGCTCTCTTGGACTAGAGGGTGAGACCTTCTCCAAAACTCTATGGAAGCTACTTGAGAAGATTGGCATCACCAACAGGCCTCAATACTTCCTCAAGAAGGTGGATCACCCTTTCTGTGAGGAATGGACAGCGGAGGTCAACATCTACGATGGCGACCGCATCATATCTACTCACCATGGCCGCACCCCCAGGGCTACTTGTAGGGCCATAGTGGACGACGTTGCCTGGAGGGCTCTCACTAGCCTCTGCTACACTCACCGCCATGGAATAGCAAATACAAGTTTTTCCCACATTCCCCGTCGAAAGCCAGGCACGGAGAAGTACACCGTCGGTCCTACAAAATGGTATGTGAGCACCAGAGAGATGGACGAGACTCAGGGAGTCACGGTGGACTTAAGCCACGCTATGGAGGCACTACAGAAGGAGAACCACACTCTTCGGAAGAGGCTACGTGATACTGAGGATTATATAAAGCACGACCAGCGAGTCAAGATGGGCGAGCAAAGTGACCTCTACTCCTTTGGTATCCGTACTTGGACTGCAAACTCCCCGAAGCGCACAAGTTCCCTACCTTCGGTCTCCGATGAAGTCAACTCCCGTGCCTAGGAGATTCCCTTGCCCATGAATAAAGATTGTAATAATCAAACTCTTAGATCGATTTACTTTCATGGTGTGATGTAATGAACTCTGTGGCTTGGTTAAATAGGTGTGCTTGATGTGAGTTGTGGGATGCCTTGGCACCTTGTCCACAACCTTATTGTTTGTTTGCTTATTAAATAAAATATCTTTTACTTATCATTCCTTGATGCATTTAGATCGGGATCTTTCTTTTCGTTATTACCACACCTCGTCTCACACTACTTCCACCACCTGTTCTATCAGATGGTTCGCACTAGAGGCCACACTGGAGGTAGCAATCAGAACAATGAGGATGGAAATAATGTGCCGAACCTTGAGCAATTCTTGGCCATGCAAACTCAGCTCATGCAGACAATGATCCAAACTTTGGGCGCTATACAACAGATTCACAACAACCAACAGAACCACAATGCACCTCCACCTCCACCTCCACTCCATAATAGATTGGGGGAGTTCCTAAGGACTAGGCCACCTACCTTTTCCCAATCCAAGGATCCGATGGAAGCGGATGATTGGCTCCAGGCAATCGAGAAGAAGTTGATGATTGCTCAATGCAATGATTGAGAGAAGGTTCTCTTTGCAGCTCATCAGCTGTATGGTGTAGCCATAGACTGGTGGGAAGCATATTGCAATGCTCATGCTGATGTGGAAAGCATCACTTGGATTGAGTTCAAGGATAATTTCCGCTCTCACTACGTCCCTACGGGCATCAAGTTGTTGAAAAGACAGTAATTTCAAGACCTGAGATAGGGGAACATGTCAGTATGTGAATACCTGAATAGGTTCATCCAGCTGTCCAGGTATGCTCCTGAGGATGTGAACACTAATGGGAAGAAGCAATACATGTTCATGAGGGGACTGCAGAATGACATCCAGTTTTAGTTGATAAACAATGACTATGTAAACTTCCAAAAACTAGTGGATAAGGCCATTGTTGTGGAGCACAATCGTAATGAGATTGAGAGGGAAGGCATGAGGAAGATGCCATTCCAAGGACAATCATCTGGTAGTAACACTCGTCCCCGCATGATGCCATCTCCCAACCCATACTACCGTGCTCCCAACACTGTCAGGCCACCCATGCAAGCTCCACGCCCCAACTTTCCAATGCAACGCCCCAACTACCAGGCACCTCGCCCTAACCAGCAGCAGGCACCTCGCCCCACCTATCAGCAGGCATCCCGCCCCACAGCCCCAGTAGCTCCACAAAACCAGAACCGCCCTACCTCTAGAAACACTAATGGTGTGAAGCGCGGATGTTATCACTGCGGACAGGAAGGTCACTTCGTGGGACAGTGTCCTCAACGGGACAACACACCAAGGCAAGAGCAAAACCAACATGCTCCCAGGCATTCGAGGACAGCAGAATTATGCTCGAGGGCGCATCAATCATGTCACTACTGAGGAAGCTGAGCAAGCTGCAGATGTGGTGCTCGGTATGTTCTTAGCTAACTCTCAACCTGCAACCATTTTGTGTTATTCGGGAGCATCACATTCATTCATAACATCCACATATGTGGCAAAGCACAACCTACCGATTGCTCTTATGAAGCATACCATGCTAGTTAGCTCTCCTGGTGGAGAAATGAGAACCAATCAAATATGCCCAAAGGTCGCCCTTCAAATAAGGGGGGTAGACTTCTCAGCTAATCTCATAATCCTAGACTCCAAGGGGATAGATATAATACTTGGAATGGATTGGTTACGCAAGTATGATGGAGTAATACAGTGTGCCAAGCAATCAGTACAGCTGACTAGTGCAGAAGGTACTAAGGTTGAGTTCGTAGTAGCCAACTCTACTGCCAAGGAGGTCATACTAAACCAAACCACCGGCACACCCATAGAAGAGATACAAGTGGTTTGTGATTTCCCTGATGTGTTTCCTGAAAAACTTCCAGGTATGCCACCAGACCGTGACATAGAGTTTGTTATCGACTTAATACCGGGAACTGCTCCTATATCTAAGAGGCCCTATAGGATGCCAGTTAATGAGTTGGTAGAGCCAAAGAAGCAATTACATGAGATGCTAGAGGAAGGTTTCATTCGCCCTAGTTCCTCACCTTGGGGAGCTCCAGTACTCTTTGTCGAGAAGAAGGATAAGACTCAGAGGATGTGTGTGGACTATCGTTCTCTTAATGAGGTGACCATCAAGAATAAGTATCCACTACCACGGATTGAAGACTTGTTCGATCAGATGAAAGGAGCTTGTGTATTCTCCAAGATTGATCTACGATCCGGGTATCACCAGTTGAAGATCAGGCCATCAGACATACACAAAACGGCTTTTCAAACAAGATATGGGTTATATGAGTATACGGTAATGTCATTTGGGTTGACCAATGCACCGGCCTACATCATGTACCTTATGAACAAGGTGCTCATGGAATACTTGGATAAGTTTGTTGTGGTTTTCATTGACGACATATTGGTGTTTTCAAAGAACGAAGAAGAGCATGAGGAACACCTGAGGCTAGTTCTAGAGAAGCTACGTGAGCACCAGCTGTATGCCAAATTGAGTAAGTGTGAATTCTGGCTAAAGGAGGTAGCATTTCTCGGTCATGTGATCTATGCTTGAGGAGTGTCAGTCGATCCAGGCAAGGTAATGGACGTTCTAGACTGGAAACCACCATAGACAGTAAAGGAGGTTAGAAGTTTTCTTGGATTAGCCGGATACTATCGGCGATACATAAAGGACTTCTCCAAGATAGCAAAGCCAATGACGACATTGTTAGGGAAGGACAAGAGTTTCGAGTGGACTCCGCGTTGTCAAGCCAGTTTTGAAGAATTGAAGAAGAGATTAATGTCAGCCCCTGTCTTAATCTTACCTAACATCAGTAAGAGTTTCGACATATACTATGATGCCTCCAGGCAAGGACTAGGATGTGTGCTCATGTAGGAAGGTCATGTTGTGGCATATGCCTCTAGGCAATTACGGAAGCATGAAGAGAAGTACCCAACACACGATTTGGAATTAGCAGCAGTGGTACATGCTCTAAAGATTTAGAGGCACTACATTCTTGGTCATCGTTGTGAGATCTATACGGATCACAAGAGTCTCAAGTACATATTCACTCAGACAGAGTTGAACCTAAGACAATGACGTTGGTTAGAGTTGATTAAGGACTATGATGTGGGAATTAACTATCATCTAGGGAAGGCGAATGTTGTTGCGGATGCCCTGAGTAGAAAGACCTATTGCAGCCAGTTAATTGTGGAAAGGCTACCGCTAGAGCTCTACAAGGAGTTTGAGCGACTGAACCTTGGATTTGTGAATGAGTTAGAGACAGTTCCAATGGAAGTGGAACCCACTCTCGACGAGGAAATCTGCAAGGGACAGCTCGAAGATGAGAAGCTAAGTGAGATCAGAAAGCTCATTAAGGAAGGAAAGGCTACCGACTTCATAGAAGATGAGAAGGGTACTATATGGATAGGTAAACGAATATGTGTGCTAGACAAGAAGCCCCTTGGTGACATGATCCTACGGGAAGCACACGATTCTGCATACTCCATTCATCTAGGAAGTACTAAGATGTATCAAGACTTGAAGACCCGTTATTGGTGGCATGGCATGAAACGCGATGTCGCAGAGTATGTTGTGGTATGTGACACATGTCAACGTGTCAAGGCAGAATACCAATGACCCGCTGCATTGCTTCAACCTCTAAAGATTCCTGAGTGGAAATGGGAACAAGTCGGTATGGACTTCATAGTTGGATTACCCCGTACACAGTCGAGATATTATTCTATATGGGTTATAGTTGATCGTTTAACCAAGGTGGCACACTTTATTCCCGTCAAGACAACTTATAGTGGTGCAAAGCTGGCAGAACTATACATGTCAAGGATAGTGTGTTTACATGGAGTCCCTAAGAAGATAGTATCTGACAGAGGCTCTCAGTTCACCTCGAGATTTTGGGAGAAGGTACATGAATCTCTTGGCACCAAGTTGAACTTCAGCTTTGCGTATCACCCTTAGACTGATGGAAAGACTAAGAGGACGAACCAAATACTGGAAGACATGTTGAGAGCTTGTGCTTTGAAATATGCCAAGAGTTGGGACAAGAGCCTACCCTACGTAGAATTTTCTTATAACAACAGTTATCAAGCAAGTATAGAGATGGCACCTTTCGAGTTCCTATATGGAAGAAAGTGTACGACATCTCTATTCTGGAATGAGACAGGAGAGAACCAAGTCTTTAGACTTGAGATACTACAAGAAGCAGAAAGACAAGTTAAGATTGTACGCGAGAACCTAAAGGTTGCACAGTCAAGGCAGAAAAGCTATGCCGATCGTAGGCGAAGAGACCTATCCTTCGAGATTGGAGATTTCATGTATCTCAAGGTATCACCTAATGTGGACAAGGGTTCCCGATCTTCCGAAAGGTTCTGGATACGTTGATTTGGTCGGAGGCGACACACAAATTGATCCGGCTTCAAAATAGCACGTTCTAAACCCCGCAATCGCAGCACGACGTCTCCTCTAGTTATCAACCGTCCTAAAATGATTGACCTTGCCAAGAAGGCTAATCCCTGCCTGCGAATCAAGAACACAAGCAAGAACAAAGAAGAATGCAACACAATTGCAGATGTATTATGAATCTCACAAAGTTGGGGTCTCACAAACCGTGATGACGGCGAAACTGTTATAAACAGAATAATCTAAGCAAAACCCGAACCCTAATGGCACGGTGGCGGCTGTATATGAAGGCCCTAGGGTCGTGCAAGACCCTCTGGACGCGCTCCTAATTGGGCTCAAGTAGATACAAAGCCCAAAGGCCAAAAACAGGCGACACAGCACCAAAACAGATTCTGGACCCTCTCTTGTTTTGATGATACGTGATGACTCTGGATGAATTTTTATATGAGACTGGCGGCATTGGAAAGATCTTCTTCTTATCTTTCCATGCATATGTAGAGCATCCAAATCCGAGTCCGTATGCGTCCTGGGCATCCGTTTTACTGCAGACTAATCCTGAGCCTCGAAACAGACTCAAAGTCAGTTTTGGTTGGGCCTCCACCTTGGCTTCCACGTCCTTGCTGGTCCTCCACGTCTCCAAGTCCTTCTCCCATTATCTCTGGTCCTCTCCATGGTTCCTAATTATAATATAATCATTAGGTAGCAAACCATTCTCAAAGGTGACATATAATGAAGAATGTAGGAACGAGCTCACCTCTAAATTTAGTCATCGTGCACGAGCTCTAGTCATTGGACCTTGCAAGTCCAGGATTGGAGGAGTGTTGCATGTATCCTTAGGAGTGATGTACTCATCATCCTCCCCTTCTTTAAGTGGAGTCATCCTCGACTCAAGCTCATTCTCTAATCCCAAGTATGGTTTCAAATCTGAAATGTTAAAAGTAGGACTAACCCCGAACTCGGGAGGCAACTCAAGTTTGTATGCATTATCATTAATCTTCTCAATTATTTTGAAAGGACCATCAGCTCTAGGCATTAATTTAGACTTTCTCAAATCTGGAAATCTATCCTTTCTCAAGTGTAACCATACTAAATCTCCTACATCAAGTTTTACTTCTTTTCTACCTTTACTACCAGCAATTTTATACTTGTCATTCATCTTTTCAATGCTAAGTCGAGTGGTCTCATGCATTTTCAAAATAATTTTAGCACGCTCCTTAGCATCAACATGAACTCTTTCATGAATAGGTAGAGGAAGTATATCAAGTGGAGTATGGGGATCAAAACCATACACTACCTTGAAAGGACTTACCTTGGTAGTAAAATGTGTTGCCCGATTATATGCAAACTCAACATGAGGCAAACATTCTTCCCATTGCTTCAAATTTTTCTTCAAAATAGCTCTCAACATAGTTTGTGGGTGACAAGTTGTAGAAAACAACAACTTTGTACCCAACTTATTCCAAAGCGTGCACCAAAAGTGACTCAAATTTTGCATCACAATCTGAAACAATAGTAGAAGGCATACCATGCAAATGTACAATTTCTTTGAAAAAAAGATCAGCAATATAACTAGCATCATCAGTCTTATGACATGGTATAAAGTGTGCCATCTTAGAAAATCTATCCACAACAAAAAAAATACTATCACTCCCCCTCTTAGTCCTAGGCAGTCCTAAAACAAAGTCCATAGAAATATCCACCCAAGGAATAGAAGGGACAGGAAGTGACATGTATAAACCATGTGGATTCAAGCGAGCCTTAGCTTTTTGACATGTAGTGCAGCGAGCAACAAAGCGCTGAACATCTTTCCTCATCCTTGGCCAAAAGAAGTGTGTGGCCAAAATATCCTCCGTCTTCTTGGCACCAAAATGACCCATCAATCCACCTCCATGCGCCTCCTGTACCAACAAAAGACGAACGGAACCAACTGGAATGCATATGCGGTTAGCTCTAAACAAGAATCCATCAGTCAACACAAATTTGTTCCATGCATGACCTTCTTTACAATGCAGCAATACATCCTTAAAATCAACATCAGCAGCATATTGTTCTTTAATTGCCTCAAGTCCAAAAATTCTACAATCAAGTTGAGACAATAAACGTGCATCTCGTAAAGCATCAAAAACAACACACAAATGATTCATATGTTCATCTATGGATTTGCTATAAATCAAGATATCATCAAAGTAAACTACCACAAATTTGCCAATGAAAGCTCTTAAAACCTCATTCATCAAGCACATGAAAGTACTAGGTGCATTAGTTAAACCACAAGGCATTACTAACCACTCATATAATCCAAATTTGGTTTTGAAAGATGTTTTCCATTCATCTCTAAGTTTCATTCTTATTTGATGGTAGCCACAACGCAAATCAATTTTAGTGAAAATTATAGCACCACATAACTCATCAAGCATGTCGTCTAGCCTAGGAATAGGATGACGATACCTAATAGTAATATTATTAATGGCTCTACAATCTACACACATACGCCAAATACCATCTTTCTTAGGAACCAAAAGTACAGGAACAGCACAAGGACTAAGTGATTGACGAACATACCCACGATCCAAAAGGTCTTCAACCTGTCGTTGTATCTCCTTAGTCTCCTCAGGGTTGGTCCTATAAGCAGCACGGTTTGGCAAAGTAGCACCCGGAATCAAATCAATTTGATGCTCAATTCCTCTCAATGGTGGCAATCCCGGCGGTATCTCAGCTGGAAAAATATCCTCATACTCCTGCAAAAGGTTAGTGACAGCAGGAGGCAAAGCTCTAGAAGCAATATCATCAAGCGAAAACAAAGCTTATTTGCATATCAAAGCATAGCAAATATCATCATTATCAGAAATTTCAGCAAGCTCAGATTTTGTTGCAAGACATGAATGACCTTGTAATTTAATTCCAGCACCCTTAGAACTTGAAGAATTATTAACATTACTAGGTGTAGAATTAGAATTAACAGGTTGTTGAATTTTAGGACCTTTATTTTTCAAACTAGCAGCTCTTTCTAAATCAGCTTGTACAATTTTAGCAGGGGTCATTGGTAAGAAAGTAATTTTAGTTCCTTTATGCATAAAAGTGTACTTATTACTTCTACCTTGGTGTACAACATCATTATCAAATTCCCAAGGTCTACCCAATAAAGGTGAACATGCTTGCATGGGTACGACATCACAATCAACAGAATCCATATAAGAACCAATGGAAAAAGGAACTCTGCAAGTTTGTATTACCTTAGCTTTTCCACAGTCGTTTAACCACTGAATGTAGTACGGATGTGGATGTGGACATGTGGTCCAAGCAAGCTTGTTGACCACAACAGAACTCACCAAGTTATTGCAGCTCCCTCCATCAATGATGACACGTGCTCGGCGGTTCTTGATGACGAAGAAAATCTGGAACAAGTTGTGGCGTTGCATCGTCTCGGGCTGATGAACTTGTGTGCTAAGGACACGCTGAACAATAATGTTCATGTATCCCGTGGTGTCTCCGCCTCCAAGGATGAGGTCACTGCTGGTGGCAGCGACGTCCTCCTCCTCATCCTCCACATCGGAGGTGCTCATGTAACCGCCATCATCTGTCGCCACATATGCCCGCCTACTTGGAAAATCTTTCTGCACATGACCAAGTCCATGGCAGCGGTGGCACTGAATCCCTGTAGTGCGCCCCGTCGAAGCAACAGAGAAGGCACTACTAGCTGGTACCTGCACAGAAATTTTACCTGAGTGTGTAGAAGGTGCTGGGGCTGATCTTGGGGCTGCAGAAACAACACTGGTTCCCTTGGTAGCTGCTGGTGGGGACGGCCGGAAAGATGGCCTGGGCAGCCCTGATGTCCCCGTCGAGCGTGGGGGGTAGGAGTTCCTCGACTTGCTGTACTCCTGAAAAGCCTAGAAAAGTCCCTATGATTCTTTCTCTGCAAGCATAGCATACTGGAAACACTGGGTGAGGGTATAATATTCTTTATAATCAAGGATGTCCTGAATTTCTTTTCTTAAACCAGAATAAAAGCAAAAAATCCGATCCTCTACTTTTTCAACTACAGCACAACGAATCAAACCCTTCTAAAGCTCACTAAAGTACTCCTGAACAATTTTATCTCCTTGTTCTAAACATTGCAGTTTATTACGAATCTCTCTATAAAAAGAAGGAGGAACAAAACGATCACACATTGCTACCTTAAGTTCTTCCCAAGTAGTAGGCAAATTAGTTTCAGCAGCTAGACCACTCCACCATACAATAGCAAAGTCCTTAAACTCACTAGTAGCTTGTCTAACTCTATGTTGTTCAGGAACAAAATGGGCATTAAATTTTTGTTCTACAGTCATCTCCCAATCAAGATAAACATCACCATCATACTGACCCGAAAACGAAGGAATTGAAAACTTAATTTTAACATACGGCTCATCTAGAGCATAGTTACCATGTGGACGACAATTGTAGTTATGGAAATCACCCATACCTTGAGTATTACGGTGCAAATGACATCGTAATCTTGCAGTCCTTGTAGCTGACCTATCCACGGTGCCATCAGCTTTATACACCGTGTCTTCATCATGGACGTCTTCAACGTCGTTGTTATTGGTGTTCGTATGATTGGTCTTGGGAGCAGTCTCCAATACGACAACCTGATCTGTTAACTTAGAGATCCGCTTCTCCGACCGCTCGATGCTTTCTCCAATGTGAAGCTTGCTGACCGCATCAGTAACGGCTCTGGTGATCGTCTCTGCCAAATCACTTTGAGCAGCCTACAAAACCTTCTGGAGCTGCTCTTGGCTCATGCACTCAGCAAATTGTGAGGGTGAAGCCATCTCTCTGTCGTCACTTCCTGCCATCACAAACACCAAAACAGGAAACAAAATGGTGAAGGTTATCCCTATAAAATAGCTAAGTAGTCGTGCCTCTCAACACAGCAAAAGGAAACTCCTTACAAAGCTCTTACAAAGTTTTGAAAAGCAAAACAAAGGATACCAGGGAGATGTGTTCCATGATTGCAAGGGTCATAAAATAACCTATGTGCTGTCCAGAAGAAATATGTAGAGCTAGGAAAGGCCAAATATATATATATGTGAGTGGCACACAAATCAAAAACAGATAGTAAAGCTGAATAAGTGCCCAAGTAACTTGTCCCTAGTTGCTGGTCTAAGTATGTCCTAGAACAGTAGTGATAGAAAAGTAGAAATAAGGATACAAAGGCACACAGGCGATAATAGGGGGCTAAGTGCAAAATAGCCAAATCCAGAAATTTCAGGGGGCTAGATGTAGCAATAGTAGAAATCCTAAATTTCTTTTTTTTTATTTTTTTGATATTTTTCTCCAACTCACCAACAATAGGGGAGAATCCATAGAAAATTTCAGCTCAAACAGAGGTAGGATGTGGCCTACAGAAAATCTTGAAGTTGTAGAAAACATCGGGTTTAAACTTGAATGAATTTTTTCTTTATCTTCCCGATTTTTTATGAATTTTTTGACGAGGGCACACAGGGCGTAGCCGAGTGTGGGTATGCTCAACTTTGAGTCAAGAATCTCCTGTAAAAATTTCAGCCAAAACGGACAATCGAGCGAAAAGTTATGCCCGTTTTACCGAAGGGGGGTTGGAGTCGGTTTTCCAGAAACCCGAGTTGGGTTTGGGATCGGGTTTGGAATTGGGTAGGATTTTTTTTTTTGGCGGCATGGAGGCAGCAGAAAGTGGAATTTGTGAGGATTGATCTGGGGTGTTGACAGTGTGTTTAGGGTGGGATTAGGGTGGACTAGGCTAGGTGTGTCGATCAATCAACCCTAGCACAAAAAGCCAACAAAACAGAGGATGGTGAAGGGGATGGCGGCTAGGGTTGCAAGGGAAACACTACTGACGATAAAAATACAAACTAAACCAGCAACTAAACAAGAACAAGGGCACAAACTCAACACTACGGACTCTGAAATTAAAATATGTAGAGGGTAAACACGTGCTTATGGGCGGAGGGAAAATTTTTTTGGCTTTTCTGTGGACGATAGGATGCACATAAAACAAAATTAACTAAGGATAGTGCGAACCTGACGGTGCACCTGAAGCTCTGGTTACCACTTGATATGGACAAGGGTTCCCTATCTTCCGAAAGGTTTTGGATACGTTGATTTGGTCGGAGGCGACACACAAATTGATCCGGCTTCAGAACATCATGTTCTAAACCCCACAATCACAGCACAACGTCTCCTCTGGTTATCAACCATCCTAAAACGATTGACCTCGCCAAGAAGGCTTATCCCTGCCTGCGAATCAAGAACACAAGCAAGAACAAAGAAGAATGCAACACAATTGCAGATGTATTATGAATCTCACGAAGTTGGGGTCTCACAAACCGTGATGATGGGGAAACTGTTATGAACAGAATAATCTAAGCAAAACCTGAACCCTAATGATGCGGCGGTGGCTGTATATGAAGACCCTAGGGTCGTGCAAGACCCTCTGGATGTGCCCCTAATTGGGCTCAAGTAGATACAAAGCCCAAAGGCCAAAAACAGGTGATGCAGGACCGAAACAGATTCTGGATCCTCTTTTCTTTCGATGATTCCTGATCACTCCAGATGAATTTTTATATAAGACCGGCTGAATTGGAAAGGTCTTCTTCTTATCTTTCTGTGCATATGTAGAGCGTCCAAATCCGAGTCCGTATGCGTCCTGGGCATCCGTTTTAGTGCAGACTGGTCCTGAGCCCCAAAACAGACTCGAAGTCGGTTTTGGTTGGGCCTCCACCTTGGCTTCCACATCCTTGCTGGTCCTCCACGTCTCCAAGTCCTTCTCCCATCATCTCCTGGTCCTCTCCATGGTTCCTAATTACAATATAATCATTAGGTAGCAAACCATTCTCAAAAGTGACATATAATGAAGAATGTAGGAACGAGCTCACCTCTAAATTTAGTCGTCGTGCACGAGCTCTTGTCATTGGACCTTGCAAGTCCAGAATTGGAGGAGTGTTGAATGTATCCTTAGGAGTGATGTCCTCATCATCACCCATGAGGGGTGTTAGACTCTTAAAGGTCAAAGGGATGTTAGCACCACGTTACATCGACCCTTATAAGATCCTCGATAGAAGAGGAGAAGTAGCATATCAGTTGGAGCTACCCTCACATCTCACAGATGTGCATGACGTGTTCCATGTGTCCCAATTAAAGAAGTGCTTAAGAGTGCCTGAAGAACAACTCCCCATTGATGAAATAGACCTTCGAAAAGACCTCACATATACGGAACAAGCAGTCAAGATCCTAGAAGTCGTTGAGAGAGTTACCAGAAATAAGGTGATCCGGATGTGCAAGGTGCTTTGGAATCATCACACGGAAGATGAAGCCACCTGGGAGCGTGAAGAAGAATTGAAAGCCGAGTTTCCCCATCTCTTCACCGATCTTTCTGAATCTCGAGGGCGAGATTCATTATAAGGGGGGTAGGTTTGTAACACCCTACTTTTACAAATTCTAAAAATGCCAACTATTAGCATTTAGGAGTTTAATTAAATAACCTAGGACAAAATGTTTTTATAATAAATTAAATCAAACTGTTGCATTTGCATAAGCATGTCCATATAGATTTTAATTGCATTATGCATTTAGTTAGTTATTAATTAATTAGGAAAATTAATTAGAAAAGAGAAAGAAAAAGGAGAAAACCAGAACTGGGCCGAACCCACCAATTCAGCCCACCCGGAGCTCTCCTCCCCTCTCCCCACTCCCCTCTCTTGGCCCAGGCCGCCTCCCCTTTCCCTTCTCTCCCCCGCGGCCCAACTCCCCGCCGGCCCAGCCGCAGCGCTCCAGCCCAGCCGCCTCCCACCCGCTCTCTCTCTCTCTCGCTGGCACGCGGGCCCTGCCTATCACCCCCTCCTCCTACCTTTCTCTCTCCCCGCCGCCAGCCACCGAGCCCGACCCGTCGATCTCCCTCCCACGGCCTCCTCGGCTCCTGAAACGGACGCCAAGCACGCACCTCCTCCGCTTCCCCCCCCCCCCCCATATTTTGGCCGTTTCGGTCGTTCTCGAGCCCCGCGTGCATCAATGGCGCTAGTGGCCATTGATGGCCGGAGAGCCCCAGCGCCGGCTCAATCCCCTCCCCCTCTGCGCCTATAAAGCCTCCCCTCGGCATAGCACGTTCCCGCCGCCTCTCTCCCGCTCCTCCCCGATCGATCGCGACCACCGGAGGCCCTCCCCGCCGAGCTCCGACCGTCGCCGCCACCGAGCCACGCCGCCGACCACCTCCCGGCCTCCCCCGCACCCGCACGACCTGTTGGTGAGGTTCCCCTCTCTCTCCTCTCCCTCCCCGACCCCTCGCGGCGAGGAATGGATGGCCGGAGCGCCGTTCCGGCCAACCTCCGGTGAAGCCCCGCCGTGCGCCGCCGCCTGGACGGCCGCAAGCGACGACCCCCTCGCCCCTTTTATTTCTGGCCGTTGGATCTCGATCCAACGCGCCAGATTACATACCCCTTCGGGGTATGTAATCGGTCCACCATAGACCAGTGGACTACGGGTCCATAGAGCCCGTGGACCTGGTCCACGAATTTTTAGTTCAAAATTAATTCTGTAATTCCCTGGATATTGTTAGCAGTTTTGCATTTAGGCCCCTCCGCTTAGAAATAATTAGATTTATGCCCCAGTTTTTGTACAGGAACTTTAAAAAATTGTTTTTAAGCCCCTGAACTTGGCAATAATTATTTTAACACAATATTTTAATTGAAACACCGCTGTATTTAATTAAAATTATTACTGTAGCCATGTAATTTTACAAAAACACCCCTGAACTTATTTTTAATTATATTTTTAATCCTGTCTTTTTACACTTTAGTCCCTGTATATGGTATAAATTACATTTTAGTCCCTAGAACTATTTTAAATTATACTTCAATCCTTATTATTTGTATAAATATTATTTTAGCCCTAAAAATTTATAGAAACATCCTTGTACTTAATTTTAATTATATTTTGGCCCTGTATTTTTACACTTAACCCCCTACACTTATTATTAATTATGTTTAAGTCCTAAAATTTTGTAAAAACAACCTTATACTTTTTAGTAATTATTTTTCAGTCCAAATAGTTTATACTTTAGTCCCTATAATTTTATAAAATTACAAATAGGTCCTTCAAAGCCCCTCTTTTTACCTTTTTGCCCCTAAAACTTCAAACTAGCATAACTTTTTACTCGTAACTCCAAATTAGGTGATTCTTGCGCCAAAATTCTCGTCGGAGCATAACCTTGGCTTTCATTGCATCTACATATTGTTTTTCCTCTATTGCATATTGTGTATTGATTTTTTTATGTTTTGCTTGTGTTGGTATTTCGTTACGTAAAGGCGAACATACACAAGGACCGCCCTACGAGGACTTTCAGGAGCAGGAATTTGAAGGGTTAGAGCAGCCTTCCATGCAGGACGAAGGCAAGTGTCCTTGATGCATCTTGCACCTATTGAAATGTTACTATAGAATTGCATGCTTGTGTCAATTGATTGGGAACCTATTGTTAGGGTTTTCCTAGTATTGTTTTTACCTTGTTCCGTGGGCACACGGTTGGTGGTGGTAGGCTTGTTGTAGATCCTAGGAAATCGGTTCTTGGAGTGACAACCCAGGAAAACAGTGCCATCACAAGACCGACATGGGTAAGGCTTGGCCTAGTAATTAGGTGTTCTCCCAGTGTCGGTGCAGCATTTGGTGGAGCGGGGAATGGAAGTCGAGAGGACTATCCTTGTATCCGAAAGGCTCAAGAGGGGGCTCCTGGGGTGATGAGATGCTTGTTGAAGGGCTATCACTTATGGACGGGAGTGGAACCTTAGTGGCTAGCATGTACTGGGAGATCGTTTGGAAAAGCCTCGTAGTGAAACCCTGCCACACACCAAAGGAAGTGTGTAATGTGGGTCACGTCCGCGGGCACCAAGGGAAGCACGACTTGTGGGTAAAGTGGTACAAACTCTGTAGAGTATCAAACTATCATGATAGCCGTGCTCACGATCAAAAGCGGCCTGGAATCCTCACAAGATTAGTTGGGAATGGGTTGGTATGGTTGGAAAGGTGGGGTGGTTTGAGACTTGGTTAGTGTAGCACTTGTGGAATCATGGTTGGGATGACCCCACGTAGTAAATAGGATGCTTAGGTAAATTAAAAGCTCATGCAAACCACTCTATAAAGCCTTTTCTTGACTATAGCCCCATGTCATTTTTTCCCCCACTTGCTGAGTATGACTCGTACTCACCCTTGCTATACCACGTTGATATTAAGCCCAAAGGGAAGATTGGAGCCAATACGAAGATGAAGGAAGCGAGTACTAGGCGATGATCCACCAGTCGATGCCTGTGGAGTTTGGGACGTCTACGCTAGCTACTTTCCGCTGCTTGAATGTACTTTTCTTCTAGACCGACGGGTTCTTTTGTAATAAAGATACAATGTAATAATTAATGGATATGGATGATTATTCTGTTTACCATTGATGATGTACCGTATGCGTGTGTAACATGATCCTGGGCACATGTACGGTTGCACCCGTTTTGCTTCTTAAAATGGGTGTTACAGAAGTGGTATCAGAGCCATATCGACTGCAGGACATCAACCTAGTTAGCCATGGACGCATTTAGGGAACCTATTTTGTCTTACATCAATACAAACTATTTTAACAAAATATTAATCCTTATCATTTTCTTATTTTGTTGCTTTTGTTAATTTTCAGATTTCTTTAACCATTGCTTAGTCATGCCTTGTGATTTTAAAATGTAGATGGCCCGCACCAAGCAGAATGCTCGTAAGATTATGTCTGGACGACAGTGTGGACTCCTTGCCCCTAGGCGTGTTCGGAAGGAAGAAAGTGAAGAAGTAAATCAACCTGAACGCGAGAAGACCCCAGTGATGGACGAGAAGCTTCACGAGGCACCACATGAAGACCCCAAGGAACCTGAAGAAGAGGAAGAACTAGAAGAATATGAGCAAGAAGAGGACCCTGAGGAACCGCAAGGAGAAGATGACCCAGAAGAACCTGAGGACCCTAAAGATCCTAAAGATGGTGATGACTCAGAGGAGGACGAAAACCTAGCCTTTCGTATGGCAGAGAAGTACCGCTCTCTTGGACTAGAGGGTGAGACCTTCTCCAAAACTCGATGGAAGCTACTTGAGAAGATTGGCATCACCAACAGGCCTCAATACTTCCTCAAGAATGTGGATCGCCCTTTCCGTGAGGAATGGACAGCGGAGGTCAACATCTACGATGGCGGCCGCATCATATCTACTCACCATGGCCGCGACAAGGGGACAGAAGGAGAACCACACTCTTCGGAAGAGGCTGCAAGATACTGAGGATTATAAAAAGCGCGACCAGCGAGTCAAGATGGGCGAGCAAAGTGACCTCTACTCCTCTGGTATCCGCACATGGACTTCAAACTCCCCAAAGCGCACAAGTTCCCTATCTTCGGTCTCTGATAAGTGTTGGTGAATATTTGCATGCAGGTGGAATAAGCACTATTTTGGGGTACACCAAGGGGGCGAAATGGCAAAGTACACACATTGACAAAGTCCACCCTTGTCATATGGAGAAAAAGGCTCACATCTCCTGAACAGAGACAAATTATTCACAGGCACTCCACCCCAGGGATGAGGAAGTCCACAAGAGGGAACCAACCCAGGCCCAGGCCCAGTGGCAACCAGGCCTGGTCGACCGACCTCCTTGGTCGACCGAACAGGGGGTGAGCCCACTGGCCCACCACTTGAGTCGGTGGCCTCCTCCGACCTTCCCCCACCGCCTTAAAGGACTTACCATACTTACCACACCCCTGGATCCTCCTCAGAACAATATAAAAGAAGGGGAGGGGCACCTCCCAAATCATCATCCACTCCACTATTCACATTTCACATTAGAGGAAGGGTTCCTCCCTAGGCTAGTGCTCCACTTGTAAATATTTAGACTAGGAAGAGAGTGAGAAGAGAATAGTGTGGGAGAAGACCACTTAGAGTTCTCTTCCTTCCCACTTGTACCCCTACGCGGATATTGTACCTCTACGGCTGATTGCCCATCATAGTGAGCAGCCATGATATATATTGAGTCAAGATATTCAGCGGGAGAGTAAGGTATCATCCTCCATTTGCTTATGAGCTCGGTGTTCTTCCATAAGATTATTCTATTCTCGTTGCTGTGAGTAGAATAGCGACGTACAACTTAGATGTGGTGTCTAGGTCTATCGTTGCCATCGTTTGTCATGTAATCCATGGACGAGAGGGGGCCGCGCGGGTAGTGACAGCCCCGTCCGGTATTAGCATCCCTCCACGTGTGGTTGCGCCATAGCCTCTTGGCCGGAGTCGCATGTGTATACAGGGGTAAGCCGGCGGCCGAAGTAAGCACTTGGGTGTGTGTCCTTGCTTGCCTTAAGAGTCTTAACCCAGTTATATCCTCTCTAACCTAGCAGCCTAGTAGTGTGTTTGGGTGATCCTTGGTTTAATCCTAGTTATCTAAGAACTCGCACACCGTTCCTTTGGGAGAACTATAAATTGACAGCCATTAGAGCAATCCTTTGGTGAAGTGCTATAGCGGAGTTATCCGTGCGCTTGCGGATATTTACCAGTAGGCATTCTAGCATTCCTTGCTAGCAGTGTTTTTTTGGTTTGACGTAGCAAGTGTCAACAAGCATTTCTGGCGCCATTGCCGGGGAACGGTGGTGTGTTTTCTTTGAGACTCGGTGATTAAAGTGATGCTGGAGAGGTAGGGAGTAAACTCAATCATGGAGACTCGGCGTCGACGAGCCAGCTTGAAGGAGACATGATCCAACCCCACAACCATTACACCAAGCACAACTCAATTGTTCCTACAAGCGAATCGAGAACAGAAGCAAGAAAGGATAAATACGCAATTTAAAATTGCAATGAAGTGAATCACGAAGGAAAGGTTCAAGCTCTTATCACAAAAGGACTAATCGCCACAGTGGTCTAGAACAAGAATAGGGGCCCTAGATTACTGTAAAAGGACTTGTCACCACAGTTAAAATAAATCGATCAAGTTTCTCTCTAGAAAACTGAACTAAATAAAACCCAAGACTAAAAGATGGCGGCTACTGATTTTATGAAGGAACCAGGGGCGTCCTAGGGTTGGGGGTGACCAGAGGGGCGCCCACAACATGGGCTTAAGGCCCGACACGATACAAGGCCAGGTTGGCCCAAAAGAGGTGGCACAGCACCTTGTCATGGTCACACAGCATCATTCACCACCCTTCTGGAGCTAGGACCAGAAACAAAATGACGGTGTCATCATCACCTTTCCAACGGATCAAACATCGCCTCGTTTGGACGTCGGATGTGGGAGATATCATCAAAACCATGAAGGGGTGTCGGCTGAATCCGAGACGAACGCGGCAACCGAGTTTGTGACGACTTGTAACTTGAGGAGGCATGATATGTGCGTATCCAGCATGGTGATGTCCTCATCAGAGAGAGAGAGAGAGAGAGAGATGACATTCATTCATCAGTGTGGATCTGTGTACATATCGATAGAGGGCATTGTTGGCACTCCCCAAGTGCCCCTTTTATATATGAATATTACCCCAATTAGAGTATAATTGATACTAATTTAGGCCATTTACCTATAATATTGTCTATGTATTTGTATATGTGTTGTTTTGGAGCTTTATTGCAGAAACAGGTAAAATTGGTGATTAAAGTGATGCTGGAGAGGTAGGGGGTAAACTCAATTATGGAGACTCGGCGTCGATGAGCCGGCTTGAATCAGACACGATCCAACCCCACAACCATTACACTGAGCACAACTCAATTATTTCTGCAAGCGAATCGAGAAGACAAGCAAGAAAGGATAAACACGCAATCTAAAATTGCAAATATGGATGAAGCGTGTTGACGGCCACTAAGTGATCATTTTAGCCGTCACATATCTCGGTAAATAACGGAGAACTAACATGATCACCTCATATAATGTTTCAAAATAATGTAGTTCCACATGTCCTTGGAGTTTACCTAGGGCAGGAGGAATTATAAATAATATAAGGTGCAGCAAGGGGTAAAAGTGGCAAAGAATAATCAAAGAATAATTCCCCACCTTGCCACATGGAGAAAGAAGCCCACAAGACAAATACCTGACGAATTATCCACGGAAGAACCCCACCAACAGGCTCTGGAGGCCCACACTCACCAACCGACCAAGGCCCAGGCCCAGCGGCGTCACCCCCTGGTCGGCTGACTGTTGACACTTCTTAACGTGGCAACGGAAATATTACTATCCCCAGCAACGGTGCCAGAAATGCTTGTTGGCGTTTCTTAGCATCACTGTAAGTTATCCCTGGCAATGGCACTAGAAATGCTTGTGGCATTCCTGAACGTCATCACTAGGTTCCCTTAACAGTAATACCAACCAACATGGTATAGGTATCTCCACAATATTATAGAATAATACGCAAGCGCACGGAGTATACCGTTGTAGCATTTCCCCTTAGAGTATTCCTGAAGGTTCTCAATTATATTTTCCCAAGGGAAGGCAAGTACCAAGTGTAGGTTACTAAATATGTTCATAGGTTATATGAATCATGAGTGAATAGACAATAGTAAATCACAGGGGTAAGGATAGATAAAGATATTTGGGTAGTTGACACACACACATAATGCTTTATCTCACACTTGTACTAGTAGCAAGGCTAGTAAAGAAAAGACTAAGAACAACTCTAGTTCCTATTATACTTCATACTCATGTTGGCCTATCCTATGTTTATGCACATAATATACACGTACTAAGGCTACAAATCACGCTAACAAGGTACGTAGGGAGCACGGGCTTACACCTATTACACAGGTGACTCCCGCCAAGAGCCCTACGAATGTGGCCAAACGTGGTGGGATGCTAATACCGGACGGGGCTGTCACTACCCGCGCGGCCCCCTCTCGTCCGTCGGACACACAACATTCAACGCTACTCACAAACCTAGACACCATGTCTATGTCGTTTAATAGAACTCTAGTCGGTTAAGAATATCCAACTAGAGCACCCAAATGGGACATGATCCTTGCACCAAGAGGCAATACGATAAACCCTAGCATGTATACTACTAAGCAAGAACAAGGATACTTGTATGAACAAGACTTCATGAATATGATAAAGGTATTCATAAGAGGAAGATAATTCTATTGAAAAGGAGTAAAGTCTTACAAAGAAGGGGAGGAGTAGCTAGCTCCAACTCTCCAATGGGACTTGGGAACTCTAAGAGAGCTATTGGTGTGTGGTGTGTGTTTTAGAGAGGGGGGTGTACCCCTCCTTTTATAGGGGTCCTGAGGCGGTTCCAGGCGCGTAGAAATATGGTAAGTCCTTCAATGCGGTGGGGGAAGGTTGATGGAGGCCACCGACTCAAGTGGTGGACCAGTGGGCCAACCACAGGGTCGGCCGACCAGGGGGTGGCGCCGCTGGGCCTGGGCCTTGGTCGGTTGGTGAGTGTGGTCCTATAGAGCCTGTTGGTGGGGTTCTTCCATGGAGAATTCGTCAGGTATTTGTCTTGTTGGCTTCTTTCTCCATGTGGCAAGGTGGGGAATTATTCTTTGATTATTCTTTGCCACTTTTACCCCTTGTTGCACCTCATATTATTGATGATTCCTCCTGCACTAGGTAAACTCCAAGGACATGTGGAACTATATTATTTTGAAACATTATATGAGGTGATCATGTTAGTTCTCCGTTATTTACCGAGATATGTGACGGCTAAAATGAGCACTTAGTGGCCGTCAAAACCGACCTCCCTGGTCGGCCGACCCTGTGATCGGCCCACTAGCCCACCACTTGAGTCGGTGGCCTCCACCGACCTTCCCCCACCGCCTTGAAGGACTTACCATATTTCTACGCGCCTGGAACCGCCTCAGGACCCATATAAAAGGAGGGGTACACCCCCCTCTCTCAGACACACCACACACCAATATACACATACTCCTCTTGTATTAGTAGTCCAAGGCAGTGGGAAATAGGCTAGAATAGCTCTCTTAGAGTTCCCAAGTCCCATTAGAGAGTTGGAGCTAGCTACTCCTCCCCTTCTTTGTAAGACTTTACTCCACAATAGAATTATCTTCCTCTTATGAATACCTTTATCATATTCATGAAGTCTTGTTCATACAAGTATCCTTGTTCTTGCTTAGTAGTATACATGCTAGGGTTTATCTATTGCCTCTTGGTGCAAGGTTCACGTCCCATTTGGGTGCTCTAGTTGGATATTCTAGACCGACTAGAGTTTCATTCAACGACATAGACATGGTGTCTAGGTTTGCGAGTAGCGTCGAATGCTGTGTGTCCGACGGACGAGAGGGGGCCGCGCGGGTAGTGACAGCCCCGTCCGGTATTAGCATCCCTCCACGTTTGGCCACATTCGTAGGGCTCTTGGCGGGAGTCACCTGTGTAACAGGTGTAAGCCCGTGCTCCCTTCGTACCTTGTTAGCGTGATCTGTAGCCGTAGTACATGTATATTATGTGCATAAACATAGGATAGGCCAACATGAGTAGGAAGTATAATAGGAACTAGAGTTGTTCTTAGTCTTTTCTTTACTAGCCTTGCTACTAGTACAATTGTGAGATAAAGCATTATGTGTGTGTGTCAACTACCCAAATATCTTTATCTATCCTTACCCCTGTGATTTACTATTGTCTATTCACTCATGATCCATATAACCTATGAACATATTTACTAAACTACACTTGGTACTTGCCTTCCCTTGGAAAAATATAAATGACAACCTTCGGGAATACTCTAAGGTGAAATGCTACAACAGTATACACCATGCGCTTGCGGATTATTCTGTAATATTGTGGAGATACCTATACCAAGTTGGTTGGTATTACTGTTAAGGGAACCTAGTGATGACGTTCAGGAATGCCACAAGCATTTCTAGCGCCATTGCCAGGGATAACTTATAGTGATGCTAAGCAACGCCAACAAGCATTTCTGGCGCTGTTGCCGGGGAAGGCTAAGCCAACCAAAGTTACTAAAAATGTTTATGTTATCAAATCATGACTGATAGGGTAGTGCATGACCGGTTTTGACCTGCCACAGAACTTTGTTGCAGATCCCGAAACGCTCTTAAGGAAAACGCGCTCTCGTGCGAATTCCCCAAGAACCGTTTCCGTGACAGACAATCCAATCATTCCTGCATCATCAAGCTCAACGCCAATGGCCGAGAAGACGCTTCCTGAGTTCTCTGCTCCCTCTGCTGACAATTGTTGACGGTCCTTAACACCCATTTTTATACCGTCAACTCCTTGCAATAATTGGATAAAAGCAACACACCAACATAGAAGTAGGGCATTGAACTAACCATTTCCACAAGTGTTGGTAAATATTTGTATGCAGGTGGAATAAGCACTATTTTGGGGTACACCAAGGGGCAACATGGCAAAGTACACACATTGACAAAGTCCACCCTTGCCATATGGAGAAAAAGGCCCACAACTCCTGAACAGAGACAAATTATTCACGGGCACTCCCCCCCAAGGACGAGGAAGTCCACAAGGAGGGAACCAACCCAGGCCTAGGCCCAGTGGCCACCAGGCCTGGTCGGCCGACCAGGGGGGTGAGCCCACTGGCCCACCACTTGAGTCGGTGGCCTCCACCGACCTTCCCCCACCGCCTTGATGGACTTACCATATTTCTACACCCCTGGAACCGCCTCAGAAACACTATAAAAGAAGGGGAGGGGCACCTCCCAAATCATCATCCACTCCACCATTCACATTTCACATTAGAGGAAGGGTTCCTACCTAGGTTAGTGCTCCACTTGTAAATATTTAGACTATGAAGAGAGTGAGAAGAGAATAGTGTGGGGGAAGACCACTTAGACAGTGAAAGGATTGACGGCAATCATCAGTGCAGAATGGTTGCATGAAGTAGAGTCTAACCCAAGTACGCTTAGGTTGAGCTCCCCTTCTAGCACAATCCATTGCCAGATCAGGGGAGAAAACATCGATGTTTTGTACAACCCATTGGTAGGAGCTAACGTGATTTCTGCTCAGCTCGCTCTAGATCTTCTAGGCGACAAATCTTTAGAGCCTACCAACCAAACCTTTAAGGATTCTTCTGGAAAAATTTTGCAAGGGTTTGGGGTTTTGCAGAACATTACCATTAGGTGCGGTAGCATAGAGGCGATCCTAGACTTTCATGTGTTTGAAGTCTCAGACTTCACACTTTTGATAGGACGCCCCGTAGAAAGACTTTTTGATGTCTTCTCTACGGGAGGCCTCGATTTACACCTTGGTGGGAGGAAATTTTTTGTCCCCTTGTCTAGAGCTAGAAACGCTAGGGCAGAACCACCTCTTGATCAAGAACCGATTGAGGAGGTATTGGGCATTTTTCCGTTCAAGGAACCTGAGTCCTTTCTTGATGATAATTCCACTGATTTTATTCAAGTGAAGGATGACTCGGGAGTAACTCTTGAACTGCCTCCCTGGAAACCAGAGCCATGACCCCCAGTCGAGTTGAAAACCTTGCCCCGAGGCCTTTGCTATGCCTTCCTAAACGGTGACACAAAAACTCCCGTCATCATAAGCGACAAGCTTAGTGACGTGGAGACAGCCAAACTCCTAGCCGTTTTAGAGAAGCATAGAGCTGTGATCGGCTACACCCTCCAAGACCATAAGGGAATCAGACCAGCACTTTGCACCCATCGCATCCCCATAGATTCAGATAGCACACCTTCTAGGGAGCCTCAGCGTGGGCTAAACAATGCGATGTGGGAAGTAGTGAAAAAGGAGGTCTTGAAATTGCTGCATGCGGGGATCATTTACCCCGTACCGCACAGTGAGTGGGTAAGCCCGGTCCAGGTTGTGCCTAAGAAAGGAGGCATGACGGTAGTTGAAAATGATCGGAATGAGCTAATTTCGCAACGTACCGTCACGGGTTGGAGGATGTGTATAGATTACCGAAAACTCAACAAGGCAACAAAAAAGGATCATTTTCCCCTTCCTTTCATTGATGAAATGTTAGAAAGGCTGGCAAATCATTCCTTCTTCTGTTTCCTTGATGAATATTCAGGTTATCATCAGATTCCCATCCATCCCGAGGACCAGAGCAAAACCACGTTCACATGTCCCTATGGAAACTACGCCTACCATAGAATGTCCTTTGGACTATGCAACACTCCTGCATCGTTCCAACGATGTATGATGTCTATTTTTTCTGACATGATTGAAAATATTATGGAAGTCTTCAAGGATGATTTCTCCGTCTATGGTAAGACTTTTGACCATTGTGTAAAAAATCTGGATAAGGTTTTGCAGAGATGTCAGGAGAAGGACCTTGTGCTGAACTGGGAGAAATGCCACTTCATGGTCCGTGAAGGCATCATACTTGGACATCAAATGTCCGAGAGAGGACTGGAGGTTGACAGAGCAAAAATTGAAGTCATTGAATGACTACCTCCTCCAGTCAACATTAAAGGTATCCGTAGTTTTCATGGGCATGCTGGGTTTTACTATCATTTCAAATTGCTAGATCGCTCACTTGCCCGTTAGCAAAAGATGCAACCTTTGATTCCCCCGATGAGTGCATGCATATTTTTAAAACCTCGAGAGATGCACTCATACCGGTCCCAGTCATCCAAAACCCCGACTAGACCGTAACCACCTTGGCCCTGTGTGATGTGCACAAATTCACTATAGAAAACCCAAAACCAAAGCATCACACTTTTGTCCGTTTTAGCAAGACACCCACTTTAGAGACCATCACTAGTGTTTTTGCTAACAACAAATCTAGGCCAATGTTTGTGAGAGCTAGAGCCTTATTCTTTACCATGTTTGCTGCTCTCCATTTGCTTACGTGCTGAGGAATTGGGTGTTTATCTTTTAAATTCCAATCATATCTGTAAGCGCCCAATTTTATTTGAATTATCAATGAATTTGACTCCCCGGCGTTTGCCGGTAGGGCATATATTTTGTTTGTGTTTGTTTCTTTGTTAAAAATAAAGAAAGGTACAAAACGACGCCAAGGGGGCGGAAAGCACACAGGACATTCAACGAACACATCCAGAAACAGAGCAAGACCGGAACAGAGGATGTCCGTGAAAAAACAGAGCACCAGAGGGGCTCAGCCAGAGTCGGCCGAACTCCCCTGGTCGGCCGACCTGGCCCTGGCCCCTCTCTGGTCCAAATTTCCTCGACATTCTGGTCAGTCCCCTTACACCTAGAAAATAAATTCTCTTGCAAATTCTAAAATGATTTCTAGTATTATCTCACTCTCTCATAGATAAATTGAAAAATTTGCAATCATGTTGAAATTTGAATTTGTTTGCACAAGTTTTATTCCTAGTCCAGACCTTACCTTGTGAACAAAAATTTCATTAAGGACCAGCATGCTCTCTATATTATTGTTGGATGTGATATAGTTAGGTGAAATGATTCTAACTCTTTTATTCAATCACTTGGGGAATTTAACTTCTTTTCAAAAATACAAAAATATCTTGTAGCACATGCTCCTCTTTGATAATGTTTACTCCTACCATAGCCATATTTATACACTTTGTCAAATGAAACCCCACTCAAATGCTGCTTGTTGACATTGCGCTTTGTCAAAATTTTGTGACCCTTATGAAGATCTCACTATTCTCTCTTGAGCAAAATAAATGTGCACAAAAAAATAAACCTCTTCCTCAGTAGGATTTGGTTACACCCTCCACCTCACCATCCATCCATACTAAAAGATGCTCCCCACGCATAAATCCCCGCTCTCCCAAATAGAAGGCATGGCTATACAAAAAAAAAGAATGCTCACAAGAAAAGGAGCATAAGAAAAAGAAAAGAGAAAAGAAAAGAAAAAAAAATATAGCCAAGCCCAAATCAAAGAGAGCGGAAAAAATTCATTTTGAGGATCACCATTATTTTCTCTCATCACCTCATTTTCATGCACACACACTCGCTCAAGAGATGAATGGTTTGATACTTCTTAGGATCCAATCTTTTGCCTTAGGAATATATGAAAACAAGTATGCTTCTTTATCCCTACCTAGAGCCCCACAAAATAGCCTTTGTAGAGGTAGGAATGACAAAGAAAGGGCATGAAATTCAAAATTGCCTTGGTAAGGAGATACACACTTTGAGCGATCGAGAGAATCAAATGAGGAGCATTGCTACATTTCTTTTCAAAAATAAAAAAACCCCTTGTGTTTGATAAAAAGAGCAAAGATGACTTGATCCTTGACCGTTTCATCCATCAATCATCCAAGAGTACATGATAGCCACTCCACATAGTTCACTTGCGCAGGTATGACGGTAAATAACTCTTGTGCTTACTATTTCGAAGAACCTCATGATCCACCTTAGTCCCATGCCTTCACTCGGGACGAGTAAAGGGCTAAGTGTGGGGGGAGCTTGTTGACGTTCCTTAATACCCATTTTTATACCGTCAACACCTTGCAATAATTGGATTAAAACAACACACCAACATTGAAGTAGGGCTTTGAACTAACCATTTCCACAAGTGTTGGTGAATATTTGTATGCAGGTGGAATAAGCACTATTTTGGGGTACACAAAGGGGCAAAATTGCAAAGTACACACATTGACAAAGTCCACCCTTGCCATATGGAGAAAAAGGCCCACAACTCCTGAACAGGGACAAATTATTCACGGGCACTCCACCCCAGGGACAAGGAAGTCCACAAGGAGGGAACCAACCCAGGCCCAGGCCCAGTGGGCACTAGGCCTGGTCGGCCGACCTCCCTGGTCGGCCGGCCAGGGGGTGAGCCCACTGGCCCACCACTTGAGTCGGTGGCATCCACCAACCTTCCCTCACCGCCTTGAAGGACTTACCATATTTATACACCCCTGGAACCGCCTCAGAACACTATAAAAGAAGGGGAGGGGCACCTCCCAAATCATCATCCACTCCACCATTCACATTTCACATTAGAGGAAGGGTTCCTCCCTAGGCTAGTGCTCCACTTGTACATATTTAGACTAGGAAGAGAGTGAGAAGAGAATAGTGTGGGGGAAAACCACTTAGAGTGCTCTTCCTTCCCACTTGTACCCCTACGCGGATATTGTACCTCTACGGCCGATTGCCTATCATAGTGAGTGGCCGTGATATATATTGGGTCAAGATATTCAGCGGGAGAGTAAGGTCTCATCCTCCATTTGCTTATGAGCTCGGTGTTCTTCCATAAGATTATTCTATTCTCGTTGCTGTGAGTAGAATAGTGACGTACAACTTAGGCGTGGTGTCTAGGTCTATCGTTGCCGTCATTTGTCACGTAATCCACGGATGAGAGGGGGTTGCGCGGGTTGTGACAGCCCCATCCGGTATTAGCATCCGTCCACGTGTGGTTGCATCATAGCCTCTTGGCCGGAGTCGCCTGTGCATATAGGGGTAAGCCGGCGACCAAAGTAAGCACTTGGGTGTGTGTCCTTTCTTGCCTTAAGAGTCTTAGCCCAGTTATATCCTCTCTAACCTAGCAGCCTAGTAGTGTGTTTGGGTGATCCTTGGTTTAATCCTAGTTATCTAAGGACGCGCACACCGTTCCTTTGGGAGAAGAGCTACAACGGAGTTATCCGTGCGCTTGCGGATATTTACCAGTAGGCATTCTAGCATTCCTTGCTAGCAGTGTTTATTTGGTTTGACCTAGCAAGTGTCAACAAACATTTTTGACGCCGTTGCCCGGGATAGTAATATTTCCGGTGCGACGTTAAGAAATGTCAACAACAATGTGCCTACTAGGCCACCTGTCGGAGTTGGTGATGCAGTGTTCGAACTCAAGACTGGCATAATCATTATGGTGCAGTCAAGTCCCTTTTGTGGGAAATCCAGCGAGGACGCAAGCGCTCATTTGCAGAATTTCCTTGAGCTGTGCAACACCTTTACCATAAGGGGAGTCACCCAAGATGCCATCTGACTCCGTCTGTTTCCCTTCTCATTACTGGGAAGGGTGAAACACTGGTTTAACTCAGCTCAAGAAAACTCCATGGACACTTGGGAGAAGTGTTCGATGGCATTCCTCGCCAAATTTTTCCCAATGGGCAAAACCAATGCCCTTTGTGGAAAGATTTCTTCATTCCAGCAGTCAAGGGATGAGTCAATCCCAGATGCCTGGGAGCGGCTCCCAGAATACATTGCCGCCTGTCCTCATCATGGGATGGACTCATGGCTCATCCTACATAGTTTCTACAATGGGTTGTCTCCCACATCCCGTGCTCATCTTGATGCTGCTGCTGGAGGAGCATTCTTCTCACTCTCTGCCACAGGTGCTATGGCACTTATCGAGAAGATGATCTCCAACCAAGGTTGGAATGATGAACCCCAACCGCGCGAAAGAGGCACGCATACAGTGAAAGAAGTGGATATGCTCTCCGCTAAGATAGACCTCCTCATGAAGAAGGTGGACAGCCACACATCCAACCAAGGAGTTGTCCTTGCCTTAGACTCTCACATGACCTGTGAAGTCTGTGGCAATGTTGGACATTCGGGAAGTGATTGCCCCGAAACCCATGAAGACGTGTGCTACACCAACAACAACAACGGGCGTCGTCCACAAGGAGGTCAAGGGTGGACTCAACCTTGACCCTACTACCAAGGAGGTAACAACAATGGCAACTCTAATAATTTTCAAAATCAACCCTCCTTGAGAGATCTTGTTTTTGGCCAAGTTAAAATTAACGAATCTTTAAACAAAAAGCTTGCTGCCAATGATAAAATTTTAGAAAATTTAAACGCTAAAATTGATGGTATTTCTTCTGCTTTAAAAAATCAAGTTAGTTTCAATAAAATGATTGAAACTCAATTAGCTCAAATTGTTGCTGCTGTTCCTAGTTTGGAAAATGGGAAAATCCCGGGGCAACCCGAGCTCTCCCATGAACATGTTAGTGCGGTGACCACTCGAGGTGGCAAGTCCATTCGAGATCCGCAATATCCTAACCATGCAGGAACTAGCAAGACGAACAGGCAGGAGGAAGAATCACCAACAGAGGAATCCTCCAACAAGGAGGAAGAAAAAGAAGAACGGCCAACTCCCCAAAAGTTCATTGACATGAGCTTCTTGCCGTTCCCGCATCGTCAAAAGAAGCCCCTGGTGGACAAGCAATTTGCTCGTTTTGTTGAAGTCATCTGAAAGGTGCACATCAACATGCCCTTGATTGATGCAATGCAAGTACCCACGTACTCTCGCTATCTCAAGGACATTCTGAACAACAAACGGCCATTGCCCACCATCGAGGTTGTGACTTTGACGGAGGAATGCAGTGTAGCCATACTCAATAGGCTGCCAGAGAAGAAGAAAGATCCAGGGTGCCCCACCATCAACTGCTCAATTGGGATGCACCACTTCGACGACGCCCTTTGTGATCTAGGGGCAAGCATGAGCGTCATGCCAAAGTCGGTTTTTGACCAACTCAACTTCAATACACTCACCCCGACACCAATGCAACTTCAGCTGGCCGACTAATCGGTCCATTACCTGGCGGGCATTGCAGAAGACATTCCGGTGAAAGTCTGAGACTTCTTCATCCCTGTAGACTTCATGGTGCTCGACATGGAGGATGAAAAGGAAGTGCTCATTCTTGGGCGACTGTTCCTCAGCACCGCAGAAGCACACATTGATGTTGGCGCTGGAGAAATCCGATTCAACATCAGTGGCAAGGAAGAGACGTTCAACTTTCGTCCCAAAAGAGAGCAATGTTCCATGATCAAGATCAAGTACAGGCCGAATGAGAGGAACATCAAGGAAGTCGAAGTGCTACCCCCCAAGAAAGATGATCTCATGAAATTCATGAAGGAACTTCTCGTAAGAAAAAATCCTCCGATCAAGAAGGGGATAAGAGCCGTAAGATTGGCAAGGAACCACCCTGAAGAATCCGAGAAGACTGCAACCACACCAACACCAAAACCCAAGAACAAGCAAGTGAGGCGAGTCAAGAAGGTGCAGCCATCCACTCCATCCACGTCCACTTCTCCGGGACAAGGCAAAGCATCATCAAGCTGAAGAAGATGGAGAAAGTCACGTTCGTTGGACATTAAAAGACGAACCCTCGCCGAGAGGAAAAATCGGTACGTATCTCATATTTAAAATTCCAAATGCATATTTAATTTCTCAATTTTTTGCTCTTCACCATATTTGCATTTGCATGCATCATGTTTAAAATTCTCAAATTAGTTTGCATGATGGGATTAAGTTCTCGACCCTCTTTGCATTTTTCCAAAAAATTCGTGTTCTTTTTGGCATCTGTTTCTGAGATTTAATTTTTCTGAGCATGAGTTTTTATTAAAAACATCAAAAATATTTGTTAAATCATTTCTAGAGCCAGTAGGCCGAGGCCTGGTCCTGGTGGGACCCACCAGGAGTTGGCCGACCTGGACTATCCGTTGGCTAGGTCCCACTTTGGCCAACGGCTAGTTGGTGCTCCCTTGTTACCGTTTTCAGCCGTTACCACTTCTAGTATAAAACCTGGTGGCCGGGAGAGGAGTGTTTCACTTACTTGCTCATTCTTTCACTCTCCCAGTTTGCTCCAAAGATCTTGCTCACTTTGCTCTCAAATTACTCTCAAATTCTTGCCACAAGAACACCCAAAAATAGTCTTGTTTCTGTTTTGTTTTGATTTTCTTATTTGCTTTTGCAAGTTGCTCTCATCTTCGTGGCCGTATTCAACTCCGTGTTTTGATTTACACTAACCAATAACCCGTTCCCGAGTCCATTCCCGTGTTTTGGTTTCCACGTGTTTGCAGCCATGAAGAAAGCGGGAGCACTATTCCAAAAAGCTAAGAAGGCCATGGGCTCAAGCTCAAGATGCTCTCATAACTCCTCGAGCTCCATCCCATCTGTCGATCCCCCCTCAAGTCAGAGCCAAGCTCAACCAATGGAGGAATGTGATGACGATCTTCCTCCACTGACCCTTGTCTCCGACTCACAACTTGACTTGCGAGAAGCTCGAGAAGTGCAAGCGTACAATCTCCTACGACATCGAGCTTTCAATCACACACGGGCTTTTGACGCGGACCTTCTAGCCTACATAGGTATGGATGTTGAATTTAATGAAATATGGCATGCCGTAGGATGCGAGGCTTTTTCTCCCGTCGATGAAAATGGTTCACGTTTGCTTACAATTCAATTCCTTTGCACTTGGCACACGGACGTGGAAGGTATAACTTTCCGTTTATTCGGGAATGAATACACCCTGTCATGGAAAGAACTTAGTATGCTTCTAGGCTTTTCACCTACTTGTATGATTGATTTGGCTAGAGCTACACCTTCTTTTGGTAAGCAAGTATTTTGGAGTAGAATCACTAGCAAACCATTTTGCACTCAGCCAAGAGTTAGTGACATCCACCATCCTACTTTGCACTTTATGCATACATGGCTTGCTATGACTTTGTTTCCTAGAGGCGATGTTAGAATTGTTCATGAAGATGAAATACGCCTCCTTTATGCCATAGTGCATAGGATCAAAATCTCTCATGTGCAGTACATGATGAAACAATGGTTAGAAAGCATTAGGCTTAAGGGACCTATTGAGTGCACTTCTCTAGTTACACGTATTGCTTCTAAAATTAGTGCACTCAACAATGCTTTGATCACTTACATTCCTGAGCCTCGCCAAATTCTAGATGAATATTTTCTTGTGCAAGGCCATATTTTGAAGCATGCTCCCGATGGGTCTCTTGTGTTTTTCTATCTCGGGTATACAAACGAGATCCCATTACCTAACTCGGGTCTCTATTTGTATACCTGTAATGAGCTAACCATTCGCCAAGAACCGGTGGGAACTTTGCGCAGGGATGCAAGAAGGCTTACACGAAGCCATACCACACGAGCTGCTGCCGAGGCCTCTACCTCGCAGCCGGTACAGGATGTAGAAGAAGGCGAGTCAGATTCACGATCCAACCCGTGGCTCATGCAGCCACCACGATAGTCGTTCGGAGGACACTGGGATGCAGACCCGTCCTCAAGCTTAAACACCGGCGGACCACCACCATTCGATGGCGGGCGCCACTCTTTCGCGGGTTATAGTCATTACGACTTAACCCAAGAAATTAGTGCGCTCTCTAATCGAGTGGAGGACCTCACGCTATCTACACAAGAGATGAACGACTCCCTCAACCAACACATGTCATCTACAACCCAATGGCAAAACTTCTACGACAATCAATTTCGACAAATCAACTATTTGCTGCAGCAACAACAAGCCGACATGCACGCCTTATTCCAGTACCAAGGGTTTCGGCCTCCACACCATCAATAGGCCGAAAAGCTAGCTTGGGGGAGGACCCCCATTTGAGGTAACTTGTATCTTTTCCTTTCTTATTCATTTTGTTTTACTCATTCGAAAATCTGAAAACAAAAATTTGCAAAACTAAAAAGAACAAAAATATTTGCTTGCTCACATTTATGTGGTAGGATTGTTTAGTTATCCAATGTTGAGATGATGAATAGTTGCTCTGCTTAAATTCTTCTTCTATGCCTAGTTTACAACTTAGTGCTCTTCCATGTTTTGGACTTGTTGGCTTGATCATCACCATTTAAAAATTTGTGGGCTGCAAGTATGATCTTAGTCTAGGTTGTTGATGGGTATGAGGGATTAGAGATGCTATGATTTTGTCCCAAGTGAAACTTGAATTCTGGAGATTTGTTTTTTAAAAAAAAAACTAAAACCTTTGAGTTCCTCAATGATCAAAAAATTCCTACCACAGCCATACGTGTAGATTGCATTGCAAAATCCTTCCACATATGCTACTTGTAGTTGTATTGAGCTTTGTCAAAATTGTTGTGACCTTTGTGAGATGCTTTTCATACTTTCATGATCAAGATTCACGAGGACTCCACCAAAAATTCGACTACACTCATAGCAGCTCAAAAATAGCCCTTCCACTTCACATGCTCAACTTCTACACTGGAAGTAGCATTCTTGCCATCCATCCACAAAAAGAAATACTCTTTCTCAAAAGTCTCTCCCAAAAATATTCGGTGTGTAGAACATGGCTATAGGAACCCAAATAAAAAGTGCCCCAAAATTCCTTTGAGCACTTCCACAAAAACCGCCAAGTCTCGGCGAAGAAAAAAAAAATAGCCATGGCAGCACCTCCAAAAAGAGAGACATCCCCCAAAAATAGGAGTATACACCAATAACCATCCACTTGTCCACTCTTCCACACACTTGCACATCTTGATTAGATTGTATGATTTGTTTTCTCCTAGGGTCCGGTCTTTTGACTTAGAAATATATGCACTGCTTGTATGCCTCTTATAGTTCCCTACATTGAGCTCCACAAAAAGCCTTTTGTAGAAGTAGGAAAAGAGGCAATCCCGTGCCTTAGGTAAGGAATAAACACTTTGAGCGATCGAGAGTATCATTTGAGGAACTTCAATTTTATTGTACAAAACTCTTTGAAAACCTCCGAAATAACATAGTGGATCAAGGGATGAATGATTAGTGTTCTATGAACCTTACCTTCAATCACTTGGATAAAAGAAAATGCATAAGCCCCATGAACTTAGAGTGGTTGAAACAACTTGCCAACTTTTTCAAGGTAAAGAAGAGTATTTTGTTGTGTACAAAGGTATAAGAAAAGACTTAGCATTGTAGCAACTCCTGATCAACCGAGATCAAGTTTTTCCTTAGCTCAGGACGAGCAAAGGTTTAGCTTGGGGGAGTTTGTTGACGACCACTAAGTGCTCATTTTAGCCATCACATATCTCGGTAAATAACGGAGAACTAACATAATCACCTCATATAATGTTTCAAAATAATGTAGTTCCACATGTCCTTGGAGTTTACATAGTGCAGGAGGAATTATCAATAATATGAGGTGCAGCAAGGGGTAAAAGTGGCAAAGAATAATTCCCTACCTTGCCACATGGAGAAAGAATCCCACAAGACAAATACCTGACGAATTCTCCACAGAAGAACGCCACCAACAGGCTCTAGAGGCCCACACTCACCAACCGACCAAGGGCCAGGCCCAGCGGCATCACCCCCTGGTCGGCCGACCCTATGATCGGCCCACTGGCCCACCACTTGAGTCGGTGGCCTCCACCGACCTTCCCCCACCGCCTTGAAGGACTTACCATATTTCTACGCGCCTTGAACCGCCTCAGGACCCCTATAAAAGGAGGGGTGCACCCCCCTCTCTCAGACACACCACACACCAATATACACATACTCCTCTTGTATTTGTAGTCCAAGGCAGTGGGAAATAGGCTAGAATAGCTCTCTTAGAGTTCCTAAGTCCCATTGGAGAGTTGGAGCTAGCTATTCCTCCCCTTCTTTGTAAGACTTTACTCCTTTTCAATAGAATTATCTTCCTCTTATGCATACCTTTATCATATTCATGAAGTCTTGTTCATACAAGTATCCTTGTTCTTGCTTAGTAGTATACATGCTAGGGTTTATCGTATTGCCTCTTTGTTGACACTTGCTAGGTCAAACCAAATAAACACTTCTAGCAAGGAATGCTAGAATGCCTACTGGTAAATATCCGCAAGCGCACGGATAGCTCCGTTGTAGCACTTCTCCAAAGGATTGCTCCAATGGCTGTCAATTTATAGTTCTCCCAAAGGAACGGTGTGCGAGTTCTTAGACAACTAGGATTAAACCAAGGATCACCCAAACACACTACTAGGCTGCTAGGTTAGAGAGGATATAACTAGGCTAAGACTCCTAAGGCAAGCAAGGATACACACCCAAGTGCTTACTTTGGCCGCCGGCTTACCCCTGTATTCTCAGGCGACACCGGCCAAGAGGCTATGACGCAACCACACGTGGAGGGATGCTAATACCGGACGGGGCTGTCACTACCCATGCGGCCCCCTCTCGTCCATGGATTACATGACAAATGATGGCAACGATAGACCTAGACACCACGCCTAAGTTGTACGTCGCTATTCTACTCACAGCAACGAGAATAGAATAATCTTATGGAAGAACACCAAGCTCATAAGCAAATGGAGGATGATACCTTACTCTCCTACTGAATATCTTGATGGGCAATGGGCCGTATAGGTACAATATCCGCGTAGGGGTACAAGTGGGAAGGAAGAGCACTCTAAGTGGTCTTCCCCCACACTATTCTCTTCTCACTCTCTTCCTAGTCTAAATATTTACAAGTGGAGCGCTAGCCTAGGGAGGAACCCTTCCTCTAATGTGAAATGTGAATGGTGGAGTGGATGATGATTTCGGAGGTGCCCCTCCCCTTCTTTTATAGTGTTCTGAGGCGGTTCCAGGGGTGTGGTAAGTATGGAAGGTTTCGTGAGGCGGTGGAGAACGTCGGTGGGAGTGGTCGGCCGACCAGGCCTGGTGGCCACTGGGCCTGGGCCTAGATTGGTTCCCTCCTGTGGGCTTCCTTGTTCCTGGGGTGGAGTGCCTGTGGATAATTTGTCTCTGTTCAGGAGTTGTGGGCCTTTTTCTCCATATGGCAAGGGTGGACTTTGTCAACGTGTGTACTTTGCCATTTTGCCCCTTGGTGTACCCCAAAATAGTGCTTATTCCACCTGCATACAGATATTCACCAACACTTGTGGAAATGGTTTGTTCAAAGCCCTACTTCTATGTTGGTGTGTTGCTTTTATCCAATTATTGCAAGGAGTTGACGGTATAAAAATGGGTGTTAAGGACCGTCAACACTCTTGGTGCAAGGTTCACGTCCCATTTGGGTGCTCTAGTTGGATATTCTTGACCGACTAGAGTTCCATTCAATGACATAAACATGGTGTCTAGGTTTGCGAATAGCGTTTAATGTTGTGTGTCCGACGAACGAGAGGGGCCCGCGTAGGTAGTGACAGCCCCGTCCAGTATTAGCATCCCTCCACGTTTGGCCACATTCATAGGGCTCTTGGCGGGAGTCACCTGTGTAACAGGTGTAAACCCGTGCTCCCTTCGTACCTTGTTAGCATGATCTGTAGCCTTAGTACGTGTATATTATGTGCATAAACATAGGATAGGCCAACATGAGTAGGAAGTATAATAGTAACTAGAGTTGTTCTTAGTCTTTTCTTTTCTAGCCTTGCTACTAGTACAATTGTGAGATAAAGCATTATGGATGTGTGTCAACTACCCAAATATCTTTATCTATCCTTACCCCTGTGATTTACTATTGTCTATTCACTCATGATCCATAAAACCTATGAACATATCTAGTAAACTACACTTGGTACTTGCCTTCCCTTGGGAAAATATAAATGACAACCTTCGGGAATACTCGAAGGTGAAATGCTACAACGGTATACTCCGTGCACTTGCGGATTATTCTGTAATATTGTGGAGATACCTATACCACGTTGGTTGGTATTACTGTTAAGGGATGATGACGTTTAGGAATGCCACAAGCATTTCTAGCGCCATTGCGAGAGATAACTTACAGTGATGCTAAGCAACGCCAACAAATAGAATCATGAAGGAAAGGTTCAAGGTCTGATCACAAAAGGAATAATCGCCACAATGGTGTAGAAAAAGAATAGAGGGCCTAGATTACTATAAAAGGAACACACTTACAATAAATTCATCAAGTTTCTCTCTAGAAAACTGAACTAAACAAAACCCAAGACTAAAAGACGGCGGCTACTGAGTTTATGAAGAAACCAAGGGCATCCTAGGGTTGGGCGTGACCAAGGGGGTAAACTCGATTATGGAGACTCGGCGTCGACGAGTCAGCTTGTAGCAGACACGATCCAACCCCACAACCATTACACCAAGCACAACTCAATTGTTCCTCCAAGGGAATCGATAACACAAGCAAGAAAGGAAAAACACGCAATCTGAAATTGCAAATATGGATGAAGTGAATCACGAAGGAAAGGTTCAAGGTCTGATCACCAAAGGAATAATTGCCACAATGGTGTAGAACAAGAACAGGGGGCCTGGATTACTATAAATGGACTGGTCACCACACTTACAATAAATCGATCAAGTTTCTCTCTAGAAAACTGAACTAAACAAAACCCAAGACTAAAAGACGGTGGCTATTGAGTTTATGAAGGAACCAGGGGGGCGGCCACAACATAGGCTTAAGGACCGACACGATACAAGGCCAAGTTGGCCCGAAATAGGAGGCACAACACCTTTTCATGGTCACACAGCATGACTCACGACCCTTCTGGAGCTAGGACCAGAAATAAAACGACGGCGTCGTCATCCCCTATCTAACGCATCAAAGAACGCCTCGTTTGGACGTCGGATGTGGGAGATATCATCAAAACCGTGAATGGGTGTCGACTGAATCCGAGACGAACACGACAACTGAGTTGGTGATGACTTGTAACTTGGGGAAGGCCATGATATGTGTGTATCTAGCATGGTGATGTCCTCATCAGAGAGAGGGAGAGAGAGAGAGAGAGAGAGAGAGAGAGAGAGAGAGAGAGAGAGACATGATATTCATTCATAAGTGTGGATTTGTGTACATATCGATAGAGGGCATTGTTGGCACTCTCCAAGTGCCCCTTTTATATGTGAATATTACCCCAATTAGAGCATAATTGATACTAATTTAGGCCATTTACCTATGATATTGCCTATATATTTGTATATGCGTTGTTTAGCAGCTTTATTGTAGAAACGAGTAAAATTTGTGATTAAAGTGATGCTAGAGAGGCAGGGGGTAAACACGATTATGGAGACTTGGCGTTGATGAGCCGGCTTGAAGCAGACACGATCCAACCCCACAACCATTACACCAAGCACAACTCAATTGTTCCTGCAAGCGAATCGAGAACATAAGCAAGAAAGGATAAATACGCAATCTGAAATTTGCAAATATGGAGGAAGCGAATCATGAAGGAAAGGTTCAAGCTCTGATCACAAAAGGACTAATCGCCATAGTGGTGTAGCACAAGAACTGGGGCCATGATTACTGTAAAAGGACTTGTCATCGTAGTTACAATAAATCCATCATGTTTCTCTCTAGAAAACTGAACTAAACAAAACCCAAGACTAAAAGACGGCGGCTACTGAGTTTATGAAGGAACCAGGGGTGTCCTTGGGTTGGTGGTGACCAGGGGGGTGCCCACAACATGGGCTTAAGGCCCAACATGATATAAGGCCAAGTTAGTCCAAAATAGGTGGCGTAGCACATTGTCATGGTCACACAACATGACTCACGACCCTTTTGGAGATAGGACCAGAAACAAAATGACAGAGTCGTCGTCCCCTTTCCAACCCATCAAAGAACGCCTCGTTTGGACGTCGGATGTGGGACATATCATCAGAACCGTGAAGGGGTGTCGGCTGAATCCGAGACGAACACGGCAACCGAGTTGGTAACGACTTGTAACTTGGGGAAGGCCATGATATGTGTGTGTCCAACATGGTGATGTCCTCATCAGAGAGAGAGAGAGAGAGAGAGAGAGAGAGAGAGAGATGACATTCATTCATCAGTGTGGATTTGTGTACATATCAATAGTGGGTATTATTGGCACTCCTCAAGTGCCCCTTTTATATGTGAATATTACCCCAATTAGAGCATAATTGATACTAATTTAGGCCATTTACCTATGATATTGCCTATATATTTGTATATGCATTGTTTTAGAGCTTTATTGCCGAAACTGGTAAAATTGAAGATTAAAGTGATGCTGGAGAGGTAGGGGGTAAACTCGATTATGGAGATTCGGCGTCGACGAGCCGGCTTGAATCAGACACGATCCAACTCCACAACCATTACACCAAGCACAACTCAATTGTTCCTGCAAGCGAATCGAGCACTCAAGCAAGAAAGGATAAACACGAAATCTGAAATTGCAAATATGGATGAAGCAGATCATGAAGGAAATGTTCAAGCGTTGATCACAAAAGGACTAATCGCCAAAGTGCTGTGGAACAAGGACAGGGGCCCTGAATTACTGTAAAAGAACTTGTTGCCACAGTTATAATAAATCGATCAAATTTATTATAGGAACATGAGTAGGAAGTATAATAGGAAGTATAATAGGAACTAGAGTTGTTCTTAGTCTTTTCTTTTCTAGCCTTGCTACTAGTACAATTGTGAGATAAAGCATTATGGATGTGTGTCAACTACCCAAATATGTTTATCTATCCTTACCCCTGTGATTTACTATTGTCTATTCACTCATGATCCATAAAACCTATGAACATATCTAGTAAACTACACTTGGTACTTGCCTTCCCTTGGGAAAATATAAATGACAACCTTCGGGAATACTCAAAGGTGAAATGCTACAACGTTATACTCCGTGCGCTTGCGGATTATTCTGTAATATTGTGGAGATACCTATACCACGTTGGTTGGTATTACTGTTAAGGGATGATGACGTTCAGGAATGCCACAAGCATTTCTAGCGCCATTGCGAGAGATAACTTACAGTGATGCTAAGCAACGCCAACAAATAGAATCATGAAGGAAAGGTTCAAGGTCTGATCACAAAAGGAATAATCACCACAATGGTGTAGAAAAAGAATAGAGGGCCTAGATTACTATAAAAGGAACACACTTACAATAAATTCATCAAGTTTCTCTCTAGAAAACTGAACTAAACAAAACCCAATACTAAAAGACGGCAGCTACTGAGTTTATAAAGGAACCAGGGGCGTCCTAGGGTTGGTGGTGACCAGGGGGGTGCCCACAACATGGGCTTAAGGCCCGACACCATACAAGGCCATGTTGGCCCAAAATAGGTGGTGCAGCACCTTGTCATGGATAGACAGTATGACTCATGACCCTTCTGGAGCTAGGACTAGAAACAAAATGACGGCACCATCATTCCCTTTCCAACGCATCAAAGAACGCATTGTTTCGACGTCGGATGTGGGAGATATCATCAAAACCATGAAGGGGTGTCGGCTGAATCCGAGACGAACGCGGCAACCGAATTGGTGATGACTTGTAACTTGGGGAAGGCAATGATATATGCGTATCCAGCATGGTGATGTCCTCATCAGAGAGAGAGAGAGAGAGAGAGAGAGAGAGATGACATTCATTCATTAGTGTGGATTTGTATACATATCGATAGACGGCATTGTTGGCACTCCCCAAGTGCCCCTTTCATATGTGAATATTACCCCAATTAGAGCACATTTATACTTATTTAGGCCATTTACCTATGATATTACCTATATATTTGTATATGCGTTGTTTTGGAGCTTTATTGCAGAAATAGGTAAAATTGGTGATTAAAGTGATGCTGGAGAGGTAGGGGGGAAACTCGATTATGGAGACTCGACGTCGACGAGCCAGCTTGAAGTAGACACGATCCAACCCCACAACCATTACACCAAGCACAACTCAATTGTTCCTGCAAGCGAATCGAGAACTCATGCAAGAAAGGATAAATACGCAATCTGAAATTGCAAATATGGATGAAGCGAATCACGAAGGAATGGTTCAATCTCTAATCACAAAAGGACTAATCGCCACAGTGGTGTAGAGCAAGAACAGGGGCCCTGGATTACTGTAAAAGGACTTGTCACCACAGTTACAATAAATCGATCAAGTTTCTCTCTAGAAAACTGAACTAAATAAAACCCAAGACTAAAAGACGGCGGCTACTGAGTTTATGAAGGAACAAGGGGCGTCCTAGGGTTGGGGGTGAATAGGGGGGCGCCCACAACATGGGCTTAAGGCCCGACATGATACAAGGCCAAGGTGGCCCAAAGTAGGTGACGCAGCACCTATTCATGGTCACACAGCATGACTCACGTCCCTTCTAGAGCTAGGACCAGAAACTAAATGATGGCGTTGTCATCCCCTTTCCAACGCCTCAAAGAACGCCTCGTTTTGACGTCGGATGTGGGAGATATCATCAAAACCGTGAAGGGGTGTCGATTGAATCCGAGATGAACACGTCAACCGAATTGGTGATGACTTGTAACTTGGGGAAGGCCATGATATGTGTGTATTGTTTACGGCCACTAAGTTCTCATTTTATCCGTCACATATCTCGGTAAATAACAGAGAACTAACATGATCACCAAATATAATGTTTTAAAATAATGTAGTTCCACTTGTCCTTGGAGTTTTCTTAGTGCAGGAGGAATCATCAATAATATGAGGTGCATCAAGGGGTAAAAGTGGCAAAGGATATTCAAAGAATAATTCCTCACCTTGCCACATGGAGAAAGAAGCCCACAAGACAAATACCTGACGAAATCTCCACGGAAGAACCCCACCAACAAGATCTGGAGGCCCACACTCACCAACCGACCAAGACCCAGGAGCAGAGGTGCCACCCCCTGGTCGGCCGACCTCCCTGGTCGGCCGACCCTGTGGTCGGCCCACTGGCCCACCAATTGAGTCGGCGGCCTCCACCGACCTTCCCCCACCGCCTTGAAGGAGTTACCATAATTCCACGCGCCTGGAACCACCTCAGGACCCCTATAAAAGGAGAGGTACCCCCCCTTTCTCATACACACACCACATACCAATATACACATACTCCTCATGTATTAGTAGTACAAGGTAGTGGGAAATAGGCTAGAATAGCTCTCTTAGAGTTCCCAAGTCCCATTGGAGAGTTGGAGCTAGCTACTCCTCCCTTTCTTTGTAAGACTTTACTCCTTTTCAATAGAGTTATCTTCCTCTTATGAATACCTTTATCATATTCATGAAGTCTTGTTCATACAAGTATCCTTGTTCTTGCTTAGTAGTATACATGCTAGGGTTTATCGTACTGCCTCTTGGTGCAAGGTTCACGTCCCATTTGGGTGCTCTAGTTGGACATTCTAGACCGACTAGAGTTCTATTCAACGACATAGACATGGTGTCTAGGTTTGCGAGCAGCATCGAATGCTATGTGTCCGACGGACGAGAGGGGGCCAGGCGGGTAGTGACAGCCCCGTCCGGTATTAGCATCCCTCCACGTTTGGCCACATTCGTAGGGCTCTTGGTGGGAGTCACCTGTGTAACAGGTGTAAGCCCGTGCTCCCTTCATACCTTGTCAGCGTGATATGTAGCCTTAGTATGTGTATATTATGTGCATAAACATAGGATAGGCCAACATGAGTAGGAAGTATAATAGGAACTAGAGTTGTTCTTAGTCTTTTCTTTACTAGACTTGCTAATAGTACAATTGTAAGATAAAGCATTATGTGTGTGTGTCAACTACCCAAATATCTTTATCTATCCTTACCCCTGTGATTTGCTATTGTCTATTCACTCATGATCCATATAACCTGTGAACATATTTAGTAACCTACACTTGGTACTTGCCTTCCCTTGGGAAAATATAAATGACAACCTTCAGGAATACTCTAAGGTGAAATGCTACAACGGTATACTCCGTGTGCTTGCGGATTATTCTGTAATATTGTGGAGATACCTATACCACGTTGGTTGGAATTACTGTTAAGGGAACCTAGTGATGATGTTCAGGAATGCCATAAGCATTTCTAGTGCCATTGCCAGGGATAACTTACAGTGATGCTAAGCAACTCCAACAAGCATTTCTGGCGCCATTGCCGGGGATAGTAATATTTCCGGTGCGATGTTAAGAAGTGTCAACAAGCATTTCTGGCGCCGTTGCCGGGGAAGGCTAAGCAAGCAAAGTTACTAAAGCAGGATAACTTGTCTTATTTTCATCTTCGTGTGGAAACAGGGTAGTGCACGACCGGTTTCGACCTGCCACAGAACTTCGTTGCAGATCCCGAAACGCTCTTGAGGAAAACGTGCTCTCGTGCGAATTCCCCAAGAACCGTTTCCGTGACAGACGATCCAGTCATTCCTACATCATCAAGCTCAACGCCAATGGCCGAGAAGACGCTTCGTGAGTTCTCTGCTCCCTCTGCTGACAATGTGCCTACTGGGCCAACTGTTGCAGTTGGTGATGCACTGTTCGAACTCAAGACCGGCATAATCACTATGGTGCAGTCAAGTCCCTTTTTTGGGAAATCCAGCGAGGACGCAAGTGCTCATTTGTAGAATTTCCTTGAGCTGTGCAACACCTTTACCATAAGGGGAGTCACCCAAGATGCCATATGACTCTGCCTGTTTCCCTTCTCATTACTGGGAAGGGCGAAATAGTGGTTTTACTCAGCTCAAGCAAACTCCATAGACACTTGGGAGAAGTGTTCGACGGCGTTCCTCACCAAATTTTTCCCGATGGGCAAAACCAATGCCCTTCGTGGAAAGATTTCTTTATTCTAGCAGTCAAGGGATGAGTCAATCCCAGATGCCTGGGAGCGGCTCCAAGAATACATTGCCGCCTGTCCTAATCATGGGATGGACTCATGGCTCATCCTACACAATTTCTACAACGGGTTGTCTCCCACATCCCGTGCTCATCTTGATGCTGCTGCTGGAGGATCATTCTTCTCACTCACTGCCACAGGTGCTACGACACTTATCGAGAAGATGATCTCCAACCAAGGTTGGAATGACGAACCCCAACCGCGTGGAAAAGGCACGCATACAGTGAAAGAAGTGGATATGCTCTTCTCTAAGATAGACCTCCACATGAAGAAGATGGACAACCACACATCCAACCAACGAGTTGTCTTTGCCTTAGACTCTCACATGAGATGTGAAGTCTGTGGCAATGTTGGACATTTGGGAAGTGATTGCCGCGAAACCCGTGAAGATGTGTGCTACACCACCAACAACAACGGGTATCGTCCACACGGAGGTCAAGGGTGGAGTCAACCTCGACCCTACTACCAAGGAGGTAACAACAATGGCAACTCTAGTAATTTTCAAAATCAACCCTCCTTGAGAGATCTTGTTTTTGGCCAAGCTAAAATTAACGAATCTTTGAACAAAAAGCTTGCCGCCAATGATAAAATTTTAGAAAATTTAAATGCTAAAATTGATGGTATTTCTTCTGCTTTCAAAAATCAAGTTAGTTTCAATAAAATGATTGAAACTCAATTAGCTCAAATTGCTGGTGCTGTTCCTAGTTTGGAAAATGGGAAAATCCCGAGGCAACACGAGCTCTCCCATGAACATGTTAGTGTGGTGACCACTCGAGGTGGCAAGTCCACTCGAGATCCGCCATATCCTGACCATGCAGGAACTAGCAAGACGGACAGGCAGGAGGAAGAATCACCAACAGAGGAAGCCTCCAACAAGGAGGAAGAAAAAGAAGACTACGACCACACCAACACCAAAACCCAAGACCAAGCAAGTGTGGTGAGTCAAGAAGGTGCAGCCATCCACGTCCACATCTTTGGGACAAGGCAAAGCATCATCAAGCTGAAGAAGACGGAGAAAGTCCTGTTCGTTGGACTTTAAAAGACAAACCCTCGCCGGGAGGAAAAATTGGTACGTATCTCATATTTAAAATTCCAAATGCATATTTAATTTCTCAATTTTTTGCTCTTCACCATATTTGCATTTGCATGCATCATGTTTAAAATTCTCAAATTAGCTTGCATGACAGGATTAATTTCTCGACCCTCTTTGCATTTTTCCAAAAAAAAATTCGTGTTCTTTTTTGGCATCCATTTCTGAGATTTAATTTTTTTCTCAGCACGAGTTTTTATTAAAAACATCAAAAATATTTGTTAAATCATTTCTGGAGCCAGTAGGCCAAGGCCTGGCCTTGGTTGGACCCACCAGGCGTCGGTCGACCTGCCCTGGTCGGTCGACCTGGACTAGCGATTGGCTAGGTCCCAGTTTGGCCAACGGCTAGTTGGTGCCCCCTTGTTACTATTTTCGACCGTTACCACTTCTAGTATAAAACCTGGTGGCCAGGAGGGGAGTGTTTCACTCACTTGCTCATTCTTTCACTCTCCCACTTTGCTCCAAAGCTCTTGCTCACTTTGCTGTCAAATTCTTGCCTCAAGAACACCCAAAAATAGTCTTGTTTCTGTTTTGTTTTGATTTTCTTATTTGCTTTTGCAAGTTGCCCTCATCTTCGTGGCTGTATTTGACTCGGTGTTTTAATTTGCACTAACCAACAACCCGTTCCCGAGTCCGTTCCCGTGTTTTGGTTTTCACGTGTTGGCAGCCATGAAGAAAGCAGGAGCACTATTCCGAAAAGCTAAGAAGGCCATGGGCTCAAGCTCAAGACACTCTCATAACTCCTTGAGCTCCATCCCATCCGTCGATCCCCCGTCAAGTCGGAACCAAGCTCAACCAATGGAGGAAAGTGATGACGAACTTCCTCCACCAACCCTCGTCTCCGACTCACAACTTGACTTACGAGAGGCTCGATAAGTGCAAGCGTACAATCTCCTACGACATCGAGCTTTCAACCACACACAGGCTTTTGATGCGGACCTTCTAGCCTGCATATATGGATGTTGAATTCAATGAAACATGGCATGCCGTAGGATGGGAGGCTTTTCCTCCCGTCGATGGAAATGGTTCACGTTTGCTTACAATTCAATTCATTTGCACTTTGTACACGGACGCGGAAGGTATAACTTTCCGTTTATTCGGGAATGAATACACCCTGTCATGGAAAGAACTTAGTATGCTTCTAGGCTTTTCACCTACTTGTATGATAGATTTGGCTAGAGCTACACCTTCTTTTGGTAAGCAAGTATTTTGGAGTAGAATCACTAGCAAACCATTTTGCACGCAGCCAAGAGTTAGTGACATCCACCATCCTACTTTGCACTTTATGCATACATGGCTTGCTATGACTTTGTTTCCTAGAGGCGATGTTAGAATTGTTCGTGAAGATGAAATACGCCTCCTTTATGCCATAGTGCATAGGATCAAAGTCTCTCCTGTGCAGTACATGAAGAAACAGTGGTTAGAAAGCATTAGGCTTAAGGGACCTATTGAGTGCACTTCTCTTGTTACACGTATTGCTTCTAAAATTGGTGCACTCAACAATGCTTTGATCACTTACATTCCCGAGCCTCGCCAAATTCTAGATGAATATTTTCTTATGCAAGGCCATATTTTGAAGCATGCTCCCGATGGGTCTCTTGTGTTTTTCTATATCGGGTATACAAACGAGATCCCGTTACCTAACCCCGGTCTCCATTTGTATGCCTGTAATGAGCTAACCATTCTCCAAGAACCGGTGGGAACTTTGCACAGGGATGCAGGAAGGCTTACACAAAGCCGTACCGCACGAGCTGCTGCCGAGGCCTCTACCTCGCAGCCGGTACAGGATGTAGAAGAAGGCGAGTCGGATTACGATCCGATCCGTGGCTCATGCAGCCACCACGACAGTCGTTCGGAGGACACTGGGGTACAAACCCGTCCTCAAGCTTCAACACCAGCAGACCACCACCATTCGATGGCGGGCGCCACTCTTTCGCAAGTTATAGTCATTATGACTTAACCTAAGAAATTAGTGTGCTCTCTAATCGAGTGGAGGACCTCGTGCTATCTACAAAAGAGATGAACGACTCCCTCAACTAACACATGTCATCTATAACCCAATGGCAAAACTTTAGCGACAATCAATTTCGACAAATCTACTATTTGCTGCAGCAACAACGAGCCAACATGCACGCCTTCTTCGAGTACCAAGGGTTTCGGCCTCCACACCATCAATAGGCCGAAAAGCTAGCTTGGGGGAGGACCCCCATTTGAGGTAACTTGTATGTTTTCCTTTCTTTTTCATTTTGTTTTACTCATTCAAAAATCTGAAAACAAAATAAAAATTTGCAAAACTAAAGAGAACAAAAATATCTGCTTGCTCACATATATGCGGTAGGATTGTTTAGTTCTCCAATGTTGAGATGATGAATAGTTGCTCTGCTTTTATTCTTCTTCTATGCCTAGTTTACAACTTAGTGTTCTTCCATGTTTTGGACTTGTTGGCTTGATCATCACCATTTAAAAATTTGTGGGTTGCAAGTATGATCTTAGTCTAGGTTGTTGATGGGTATGGGGGATTAGAGCTGCTATGATTTTGTCCCAAGTGAAACTTGAATTCCGGAGATTTGTTTATGAAAAACCTTTGAGTTCCTCAATGATCAAAAAATTTCTACCACGGCCATATGTGTAGATTACATTGCAAAAAAAACCTTCCACATATGCTACTTGTAGTTGTATTGAGCTTTGTCAAAATTGTTGTGACCTTTGTGAGATGCTTGTCATACTTTCATGATCAAGATTCACGAGCACTCCACCAAAAAAAAAATTCTGCTACACTCATAGCAGCTCAAAAAAATAGCCTTTCCACTTCACATGCTCAACTTCTACCCTGGAAGTAGCATTCTTGCCATCAATCCACCAAAAAGAAATACTCCTCTTTCTCAAAAGTCTCTCCCAAAAATATTCGGTGTGTAGAACATGGCTATAGGAACCCAAATAAAAAGTGCCCTAAAATTCCTTTGAGCACTTCCACAAAAACCGCCAAGTCTCGGCGAAGAAAATAAATAAATAAAATACATAGCCATGGCAGCACTCCCAAAAAGAGAGACATGCCCCAAAAATAGGAGTATACACCAATAACCATCCACTTGTCCACTCTTCCACACACTTGCACATCTTGATCAGATTGTATGATTTGTTTTCTCCTAGGGTCCGGTCTTTTGACTTAGCAATATATGCACTGCTTGTATGCCTCTCATATTTCCCTACCTTGAGCTCCACAAAAAGCCTTTTGTAGAAGTAGGGAAAGAGGCAATCACGTGCCTTAGGTAAGGAATAAACACTTTGAGCGATCGAGAGTATCATTTGAGGAACTTCAATTTTACTTTACAAAACTCTTTGAAAACCTCCGTAATAACATAGTGGATCAAGGGATGAATGATTAGTGTTCTATGAACCTTACCTTCAGTCACTTGGATAAAAGAAAATGCATAAGCCCCATGAACTTAGAGTGGTTGAAACAACTTGCCAACTTTTTCAAGGTAAAGAAGAGTATTTTGTTGTGTACAAAGCTAGAAAAAAAGAGTTGGCATTGTAGCAACTCCTGATCAACCGAGATCAAGTTTTTCCTTAGCTCGGGATGAGCAAAGGTTTAGCTTGGGGGAGTTTGTTGATGGCCACTAAGTGCTCATTTTAGCCGTCACTTATCTTGGTAAATAACGGAGAACTAAGATGATCACCACATATAATGTTTTAAAATAATGTAGTTCCACTTATCCTTGGAGTTTTCTTAGTGCAGGAGGAATCATCAATAATATGAGGTGCATCAAGGGGTAAAAGTGGCAAAGGATAATCAAAGAATAATTCCTCACCTTGCCACATGGAGAAAGAAGCCCATAAGACAAATACCTGACGAAATCTCCACGGAAGAACCCCACCAATAAGATCTGGAGGCCCACACTCACCAACCGACCAAGACCCAGGACCAGAGGCGCCACCCCCTGGTCGGCCGACCCTGTGGTCGGCCCACTAGCCCACCAATTGAGTCGGAGGCCTCCACCGACCTTCCCCCACCGCCTCGAAGGACTTACCATAATTCCACGCGCCTGGAACTGCCTCAGGACCCCTATAAAAGGAGGGGTACACCCCCCCCCCTCTCATACACACACCACACACCAATATACACATACTCCACATGTATTAGTAGTCCAAGATAGTGGGAAATAGGCTAGAATAGCTCTCTTAGAGTTCCCAAGTCCCATTGGAGAGTTGGAGCTAGCTACTCCTCCCCTTCTTTGTAAGACATTACTCCTTTTCAATAGAATTATCTTCCTCTTATGAATACCTTTATCATATTCATGAAGTATTGATCATTCAAATATCCTTGCTCTTGCTTAGTAGTATACATGCTAGGGTTTATCGTATTGCCTCTTGGTGCAAGGTTCACGTCCCATTTGGGTGCTCTAGTTGGACATTCTAGATCGACTAGAGTTCTATTCAATGACATAGACCTGGTGTTTAGGTTTGCGAATAGCGTCGAATGCTGCGTGTCCGACGGATGAGAGGGGGCCGCACGGGTAGTGACAGCCCCGTCCGGTATTAGCATCCCTCCATGTTTGGCCACATTCGTGGGGCTCTTGGCGGGAGTCACCCGTGTAACAGGTGTAAGCCCGTGCTCCCTTCGTACCTTGTTAGCGTGATATGTAGCCTTAGTACGTGTATATTATGTGCATAAACATAGGATAGGCCAACATGAGTAGGAAGTATAATAGGAACTAGAGTTGTTCTTAGTCTTTTCTTTACTAGCCTTGCTACTAGTACAATTGTGAGATAAAGCATTATGTGTGTGTGTGTCAACTACCCAAATATCTTTATCTATCCTTACCCCTGTGATTTACTATTGTCTATTCACTCATGATCCATATATCCTATGAACATATTTAGTAACCTACACTTGGTACTTGCCTTCCCTTGCGAAAATATAAATTACAACCTTCGGGAATACTCTAAGGTGAAATGCTACAACGGTATACTCCGTGCGCTTGTGGATTATTCTGTAATATTGTGGTGATACCTATACCATGTTGGTTAGTATTACTGTTAAGGGAACCTAGTGATGACGTTCAGGAATGCCACAAGCATTTCTAGCGCCATTGCCAGGGATAACTTACAGTGATGCTAAGTAACGCCAACAAGCATTTCTGGCGCCGTTGCCGGGGATAGTAATATTTCCGGTGCGACGTTAAGAAGTGTCAACACGTATCCAGCATAGTGTTGTCCTCATCCGAGAGAGAGACAGAGAGAGAGACGACATTCATTCATCAGTGTGGATTTGTATACATATCGATAGAGGGCATTGTTGCTACTCCCCAAGTGCCCCTTTCATATGTGAATATTACCCCAATTAGAGCACAATTGATACTAATTTAGGCCATTTACCTATGATAATGCCTATATATTTGTATATGCGTTGTTTTGGAGCTTTATTACAGAAACAGGTAAAATTGGTGATTAAAGTGACATTGGAGAGGTAGGGGGTAAACTCGATTATGGAAACTCGGCGTCGACGAGCCGGCTTGAAGCAGACATGATCCAACCCCACAACCATTACACCAAGCACAACTCAATTGTTCTTGCAAGTGAATCGAGAACACAAGCAAGAAAGGATAAATACGCAATCTGAAATTGCAAATATGGATGAAGTGAATCACAAAGGGAAGGTTCAAGCTCTGATCACAAAAGGACTAATCGCTACAGTGGTGTAGAACAAGAACAAGGGCCCTGGATTACTGTAAAAGGACTTGTTGCCACAGTTACAATAAATTGATCAAGTTTCTCTCTAGAAAACTGAACTAAGCAAAACCCAAGACAAAAAGACAGTGGCTACTGAGTTTATGAAGGAACCAGGGGCGTCCTAGGGTTGGGGTTGACAAGGGGGCAACCACAACATGGGCTTAAGGCCCGACAAGATACAAGGCCAAGTTGGCGCAGCACCTTGTCATGGTCTCTCAGCATGACTCACGATCCTTCTGGAGCTAGGACCAGAAACAAAACGACGGCGTTGTCATCCCCTTTCCAACGCATCAAAGAATGCCTCGTTGGAACGTCGTATGTGGGAGATATCATCAAAACCGTGAAGGGTTGTCGGCTGAATCCGAGACGAACACGGCAACCGAGGTGGTGACGACTTGTAACTTGGGGAGGCCATGATATGTGCGTATCCAGCATGCTGATGTCCTCATCCAAGAGACAGAGAGGGAGAGAGAGAGAGAGAAAGAGAGAGAGAGAGAGAGAGAGAGAGAGAGATATGACATTCATTCATTAGTGTGGATTTGTGTACATATCGATAGAGGGCATTGTTGGCACTCCCCAAGTGCCCCTTTTATATGTGAATGTTACCCCAATTAGAGCATAATTAATACTAATTTAGGCCATTTACCTATGATATTGCCTATATATTTGTATATGCGTTGTTTTGGAGCTTTATTACAGAAACATGTAAAATTGGTGATTAAAGTGATGCTGGAGAGGTAGGGGGTAAACTCAATTATGAAGACTCGGCGTCGACGAGCCGGCTTGAATCAGACACGATCCAACCCCACAACCATTAGACCAAGCACAACGCAATTGTTCCAGCAAGCAAATCGAGAACACAAGCAAGAAAGGATAAATACGCAATCTGAAATTGCAAATATGGATGAAGCGAATCACGAAGGAAAGGTTCAAGCTCTGATCACAAAAGGACTAATCGCCACAGTGGTGTAGAACAAGAACAGAGGCCCTGACTTACTGTAAAAGGACTTGTCACCACAGTTACGATAAATGGATCAAGTTTCTCTCTAGAAATCTGAACTAAACAAAACTCAAGACTAAAAGACGGCGGCTACTGAGTTTATGAAGGAACCAGGGGCATCCTAGGGTTTGGGGTGACCGGGGGGCGCCCATGGGCTTAAGGCCCGACACGATACAAGGCCATGTTGGCCCAAAATAGGTGGCGCAGCACCTTGTCATGGTCACACAGCATGACTCGCATCCCTTCTGGAGCTAGGACCAGAAACAAAATGATGGCGTCGTCATCCCCTTTCCAACACATCAAAGAACACCTCATTTCAACATCGAATGTAGGAGATATCATCAAAACCGTGAAGGGGTGTCGGCTGAATCCGAGACGAATGCGACAACCGAATTGGTGACGACTGGTAACTTGGGGAAGGCCATGATATGTGCGTATCCAGCATGGTGATGTCCTCATCCGAGAGAGAGAGAGAGAGAGAGAGAGAGAGAGAGAGAGAGAGAGAGAGAGAGAGAGAGATGACATTCGTTCATCAGTGTGGATTTGTATAGATATCGATAGAGGGCATTGTTTCCACTCCCCAAGTGCCCCTTTCATATGTGAATATTACCCCAATTAGAGCAGAATTGATACTAATTTAGGCCATTTACCTATGATATTGCCTATATGTTTGTATCTATGTTGTTTTGGAGCTTTATTATAGAAACAGGTAAAATTAGTGATTAAAGTGATGCTGGAGAGGTAGGGGGTAAACTCGATTATGAAGACTCGGCGTCGACGAGCCGGCTTGAAGCAGACACGATCCAACCCCACAACCATTACACCAAGCACAACTCAATTGTTCCTGCAAGTGAATCGAGAACACAAACAAGAAAGGATAAATATGCAATCTGAAATTGCAAATATGGATGAAGCAAATCACGAAGGAAAGGTTCAAGCTCTGATCACAAAAGGACTAATCGCCACAGTGGTGTAGAACAAGAACAGGGGCCCTGGATTACTATAAAAGGACTTGTTGCCACTGTTACAATAAATCGATCAAGTTTCTCTCTAGAAAACTGAACTAAACAAAACCCAAGACTAAAAGACGGTGGCTACTGAGTTTATGAAGGAACCAGGGGCGTTCTAGGGTTGGGGGTGACCAGGGGGGCGCCCACAACATGGGCTTAAAGCCCGACATGATACAAGGCCAAGTTGGCCCAAAATAGGTGGCACAGCACCTTATCATGGTCACACATCATGACTCATGAACCTTCTAGAGCTAGGACCAGCAACAAAACGACGGCGTCATCGTCCCCTTTCCAACACATCAAAGAACACCGCGTTTGGACGTCGGATGTAGGAGATATCATCAAAACTGTGAAGGGGTGTCGGCTGAATGCGAGACGAACGCGGCAACCAAGTTGGTGACGACTTGTAACATGGGGAAGGATATGATATGTGCGTATCCAGCATGGTGATGTCCTCGTCAGAGATAGAGAGAGAGAGAGAGAGAGAGAGAGAGAGAGAGAGAGAGAGAGAGATGACATTCATTCATCAGTGTGGATTTGTGTACATAACGATAGAGGGCATTGTTAGCACTCCCCAAGTGCCCCTTTTATATGTGAATATTACCCCAATTAGAGCGTAATTGATACTAATTTAGGCCATTTACCTATGATATTTCCTATATATTTGTATATGCGTTGTTTTGGAGCTTTATTGCAGAAACAGGTAAAATTGGTGATTAAAGTGATGATGGAGAGGTGGGGGGTAAACTCGATTATGGAGACTCGGCATCGACGAGTCGGCTTGTAGCAGACACGATCCAACCCCACAACCATTACACCAACCACAACTCAATTGTTCCTCCAAGCGAATCAATAACACACGCAAGAAACAATAAATACGCAATCTGAAATTGCAAATATGGATGAAGCAAATCACAAAGGAAAGGTTCAAGCTCTGATCACAAAAGGACTAATCACCACAGTGATGTAGAACAAGAACAGGGGCCCTGGATTACTGTAAAAGGACTTGTCACCACAGTTACAATAAAGCGATCATGTTTCTCTCTAGAAAACAGAACTAAACAAAACCTAAGACTAAAATACGGCGGCTACAGAGTTTATAAAGGAACCAGGGGCGTCCTAGGGTTGGCGGTGACCAGGGGGCACCCAAAACATGGGCTTAAGGCCCAACACGATACAAGGCCAACTTGGCCCAAAATAGATGGCACCGCACCTTGCCATGGTCACACAGCATGACTCACAACACTTCTGGAGCTAGGACCAGCAACAAAATGACGGCGTCATTGTCCCCTTTCCAACGCATCAAAGAACGTCTTATTTGGACGTCGGAAGTGGGAGATATCATAAAAACTGGGAAGGGGTGTCAGCTGAATCCGAGACAAATGCGGCAACCGAGTTGGTGACGACTTATAACATGGGGAAGGCCATGATATGTGCGTATCCAGCATGGTGATGTCCTCATCAGAGAGAGAGAGAGAGAGAGAGAGAGAGAGAGAGAGAGAGAGAGAGAGAGATGACATTCATTCAACAGTGTGGATTTGTTTACATAATGATAGAGGGCATTGTTAGCACTCCCCAAGTGCCCCTTTTATATGTGAATATTATCCTAATTAGAGCACAATTGATACTAATTTAGGCCATTTACCTATAATATTGTCTATATATTTGTATATGCGTTGTTTTGGAAATTTATTGCAGAAACAGGTAAAATTGGTGATTAAAGTGATGTAGGAGAGGTAGGGGGTAAACTCGATTATGGAGACTCAGCATTGATGAGCCGGCTTGAATCAGACATGATCCAACCCCACAACCATTATACCAAGCACAACTCAATTGTTCCTACAAGTGAATCGAGAACACAAGCAAGAAAGGATAAATACACAATCTGAAATTGCAAATATGGATGAAGCAAATCACGAAGGTAATGTTCAAGCTCTGATCACAAAAGGACTAATCACCACAATGGTGTAGAACAAGAACAGGGGCCCTGGATTACTGTAAAAGGACTTGTCATCACAGTTACAATAAATCGATCAAGTTTCTATCTAGAAAACTGAACTAAATAAAACCTAAGGCTAAAAGATGGCGGCTACTGAGTTTATGAAGGAACAGGGGTGTTCTAGGGTTGGGGGTCACCAGGGGGCGCCCACAACATGGGCTTAAGGCCCAACACTATACAAGGCCAAGTTGGCCCAAAATAGGTGGCGCAACACCTTGTCATGGTCACACAGCATGACTCACATCCTTTCTGGAGCTAGGACCAGAAACAAAATGACGGCGTCGTCATCCCCTTTCCAACGCATCAAAGAATGTCTCATTTGGAGGTAGGATGTGGGAGATATCATCAATACTGGGAAGGGGTGTCGGCTGAATCCGAGACGAACACATTAACCGAGTTGGTGACGACTTGTAACTTGGGGAAGGCCATGATATGTGCGTATCTAGTATGGTGATGTCCTCATCAGAGAGAGAGAGAGAGAGAGAGAGAGATGACATTCATTCATCAGTTTGGATTTGTGTACATATCGATAGAGGCATTGTTGGCACTCCCCAAGTTCCCCTTTGATATGTGAATATTACCCCAATTAGAGCACAATTTATACTAATTTAGTCCATTCACCTATGATATTGCTTATATATTTATATATGCGTTGTTTTGGAGCTTTATTGCAGAAATAGGTAAAATTGGTGATTAAAGTGATGCTGTAGAGGTAGGGGGTAAACTCGATTATGGAGACTCAATGTCAATGAGCCGGCATGAATCAGACACAATCCAACCCCACAACCATTACCCCAAGCACAACTCAACTCCTGCAAGCGAATCGAGAACACAAGCAAAAAACGATAAATACGCAATCTGAAATTACAAATATGGATGAAGCAAATCATAAAGGAAAGGTTCAAGCTCTGATCACAAAAGGACTAATCACCACAGTGGTGTAGAACAAGAACATGGGCTCTAGATTACTGTAAAAGGACATGTCACCACAGTTAGAATAAATTGATCAAGTTTCTCTCTAGAAAACTGAACTAAATAAAACCTAAGACTAAAAGACGGCGGCTACTGAGTTTATGAAGGAACAGGGGCATTCTAGGGTTGGGGGTCACCAGGGGGCGCCCACAACATGGGCTTAAGGCCCAACACTATACAAGGCCAAGTTGGCCCAAAATAGGTGGCGCATCACCTTGTCATGGTCACACAGCATGACTCACATTCTTTCTGGAGCTAGGACCAGAAACAAAATGACGGCGTCGTCGTCCCCTTTCCAACGCATCAAAGAATGTCTCATTTGGACGTCGAATGTGGGAGATATCATCAAAACTGGGAAGGGGTGTCGGTTAAATCCGAGACGAACACGGCAACCGTGTTGGTGACGACATATAACTTGGGGAAGGCCATGATATGTGCATATCCAGCATTGTGATGTCCTCATCAGAGAGAGAGAGAGAGAGAGAGAGAGAGATGACATTCATTCATCAGTTTGGATTTGTGTACATATCGATAAAGGGCATTGTTGGCACTCCCCAAGTTCCCCTTTGATATGTGAATATTACCCCAATTAGAGCACAATTGATACTAATTTAGGCCATTCACCTATGATATTGCTTATATATTTATATATGCGTTGTTTTGGAGCTTTATTGCAGAAATAGGTAAAATTGGTGATTAAAGTGATGCTGGAGAGGTAGGGGGTAAACTCGATTATGGAGACTCGGCGTCGACGAGTCAGCTTGTAGCAGACACGATCCAACCCCACAACCATTACACCAAGCACAACTCAATTGTTCCTCCAAGCGAATCGATAACACAAGCAAGAAAGGATAAATACGCAATCTGAAATTGCAAATATGGATGAAGCAAATCACGAAGGAAAGGTTCAAGCTCTGATCACAAAAGGACTAATCACCACAGTGGTGTAGAACAAGAACAGGGGCCCTGGATTACTGTAAAAGGACTTGTCGCCACAGTTACAATAAAGCAATCAAGTTTCTCTCTAGAAAACGGAACTAAACAAAACCTAAGACTAAAAGACGGCGGCTACAGAGTTTATAAAGGAACCAGGGGCGTCCTAGGGTTGGCGGTGACCAGGGGGGCACCCACAACATGGGCTTAAGGCCCAACACGATACAAGACCAAGTTGGCCCAAAATAGGTGGCACCGCACCTTGCCATGGTCACACAGCATGACTCACAACCCTTCTGGAGCTAGGACCAGCAACAAAATGATGGCGTCATTGTCCCCTTTCCAACGCATCAAAGAACGTCTCATTTGTACGTCGGATGTGGGAGATATCATAAAAACTGGGAAGGGGTGTCGGCTGAATCCGAGACAAACACGGCAACCGAGTTGGAGACGACTTATAACTTGGGGAAGGCCATGATATGTGTGTATCCAGCATGGTGATGTCCTCATCAGAGAGAGAGAGAGAGAGAGAGAGAGAGAGAGAGAGAGAGAGAGACATTCATTCATCAGTTTGGATTTGTGTACATATCGATAAATGGCATTGTTGGCACTCCCCAAGTTCTCCTTTGATATGTGAATACTACCCCAATTAGAGCACAATTGATACTAATTTAGGCCATTCACCTATGATATTGCTTATATATTTATATATGCGTTGTTTTGGAGCTTTATTGCAGAAACAGGTAAAATTGGTGATTAAAGTGATGCTGGAGAAGTAGGGGGTAAACTCGATTATGGAGACTCAGCATCGACGAGCTGGCTTGAATCAGACACGATCCAACCCCAGAACCATTACCCCAAGCACAACTCAATTGTTCCTGCAAGCGAATCGATAACACAAGCAAGAAACGATAAACACGCAATCTGAAATTACAAAAATGGATGAAGCAAATCACAAAGGAAAGGTTCAAGCTCTGATCACAAAAGGACTAATCGCCATAGTGGTGTAGAACAAGAACAGGGGCCCTGGATTACTATAAAATGACTTGTTGCCACAGTTATATTAAATCGATCATGAACTAAATAAAACCCAAGCCAAAAAGATGGTGGCTACTGCGTTTATGAAGGAACCAGGTGCGTCCTAGGGTTGGGGGTGACTAGGGGGGCGCGAACAACATGGGTTTAAGGCCAGACACGATACAAGGCCAAGTTGGCCCAAAATAGGTGGCACAACACCTTGTCATGGTCACACATCATGACTCACAACCCTTCTAGAGAGAGGACCAGCAACAAAACGACGGCGTCATCGTCCCCTTTCCAACGCATCAAAGAACGCCTCATTTCAACATCGAATGTAGGAGATATAATCAAAACCGTGAAGGGGTGTCGGCTGAATCCGAGACGAACGCGGCAACTGAATTGGTCACGACTTGTAAATTGGGGAAGGCCATGATATGTGCGTATCCAGCATGGTGATCTCCTCATCAGAGAGAGAGGGAGAGAGAGAGAGAGATGACATTCATTCATTAGTGTGGATTTGTGTACATATCGATAGAGGGCATTGTTGGCACTGCCCAAGTGCCCATTTTATATGTGAATATTACCCCAATTAGAGTACAATTGATACTAATTTAGGCCATTTACCTATGATATTGCCTATATATTTGTATATGCGTTGTTTTGGAGCTTTATTGCAGAAATAGGTAAAATTGGTGATTAAAGTGATGCTGGAGAGGTAGGGGGTAAACTCGATTATGGAGACTCGGCGTCGACGAGTCAGCTTGTAGCAGACACGATCCAACCCCACAACCATTACACCAAGCACAACTCAATTGTTCCTCCAAGGGAATCGATAACACAAGCAAGAAAGGATAAATACGCAATCTGAAATTGCAAATATGGATGAAGCAAATCACGAAGGAAAGGTTCAAGCTCTGATCACAAAAGGACTAATCACCACAGTGGTGTAGAACAAGAACAGGGGCCCTGGATTACTGTAAAAGGACTTGTCGCCACAGTTACAATAAAGCAATCAAGTTTCTCTCTAGAAAACGGAACTAAACAAAACCTAAGACTAAAAGACGGTGGCTACAGAGTTTATAAAGGAACCAGGGGCGTCCTAGGGTTGGCGGTGATCAGGGGGGCACCCACAACATGGGCTTAAGGCCCAACACGATACAAGGCCAAGTTGGCCCAAAATAGGTGGCACCGCACCTTGCCATGGTCACACAACATGACTCACAACCCTTCTGGAGCTAGGACCAGCAACAAAATGATGGCGTCATTGTCCCCTTTCCAACGCATCAAAGAACGTCTCATTTGTACCGGCTGCGAGGTGGAGGCCTCGGCAGCTGCTCGTGCGGTACGGCTTCATGTAAGCCTTCCTGCATCCCTGCGCAAAGTTCCCACCGGTTCTCGGCGAATGGGGCACCCTGGATCTTTCTTCTTCTCTGGCAGCCTATTGAGTATGGATGCACTGCATTCCTCCGTCAAAGTCACGACCTCGGTGGTGGGCAATGGCCATTTGTTGTTCAGAATGTCCTTGAGATAGCGAGAGTACATGGGTACTTGCATCGCATCAATCAAGGGCATGTTGATGTGCACCTTTCGGATGACTTCAACAAAACGAGAAAATTGCTCGTCCACCGTGGGCTTCTTTTGACGATGCGGGAACGGCAAGAAGCTCATGTCAACTAACTTTTGGGGAGTTGGCCGTTCTTCTTTTTCTTCCTTCTTGTTGGAGGCTTCCTCTGTTGGTGATTTTTCCTCCTCCCTGTTCGTCTTGCTAGTTCCTGCATGGTTAGGATATGGTGGATCTCGAGTGGACTTGCCACCTCGAGTGGTCACTGCACTAACATGTTCATGGGAGAGCTCGGGTTGCCCCAGGATTTTCCCATTTTCCAAACTAGGAACAGCAGCAACAATTTGAGCTAATTGAGTTTCAATCATTTTATTGAAACCAACTTGATTTTTGAAAGCAGAAGAAATACCATCAATTTTAGCGTTTAAATTTTCTAAAATTTTATCATTGGCAGCAAGCTTTTTGTTCAAAGATTCATTAATTTTAGCTTGGCCAAAAACAAGATCTCTCAAGGAGGGTTGATTTTGAAAATTACTAGAGTTGCCACTGTTGTTACCTCCTTGGTAGTAGGGTCAAGGTTGACTCCACCCTTGACCTCCTTGTGGACGATACCCGTTATTGTTGTTGGTGTAGCACACGTCTTCACGGGTTTTGGGGCAATCATTTCCCGAATGTCCAACATTGCCACAGACTTCACAGGTCATGTGAGAGTCTAAGGCAAAGACAGCTCCTTGGGTGGATGTGTGGCTGCCCATCTTCTTCATGAGGAGGTCTATCTTAGCGGAGAGCATATCCACTTCTTTCAGTGTATGCGTGCCTCTTCTGCGCGGTTGGGGTTCGTCATTCCAACCTTGGTTGGAGATCATCTTCTCGATAAGTGCCGTAGCACCTATGCAGTGAGTGAGAAGAATGCTCCTCCAACAGTAGCATCAAGATGAGCACGGGATGTGGGAGACAACCCATTGTAGAAACTGTGTAGGATGAGCCATGAGTCCATCCCATGATGAGGACAGGCGGCAATGTATTCTTGGAGCCGCTCCCAGGCATCTGGGATTGACTCATCCCTTGACTGCTGGAATGAAGAAATCTTTCCACGAACGGCATTGGTTTTGCCCATCGGGAAAAATTTGGCGAGGAACGCCGTCGAACACTTCTCCCAAGTGTCCATGGAGTTTGCTTGAGCTGAGTAAAACCACTGTTTCGCCCTTCCCAGTAATGAGAAGGGAAACAGATGGAATCGGATGAAATCTTGGGTGACTCCCCTTATGGTAAAGGTGTTGCACAGTTCAAGGAAATTCTGCAAATGAGCGCTTGTGTCCTCGCTGGATTTCCCACAAAAGGGACTTGACTGCACCATAGTGATTATGCCGGTCTTGAGTTCGAACACTGCATCACCAACTGCGATAGGTGGCCCAGTAGGCACATTGTCAGCAAAGTGAGCAGAGAACACACGAAGCGTCTTCTCGGCCATTGGCGTTGAGCTTGATGATGTAGGAATGACTAGATCGTTGTTGACGGTCCTTAACACCCATTTTTATACCATCAACTCCTTGCAATAATTGGATAAAAGCAACACACCAACATAGAAGTAGGGCTTTGAACTAACCATTTCCACAAGTGTTGGTGAATATTTGTATGCAGGTGGAATAAGCACTATTTTGGGGTACACCAAGGGGCAAAATGGCAAAGTACACACATTGACAAAGTCCACCCTTGTCATCTGGAGAAAAAGGCCCACAACTCCTGAACAGAGATGAATTATCCACAGGCACTCCACCCCAGGGACGAGGAAGCCCACAGGGAGGGAACTGACCTAGGCCCAGGCCCAGTGGCCACCAGGCCTGGTCGGCCGACCAGGGGGTGAGCCCACTGGCCTACTCCTTGAGTCGGTGACTCCCACCGACTTACCACACCCCTGGAACCGCCTCAGAACACTATAAAAGAAGGGGAGGGGCACCTCCCAAATCATCAGCCACTCCACCATTCACATTTAACATTAGAGGAAGGATTCCTCCCTAGGCTAGTGCTCCACTTGTAAATATTTAGACTAGGAAGAGAGTGAGAAGAGAATAGTGTGGGGGAAGACCACTTAGAGTGCTCTTCCTTCCCACTTGTACCCCTACGTGGATATTGTACCTCTACGGCCGATTGCCCATCATAGTGAGCGGCCGTGATATATATTGAGTCAAGATATTTAGCGGGAGAGTAAGGTATCATCCTCCATTTGCTTGTGAGCTCGGTGTTCTTCCATAAGATTATTCTATTCTCGTTGCTGTGAGTAGAATAGCGACGTACAACTTAGGCGTGGTGTGTAGATCTATCGTTGTCATCGTTTGTCATGTAATCCATGGACGAGAGGGGGCCGCGCGGGTAGTGACAGCCCCGTCCGGTATTAGCATCCCTCCACGTGTGGTTGCGTCATAGCCTCTTGGCCCGGAGTAGCCTGTGTATACAGGGGTAAGCCAGCGGCCAAAGTAAGCACTTGGGTGTGTGTCCTTGCTTGCCTTAGGAGTCTTAGCCCAGTTATATCCTCTCTAACCTAACAACCTAGTAGTGTGTTTGGGTGATCCTTGGTTTAATCCTAGATATCTAAGAACTTGCACACCGTTCCTTTGGGAGAACTATAAATTGATAGCCATTGGAGCAATCCTTTGGTGAAGTGCTACAGCGGAGTTATCCGTGCGCTTGCGGATATTTACCAGTAGGCATTCTAGCATTCCTTGCTAGCAGTGTTTATTTGGTTTGACCTAGCAAGTGTCAACAAGCATTTCTGGCGCCGTTGCCGGGGAACGGTTGTGTGTTTTCTTTGAGACTGAAGATTGACCTCGTATTTGTATCCTTATTCTAAAAATACCAAAAATCTTTTTTTCTTTTTCTATGGACCAAATTTCTCTCCAATCTTTATCCGGTCCGAAGGGCGAGTTCATAGAACCACCACAATCGTCGCAACCCGTTGTTGCGCAAGGTTATGAACTTCGTCCCGATTTGATTTCTTTGGTTCGGGAACTTTCTTTCTCGGGATTTTTTTTTTGAAAATCCTTATGACCATTTGCGAGAGTTTGAGCAATTGTGTGCATGTCTTGCAATCCATGGCATGTCACATGATACGCTAAAATGGAAATTGTTTCCTTTCTCTCTCAATGAGACTACAAAACAATGATACACCTATACAGCAGGAAAAGTGAACGGGGATTGGATTAAATTGCGGGATAAATGTTGTCTTGCATTTTTTCTACTATCCCGTATTGCTTCCCTACGTATGGAAATTCTCAACTTTCGGCAAATTGAAAAAGAGCCCATAGGCGCGGCCTGGGTCAGATTGTTGGTTTTATCTCAATCTGGTCCGGACTTGTCATTACCCGACCATGTGATTTTGCAACATTTTTACATGGGTCTTGACAAGGAATCCGCCCTATATCTTGACATTACGGCGAAAGGGTCATTCTCTTATAAAACACCGACGGAAGGGAAAGAACTTTTGGACCGCCTTGCGGAAAATTCTTCCTTCCTAAGAAACATGACTGAACCGATCCCCGAGGCTAAGTCAAGATCTGAGGAGCCTTCTATTTCTGAACCAGAACCGATAGAATCAATTTCTACGTGCTCAGAAAATGAAGCCCCAGCCAAACCAGATAAGGGAAAAGAATTCACATTTTTAGAATTCCCTTATCAATTCGAGGATGAAATTTTTGAAGATTTTGGAAACACCTCGAATTATTTTTGCGAACCAAAACCCCCTGTGCCCCTGTCAATCCCTGAGTCAGTAGAAAAAGCCTTTTTGCAAGAGACAATGAAAGGATTGACGGTGATCATCAGTGCAGAATGGTTGCATGAAGTAGAGTCTAACCCAAGTACGCTCAGGTTGAGCTCCCCTTCTAGCACCATCCATTGCCAGATCAGGGGAGAAAACATAGATGTTTTGTACAACCCATTGGTAGGAGCTAACGTGATTTTTGCTCAGCTCGCTCTAGATCTTCTAGGCGACAAAGCTTTAGAGCCTACCAACCAAACCTTTAAGGATTCTTCTGGAAAAATTTTGCAAGGGTTTGGGGTTTTGCAGAACATTACCGTCAGGTGCGGTAGCATAGAGGCGATCCTAGATTTTCATGTGTTTGAAGTCTCAGACTTCACACTTTTGATAGGACGCCCCGTAGAAAGACTTTTTGATGTCTTCTCTACGGGAGGCCTCGATTTACACCTTGGTGGGAGGAAGTTTTCTGTCCCCTTGTCTAGAGCTAGAAACGCTAGGGCAGAACCACCTCTGGATCAAGAACCGATTGAGGAGGTATTGGCCATTTTTCCGTTCAAGGAACCCGAGTCCTTTCTTGATGATAATTCCACTGATTTTTTTTCAAGAGATGGATGACTCGGGAGTAACCCTTGAACTGCCTTCCTGGAAACCAGAGCCATGACCCCCAGTCGAGTTGAAAACCTTGCCCCCAGGCCTTTGCTATGCCTTCCTAAACCGTGACACAGAAACTCCCGTCATCATTAGCGACAAGCTTAGTGACGTGGAGACAGCCAAACTCCTAGCCGTTTTAGAGAAGCATAGAGCTGTGATCGGCTACACCCTCCAAGACCTTAAGGGAATCAGCCCAGCACTTTGCACCCGTCGCATCCCCATAGATTCAGATAGCACACCTTCTAGGGAGCCTCAGCGTAGGCTAAACAATGTGATCCGGGAAGTAGTGAAAAAGGAGGTCTTGAAACTGCTGCATGCGGGGATCATTTACCCCGTACCGCATAGTGAGTGGGTAAGCCTGGTCCAGGTTGTGCCTAAGAAAGGAGGTATGATGGTAGTTGAAAATGATCGGAATGAGCTAATTCCGCAACGTACCGTCACGGGTTGGAGGATGTGCATAGATTAACAAAAACTCAACAAGGCAATGAAAAAGGATCATTTTCCCCTTCCTTTCATTGATGAAATGTTAGAAAGGCTGGCAAATCATTCCTTCTTCTGTTTCCTTGATGGATATTCAGATTATCATCAGATTCCCATCCATCCCGAGGACCAGAGCAAAACCACGTTCACATGTCCCTATGGAACCTATGCCTACCGTAGAATGTCCTTTGTGATGTGGACAAGGGTTCCCGATCTTCCGAAAGGTTCGAGATACGTTGATTTGGTCGGAGGCGACACACAAATCGATCCGGCTTCAGAACAGCACGTTCTAAACCCCGCAATCGCAGCACGACGTCTCCTCTGGTTATCAACCGTCCTAAAACGATTGACCTCGCCGAGAAGGATAATCCCTACCTACGAATCAAGAACACAAGCAAGAACAAAGAAGAAGGCAACACAATTGCAGATGTATTATGAATCTCACGAAGTTGGGGTCTCACAAACCGTGATGACAGCGAAACTGTTATGAACAGAATAATCTAAGCAAAACCCGAACCCTAATAGTGCAGCGGCGGCTGTATATAAAGACCCTAGGGTCGTGCAAGACCCTCTGGACGCGCCCCTAATTGGGCTCAACTAGATACAAAGCCCAAAGGCCAAAAACAGGCGACGCAGCACCAAAACAGATTCTCGACTCTCTCTTGTTTCGACGATTTCCGATGACTCCGGATGAATTTTGATATGAGACCGGTGGCATTGGAAAGGTCTTCTTCTTATCTTTCCGTGCATATGTATAACATCCAAATCCGAGACAGTATGCGTCCTGAGCATCCGTTTTAGTGCAGACTGGTCCTGAGCCCCAAAACAGACTCGAAGTCGGTTTTGGTTGGGTCTCCACCTTGGCTTCCACGTCCTTGCTGGTCCTCCACGTCTCCAACTCCTTCCCCCATCATCTCCTGATCCTCTCCATGGTTCCTAATTACAATATAATCATTAGGTAGCAAACCATTCTCAAAAGTGACATATAATGAAGAATGTAGGAACGAGCTCACCTCTAAATTTAGTCGTCGTGCACGAGCTCTAGTCATTGGACCTCTCAAGTCCAGAATTGGAGGAGTGTTGCATCTATCCTTAGGAGTGATGTCCTCATCATCCTCCCCCTCTTGAACTGGAGTCTTCCGCGACTCAAGCTCATTCTCTTCTCCCAAGTATGGTTTCAAATCTGAAATGTTAAAAGTAGGACTAACCCCGAACTCGGGAGGCAACTCAAGTTTGTATGCATTATCATTAATCTTGTCAATTATTTTGAAGGGACCATCAGCTCTAGGCATTAATTTAGACTTTCTCAAATCTGGAAATCTATCCTTTCTCAAGTGTAACCATACTAAATCTCCTACATCAAGTTTTACTTCTTTTCTACCTTTACCACCAGCAATTTTATACTTTTCATTCATCTTTTCAATGCTAAGTCTAGTGGTCTCATGCATTTTCAAAATAAATTCAGCACGCTCCGTAGCATCAACATGAACTCTCTCATGAATAGGTAAAGGAAGTATATCAAGTGGAGTACGGGGATCAAAACCATACACTACCTGGAAAGGACTTACCTTGGTAGTAGAATGTGTTGCCCGATTATATGCAAACTCAACATGAGGCAAACATTCTTCCCATTGCTTCAAATTTTTCTGCAAAATAGCTCTCAACATAGTACCCAAAGTGCGGTTCACCACCTCAGTTTGTCCATCAGTTTGTGGGTGACAAGTTGTAGAAAACAACAACTTTGTACCCAACTTATTCCAAAGCGTGCGCCAAAAGTGACTCAAGAATTTTGCATCACGATCTGAAACAATAGTAGAAGGCATACCATGCAAACGAACAATTTCTTTGAAAAAGAGATCAGCAATATAACTAGCATCATCAGTCTTATGACATGGTATAAAGTATGCCATCTTAGAAAATCTATCTACAACAAAAAAAATACTATCACTCCCACTCTTAGTCCTAGGCAGTCCTAAAACAAAGTCCATAGAAATATCCGCCCAAGGAATAGAAGGAACAGGAAGTGGCATGTATAAACCATGTGGATTCAAGCGAGACTTAGCTTTTTGACATGTAGTGCAGCGAGCAACAAAGCGCTCAACATCTTTCCTCATCCTTGGCCAAAAGAAGTGTGTGGCCAAAATATCCTCCGTCTTCTTGGCACCAAAATGACCCATCAATCCACCTCCATGCGCCTCCTGTAACAACAAAAGACAAACGGAACCAACTGGAATGCATATGCGGTTAGCTCTAAACAAGAATCCATCATTCAACACAAATTTATTCCATGCACGACCTTCTTTACAATGCAGCAATACATCCTTAAACTCAACATCAGCAGCATATTGTTCTTTAATTGCCTCAAGTCCAAAAATTCTACAATCAAGTTGAGACAATAAAGTATAGCGCCTAGATAAAGCATCAGCGATCACATTATCCTTCCCTTTCTTATGTTTAATAATGTAAGGAAAAGACTCAATAAACTCAATCCATTTAGCATGTCTATGGTTCAAATTACATTGAGAACGAATATACTTAAGTGATTCATGATCAGAATGAATAACAAATTCTTTGGGCAACAAATAATGACGCCACGTCTCTAAACAACGTACAAGTGCATACAATTCCTTATCATACGTCGAGTAATTCAAAACAGGCCCAGTTATTTTCTCACTAAAGTACGCAATAGGTTTACTATCTTGCATCAAAACACCACCAATACCTATACCACTAGCATCACATTCAAGCTCAAAAATCTTATCAAAATTAGGTAATTGCAGCAATGGTGCATGTGTAAGTTTATCCTTCAAAGCATCAAAAGACTCATGATGTACCTTACCCCAATGGAAATCAATGCCCTTCTTTGTCAACTCATGCAAAGGTGCAGCAATGGTGCTGAAATCTTTGACAAAGCGGCGGTAGAAACCTGCAACACCAAGAAAACTCCTCACCTGTGTGATAGTTTTTGGTACAGGCCAGCTCTTTATGGCTTCAATCTTCGCCTCATCCACCTCAATTCCCTGTGGAGTCACAACATAGCCAAGAAAAGAGACTCGATCCCTGCAAAAGATGCACTTCTCAAGGTTACCAAATAAACGTGCATCTCGTAAAGCATCAAAAACAGCACGCAAATGATTCATATGTTCATCTATAGATTTGCTATAAATCAAGATATCATCAAAGTAAACTACCACAAATTTGCCAATGAAAGCTCTTAAAACCTCATTCATCAAGCGCATGAAAGTACTAGGTGCATTAGTCAACCCAAAAGGCATTACTAACCACTCATATAATCTAAATTTGGTTTTGAAAGCTGTTTTCCATTCGTCTCCAAGTTTCATTCTAATTTGATGGTAGCCACTACGCAAATCAATTTTAGTGAAAATTATAGCACCACATAACTCATCAAGCATGTTGTCTAGCCTAGGAATAGGATGACGATACCTAATAGTAATATTATTAATGGCTCTACAATCTACACACATACGCCAAGTACCATCTTTCTTAGGAACCAAAAGTACAGGAACAGCACAAGGACTAAGTGATTGACGAACATACCCACGATCCAAAAGGTCTTGAACTTGTCGTTGTATCTCCTTAGTCTCCTCAGGGTTGGTCCTATAAGCAGCACAGTTTGGCAAAGTAGCACCCGAAATCAAATCAATTTGATGCTCAATCCCTCTCAAAGGTAGCAATCCCGGGGGTATCTCAGCTGGAAAAACATCCTTATACTCCTGCAAAAGGTTAGTGACAGCAGGAGACACAGCACTAGAAGCAATATCATCAAGCGAAAACAAAGCTTCTTTGCATATCAAGGCATAGCAAATATCATCATTATCAGAAATTTCAGCAAGCTTAGATTTTGTTGCAAGACATAAACGACCTTGTAATTTAATTCCAGCACCCTTAGAACTTAAAGAATCATTAACATTACTAGGTGTAGAATTAGAATTAACAGGTTGTTGAATTTTAGGACCTTTATTTTTCAAACAAGCAGCTCTTTCTAAATCAGCTTGTACAATTTCAGTAGGGGTCATTGGTAACAAAGTAATTTTAGTTCCTTTATGCATAAAAGTGTACTTATTACTTCTACCATGGTGTACAGCATCATTATCAAATTCCCAAGGTCTACTCAATAAAAGTGAACATGCTTGCATGGGTACAACATTACAATCAACAGAATCCACATAAGAACCAATGGAAAAAGGAACTCTGCAAGTTTGTATTACCTTAGCTTTTCCAGAGTCATTTAACCACTGAATGTAGTACGGATGTGGATGTGGGCGTGTAGTCAAAGCAAGCTTGTTGACCACATCAGAACTCACCAAGTTATTGCAGCTCCCTCCATCAATGATGACACGTGCTTGGTGGTTCTTGATGATGAAGAAAATCTAGAACAAGTTATGGCGCTGCATCGTCGCGGGCTGATGAACTTGAGTACTAAGGCCACGTTGAACAATAATGTTCATGTATCCCGTGGTGTCTTCGCCTCCAAGGACAAGGTCACTGTTGGTGGCAGCGACGTCCTCCTCCTCATCCTCCACGTCGGAGGAGCTCATGTAACCGCCATCGTCTGTTGCCACATATGCCCGCCTACTTGGACAATCTTTCTGCACATGACCAAGTCCATGGCAGCGGTGGCACTGAATCCCTGTAGTGCGCCCCGTCGAAGCAACAGAGGAGGCACTACTAGCTGGTACCTACACAGAAGTTTTACCTGAGCGCATAGAAGGTCCAGGGGCTGATCTTGGGGCTGCAGAAACAACACTGGTTCCCTTGGTAGCTGCTGGTGGAGGCGGCCGGAAAGCTGGCCTGGGCAGCCCCGAAGTCCCCGTCGAGCGTGGGGGGTAGGAGTTCCTTGACTTGCTGTACTCCTCAAAAGCCTGGAAAAGTCCTTGTGATTCTTTCTCTGGAAGCATAGCATACTAGAAACACTGGGTGAGGGTATAATATTCTTTATAATCAAGGATGTCCTGAATTTCTTTTCTTAAACCAGAATAAAAGCGACAAATCTGATCCTCTACTTTTTCAACTACGGCACAACGAATCAAACCCTTCTGAAGCTCACTAAAGTACTCCTGAACAGTTTTATCTCCTTGTTCTAAACGCTGCAGTTTATTACGAATCTCTCTATAAAAAGAAGGAGGAACAAAACGATCACGCATTGCTACCTTAAGTTCTTCCCAGGTAGTAGGCAAATCAGTTTCAGCAGCTAGACCACTCCACCAAACAATAGCAAAGTCCTTAAACTCACTAGTAGCTTGTCTAACTCTATGTTGCTCAGGAACAAGGTGGGCATTAAATTTTTGTTCTACAGTCATCTCCCAATCAAGATAAACATCCCCATCATACTGACCCGAAAATGAAGGAATGGAAAACTTAATTTTAGCATACGAGTCATCTGGAGCATAGTTACCGTGTGGACGACGATTGTAGTTATGGAAACCACCCATACCTTGAGTGTTATGGTGCAAACGACGTCGTAATCTTGCGGTCCTTGTAGCTGACCTATCCACGGTGCCATCAGCCTTATACACCGTGTCTTCATCATGGACGTCGTCAACGTCGTGGTTATTAGTGTTCATATCATTGGTCTTGGGGGCGGTTTCCAACGCGACAACCTGATCGGTTAACTTAGAAACCCGCTTCTCCAACCGCTCGATGCTTTCTCCGATGTGAAGCTTGCTGACCGCATCAGTAACGGCTCTGGTGATCGTCTCTGCCAAATCACTCTGAGCAGCCTACAAAGCCTTCTGGAGCTGCTCTTGGCTCACGCACTCAGCAAATTGTGAGGGTGAAGCCATCTCTCCGTCGTCACTTCCTTCCATCACAAACACCAAAACAGGAAACAAACAGTGAAGGTTATCCCTACAAAACAGCTAAGCAGTGGTGCCTCTCCACACAACAAAAGGAGACTCCTTACAAAGCTCTTACAAAGTTCTGAAAAGCAAAGCAAAGGATACCAGGGAGATATGTTCCACGATTTCAAGGGTCACAAAATAACCTGTGTGCTGTCCAGAAGAAATATGTAGAGCTAGGAAGGCCAAATATATATATGTGAGTGGTACACAAATCAAAAACAGATAGTAAAGCTGAATAAGTGCCCAAGTAACTTGTCCCTAGTTGCTGGTCTAAGTATGTCCTAGAACAGTAGTGATAGCAAAGTAGAAACAAGGAGACAAAGGCACAACAGGCGATAACAGGGGGCTAAGTGCAAAACAGCCAAGTCCAGAAATTTCAGGGGGCTAGATGTAGCACTAGTAGAAATCCCAAAGTTCTTTTTTTTTATTTTATTTTTTTGATATTTTTATCCAACTCACTAACAATGGAGGAGAATCCACAAAAATTTTCAGCTCAAACAGAGGTAGGATGTGGCCTACAGAAAATCTTGAAGTTGCAGAAAACGTCGGATTTAAACTTAAATCAATTTTTTCTTTATCTTCCCCATTTTTTTTGAATTTTTTGATGAGGACACAGGGCACAGCCCAGTGTGGGTATGCCCAACTTTGAGTCAAGAATCTCCTGTAAAAATTTCAGCCAAAACGGACAACCAAGCGAAAAGTTATGCCCGTTTTATCGAAGGGGGGTCGGAGTCGGTTTTCCAGAAACCCGAGTCGGGTTACGGATCGGGTAAGTTTATTTTTTTGGCGGCGTGGATGCAGCGGAAAGTGGAATTTGTGGGGATTGGTCCGGGGTGTTGATGGTGTGTTCAGGTTGGGATTAGGGCGGGACTAGGCTAGGTGTGTCGATCAATCAACCCTAGCACAAAAAGCCAACAAAGCAAAGGATGGTGAAGGGGATGGCGGCTAGGGTTGCAAGGGAAACACTACTGACGATAAAAACACAAACTAAACCAGCGACTAAACAAGAACTAGGGCATAAACTCAACACTACAGACTCTGAAATTGAAATATGCAAAGGCTAAACATGTGGTTTTTGGGCTTTTCTGTGGACGATAGGATGAACACAAAACAAAATTAACTAAGGGTAGTATGAACCTGACGGTGCACCTGAAGCTCTGATTACCACTTGATGTGGACAAGGGTTCCCGATCTTCCAAAAGGTTCGATATACGTTGATTTGGTCGAAGGCGACACACAAATCGATCCGGCTTCAGAACAGCACGTTCTAAACCCCGGCAATCGCAGCACGACGTCTCCTCTGGTTATCAACCGTCCTAAAACGATTGACCTCGCCGAAAAGGCTAATCCCTGCCTGCGAATCAAGAACACAAGCAAGAACAAAGAAGAAGGCAACACAATTGCAGATGTATTATGAATCTCACGAAGTTGGGGTCTCACAAACCGTGATGACGGCGAAACTGTTATGAGCAGAATAATCTAAGAAAAACCCGAACCCTAATAGTGCAGTGGCGGCTGTATATAAAGACCCTAGGGTTGTGCAAGACCCTCTGGACGCGCCCCTAATTGGGCTCAACTAGATACAAAGCCCAAAGGCCAAAAACAGGCGACGCAGCACCGAAACAGATTCTGGACTCTCTCTTGTTTCGACGATTCCCGATGACTCCGGATGAATTTTGATATGAGACCAGTGGCATTGGAAAGGTCTTCTTCTTATATTTCCGTGCATATGTAGAACATCCAAATCCGAGTCCGTATGCGTCCTGAGCCTCTATTTTAGTGCAGACTGGTCCTGAGCCCCAAAACAGACTCGAAGTCGGTTTTGGTTGGGTCTCCACCTTGGCTTCCACGTCCTTGCTGGTCCTCCACGTCTCCAAGTCCTTCTCCCATCATCTCCTGATCCTCTCCATGGTTCCTAATTACAATATAATCATTAGGTAGCAAACCATTCTCAAAAGTGACATATAATGAAGAATGTAGGAACGAGCTCACCTCTAAATTTAGTCGTCGTGCACGAGCTCTGGTCATTGGACCTTGCAAGTCCAGAATTGGAGGAGTGTTGCATGTATCCTTAGGAGTGATGCCCTCATCACTTTGGGCTGTGCAACGCTCCTGCATCGTTCCAACGATGTATGATGTCATTTTTTCTGACATGATTGAAAATATTATGGAAGTCTTCATGGACGATTTCTCCGTCTATGGTAAGACTTTTGACCATTGTCTAGAAAATCTGGATAAGGTTTTGCAGAGATGCCAGGAGAAGGACCTTGTGCTGAACTGGGAGAAATGCCACTTCATGGTACGTGAAGGCATCGTACTTGGACATCGAGTGTCCGAGAGAGGACTAGAGGTTGACAGAGCAAAAATTGAAGTCATCAAACGATTACCTCCTCCAGTCAACATCAAAGGTATCCGCAGTTTTCTTGGGCATGCTGGGTTTTATCGTCGATTCATTAAGAATTTCTCTCAAATTGCTTGACCCGTCACATGCTTGTTAGCTAAGGATGCACCCTTTGATTTTACTGATGAGTGCTTGCATGCTTTTAATACCTTGAAAAATGCACTCATTATGGCTCCAATCATTCAATCCCCTGATTGGACCTTACCCTTTGAGATTATGTGTGACGCAAGTGATTTTGCGGTGGAGGTTGCACTTGGTCAAACTAAAAACAAAATGCATCATGCGATTGCCTTTGCTAGCAAAACACTCACAGGAGAGGAGCTCAGCTGAATTACACTACCACTGAGAAAGAGCCCCTTGCCATTGTTTTTGCTATTGATAAGTTTAGATCTTACTTAGTGGGAGCAAAAGTTTTGATTTACATTGATCATGCTGCTCTAAAATATCTGCTCACTAAGAAAGATGCTAAACCCCGCTTGCTACGTTGGATTCTTCTGCTCCGAGAATTTGATATTGAGATAAGAGATAAGAAAGGAGTAGAAAACTCCGTAGCCGATCATTTGTCACGCATGAGTTTCACTAACCCGTAGGAACTGCCAATAAATGACTTCCTCCGGGACGACATGCTTCTCAAGGTACAAGATCATGACCCTTGGTATGCTAGTATTGTTAACTTTATGGTCGCAGGCTACGTACCTCCAGGGGGCAACAAGAGGAGACTCGAGTACGAGAGCCGGCGTCACCTCTGGGATGACTTGTACCTCTATAGAGTCTGTGAAGACGAACTTTTGAGAAGATGCGTCCCAGTAAATGAAGGAGCCAAGATACTGGAGAAATGTCATGCAGGCCCTTATGGCGGACATTATGGCGCCTTCCGGACCCATGCAAAGATCTGGCAGAGTGATTTCTTCTGGCCAGGCATGTATGATGATGCAAAAGAATTTGTCAAGAGATGCCATCAGTGCCAGATGCATGGAGGGATTACAGCCCACGATGCAATGCCCTTGACATACAACTTGCAACTCAAAATTTTCGACGTGTGGGGCATTGATTACATGGGGCCGTTTCCCAAGTCCTACGACTGCGAGTACATCTTGGTAGCAGTCGACTATGTGTCCAAGTGGGTGGAAGCCATGCCATGCCGAGCAGCTACAGCCAAGAATGCTCGAAATATGTTTCACGAGATCATCTTTCCCCGTTTGGAACACCACAGATGGTCATAAGTGATTGAGGATCACATTTCATTGACAAGACCTTTCGATGATTCCTGCAAGAGCTAGGGGTGAGACACAACATTGCAACACCATACCACCCTCAAACCAGTAGTCAAGCAGAAACATCCAACAAACAGATCAAGAATATTCTGCAGAAGACGGTAAAAGAGATGGGTGGGATATGGAAAGTCAAACTCCCTGATGATCTGTGGGCATACCAGACTGCCTACAAAACACCAATAGGCATGACCCCATTCCAGCTAGTCTACGGGAAAAGATGCCATCTACCTATCGAGCTGGAACATAGGGCACATTGGGCAATCAAGAAATGGAACATGGACCTAGACAAAGCCGGAAAACACCGGAAGATTGAAATAGCCCAACTGGAAGAATGGAGAGATAGAGCCTATCATAGCTCTAAACTCTACAAGGAGAGGACAAAGAGATGGCATGGCAAGAGGATAAAAATGAAAACTTTCAAACAAGGGGACAAGGTGCTGTTATTCAACTCGAGAGTCAAGCTGTTCGGGCATGGGAAACTAAGGAGCAAATGGAATGGGCCATACACCATCATTGACACCTCGACGCGCGGAGCGATCACGCTCGAGGACAACGAAGGTAACATTTTCAAAGCCAATGGTCAACGTTTAAAAGTTTTTCTAGAACCGCATGCTAAAGTAGACAAAGAATTTGACGCAATTGCCTTAGTAGATTTTTGCGTGTTTTTCTTAGTCTTTAGAAAATCCTAGAAAAAAATACCAAATAATCCTGTACCGTAGCAAATCTCTCTGTTCTAGGAAACCCTCACGCGCACCCACCTTTTGCCAAAGATTCGAAGAAGGACGCAACCCCCGATAGTCGGCCAACCCCACCAGATCGGCCGATCAGGGAAGGCGGCCTCTTGCGCTGATTCTTTCCCAGATATCCTTGATAACCTTCCTAAGCCTCTATGCCTCTGCTTTGTAAATTCTTGGCCGCTATCTCGGCAGAAAACCCTATAAAAAGACCTCAAGCCTTGACCTTCTCTCCACCAAAACAATCCTCTCCCTCCTTGAGACCTTCTCTCGCCATGGACAGCACCAAGCAGCAGCCTAGGAAAGATGCACCCATTACAGATTACTATCCCTCTTCCTGGAACCACTTTGGACTGTGGCAGACAACTCTAGCTCCTTTAGACCCGTTCAGGGATCTCATGGAAAAGAATGTAAGGGCCTCAATTCCTGAACATACATGAGAAGAGCTAGAGCAAGGGAAGGATGGTCCCACAATCCGAACCCTCATCCGTGAGCTCGTCCTACAATGCATGAAGGTTGCCAACCTCCATGGGGAAGTGGACTCCCTCCAAAAGGAGAGAAGCTCCCTCAAAGATCGGATCAGGACACTCCTTAGAAACATTGGCATTCTGAAAACGGAGGTGCCCCGCTGCGAGGAGGGCCAAAGGACTTTGAATAAGCTCAAGTGGTGTTAGGGTCAATAAAATATTTCCTTAGTGGCGCTTACTTTAAATTTTAGTATTTCCCTTTCCAATATTTCCCTCTCAATTTAAATTCCAATCATGTTTGTAAGCGCCTTAATTTTGTTTGAATTATCAATGAATTTGGCTCCTCGGCGTTTGCCGGTAGGGCATATGTTTTGTTTGTGTTTGTTTCTTTGTTAAAAATAAAGAAAGGTAGAAAACGACGCCAAGGGAGCGAAAAGCACACAGGACATTCAACGAACACATTCAGAAACAGAGCAAGACCGGAACAGAGGAGGTCCGCAAAAATACAGAGCACCAAAGGGGCTCAGCCAGAATCGGCCGAACTCCCCTGGTCGGCCGACCTAGCCCTGGCCCCTCTCTGGTCCAAATTTCCTCGACATTCTGGTCAGTCCCCCTACACCTGGAAAATAAATTCTCTTGCAAATTCTAAAATGATTTCCAGTATTATCTCACTCTCTTATGGATAAATTGAAAATTAAAATTTGCAATCATGTTGAAATTTGAATTTGTTTGCACAAGTTTTATTCCTAGTCCACACCTTACCTTGTGAACAAAAATTTCATTAAGGACCAGCATGCTCTCTAGATTATTGTTGGATGTGATATAGTTAGGTGAAATGAGTCTAACTCTTTTATTCAATCACTTGGGGAATTAAACTTCTTTTCAAAAATACAAAAATATCATGTAGCACATGCTCCTCTTTGATAATGTTTACTCCTACCACAGCCATATTTATACACTTTGTCAAATGAAACCCCACTCAAATGCTGCTTGTTGACATTGCGCTTTGTCAAAACTTTGTGACCCTTATGAAGATCTCACTATTCTCTCTTGAGCAAAATAAATGTGCACAAAAAAAATAAACCTCTTCCTCAGTAGGATTTGGTTACACCCTCCACCTCACCATCCATCCATACAAAAAGATGCTCCCCACGCATAAATCCCCACTCTCCCAAATAGAAGGCATGGCTATACAAAAAAAATGCTCACAAGAAAAGGAGCATAAGAAAAAGAAAAGAGAAAAGAAAAGAAAGAAAAATAGCCATGCCCAAATCAAAGAGAGCGGCAAAAATTCATTTTGAGCATCACCATCATTTTCTCTCATCACCTCATTTTCATGCACACACACTCGCTCAAGAGATGAATGGTTTGATACTTCTTAGGATCCAATCTTTTGCCTTAGCAATGTATGAAAACAAGTATGCTTCTTTATCCCTACCTAGAGCCCCACAAAATAGCCTTTGTAAAGGTAGAAATGAAAAAGAAAGGGCATGAAATTCAAAATTGCCTTGGTAAGGAGATACACACTTTGAGTGATCTAGAGAATCAAATGAGGAGCATTGCTACATTTCTTTTCGAAAATAATAGAAACCCCTTGTGTTTGATAAAAAGAGCCAAGATGACTGGATCCTTGACCGTTCCATCCATCAATCGTCCAAGAGTACATGATAGCCACTCCACATAGTTCACTTGTGCAGGTATGTCGGGAAATAACTCTTGTGCTTACTATTTCGAAGAACCTCATGATCCACCTTTGTCCTATGCCTTCACTCAGGACGAGTAAAGGGCTAAGTGTGGGGGAGCTTGTTGACGGTCCTTAACACCCATTTTTATACCATCCACTCCTTGCAATAATTGGATAAAAGAAACACACCAACATAGAAGTAGGGCTTTGAACTAACCATTTCCACAAGTGTTGGTGAATATTTGTATGCAGGTGGAATAAGCACTATTTTGGGGTATACCAAGGGGCAAAATGGCAAAGTACACACATTGACAAAGTCCACCCTTGCCATATGGAGAAAAAGGCCCACAACTCCTGAACAGAGACGAATTATCCACGGGCACTCCACCCCAAGGACGAGAAAGCCCACAGGGAGGGAACCGACCTAGGCCCAGGCTCAGTGGCCACCAGGCCTGGTCGGCCGACCTCCCTGGTCGGCCGACCAGGGGGTGAGCCCACTGGCCTGCTCCTTGAGTCGGTGACTCCCACCGACTTTCTCCACCGCCTCAGGAAACCTTCCATACTTACCACACCCCTGGAACCACCTCAGAACACTATAAAAGAAGGGGAGGGGCACCTCCCAAATCATCAACCACTCCACCATTCACATTTAACATTAGAGGAAGGGTTCCTCCCTATGCTAGTCTGCCACATGTAAATATTTAGACTAGGAAGAGAGTGAGAAGAGAATAGTGTGGGGGAAGACCACTTAGAGTGCTCTTCCTTCCCACTTGTACCCCTACACGGATATTGTACCTCTACGGCCGATTGCCCATCATAGTGAGCGGCCGTGATATATATTGAGTCAAGATATTCAGCGGGAGAGTAAGGTATCATCCTCCATTTGCTTATGAGCTCGGTGTTCTTCCATAAGATTATTCTATTCTCGTTGCTGTGAGTAGAATAGCGACATACAACTTAGGCGTGGTGTCTAGGTCTATCGTTGCCATCGTTGGTCATGTAATCCACGGACGAGAGGGTATTAGCATCCCTCCACACGTGGTTGCGTCATAGCCTCTTGGCCTGAGTCGCCTGTGTATATAGGGGTAAGCCGGCGGCCAAAGTAAGCACTTGGGTGTGTGTCCTTGCTTGCCTTAGGAGTCTTAGCCCAGTTATATCCTCTCTAACCTAGCAGCCTAGTAGTGTGTTTGGGTGATCCTTGGTTTAATCCTAGTTATATATGAACTCGCACAGCGTTCCTTTAGGAGAACTATAAATTGACAGCCATTGGAGCAATCCTTTGGTGAAGTGCTACAGCGGAGTTATCCGTGCGCTTGCGGATATTTACCAGTAGGCATTCTTGCATTCCTTGCTAGCAGTGTTTATTTGGGTTGACCTAGCAAGTGTCAACAATCATCTGTCACGGAAACGGTTCTTGGGGAATTTGCACGAGAGCGTGTTTTCCTCAAGAGCGTTTTGGGATGTGCAACAAAGTTCTGTGGCAGGTCGAAACTGGTCATGCACTACCCTGTTTCCACACGAAGATGAAAACAAGACAAGTTAGCCTGCTTAATACTATAGCCTATCAGTCATGATTTGATAACATGAACATTTTTAGTAACTTTGCTTGGCTTAGCCTTCCCCGGCAATGGCGCCAGAAATGCTTGTTGGCGTTGCTTACAATCACTGTAAGTTATCCTTGGCAATGGCGCTAGAAATGCTTGTGGCATTCCTGAACATCATTACTAGGTTTCCGTAATAGTAATACCAACCAACATGGTATAGATATCTCCACAATATTACAGAATAATCTACAAGCGTACGGAGTATACCGTTGTAGCATTTCACCTTAGAGTATTCCCGAAGGTTGTTATTTATATTTTCCCAAGGGAAGGCAGGTACCAAGTGTAGGTTACTAAATATATTCATAGGTTATATGGATCATGAGTGAATAGACAATAGTAAATCACAGGGGTAAGGATAGATAAAGATATTTGGGTAGTTGACACACACACATAATGCTTTATCTCACAATTGTACTAGTAGCAAGGCTAGTAAAGAAAAGACTAAGAACAACTCTAGTTCCTATTATACTTCCTACTCATGTTGGCCTATCCTATGTTTATGCACATAATATACACGTACTAAGGCTACAGATCACGCTAATAAGGTACGAAGGGAGCACGGGCTTACACCTGTTACACAGGTGACTCCCGCCAAGAGCCCTACGAATGTGGCCAAACATGGAGGGATGCTAATACCGGACGGGGCTGTCACTAACTGCGCAGCCCCCTCTCGTCCGCCAGACACACAACATTCGACGCTACTCGCAAACCTAGACACCATGTCTATGTCGTTGAATAGAACTCTAGTCGGTCTAGAATATCCAACTAGAGCACCGAAATGCGACGTGAACCTTGCACCAAGAGGCAATATGATAAACCCTAGCATGTATACTACTAAGCAAGAACAAGGATACTTGTATGAACAATACTTCATGAATATGATAAAGGTATTCATAAGAGGAAGATAATTCTATTGAAAAGGAGTAAAGTCTTACAAAGAAGGGGAGGAGTAGCTAGCTCCAACTCTCAAATGGGACTTGGGAACTCTAAGAGAGCTATTCTAGCCTATTTCCAACTGCCTTGGATTACTAATACAAGAGGAGTATGTGTATATTGATGTGAGGTGTGTGTGAGAGAGGGGGGTGTACCCCTCCTTTTATAGGGGTCCGGAGGCGGTTCCAGGCGTGTAGAAATATGGTAAGTCCTTCAAGGCAGTGGGAGAAGGTCGGTGGAGGCCACCAACTCAAGTGGTGCGCCAGTGGGCCGACCACAGGGTCGGCCAACCAGGGAGGTCGGTCGACCAGGGGGTGACGCCGCTGGGCCTGGGCCTTGGTCGGTTGGTGAGTGTGGGCCTCCAGAGTGTGTTGGTGGGGTTCTTCCGTGGAGAATTTGTCAGGTATTTGTCTTGTGGGCTTCTTTCTCCATGTGGCAAAGTGGGGAATTATTCTTTGATTATTCTTTGCCACTTTTACCCCTTGCTGCACCTCATATTATTGATAATTCCTCCTGCACTAGGTAAACTCCAAGGACATGTGGAACTACATTATTCTGAAACATTATATGAGGTGATCATGTTAGTTCTCCGTTATTTACCGAGATATCTGACGACAAAAATGAGCACTTACTGGCCGTCAACACACAACGATAGAGGGCACTGTTAGCACTCCCCAAGTGCCCGTTTTATATGTGAATATCAACCCCAATTAGAGCATAATTGATACTAATTTAGGTCATTTACCTATCATATTGCCTATATATTTCTATATGTGTTGTCTTGGAGATTTATTGCAGAAACAGGTAAACTTGGTGATTAAAGTGATGCTGGAAAGGTAGGGGGTAAACTCGATTATGGAGACTCGACATCGATGAGCCGGCTTGAATCAGACATGATCCAACCCCTGAACCATTACACCAAACACAACTCAATTGTTCTTGCAAGCGAATCGAGAACACAAGAAAAAAAGGTTAAATATGCAATCTGAAATTGCAAATATGGATGAATTGAATCATGAAGGAAAGGTTCAAGCTCTGATCACAAAAGGACTAATCACCACAGTAGTGTAGAACAAGAACAGGGGCCCTGGATTACTGTAAAAGGACTTGTCACCATAGTTACAATAAATCAATCAAGTTTCTCTCTATAAAGCTGAACTAAACTAAACCCAAGACTAAAAGACGGTGGCTACTGAGTTTATGAAGGAACCAGGGGCGTCCTAGGGTTGGGGGTGATCAGGGGGGCGTCCACAACATGGGATTAAGACCCAACATGATACAAGTCCAAGTTGGCCCAAAATAGGTGGGGCAGCACCTTGTTATTGTCACACAGCATGACTCACGACCCTTCTGGAGCTAGGACCAGCAACAAAAAGACGGCGTCGTTGTCCCCTTTCCAACGCATCAATGAAGGCCTCGTTTGGACGTCGGATGTGGAAGGTATCATCGAAACCGTGAAGGAGTGTCGGCTGAATCCGAGACGAATGCGGCAACCGAGTTGGTAACTACTTATAACTTTAGGAAGGCCATGATATGTGCATATCCAGCAAGGTGATGTCCTCATCAGAGAGAGAGAGAGAGAGAGAGAGATTGAGAGAGAGAGAGAGAGATGACATTCATTCATCAGTGTGGATTTGTGTACATAACGATAGAGGGCATTGTTAGCACTCCCCAAGTGCCCCTTTTATATGTGAATATCACCCCAATTATAGCATAATTGATATTAATTTAGGCCATTTACCTATCATATTGCCTATATATTTGTATATATGTTGTTTTGGAGATTTATTGCAGAAACAAGTAAAATTGGTGATTAAAGTAATGCTAGAGAGGTAGGGGGTAAACTCGATTATGGAGACTCGGCATCGACGAGCTAGCTTGAATTAGACATGATCCAACTCCACAACTATTACACCAAGCACAACTCAATTGTTCCTGCAAGCGAATCAAGAACACAAGCAAAAAAGGATAAATAGGCAATCTGAAATTGGAAATATGCATGAAGCGAATCAGGAAGGAAAGGTTCAACTCTGATCACAAAAAGACTAATCGGCACAGTGGTGTAGAACAGGAACAGGGGCCATGTATTACTGTAAAATAATTTGTCGCCACAACTACAATAAATCGATTAAGTTTCTCTCTAGCAAACTGAACTAAACAAAACCCAAGACTAAAAGACGGCGGCTACTGAGTTTATGAAGGAACTAGGGGCGTCCTAGGGTTGGGGGTGACCAGGGGGCGCCCACAACATGGGCTTAAGGCCCAACACGATATAAGGCCATGTTGGCCCAAAATAGGTGGCGCAGCACCTTGTCATGGTCACCCAGCATGACTCACGACCCTTCTAGAGCTAGGACCAGCAAAAAAGCGATGGCATCATCGTCCCCTTTCCAACGCATCAAAGAACGCCTCGGTTGGATGTCGGATGTGGGAAATATCATCAAAACTGTGAAGGGGTGTCGGCAAAATCCGAGACGAACGTGGCAACCGAGTTGGTGACGAGTTATAACATGGGGAAGGCCATGATATGTGTGTATCCAGCATGGTGATGTCCTCATCAGAGATAGAGAGAGAGAGAGAGAGAGAGAGAGAGAGAGAGAGAGAGAGAGAGAGAGATGACATTCATTCATTAGTGTGGATTTGTGTACATAACGATAGAGGGCATTGTTAGCACTCCCCAAGTGCCCCTTTTATATGTGAATATCACCCCAATTAGAGCATAATTGATACTAATTTAGGCCATTTACCTATCATATTGCCTATATATTTGTATATGCGTTATTTTGGAGATTTATTGCAGAAATATGTAAAATTGGTGATTAAAGTGATACTAGAGAGGTAGAGGGTAAACTCGATTATGGAGACTCGGCATCGAAGAGCCGGCTTAAATCAGACACGATCCAACCCCACAACCATTACACCGAGCACAACTCAATTGTTCCTGCAAGCGAATCAAGAACACAAGCAAAAAGGGATAAATATGCAATCTGAAATTGCAAATATGGATGAAACGAATCACGAAGGAAAGGTTCAAGCTCTGATCACAAAAGGACTAATCGCCACAGTGGTGTATAACAAGAATAGGGGCCCTGGATTACTGTAAAAGGACTTGTCGCCATAGTTACAATAAATCGATCAAGTTTCTCTCTAGAAAACTAAACTAAACAAAACCCAAGACTAGATGATGGCGGCTATTGAGTTTATGAAGGAACCAGGGGCGTCCTAGGGTTGGGGGTTGAGGCGCCCCTTCCCGGAGGATCGAGGTCCCGATGTGAATATTTACCTATCGTAATTGGCGGGGATGGCGACATGGACCTCACAGGATGTTGTACCATTCTCCTCAGTGGCCTTTCCAACATAGGTGGGAGGGATATCATGTCCATAACCCTGAAGGATACCCCAAAACAGCTGAGTCATCCCAGGGATGTTCAGACCGTCGGTGATCTCCCAAACTAGTGGGTCTTGGAAATTGTTTTCAGCCATCTACAAGGGTGAAATCTGAATGAGTCAAATTTTCCTTAGAATAAGGTGCATTTCAGGTACAACATCATGAAATACATAAACAAATTCTAGTTCACATTTTCCAGCCTCAAGGGGCAATAACACGGAGACGGGTTTTCAAAAAAGATTCGGTCTTGACTGTGCAACAGTCAGAAAAATGAGTATTTTGTCCAGAAAACAAAATCCTCAGAACTGGTACTTGGCACCATGTTACAGTAGACTTTCATAGCTTTCCAGATTGTATTTGTACTCCCAAAAATTCCAAGTAAAACTGGACTTATGATTTTTATAAGTCCAGGTTGACAGATTTAATTTCTGGATGACAGAGTCCTAGTATTTCGGCTCTACTGGACAGAGCAAAATTTATTAGAGGTTGGGACTTACTGAGAATGAAAATAGACTTCTAGGGCTTTCCATAATGGGTTGAAACACCTCTAAATTCTAAGTGGATCTCCAGTTATGAATTTTGCAAGTTCAGGGATGTGTTGAAAACAGGAAGTTGACAGATTGTTATTAACTTAACAATTGCACTTAAGAGTTGAAATTTTATGCTCAACAACTTGTAGATTTTTATTCAGAGGTGGGTGAGTAAGGAGAGAACAAAATTTTAGTTAAGTTATTAGGAATGCGTGATGCAAAAATTTCAATTTATTTACCTATCGTTCCTCACAACACATACCTATATTGCCGGTACTTAGCGGCATGAACATCTGGTGATGACCCGCACTCATCACGTAAGTCAACTAAGTGTTGTACTAACGGCGTTAGTGTACCTGCAGAAAACTCATTGCAGAAATATTACATTAAATTAAAAGAAATGATGAAAATAAGGATAATTCTACAACGGTTCATGAAACGAACCGCCTTGCAAAACCACGGTCCTCGCAAGCGAACCAATGCTCATAAACCTACCATGATGAGCATTACTAAGAAAAAGTTGGCATGTTTTATGGAAGAATCCGTCTCGCAAAACCATAGCCCTCGCGAGTAAACTCTATGCTCCAACACTTGTCAAGGAGCCAAAATGAAAAAATGTTAGCAACGATTCATGGAAGGAATCGTCCCACAAAGCCACAGTCCTTGCGAGCGAACTTTAAATGCGAAAAGAAAAACCAAATAAAAGCCAACTCAAGCATAACCCGTTAGCATTTTCACCAACCCTAATAACTACTAGGGGTAATACTAACGTATCCTCACATGCAACGTCGTAGTTTTTGAAAATATGTTTTAATTGTTGTATTATCATGGACCACGGCTCTGATACCAGCTGAGGCGCCCCTTCCCGGAGGATCGAGGTCCCGAAGGTGCTGATAACGCAGACACTTGATAATATAACAATGATCCAAATTTAAGTTTTAAGTTTAATTATTATATCAAAGTGCAGCGGAAATACAAGTTCAATGAGATTTCAAAAACAGTGGAAGCAAAATAATGATAAGATCTACAAGCTCGACGATACAGCATAGTGATGATTCATGCCCGAGGAACCATCACTCTAGCAACACACAACAGTCACTGCAGCGACAGGTCAGACTCCCAGTGGGCGGTCCAACCCTTAGGGACTTGCACTTCCCAAGGCAACACATCTACAGGCAATTCTATCTCTTCAGTACCTGAGAACCACAGAGGCACAAAGCCTGAGTAGTAATTACTCAGCAAGACTTACCCGTCAAACACCTAGACATGCATTGGCTCTAATAGGATGGCTTGTTGAGAAGACTCGGACTAAGCAACCTATTAGTTCTATCAAGTTTTATTTTCTCAATTTAATTGGGTAGAGCAGAAATATAACTTTAGTGAAGCATCATATGGTAATAAAACAGTACATAAAGTATATACAACAATAGAGCAATAATAATAATCAGCAATAACCAACATAATCCCTTCCATAATATCAGGTGCAACTACGTGATTGGCGCGGTGACCAAGCAGTAGTCATTACTGCGAGGGACAACAATTGCAATTGATTTACACCAGTTAGGAGAACCCGAATAACACGACGCATACACACCAACTAAGGTTGTATACGACAACCTTTCACAAGAAACACCTACACCTTCACCCGGATCTAGTGACATCGAGTGGGCATGCCGTCCTGCCAGCAGTACTTCGCGGTATGGACCGCCCACTCGAGCAGTCAAGGGGTCAAAAGACTGTTGTTGGTTTCTAGCTACCCATTTTATCTACTAAAAAGGGATGTTTTACGTTGTTATTTGGTGGTTTGGACTCACAATAAACCCATATTTGCATATATTTGTAGTTGTTCTATTTTGGATGTAATTGCAGGAAACAGGTGTAAAACAGGGCAATTATGGATAAGGAACCAAAGAGTAACGAAGTTGGGCCAGATGCGGGGTCACGCCGATCGGCTCCAATGCCGCTCCGATCGGCGCAGGAGGAAAAGATGACAAAGACGAGCCCAAGTCCGGCATAGACGAAGGCCCAGCCCAATATGAGTCAGAGTCGGTGGAAGTTGACCTAATCCCATCGAGTATAAAAGGAAGATGACTATCAAGAGTGTGACACCCAGGTGTCTCATTCTTGTCTAACAAGCATAAAGAACACAAATCATAGCTAAGTGTAACATGAAATGATGGAGCCTCACTCAAACTTTAATTAATTATAGGCAAATAAAAACCTTGCAAATAAATTGTGAGCCAAATAACAATTTATTATATAACATATGCCAAATAAATTTATAATCAGATTAGTAATATTAAAATAGAATTTTATGAATTTTATGAGTATTTTACCATATTTAGAAATACCCCAAATAATTAATTAAAGCATAAAAACCTTTCACAATGGGGAATTAATTGTAAAATAATTATAAATGTCCTGACCAATTGGGTCCCACCAGAGCACCAGGCATATCACAGATGGCCTTTGTACAAATTTCCATGATTTTAGGAGCTCCCTAGCTATTTTATTTGGAAATACCATTGACCAGGGACTGTTTTGCAAAGAATCAAATAATCGAGGGGGTGCAGTGCAAGATCTTTCTTCTTCCTCCTCGATTGGCCACCGGCTGTAACACCCTACTTTTACAAATTCTAAAACTGCCAACTATTAGCATTTAGGAGTTAATTAAATAACCTAGGACAAATTGTTTTTATAATAAATTAAATTAAATTGTTGCATTTGTATAGAATGTCATGTCCATATAGATTTTAATTGCATTGTGCATTTAGTTTAGTTACTTAATTAATTACTAGGGAATTTTGATTAAGAATTAGAGGGAAAAGAATTGAGAAAGGAAAAACCAGAACAGTGGACCGAAACCCACCATTCTGGCCCACCCAGAAAACCCCTCTTTCCCCCACTTCCTCCTTTCGGCCCAGCCGGCCCAGGCCGCCTCTCCCCTCCCTCCCCTTCTCCTTCTCTCCCGGCCCAGCTCCCTTCCCAGCCCAGCCGCAGCGCCCCGGCCCAGCTCCCGCCCCGCTCTGACGGCCCGGCCCCACCCCGCTCGTCTCCATCCTCCCGCCTCTCTCTCTCCCCGCCGTCAGAAACCGACGACCCCGCCGTCTATCTCCCTCCCCCTCGCCTCCCCTCCTTCTGAAACCGCCCCCCGCGCACGCGCGACCTCCTCTACTTCCCCTTCCCCCCTCCCCCCACCTTCCGGGCGTTCCAGCCATTTCCGAGCCGTGCGCATCAATGGCGTGAGTGGCCATTGATGGCCGGAGGACCCCTCGCGCCGGCTCAACCTCTCCCTCTCTCCCCTATAATCCCCCCCCCCCTCCAGCACCGCCCTTCTCCGCCGCCTCTCCCTCGCTCCTTCCCGCTCGTTCACGACCCCCCGGAGGCCCTCCATGCCGAGCTCCGACCGCTGCCGCCTCTGAGCTCCGCCACCGACCACCTCCCGGCCTGCCCCGCACCTGCGCAACACCTCGGTGAGGTTTCCCTCTCTCCCCTCTCCCTCCCCGACCTCTCGCGGTGAGGAACCGCCGACCAGAGCGCCATTCCTACCAACATTGGCGAGCACCCCGCCACCGCCACCGCGTAGCCGCTGCCTAGGTGACCGTCGCCAACAGCCCTCCTCGCCATCTGTCCCTGGCCGTTGGATCTTGATCCAACGCACCAGATTACATACCCCTTCGGGGTATGTAATCGGTCCACCATGGACCCGTGGACCCGGGTCAAAGTCCAGTCAACCATTCCCACAGACCCGGTCCACGAATTGTTAGTTTAAAATTAATTCAATTAATTTGTGGATAATGCTGGCCTTTTTGCATTTACGTCCCTGCGCTTAGAAATAATTAGATTTATGCCCTGTTTTTTGTCCAAAACCTGTAGAAAATTGTTTTTAAGCCCCTAAACTTCATAATAATTATTTTAGCATTATATTTTAATTGAAACAACTCTGTATTTTATTAGAATTATTATTCTGACCTTGTAATTTACAGAAACACCCATGTACTTAATTTTAATTATATTTTGGCCCTATCTTTTTACACTTAACCCCTTACACTTATTATTAATGATGTTTAGGAATTTTGCAAAAACAACCTTTTACTTTTTAGTAATTATTTTTTCATCCTAATAATTTATACTTTAGTCCCTATATTTTTATAAAATTACAATTAGGTCCTTAAAAGCCCCTGTTTTTACCTTTTTGCTCCTAAAACTTCAAACTAGCATAACTTTTTACTCGCAATTCCATATTAGGTGATTCTTGCGCCAAAATTCTCGTAGGAGCATAACCATTGCATTCATTGCATCTACATATTGTGTTTTCTCTGTTGTATAATTGTGTATTGATTTTTGTATGTTTTGCTTATGTCGGTATTTTGTTTACGTAAAGGCGAGCATACACAAGGACCGTCCTACGAGGACTTCCAGGAGCAGGAATTTGAAGGGTTAGAGCAACCTCCCACGTAGGACGAAGGCAAGTGTCCTTGATGCATCTTGCTCCTATTGAAATGTTACTATAGAATTGCATGCTTGTGTCAATTGATTGGGAACCTATTGTTAGGGTTTTCCTAGTATTGTTTTTACCTATTCCTTGTTGCCTTGAACCAATTGGTGAATTGTGGGTAGATAATGCTTAGATGGCTTATGGGATGTGGGTTAATATTAACCTTGATTAATGAACAATGTCATGTGGGAAATGATTGGTAAATCTTTTTAGCAACATGGCTTAGGGATCTATGCAAGCTGGATGGAACTGATGTGGTGCCGTCGGCACATGGTTGGTGGTGGTAGGCTTGTTGTAGATCCTAGGAACTGGTTCTTGGAGCGACAACCCAGGAAAACAGTGCATCACAAGACCGACATGGGTAAGGCTTGGCCTAGTAATTGGGTGTTCTTCCAGTGTCGGTGCAGCATTTGGTGGAGCGGGGAATGGAAGTCGAGAGGACTGTCCTTGTATCCGAAAGGCTCAAGAGGGGGCTCCTAGGGCGATGAGCTGCTTGTTGAAGGGCTATCACTTATGGACGGGAGTGGAACCTTAGTGGCTAGCATGTACTGGGAGACCCTTTGGAAAAGCCTCGTAGTGAAACCCTGCCACACACCAAAGAAAGTGTGTAATGTGGGTCGCGTCCACGGGCACCAAGGGAAGCATGACTTGTGGGTAAAGTGGTACAAACTCTGCAGAGTATCAAACTATCATGCTAGTCGTGCTCACGGTCAAGAGCGGCCTGGAATCCTCACAAGATTAGTTGGGGTATGGATTGGTATGGTTAGAAAGGTGGGATGGATTGGGAGTTGGTTAGTATAACACCTTGTGGAATCATGGTTGGGATGACCCCATGTAGTAAATATGATGCTTAGGTTAATTAAAAGCTCATGCAAACCACTCTATAAAGCCATTTTCTTGACTATAGCCCCATGTCATCTTTTCCCCCACTTGCTGAGTACGACACGTACTCACTCTTGCTATACCACGTTGATGTTCAGCCCTAGGAGATGATCCACCAGTCGATGCCTGTGGAGATCGGGATGTCTACGCTAGCTAATTTCTGCTACTTGAATGTACTTTTCTTTTTGACCTACGGGTCCTTTTATAATAAAGATACGATGTAATAATTAAAGGATATGGATGATTATTCTGTTTACCATTGATAATGTACCATATGTGTGCGTAACTTTATCCTGGGCACACGTACGGCTGAACCCGTTTTGCTTCTTAAAACGGGTGTTACACCGGCGCACAGAGCGCTTCCCTTCTCCCCGGCCACAGGCCAGTGCCAGCTTCTCCCCCGCACGCCACCCTCGCCTCAGAACTCCTCGCGTGCAACAATGCCGCTGACCCTCCTCTGCTGTCCCATCCATCACCCTCTGCCACCGCGCGTGCCCAACCGCCTCCTCTTCCCTCTGCACCATCGCCATGATCGCCTGCAACGGCTTCAATGCTGAGCGCTCCTACTGCTCCCCCTCGATCAACCGCTCGCAACCGAGCGCACTCAACCACGCAACCCCCCCCCCCTTCGAGCCCTCTTACTTCAACCCGCTGCTCTCGGCTCTCTCTCATTTTCTCCTCTCTATTCCTTGCACACCCGCCATTACCGAACCAGTTCGACCGTGCTACACACTACTCCCCTGCCTCCCTGGCCAAGCGGAGAGCACCCGTAGTCGCGCCAACCCCCTCGTCTAATTTCCCTGGTCACCAATCGGCCGAGGATTGCCTTGAATCGTGCCAATTGAGCTTTTCCCCACCAAGACAACAACCTCGACCACCATAGTTGTCGACTGCGATTTCTTCTCCCTCGGTGAGCCGCTCTTTGATTAACTGCACCTGTAGAACCTACATATATGCACGAACCAGCCTAACCCTTTTTCTCTTATTTCCTTCCGCGAGATTCCCGGCATTTCCCTTTTTCCCCTGACTCTGCTCCGGTGCCTGAAAAAACCGAGCCGTCTCACCAACGAGCTCCCATCTCCAGCCTTCCTCGACGAACTCTGACCCGATGCCGCTCTTCCCCTCGCCCTCGTGAAGCTCTACGAGAAGACGGTGTTCGACTGCATGCCCCGTAGTTAAATCGCGACGCCGCCGAACATCGCCTTTCCGCCACCTCTCACCGATGCCCAGCTCCGGTGATTTTCCCACCTCGTGAACCCCACCAAGTGCTTCGCGTAGTCTAGCTCATCATTCTCGGACTCCCACGGTGAGGTTTTGCCCTAGCACGGCCGCGGCAGCGAGCTTCCGGCTGAGCGCCGCCCAGCTCCGGCGTGCCTATTGGCCGTCTTACTGGCAGCCTACATGGATCCGAGGTGTCGCCTACGTGGCAGCCTCTAAACCAGAAAAATACCCAAGAAAATTACCAGAAAATGCTAAAAGCTTCCAAAACTCATAGTAAATCGAATTCAAATCCAATAAGGCTCAAACAAATTTTGTTAGATTCATTTTGAAGTGCTCTATTTTAGTAAAATGATAAATAGATGTCTCTGTACATGCATTTGTATTAATACATTAAATAGCCAAAACACTAATAAATCTCCAAAAAAATTTTTGGCATGCTCAGTAAAACCATGATTTGCCACCACCACAAAGTTTGGTTTGGTAAAATATAAATTATTTTAGGCTCTGGAATGTATTTAGTGTGTTTGCTTAGATTAATTCTAGTAATTATTCTGTAAATCATTTACCCTTGCCACTTGGCACAAAAATCACTCACATAAGCCTCTGTTCACAGTAAATCACACATGTCCAGAAACATAAATTTGTTTTACTAATTAATTTAATTGCTTATATAACTCAATTACTCTATTTTTGCATAAGGAATATATATACCAAAAATATTAAATAACAACTTCACTTCTCTGAAGCATATGACCTCGAGAACATAATAATAATTTTAATTGACATTAAAACACTAATGCTTTATGCATACATCATATTGTTGCATTAAACGGTATTTCGACAATGCCATTAACTCAATTCCATCATATAGGTAACGACAACCAGGAACAAGAGGAAGATTTTTAGAAGGACGTTGACCCTCAAGAGCAAGAAGTTGTAGTTTCTAGCACTAACATTGATCCAGGCAAGCCCCGGTTTGCATTCGCCTTTTTATAAAGTTTTGCTAGTGTATATCATTACTAGTGTCTATGATTATTGTTGCATTAGGTCATATGAGTTGATTGAAACCCACCTTGCATGATACCCAAATGACCTATGCTACTATCATTAGAACTTTGGTAGTATCGGTACTGTTTACTATGCTTAGTAATTATTAGTCTCGGTAGATATCATTACTAAGAAAAGACTTGACCACTGCAACGGGACTTAATAAAAGAAGTTTATTTTGATGTTATGACCGGGCAGGGATTATGCATGTGTAGGTTTGTAGCAACACATGGCAGTGGACTGCGGTAACCCTGCCTTGTCAAACCTAGGACCCATCTGTGGTTGGCCCCTTGATCAAGTATTAAACAATACCAAATGCATGCTAGTTTATGGGGACTAGTAAACCGATGTAGCACTAAAGGTCGCTTGCATTGAAGACGGTTAAGGTGCGTTGGTCTTTGACCCTCCTGCTGCTGAAGTGGGCAGTTCATACCACGAAGTACTGTTGGCAGAACGGCATGCCCACTTGATGTCACCACACCCGGTCTGAGGTGTGAGTGTCTTTCTTGCGAAAGGTTGCCATATACGACCTTAATTGGTCCGTATGTGTCATGTATCTCGGGTTTTTCCCAGCTGGTGTAAATCAATTGCAATTGCTATCCCTCGTAGTAATGAATACCACTTGGTCATCGCGCCAATCACGTAGTTGCACATGGTACTTGGAAATTGATTATGATGCTTATTGTTGATGTTACTATTATTGTTCTTATGTTGTATTTACTTTATGTATTGTTCTATTATCTTATTGTTGCAACTAAAGTTACAATTCAGTTCAACCCATTTAATTTGACAAATAAAACTTGATAGAACTAATAGGTTGCTTAGTGCGAGTCCTTTCAAACAAGCCACCTATTAAAGCCATTGCATGTCTAGGTGTCCGACGGGTAAGACTTGCTGAGTAATTAGTACTAAGGCTTTGTGCCATTGTTGTTTTTCAAGTAATGAAGAAATAGAATTGCATGTAGATGTGATGCCGTGGGACATGCAAGTCCCTAAGGGTTGGACTACCCACCGGGAGTCCGACTTGTCGCCGCAGTGATGTTGTGTGCTGCTAGAGTGATGGTTCTTGGGGCATGAATCATTACTATGTTATATCGTCGAGCTTGTAGTTTCTTAACGTTATTTGCTTCCGCTGTGTTTTTCAAAACATTATGAACTTGTACTATTCTGCTGCACTCTAATGACCATAATAATGTAATATTCAACTTAAATTTGGATCAATGTTGTATTATCAAGTGTCTGCGCTATCAGCACCTTCGGGACCTCGATCCTGCGGGAATGGGGCACCACAAAGAGCCAAGGGGGCAACTAGAGAGACGGAATGGCAACATTGAGTTGTTAGAACTAAGGTACCGAATGCATCCCTTTATAACTAAACTAAAATTTTGTTCTCATCTTTCTCACCAACCTCTGGATATAAAAATTTCTATGCTTGTTGAGCATAAAAATTCAAAATACAAGTCCAATTGTCAAGATAATAAGAATTTGTCCTATTTTAGCCGCCAATTTCAAAAATTCATAGTTATGAAATTACTCAACCAAATAAGGCATACAAATACTTTTTAGAAAGGTATAAACACCCTCTGTCCCCCAATGGCTAAGTTAATTAATGATCATAACAGTAACAACCTCAGAAACAAGGAGCAAGTATGATCTGCCGACACACTATTTTCAGCGTAACCCAGAACTTACAAATTTCATACCTAGAGTTGTACTTCGAAATTTTAGGTGTTTGAAACCGAATATGGAAAGCCCTTGAAGTCTATTTTAATCTCCAATAGGTTTCACCATTTTACTAGTTTTCCTCTGTCCAGTAGAGCCAAAACCCTAAGCCCCTGTCATCCAGAAACAGAATCTGCCAACCTGAACTTGCAAAATTCATAAGTCCAGATTTACTTGGAATTTTTGAGAGTGCAAATACAAACTGGAAAGCCATGAAAGTGTACTGTAACATTGAGCCAAGCCCCAATTTTTATGACCTAGTTTTCTGATCGAAATACCCACTTTTCTAACTGTTGTACAGTTAAGACAAAATCTGTTTTAAAACCCGTTGCCGTAATATTACCCCTTGAGACTGGAAAATGTAAACTAAAACTTTGTCTCTATATTTCATAGCACTTTATATGAAATGCATTTTACTGTAAGGAAGGTTTGACTCAATCAAATTACTTTCCTTGTAGATGGCTGAAAGCAACAACCAACCACCACCGGGTTGGGAAATCACCGACGACCTGGAATTCACTAGGATGGTTGATTTGTTCTGGAGAGTTCTCCAGCGTTTCGGATATCACATTCCTCCCACTTATGTTGGCAAGGAATATCAGGAGCATGGAGTCCCCTCTTGTGTCCTCCATGTGGCAGTTCCCGCCAACTACTCGGTCACTCCCGCATGGGAATCCTGGACCATTAGCGTCACTAGTACAGATTTGCCTTCCACTTGGAATATCGCTGCTTTCAAGGCACTCACTCGATTCTATGAAGATCACAAGTATGATGTTGCTGGAACACCCATTGCCTTGCTGCCCATCAATGATGTGATAGATTTTGAGTGGATTAGGCGTGTGGATTTCATCTTTGATCCAAACCATCGCCACCATAATCCTATGCTGCCCATAATAGAGTATTATGGCTTGTCCACTTTTGCCTTGTGCACAAACTTGTGCCGGCATCTGGATGTGTTTCATGCTACACTTTGACTTTCTGAGGTCAACAAACAAGCTAAGGATGAGGAAATTGCAGAACTGAACCAACAAATTCAAGCAAAGAATGAAGAGATGGATGCGATCATAGAAGAACGTGACCAAGCCTTGCAGGATGCCGTAGATTTTGAGCATGACATGATTGAGGCTCAAGATGACTTGGACGCATTCAAGTCTGCCCACCTTTCTATTGAAGGGAATTGGGATGAGATCATCATGGAATATAGAGAACAAGATGATGTAGAGATGGCACCTACTGGTGATGACGATGTGGAAATGATGGATCTAGAGGAACCAGAAGAGCCTATGGAACCAGAAGAACCAGAAGAGCCAGAGGATATAGACCAGAAGTAGATGATTCGCTACACCCTATGTACGACCGTGTAGCATATGTATCCCTAGTTTGATGTAGGATTGTGAATCTTCCATAATGTGTCCGCAATACCGTAGCTAGGCGTTGATGCATATGTGTAAGAAATCATGTGACGATGCCCTTTTAACAACCATGTAGTTTGAATTGAATTAATGAAGATGGTTGTCGCTTCTGAAATTTTACTCATGCCTCTTGTAAAGATATATTCTTGCACATGTGTCTTTACGGATTATATTGAGAAATAACTAATGTGCAACCGTATAAATTGCAGCATGGTGTGTACTAGGAATCAGGAAGATACTGAGAGCTCTCAACAGGGAGCTAATGCTGAGCCCTCCCTAGCTGAAGTATTGGCAGCTGCGCTCAATCGGCAGCAGAAAGACTCCGAGCTGCTTTGTCGACCGATCGATATCACATCCCACCTGGCTGGACGTGGAGGCAACCACAACCATAACAACCAGCCCCGACAGAGCACCTACTCAGATTTATTGGGTACCCATCCACCGACATTCGAGCGTGCCAGAGACCCACTGGATGCCCATCATTGGCTACGCCAGACTGAGTCTAAATTCAGTCTGCTGGAATGCACTGAGCACCGGGAGGTGTTGTTCGCCGCCCAACAACTCTAGGGCTCTGCTAGTGCCTGGTGGGCCAACTATGAAGCTTCTCTGCCCGCTGGACGCCGCATCGAGTGGAATGAGTTCAAGACTGCCTTTCGTGCTCATTTCATTCCTACTAGCCTCATGCAGAGGAAATTCTAGGAATTCATGGATCTAAAACAAGGAGGGAGGAATGTCCTCCAATATTCTAAAGCTTTCAATCACCTTGCTCAGTATGCCACTGAGTATATCAACACGGAAGAAAAGAAGAGATATGCATTCTTGCGTGGAATGAATGCCACGCTCAAGAAACGTCTGACTTGGCAGACGACTGGCACGTACAACGACTTGGTCAATGCTGCTATTGTCCAGGAAGGCACTATGCGCCAAGTTGAAGAAGAAGATCGCAAAAGGAAGGCCCCTGCTAGTGCCTCTGCTGCCCCACAGGCGAAGCATCGTCTGATTTACACTTCCCCCACCGGACAGCGTTTCCGGGCATCTCCACAGCAGCAGTTTCAACGGCAGTTTGGCCAGAACTACTCGAGGCCACCACAGCAACAGAACTTCCCACCTCATGCACCGTACCAACAGTAGAACAACCAGTACCGTGCATCATATCAGCAGCAAGGAAATCAGAATGCTCACGCGCCACAGCCCGCTGATCGTGGAAGCAACTACCCACGCTACAACTGTGGTCATACCGGCCATTTTGCTAAGAACTGCACTGCACCCAGGCGCAACAACAACAACAACAACAACAATAGCAACCAGCATCAGAACCAGAATAGGAATGTGAATGCACCGTCACGTGGTGCTCAAGTGAACTACACCAATGCTAAAGACATCCCTCAGGGCGAACCCGTGCTGACCGGTACGCTCTCACTCTATCGCCAGCCTGTCCTTGTACTTTTTGATTCTGGTGCTACGCATAATTTCATTAGCAAAGCTTGTGTGCAAAAACATAATCTCCACACCACCACCATAAATAGATGCTACAACGTCCGCTCTCCTGCTGGACAAATTTTTGCTAACAAAGTAGTGTGTAAAGCTCCACTAGAAATAAATCAAAAGATTTACCCCACCGATTTCATTATGCTCAATGATCAAGAAACCAATCTGATCATAGGTATGATCTGGATGAAAACCCATAGAGCCATGCTAGACATCAAGCCCCGTATCGTTCACATCAACTCTCCCTTGCATGGAAAAGACACTTTCTCTAAACACCGATTCATCGAAAGCCTTGGTTGTCCATCACTTGGAAGGACAATCACTCGAGAACATCCCCATTGTTTGTGAGTATCTGAACGTGTTCCCTGAAGACATCTCTGGCCTTCCGCCTGACCGTGAAGTGGAATTTAAGATAGAGCTACAGCCAGGAACTTCTCCAATATCCCATCGTCCATATAAAATGGCCCTGAATGAGCTGGCTGAATTGAAAAAGCAATTGAACGAGTTATTGGAAAAGGGATTCATTCGCCCAAGTACTTCACCTTGTGGCAGCCCTACTATTTTTGTGAAGAAGAAGGACAAATCCCTATGTCTCGTCGTTGATTATCGACCTCTCAACGAAGTTACCATCAAAAACAAGTATCCCCTATCCCGTGTTGATATTATTTTCGATCAATTAGTTGGTGTCAAGGTCTTTTCAAAGATTGACCTCCGTTCGGGTTATCATCAAATCAAGATCGGAGCAGAAGACATTCCGAAGACCGCCTTCTCTACTAGATATGGATTATTTGAGTATCTAGTAATGTCATTCGGACTAACAAATGCCCTTGCCCAATTCATGTACCTCATGAATTCGGTATTCATGCCAGAACTAGAAAAATTTGTGGTAGTATTCATTGATGACATCCTCATCTCTTCTAAGTCCAAGGAAGAGCATGCTAAACCTCTTCACATTATTCTCCAATGACTCCGAGATCACAAGTTATATGCAAAATTCAGCAAGTGTGAAGTTTGGTTGGACTGTGTGCCATTTCTCGGCCACATAGTTTCAACAAAAGGAATCTCGGTAGATCGCAGCAAAGTTCAAGATATGCTAGATTGGAAGCCACCAAAAACTGTTCATCAAGTTTGTAGTTTCCTCAGATTAGGTGGATATTATCGTAGGTTCATCCCTAATTTCTCCCAGTTATCCAAGCCTATTACAAGATTACTGAAAAACGATGTGAAGTTCAAATGGAATGATAAATGTGAAGGAGCATTTCAGAAGTTGAAGGAACTATTAACCACTGCCCCAGTATTGGCTCAGCCGGACATCACTAAACTGTTTGATGTGTATTGTGATGCATCTGGGACAGGACTTGGATGTGTGCTTATGCAAAGCGGTCGTGTCATTGTCTATGCATCACGACAACTACGGAAGCATGAAGAACATTATCCAACCCATGATTTAGAACTAGCTGCTATCGTGCGTGCACTAAAAATTTGGAGGCATTACCGACTCGGAAATTTAGTGCATATCTACATAGATCATAAGAGCTTGAAATACATTTTTAGTCAGACCAATCTGCAAATGAGACAGCGTCGATGGCTAGAATTAATCAAGGATTACAATCTGGAGATTCATTATCATCCAGGCACGGCCAATGTAGTCGTAGACACGTTAAGCAGAAAAATTCACTGCAATACCTTGGTGCTGGAATTTCAGGATAGCAGCAACCACGTAACTATTTCAGAACCTAGCCGTCGTGTTTTGCCTACTATAGTGATCAGCAACCTTAGCATACACTCCACCATCCGTGAAGAAATCATTGCTGCACAAAAGAAAGACATTGGTATGAGATACATCCATCAAAACATTGAAAATGGTAAAGCGAAATGTTTCACACAAGACTCAGACGGCACCCTATGGTTCAATAATCGTTTAGTAGTACCAAAAGACTTTGAACTTCAGCGAAAAATCTTGGATGAAGAACATCACTCCAAATACTCCATCCATCCGGGTAGTAATAAAATGTACCAGGATCTAAAGAAGTGTCGATGATACATACCATCGGGGTACCTCATAGATAACGAAAGCAAAGAAGACTCCTACTAGGATAAGAACAGTAGACTGACTAGGACTCCGTCATGTAACCCTGTCCCCCCGGATATATAAGGAGGGGTAGGGGTCCTCCTCAAGTAACAAGGACTAGACAAGCCATAGCAAAATTAGACAAGCTCTCAAGTAGACAAAGAATAGATAACTTCAATTAGATAGATTCCACACGGGACATAGATTAGACATAGAACAAGATATCATCGTCTAGGTCTACCCTTCTCGTCTAGATCTTTAGATCTAGACATATCAATACAAATACCACAGAACACAGGACGTAGGGTTATTATCCTCCGGGAGGCCCGAACCTGTATAAATCGGCGTCTTGTGTTACCATCGTCTCTTGATCTCACGCATACCCCTGTCCTACATATAAATCCTCATAGATGAACTACCCTATGTCTATTGTCGAGATGAAGTCTCGACAAGAAGAATTTCTGGTGGACAAGAATGAAGCGAGAAGTTGCTCGGTATGTTGCAGAATGTGATACTTGTCAGAGAGTTAAGGCTGACCATTTGAAACAGGTCGGATTACTTCAACCATTGAGCATTCCTGCCTGGAAATGGGAGGACATCAGCATGGATTTTATTAATGGTCTCCCTCTCACATCTCAGAAGCATGATTTGATTTGGGTCACTATGGACAGACTCACGAAATCTGCTCACTTCCTGCCAGTCAGGCAAATATTAAAGCTGCTAAATGCCGTCAGGAGAAGTATGCAAATAGACACCATAGACCACTATATTTCAATAAAGGTGATTACGTCTATCTCCGAGTGTCTCCTATGAAGGGTATCCAACGGTTTGGAGTCAAAGGAAAGTTAGTTCCCCATTATATTGGACCATTCCAAATTCTGGAACGATGTGGAAACGTAGCCTATAAGCTGGAGTAACCTGCTAACTTATCTAGAGTTCATCACACCTTCCACGTCTCTCAGCTAAAGCGGTGTCTCAAACCACCCATTGACAAAATCTTGGAAGAGTATGACCAACTTCATCCAGACCTCACATACTCAGAACATCCAATAAAGATCCTCGATGAGAAAGAGCGCACAACCCATAAATGAACACTCAAATTCTATAAAGTTCAATGGAGTAATCACTCAGAAGACGAATCCACTTGGGAATCCGAAGAATTTCTGTGTACACATTACCCAAAATTTTGGTCGTCATACATAGGTATATTTTGACCACCGTACTTCCCTCTAGTTTGCCTTGTTCATTATCTCGAGACGAGATTTCTTTCATGAGGGAGGGCTGTGACACCGAGGTGTCTCATTCTTGCCTAACAAGCATAAAGAACACAAATCATAGCTAAATGTAACATGAAATGATGGAGCCTCACTCAACCCTTAATTAACTATAGGCAAATAAAAACCCTGCAAATAAATTATGAGCCAAATAAAAATTTATTATATATCATATGCCAAATAAATTCATAATCAGATTAGTAATATTAAAATAGAACTTTATGAGCATTTTACCATATTTAGAAATACCCCAAATAATTAATTAAAGGATAAAAACCTTTCACAATGGGGAATTAATTGTAAAATAATTATAAATGTCCTGACCAATTCGATCCCACCAGAGCACCAGGCATATCACAAAGGGCCTTTGTACAAATTTCCATGATTTTAGGGGCTCCCTAGCTATTTTATTTGGAAATACCATTGACCAAGGACTGTTTTGCAAAGAATCAAATAATCCAGGGGGCCCAGTGCAAGATCTTTCTTATTCCTCCTCAATTGGCCACCGGCGCACAGAGCGCTTCCCTTCTCCCCAGCCACACGCCAGCGCCAGCTTCTCCCCCGCATGCCACCCTCGCCTCGGAACACCTCGCGCGCAACAGTGCCGCTGACCCTCCTCTGCTGTCCCAACCGTCACCCTCTACCACCGCGCGCGCCCAACCGCCTCCTCTCCCCCCTGCGCCATCACCATGATCGCCTGCAACGGCTTTAATGCTGAGCGCTCCTACCGCTCCCCCTCGACCGACCGCTCGCAACCGAGCACACTCAACCACGCGACCTCCCCCCCCCCCCCCCTTGAGCCCTCTTACTTGAATCCGCTGCTCTATGCTCTCTCTCATTTTCTCCTCTCTATTCCTTGCACACCAGCCATTACCGAACCAGTTCGATATCGCTGCACACTACTCCCCTGCCTCCCTGGCCAAGCGGAAATCACAAATTTTGGTTTGGTAAAATATGAATTATTTTAGGCTCTGGAATTTATTTAGTGTGTTTGCTTAGATTAATTCTAGTAATTATTCTGTAAATAATTTACCCTTGCCACATGGCACAAAAATCACTCACATAAGCCTCTGTTCATAGTAAATCACACATGTCCAAAAACATAAATTTGTTTTACTAATTAATTTAATTGCTTATATCACTCAATTACTCTATTTAATTGCATAAGGAATATATATACCAAAAATATTAAATAACAACTTCACTTCTCTGAAGCATATGACTTCAAGAACATAATAATAATTTTAATTGACATTAAAACACTAATGCTTTATGCATACATCATATTGTTGCATTAAACGGTATTTTGACAATGCCATTAACTCAATTCCGTCATATAGGTAACGACAACCAGGAGCAAGAGGAAGATTTTCAGAAGGACGTTGACCCTCAAGAGCAAGAAGTTGTAGTTGCTAGCACTAACATTGATCCAGGCAAGCCCCGGTTTGCATTCGCCTTTTTATAAAGTTTTGCTAGTTTACATCATTACTAGTGTCTATGATTATTGTTGCATTAGGTCATAGGAGTTGATTGAAACTCACCTTGCATGATACCCAAATGACCTATGCTACTGTCATTAGAACTTTGGTAGTATCGGTACTGTTTGGTATGCTTAGTAACTATTAGTCTCGGTAGATATCATTACTAAGAAAAGACTTGACCACTGGAACGGTTCTTAATAAAAGAAGTTTATTTTGATGTTATGACCGGCCATGGATGATGCATGTGTAGGTTTGCAGCAACACATGGTTGTGGACTGTGGTAGCCCTGCCTTGTCAAACCTAGGACTCGTCCGTGGTCGGCCTCTTGATCAAGTATTGAACAGTACCAAATGCATGTTAGTTTATGGGCACTAGTAAACTGATGTAGCACTAAAGGTCGCTTGCATTGAAGACGGTTAAGGTGTCTTGGTCTTTGACCCTCCTGCTACTGGAGTGGGCGGTTCATACCATGAAGTACTTTTGGTAGAATGGCATGCCCACTCGACGTCACCACACCCGGTCTGAGGTGTGAGTGTCTTTCTTGTGAAAGGTTTCCATATATGACCTTAATTGGTGTGTATGTGTCGTGTATCTTGGGTTTTTCCCAGCTGGTGTAAATCAATTGCAATTGCTGTCCCTTGCAGTAATGAGTACCACTTGGTCAGCACGCCAATCACATAGTCGCACATGATACTTGGAAATTGATTATGATGCTTATTGTTGATGTTACTATTATTGCTCCTATGTTGTATTTACTTTATGTATTGTTCTATTATCTTATTGTTGCAACTAAAGTTACAATTCAGCTCAACCCATTTAATTTGACAAATAAAACTTGATAGAACTAATAGGTTGGTTAGTGCGAGTGCTTTCAAACAAGCCACCTATTAGAGCCATTGCATGTCTAGGTGTCCGATGGGTAAGACTTGCTGAGTAATTAGTACTCAGGCTTTGTGCCATTATTGTTTTTCAGGTAATGAAGAAATAGAATTGCCTGTAGATGTGATGCCCTGGGACATGCAAGTCCCTGAGGGTTGGACTGCCCACTGGGAGTCCGACTTGCCGCTGCAGTGATGTTGTGTGCTACTAGAGTGATGGTTCTTCGGGCATGAATCATTACTATGCTGTATCATCGAGCTCGTAGTTTCTTAACTTTATTTGCTTTTGCTGTGTTTTTCAAAACATGATGAACTTGTATTATTCCGCTGCACTCTGATGACCATAATGATGTAATATTCAACTTAAATTTGAACCAATGTTGTATTATCAAGTGTCTGCGCTATCAGCACCTTCGGGACCTCGATCCTCCAGGAATGGGGCGCCACAAAGAGCCAAGGGGGGGCAACCAGAGAGACGGAATCACAACATTGAGTTGTTAGAACTAAGGTTCCAGGATATTGGCGGCAACGTTTGGTCAACATCGACGAGAACCACCAGAAGGGAGGTCGCACCGATTGGTGCGAGGCTTGCGCCGATCGGCTCGTGCGTGTTCCAGCGCTATTTCTCACTCGTTTGCTATGTCTAGCGGAAGGATGAGTGAGTAGTCTCATATTCTCTTCTCTGGTGTGGGGATCTAGGCTACTCTCATACTTATTGATAGTCTCTTGATGAATTTAATCTATGTGATGAACTTAATTGAGCATCTATTTCCATTAGTGTATAGGCCAATACACTTCTGCCCATTACATAGTGCAAGAAACCAGTGGGGAGCTAATAGTCTCTATTGTGACAACCGGGGTGAACGAAATCACCATGTCTTGTAGAATATCAGAGTCATCAGTTGAGGCGATAAGAATAAGGTTGCATGCTAGTGAACCAATCCGAAGGAGAGAATCCTTCATTATCCTGTTACATCTCCAATAACATTCATCCACCACTCTCTCACCGTCACCATTCACACTAACCCAACCATTGCAATATGTTAGTAACCCTTTAATAGTAATAGTTCCGCTCGTTCCTTGTGGATTCGATAACCTTGGAATACTCTGAGAGAAAAAGAGCTACAACTGTACACCATCCTCTTGCGGCATATAAGTGGGTGCGTAACTACAACCAACAAGCTCATTTTCTAGCGCCGTTGCCGGGGAACAAGCCAGTTCTTTTTCTATTAATATTTTAATAACGTCTAATCCTTTCTTTTCTAGTTGTTTTTGTTTTTGTGTTTTGTGTGAATTTTTAGGATAAGTACGACAGAACCTTCTCTGACGCTAAGGGAGCTTTCTTTGCCATCTCCAGACATGTTGGTGCTTCAATCCTCAGATGAGAAGGCCACGACCCCCTCGTATGTGTTGAACCCCATTATCATTAGCATGGCTGAAGCAAATAAGTTCTTTGGAGCAAAAGAGGAGAACCCGTATACTCACTTACAGGACTTGGAGGCACTTTGCCAAACATTCCATCATGAAGGAGTGCCTTAGGATCTTTATAGATGGCTGCTTTTCCCATTCTCTCTGGGAGGGAAAGCCAAAGAGTGGCACAAGGTAGCATCTCGAGAAGCGAAAGGTAAGTGGAGTGAATTAGTTGGAAATGTTTGTCTCCACTATTTTCCATTTCCAAAGGTGCAGAAGTTGAGAAGAGAAGTGGTGAACTTCTTACAAGAAGATGAAGAATCTCTCGCGGAAGCCTGGACGCGTTTTCAAACCTTGTTAAAACAAGGACTTGACCTCGGCATTGATGAGAATATGTGTGCTCAAACCTTCTACATGGCCATAAACAAGGCATCGAGGATGCATTTGGATGGATCTGCTGGAGGAAGTTTTCTGAGATTGATAGCCAAGGCAAGGATCGAATTGTTAGGCAAAATTGCTGAGAATGAAGCTTTGCACAAGCATTGGGAAGAATACCTAGAACCAAGCCGACAGTGCACAGAAGTTATGCAAAAGGAAGAGTCACCGGATGAACAGATCTTTATGTCCGAGAGTAGAGCAATGATTACTTCAGAGCACAAATGCGAAGAGATAGAGCTCGTCAGACCCGCCTCTATGGATCTGATATGCGCGCCAATCGGTGTAGTCTCTGAGACGATCGGTGCAGTTGCAACAACAGGAGAACAGATCACCCTGATGACTCCGTCAAGTTGCAAGAATATACCAAGATAGAAGCTCCAATTCTGGACAGCCACCTGAAGGAATTTGAAGGCAACTTTGCTAAACCAAAGGGGGATAGGACATTGGTGAATGCTAAACCACTCGACAAATTTGAACCAATGGACTGGATTCCTATTGATTTTTTGCAAGATTTGATCAATATGAGAATATCCTTCAGCCTGCAAGATGCTTCCGAAGCCAGAATTGAATACAATTTCCTGAGTAATCGCCTTAAGTCGAAAGTTTTTGATCAAGAGATTATTGGGATAGTTTTAGGGAAGCTTCACAAGGATGATATAGAGCTTGATGGAACAGAGGTGCAACAACAAAGAGATTACTAGACAGTTGCTTTGAGCCATCCCCCTACGAAGGATTGTGTGGTGTGTATGTTGTAGGTGTCACTGATGAAGAAGAAGAAGAACCATACATACCATGCGAGATATCATGGAAGAAATTTCCGAAAGCTTTATGTGACTTTGGTTCCCGTATCAGCTTGATGACTTACGATGCATTTATGAGCATGCCTTATGGAACTCAACAGCAGCTGATAGGGACTGAACTTGAGCTCATTGTGGCGGATGGAATGAAGACCAAGCCACTGGGGGTGATAAAAAATGTTGAAGTTGAGATCAGCTCGAAAATAACACCGGTGGATTTCTTTGTTCTAAGTAATGAAGAAACTGGGGTTGAAGACATCTGTAACACCCTACTTTTGTAAATATTAAAGAAAATGCCAACTATTAGCATTTAGGAGTCTAATTAAATAACCTAGGTCAAATTGTTTTTATAATAAATCAATTAAATTATTACATTTGCATAGCATGTCATATTCATATAGATTCTTGTGCATTTAGCATTTAGTTTAATTACTAATTATAACCAGGAAACAAGATTTAGAAAAGAAATTAGAGAAGGAAAGAATTGAGAAAGAAAAGAGAAAAAGGAGAAACCAGAACAGTGGGCCAAAACCCACCATTCTGGCCCATCTGGAAACCCCACTCCCACCCCCTTCTCTTTTTTTTTCTCAGCCCATGCCGATTTCCCCTTCCCTTTCCCTCCCGCCCCGTGGCCCAACTCTCCCGGCCGGCCCAGCGCGCGCGCGGCCCGCTCCTCCCGCTCCCTCTCCCTCCCTCTCTCTCTCTCTCTCTCTCCGACACGCGGGCCCCACGCGTCATCTCCCTCCTCCGCCTCTCTCTCTCCCCGCCGCTGGAAACCGACGCCGGCCATCGACCTCCCTCCTCCTCGCCTCCCCGTCTCCCGTAACCGGCGCCTGAGCATCGCGCGCCCCTCCAACTCCCCCTTTCCACCACTCACCACGCCTTAATCGTGCACTAGCGCGCGTTACCGAGCTCGAACGGCCGCCGCTGGCCATTACTCCCGGCGAGCTCGAGCCGCTCGCCTCCCCTCCCTCTCCCCCCTATAAAACCCCCCTCGGCACCGCCCTGCTCCACCACCTCTTCCCCGCTCTCTCCCGCTCGCTCGTGACCACCGGAGCCACCTCCCCGCCGAGCGTCGGCCACCGCCGATGCCATCTCCGCCGCCGACCGCCTCGCGGCCTCCCCCGCACCCGCGCAACACCTCGGTGAGGTTCTCCTCTCTCCCCTCTCCCTCCCCGACCTCTCGCGGTGAGGAACCACCGACCGGAGCGCCGTTCCGGCCAACTCCGGCGAGCACCCCGCCGCCACATCCGACCCCCCCCCCCCAATGCCGTCCATCTTGAAGCATAGGGCCCAGATTAGAAAAAATCGAAGGGGTATCCCACCTGGTCCACCGTGGACCCATGGACCCGGGTCAAAGTCCAGTCAACCATTCCCATAGACCCGGTCCACGAATTTCTAGTTTAAAATTAATTCAATTAATTCCTGGATAATGCTGGCATTTTTACATTTAGGCCCCTATGCTTAGTTTAAATTAGGTTTATGCCCCTGTTTTTGTGCAGAACCAATAGAAAATTGTTTTTAAGCCCCTGAACTTTATAATAATTATTTTTAGCACTACATTTTTACATAAAAGCCCCTATACCTTTAAGAAATTATATTTTAGCCCTATAAATTGTATAAACCCCCCTGGAATTGTTTTAAATTATATTTTAATCTAGTCTTTTTATACTTTAATCTTTATTAATTGTATAAACATTATTTTAGCCCTAAAATTTTACAAAAACATCCATGTACTTAATTTTAATTATATTTTGGCCCTATCTTTTTACACTTAAACCCCTACACTTATTATTAATTATGTTTAAGTCCTAAAATTTTGCAAATACAACCTTATACATTTAGTAATTATTTTTCAGTCCTAATAATTTACACCTTTGTCCCTATAATTTTACAAAATTGCAATTAGGTCCTTAACAGCCCCTGTTTTTACCCTTTTGCCTCTAAAACTTCAAACTAGCATAACTTTTTACTCGTAACTCCAAATTAGGTGATTCTTGCGCCAAATTTCTCGTAGGAGCATAACCTTTGCATTCATTACATGTACATATTGTTTTTCCTCTGTCGCATATTGTGTATTGATTTTTTTTGTATGATTTGCTTGTGTCGGTATTTCGTTACGTAAAGTCGAACATACACAAGGACCGCCCTACGAGGACTTTCAAGAGCAGGAATTCGAAGGGTTAGAGTAGCCTTCCACGTAGGACGAAGGCAAGTGTCCTTGATGCATATTGCACCTATTGAAATGTTACTATAGAATTGCATGCTTGTGTCAATTTATTGGGAACCTATTGTTAGGGTTTTCCTTAGTATTGTTTTTACCCTGTTCCTTGTCGCCTTGAACCAATGGGTGAAGTGTGGGTAGATAATGCTTAGATGGTTTATGGGATGTGGGTTAATATTAATTTTGATTAATAAACAATGTCACGTGGGAAATGTTTGGTAAATCTTTTAGTAACATGGCTTAGGGATCTATGCAAGCTAGGTGGAAAGGATGTGGTGCCGTGGGCACAAGCTTGTGGTGGTAGGCTTGTTATAGATCCTAGGAACCGGTTCTTGGAGTGACAACCCAGGAAAACAGTGCCAACACAAGACCGACATGGGTAAGGCTTGGCCTAGTAATTAGGTGTTCTCCCAGTGTTGGTGTAGCATTTGGTGGAGCGGGGAATGGAAGTCGAGAGGACTGTCCTTGTATCCGAATGGCTCAAGAGGGGGCTCCTGGGGTGATGAGCTGCTTGTTGAAGGGCTATCACTTATGGACGGGAGTGGAACCTTAGTGGCTAGCATGTACTGGGAGACCCTTTGGAAAAGCCTCGTAGTGAAACCCTGCCACACACCAAAGGAAGTGTGTAATGTGGGTCGCGTCCACGGACACCAAGGGAATCACGACTTGTGGGTAAAGTGGTACAATCTCTACAGAGTATCAAACTATCATGATAGCCGTGCTCACAGTCAAGAGCGGCCTGGAATCCTCACAAGATTAGTTGGGGATGGGTTGGTATGGTTGGAAAGGTGGGATGGATCGAGACTTGGTTAGTATAGCACCTTGTGGAATCATGGTTGGGATGACCCCACGTAGTAAATAGGATGCTTAGGTTAATTAAGAGCTCATGCAACCCACTCTATAAAGCCTTTTCTTGACTATAGCCCCATGTCATCTTTTCCCCCACTTGTTGAGTACGACATGTACTCACCCTTGCTATACCACGTTGATATTCAGCCCAAGGAGAAGATTGGAGCCAATACGAAGATGAAGGAAGCGAGTACTAGGCGATGATCCTCCAATCGATGCCTATGGAGTTTGGGTTGTCTACGCTAGCTACTTTCCGCTGCATTGGTGTACTTTTCTTCTAGACCCACGGGGCCTTTTGTAATAAATATATGATGTAATAATTAAAGGATATGGATTATTATTCTGTTTACCATTGATGATGTATCGTATGTGTGTGTAACTTGATCCTGGGCACACGTACGGCTGCACCCATTTTTGCTTCTTAAAATGGGTGCTACAGAAGTGGTATCAGAGCCATATCGACTACAGGACGTTAGCCTAGATAGCCATGGATGCATCTAGGGACCCTATTTTGTCTTACATCAATACAAACTATTTTAACAAAATATTAATCCTTGTCATTTTCTTATTTCGTTGCTTTTGTTAAATTTCAGATTTCTTTAACCATTGCTTATTCATGCCTTGTGATTTTAAAATATAGATGGCCCGCACCAAGCAGACCGCTCGTAAGAGTACGAGTAGACGCCACTATGGACTCCTTGCCCCTAGGCATGTTCGAAGGGAAGAAAGTGAAGAAGTAAGTCAGCCTGAACACGAGAAGACCCTAGTGATGGACGAGAAGCTTCCCGAGGCACCACAGGAAGATCCCAAGGAATCTGAAGGTCCTGAAGAGGAAGAACCAGAAGAATATGAACAAGAAGAGGACCCTGAGGAACCGTAAGGAGGAGAAGATCCAGAAGATCCTGAGGACCCTGAAGAGCCTAAAGATGGTGATGACACAGAGGAGGACGAAGACCTAGCCGCCCGGATGGCTGAGAAGTACCGCTCTCTTGGACTAGAGGGTGAGACCTTCTCCAAGACTCTGCGGAAGCTACTTGAGGAGATTGGCATCACCAACAGGCCTCAATACTTCCTCAAGAAGGTGGATCGCCCTTTTTGTGAGGAATGGACAGCGGAGGTCAACATCTACAATGGCGACCGCGTCATATCTACTCACCGTGGTCGCACCCCCAGGGCTGCTCGTGGAGCCGCAGTGGATGACGTTGCCTGGAGGGCTCTCACTAGCCTCTGCTACACTCACCACCATGAAATAGCAAAGACAAGCTTTGCCCACATTCCCTGGCGGAAGCCAGGCATGGAGATGTACACCATCGCTCCTACAGAATGGTATGTGAGCACCAGGGAGATGGACAAGACTCAGGGAGTCGTGGTGAACTTAAGCCGCGCTATGGAAGCGCTACAGAGGGAGAACCACACTCTTCGGAAGAGGCTGCGGGATACTGAGGATTACATAAAGCGCAACCAGCGAGTCAAGATGGGCGAGCAGAGTGACCTCTATTCCTCTGGTATCCGCACTCACACTGCAAACTCCCCAAAGCGCGCAAGTTCCCTACCTTCGATCTCTGACGAAGTCAACTCTCGTGCCTAGGAGATTTCCTTACCCATGAATAAAGATTGTAATAATCAAACGCTTAGATCGATTTACTTTCATGGTGTGATGTAATGAACTCGTTGGCTTGGTTAAATAAGCGTTCTTGATGTGAGTTGTGGGATGCCTCGGCACCTTGTCCACAACCTCATCATTTGTTTGCTTATTAAAATAAACTATCTTTTACTTATCATTCCTTGATGCATTTAGATGGGGATCTTTCTTTTTGTTATTACCCCACCTTGTCTCACACTACTTCCACCACCTATTCTATCAGATGGTTCGCACTAGAGGCCACGCTGGAGGTAGCAATCAGAACAACAAGGATGGCAATAATGCTCCGAACCTTGAGCAATTCTTTGCCGTGCAAACTCAGCTCATGCAGACAATGATCCCAACTTTGGGCGCTATACAACAGAACCACAACAACCAGCAGAACCACAATGCACCTCCACCTCCACCCTAGAATAGATTGGGGGAGTTCCTAAGGACCAGGCCACCTACCTTTTCCCAATCTAAGGATCCGATGGAAGCGGACGATTGGCTCAAGGCAATCGAAAAGAAGTTGATGATCGCTCAATGCAATGATCCAGAGAAGGTTCTCTTTGCAGCTCATCAGCTCTATGGTGTAGCCGCAGACTGGTGGGAAGCATATTGCAATGCTCATGCTGATGTGGAAAGCATCACTTGGATTGAGTTCAAGGATAATTTCCGCTCCGACTATATTCCTACGGGCATCAAATTGCTGAAAAGACAGGAATTTCAAGACCTGAGACAGGGGAACATGTCAGTAAGTGAATACCTGAATAGGTTCATCCAACTGTCTAGGTATACTCCAGAGGATGTGAACACCGATGGGAAGAAGCAATACATGTTCATGAGGGGACTGCAGAATGACATCCAGTTTCAGTTGATAAACAATGACTATGTCAACTTCCAAAAACTGGTGGACAAGGCCATTGTTGTGGAGAACAAGCGCAATGAGATTGAGAGGGAAGGCAAGAGGAAGATGCCATTCCAAGGATAATCATCTGGTAGAAACACTCGCCCTCGCATGATGCCATCTTAAAACCCATACTACCGTGCTCCCAACACTGTCAGGCCACCCATGCAAGCTCCACGCCCAAACTTTCTAATGCAACGCTCCAACTACCAGGCACCTCGCCCTAACCAGCAGCAGGAACCTCACCCCACCTATCAGCAAGCACCCCGCCCCACAGCCCCAACAGCTCCACAAAACCAGAACCGCCCCACCTCTAGAAACACTAATGGTGTGAAGCGTGGATGTTATCACTATGGACAGGAAGGTCACTTCGTGGGACAGTGTCCTCAATGGAACAACGCACCAAGGCAAGCTCCAACCAACATGCTTCCAGGCAATCGAGGACAGCAGAATTACGCTCGAGGGCGCGTCAATCATGTCACTACTGAGGAAGCTGAGCAAGCTGCAGATGTGGTGCTCGATATGTTTTTAGCTAACTCTCAACCTGCAACCATTTTGTTTGATTCGAGAGCATCGCACTCATTCATAACATCCACATATGTGGCAAAGCACAACTTACCGATTGCTCTTATGAAACATACCATGCTAGTTAGCTCTCCTGGTGGAGAAATGAGAACCAATCAAATATGCCCAAAGGTCGCCCTTAAAATAAGGGCGGTAGACTTCTCAGCTAATCTCATAATTCTGGACTCCAAGGGGATAGATATAATCCTTGGAATGGATTGGTTACGCAAGTATGATGGAGTGATACAGTGCGCCAACCAGTCGGTACAGCTGACTAGTGCAGAGGGTACCAAGGTTGAGTTCATAGCAGCCAACTCCACTGCCAAGGAGGTCATACTAAACCAAACCACCGGCACACCCATAGAAGAGATACTGGTGGTTTGTGATTTCCCTGATGTCTTTCCTGAAGAACTTCCAGGTATGCCACCAGACCGTGACATAGAGTTTGTTATTGACTTAATACCAGGAGCTGCTCCTATATCTAAGAGGCCCTATAGGATGCTAGTTAATGAGTTGGTAGAACTAAAGAAGCAATTACATGAGATGCTAGAGAAAGGTTTCATTCGCCCTAGTTCCTCACCTTGGGGAGCTCCAGTACTCTTTGTCGAGAAGAAGGATAAGACTCAGAGGATGTGTGTGGACTATCGTTCTCTTAATGATGTGACCATCAAGAATAAGTATCCACTACCACGGATTGAAGACTTGTTCGATCAGATGAAAGGAGCTTCTGTATTCTCCAAGATTTATCTATGATCCGGGTATCACCAGTTGAAGATCAGGCCATCAGACATACCCAAGACGGCTTTTTGAACAAGATATGGGTTATATGAGTATACGGTAATGTCATTTGGGTTGACCAATGCACCGGCCTACTTCATGTACCTTATGAACAAGGTGTTCATGGAATACTTGGGTAAGTTTGTTGTGGTTTTCATTGACAACATCTTGGTGTTTTCAAAGAACGAAGAAGAGCATGAGGAACACCTGAGGCTAGTTCTAGAGAAATTACGTGAACACCAGCTGTATGCCAAATTAAGTAAGTGTGAATTCTGGCTGAAGGAAGTAGCATTTCTCGGTCATGTGATCTCTGCTGGAGGAGTGTCAGTCGATCCAGGCAAGGTAAAGGACGTTCTAGACTGAAAACCACCACAGACAGTAAAGGAGACTAGAAGTTTTCTTGGATTAGCCGGATACTATCGGCGATTCATAAAGGACTTCTCCAAGATAGCAAAGCCAATGACGACATTGTTAGGGACGGACAAGAGTTTCGAATGGACTCCGTGTTGTCAAACCAGCTTTGAAGAATTAAAGAAGAGATTAACGTCAGCCCCTGTCTTAATCTTACCTAACATCAGTAAGAGTTTTGACATATACTGTGACGCATCCAGGCTAGGACTAGGATGTGTGCTCATGCAGGAAGGTCATGTTGTGGCATATGCCTCTAGGCAATTACGGAAGCATGAAGAAAAGTACTCAACACACGATTTGGAATTAGCAGCAGTAGTACATGCTCTGAAGATTTGGAGGCACTACCTTCTTGGTCATCGTTGTGAGATCTATACAGATCACAAGAGTCTCAAGTATATATTCACTCAGATGGAGTTGAACCTAAGACAACGACGTTGGTTAGAGTTGATTAAGGACTATGATGTGGGTATTAACTATCATCCAGGGAAGGCAAATGTTGTTGCGGATGCCCTGAGTAGAAAGACCTATTACAGTCAGTTAATCGTGGAAAGGCTACCGCCAGAGCTCTGCAAGGAGTTTGAGCGACTGAACCTTGGATTTGTGAATGAGTTAGAGACCGTTGCCATGGAAGTGGAACCAACACTAGACGAAGAAATCCGCAAGGGACAGCTAGAAGATGAGAAGCTAAGTGAGATCAGAAAGCTCATTAAGGAAGGAAAAGCTACCGACTTCACAGAAGATGAGAAGGGTACTATATGGATAGGTAAACAAATATGTGTGCCAGACAAGAAGTCCCTTCGTGACATAATCCTACAGGAAGCACACGATTCTGCATACTCCATTCATCCAGGAAGTACTAAGATGTATCAAGATTTGAAGACTCATTATTGGTGGCATGGCATGAAGCGCGATGTCGCAGAGTATGTTGCGGTATGTGACACATGTCAACGTGTCAAGGAAGAACACCAACGACCCGCCGGATTGCTTCAACCTCTAAAGATTCCTGAGTGGTAATGGGAACAAGTCGGTATGGACTTCATAGTTGGATTACCCCGTACACAGTCATGATATGATTCTATATGGGTTATAGTTGATCGTTTAACCAAGGTGGCACACTTTATTCCCATCAAGACAACTTATAGTGGTGCAAAGCTGGCAGAACTATACATGTCAAGGATAGTGTGTTTACATGGAGTCCCTAAGAAGATAGTATCTAACAGAGGCTCTCAGTTCACCTCGAGGTTTTGGGAGAAGGTACATGAATCTCTTGGCACAAAGTTGAACTTCAGCTCTGCATATAACCCTTAGACTGATGGACAGACCGAGAGGACGAACCAGATACTAGAAGACATGTTGAGAGTTTGTGCATTGAAATATGGCAAGAGTTGGGACAAGAGCCTACCCTACGTAGAATTTTCTTATAACAACAGTTATCAAGCAAGTATAGAGATGGCACCTTTCGAGTTCCTATATGGACGAAAGTGTAGGACACCTCTATTCTGGAACGAGACAAGAGAGAACCAAGCCTTCGGACCTGAGATACTACAAGAGGCAGAAAGACAAGTTAAGATTGTACGCGAGAACCTAAAAGTCACACAGTCAATGCAGAAAAGCTACGCCGATCGTAGGCGAAGAGACCTATCCTTCGAGATTAGAGATTTCGTGTATCTCAAGGTATCACCCATGAGGGGTGTTAGACGCTTCAAAGTCAAAGGGAAGTTAGCACCATGTTACATCGGCCCTTTCAGGATCGTCGATAGATGAGGAGAAGTTGCATATCAGTTGGAACTACCCTCGCATCTCACGGATGTGCATGACGTGTTCCATGTGTCCCAATTAAAGAAGTGCCTGAAGAACAACTCCCTGTTGATGAAATAGACCTTCGGAAAGACCTCACATATACGGAACAACCAGTCAAGATCCTAGAAGTCGTTGAGAGAGTTACCAGAAATAAGGTGATCCGGATGTGCAAGGTGCTCTGGAATCATCACACGGAAGAAGAAGCCACCTGGGAGCGTGAAGAAGAATTAAAAGCCGAGTTTCCCCACCTCTTCACCGATCCTTCCGAATCTCGAGGGCGAGATTCATTGTAAGGGGGGTAGGTTTGTAACACCCTACTTTTGTAAATTCTAAAAAAAATGCTAACTATTAGCAGTTAGGAGATTAATTAAATAACCTAGGTCAAATTGTTTTTATAATAAATCAATTAAATTATTACATTTGCATAGCATGTCATATTCATGTAGATTCTTGTGCATTTAGGTTTTAGTTTAATTACTAATTATAACCAGGAAACAAGATTTAGAAAAGAAATTAGAGAAGGAAAGAATTGAGAAAGAAAAGAGAAAAAGGAGAAACCAGAACAGTGGGCCGTAACCCACCATTCTGGCCCACCCGGAAACCCCACTCCCCCCCCTTCTCTTTTTTGTCTCAGCCCAGGCCGATTTCCCCTTCCCTTTCCCTCCCCGCCCCACGGCCCACCTCTCCCGGCCGGCCCAGCGTGTGCGCAGCCCGCTCCTCCCGCTCTCTCTCTCTCTCTCTCGCTGACACGCGGCCCCACGTGTCATCTCCCTCCTTCGCCTCTTTCTCTCCCCGCCGTCGAAAACCGACGCCGGCCATCGACCTCCCTCCTCCTCGCCTCCCCGTCTCCCATAACCGGTGCCCGAGCATTGCGCGCCCTCCACTCCCCCTTTCCCCCACTCACCGCGCCTTAATCGCGCACTAGCGCGCGTTACCGAGCTCGAACGGCCGTCGCCGGCCGTTACTCCCGGCGAGCTCGAGCCGCTCGCCTCCCCTCCCTCTCTCCCCTATAAACCCCCCCTCGGCACCGCCCTGCTCTGCCACCTCTTACCCGCTCTCTCCCGCTCGCTCGCGACCACCGGAGCCACCTCCCCGCCGACGCCATCTCCGCCGCCGACGCCATCTCCGCCGTCGACCGCCTCCCGGCCTCCCCCGCACCCGCGCAACACCTCGGTGAGGTTCTCCTCTCTCCTCTCTCCCTCCCCTCTCGCGGCAAGGAACCGCCGACTGGAGCGCCATTCCAGCCAACTCCGGTGAGCACCCCGCCGCCGCCGCCGCGTAGCCGCCGCCACATCCTCCCCCCCTTCCCCCCCCCCCCCCCTGATGCCGTCCATCTTGAAGCATAGGGGCCAGATTAGAAAAAATCGAAGGGGTATCCCCCCTGGTCCACCGTGGACCCATGGACCCGGGTCAAAGTCTAGTCAACCATTACCATAGACCCGGTCCACGAATTTCTAGTTTAAAATTAATTCAATTAATTCCTGAATAATGCTGGCATTTTTGCATTTAGGCCCGTGTGCTTAGTTTAAATTAGGTTTATGCCCCTGTTTTTGTGTAGAACCAATAGAAAATTGTTTTTAAGCCCCTGAACTTTATAATAATTATTTTTAGCACTACATTTTTATAGAAAAGCCCCTATACCTTTAAGAAATTATATTTTAGCCCTGTAAATTGTAGAAACCCCCCTGGAATTGTTTTAAATTATATTTTAATCCAGTCTTTTTATACTTTAATCTTTATTAATTATATAAATATTATTTTAGCCCTAAAATTTTACAAAAACATCCCTATACTTAATTTTAATTATATTTTGGCCTTGTCTTTTTACACTTAAACCCCTACACTTATTATTAATTATGTTTAAGTCCTAAAATTTTGTAAAAACAACCTTATACTTTTAGTAATTATTTTCAGTCCTAATAATTTACACCTTAGTCCCTCTTAATAGCCCCTGTTTTTACCCTTTTGCCCCTAAAACTTCAAACTAGGATAACTTTTTACTCGTAACTCCAAATTAGGTGATTCTTGCGCCAAATTTCTCGTAGGAGCATAACCTTTGCATTCATTACATCTACATATTGTTTTTCCCCTGTTGCATATTGTGTATTGATTTTTTTGTATGATTTGCTTGTGTCGGTATTTCGTTACGTAAAGGCGAACATACACAAGGACCGCCCTACGAGGACTTTCAAGAGCAGGAATTTGAAGGGTTAGAGAAGCCTTCCACGCAGGACGAAGGCAAGTGTCCTTGATGCATATTGCACCTATTGAAATGTTACTATAGAATTGCCTCCTTGTGTTAATTTATTGGGAACCTATTGTTAGGGTTTTCCTTAGTATTGTTTTTACCCTGTTCCTTGTCGCCTTGAACCAATCGGTGAAGTGTGGGTAGATAATGCTTAGATGGTTTATGGGATGTGGGTTAATATTAATTTTGATTAATAAACAATGTCACGTGGGAAATGTTTGGTAAATCTTTTAGTAACATGGCTTAGGGATCTATGCAAGCCAGGTGGAAAGGATGTGGTGCCGTGGGCACATGCTTGTGGTGGTAGGCTTTTTGTAGATCCTAGGAACCGGTTCTTGGAGTGACAACCCAGGAAAACAGTGCCAACACAAGACCGACATGGGTAAGGCTTGGCCTAGTAATTAGGTGTTCTCCCAGTGTCGGTGCAGCATTTGGTGGAGCGGGGAATGGAAGTCGAGAGGACTGTCCTTGTATCCGAATAGCTCAAGTGGGGGCTCCTGGGGTGATGAGCTGCTTGTTGAAGGGCTATCACTTATGGATGGGAGTGGAACCTTAGTGGCTAGCATGTACTGGGAGACCCTTTGGAAAAGCCTCGTAGTGAAACCCTGCCACACACCAAAGGAAGTGTGTAATGTGGGTCTCATCCACGGGCACCAAGAGAATCACGACTTGTGGGTAAAGTGGTACAAACTCTGCAGAGTATCAAACTATCATGATAGCCGTGCTCACGGTCAAGAGCGGCCTGGAATCCTCACAAGATTAGTTGGGGATGGGTTGGTATGGTTGGAAAGGTGGGATGGATTGAGACTTGGTTAGTATAGCACCTTGTGGAATCATGGTTGGGATGACCCCACGTAGTAAATAGGATGCTTAGGTTAATTAAAAGCTCATGCAACCCACTCTATAAAGCCTTTTCTTGACTATAGCCCCATGTCATCTTTTCTCCCACTTGCTGAGTACGACATGTACTCACCCTTGCTATACCACATTGATATTCAGCCCAAGGAGAAGATTGGAGCCAATATGAAGGTGAAGGAAGCGAGTACTAGGCGATGATCCTCCAATCGATGCCTGTGGAGTTTGGGTTGTCTACGCTAGCTACTTTCCGCTGCATTGGTGTACTTTTCTTCTAGACCCATGGGTCCTTTTGCAATAAAGATACGATGTAATAATTAAAGGATATGGATTATTATTCTGTTTACCATTGATGATGTACCGTATGTGTGTGTAACTTGATCCTGGGCACACGTACGGCTGCACCCATTTTTGCTTCTTAAAATGGTTGTAACAACATCATTCTGGAAAGGCCGTTTTTAGGATTAGTACAAGCTATTCTGGATGCTGGGAAAGGTCAAATTACGCTGCACCTAGGAGGTGAAGAAGTGCAATTTCAATTTAACGATCCGTCTTATCAAGACACTTCTTGCTTTCAGGAATTCTACCCAGAGGAAGACAAGAAGATAAGGATGGATATGGGAGACCCACTTGACCACATCATGCACGAAACTGACAAGGATACTGCTAGCGCCGATTGGCGTGATGCTTGCGCCGATCGGCTCAACCAGGAAAATTCTGATTTTGAACCTCTAGGGGAGCTAGATCCAGATGAAGCACCAGAAGTGGAACAGAAGGATTTTTTGAAGCAGCTATGCTATGAATATCTAGGGAAGAATAAAACATATCCAGTTATCGTGAACGGCGCCCTAACGAAGGAAGAAACAGAGAAGCTGCTTACTATGCTCAAAAGGTATAAGAAGGGTATTGGTTACACATTGGATGATATCAAGGGAATCAGCCCCACATTCTGCACCCATAAGATTAACTTTGAAGAGAATGCTAAACCAGTGGTTGAAGGGATGCGAAGGTTGAAGGAGTCAATGAAGCCAGTGGTTAAAAAGGAGATTCTGAAGCTGCTTAATGCAGGTATGATCTACCCTGTTGCTGATAGTGAACTGATTAGTCTAGTATATTGTGTGCCCAAGAAAGGAGGGTTGATAGTAGTGCCTAATAAGAACAATGAGTTGATCCCTCAAAGAACTATAACTGGATGGAGAATGTGCATAGATTATAGAAGTTTGAACAAGGTGACGAAGAACGATCACTATCCTCTTCTGTTCATTGATGAACTACTTGAAAGGCTAGCAAAGAATTCATACTTTTGTTATTTGGATGGATATAGTGGTTTCTTTCAAATACCGGTAAGATCAGAGGATCAGCAAAAAACTACTTTTACTTGCCTTTTCGGGACATATGCATATAGAAGGATGCCATTTGGTCTTTGCAATGCGCCCGCCACATTTCAATGATGCATGAATGCAATATTCGCTGAATTCATAGACGATATTATGGAGGTATTTATGGATGACTTCTCCGTACATGGTACTGATTTTGATAGTTGCTTGGAGAATTTGGAGAAGGTTTTGAAAAAGTGTGTTCAGAACACAGGCAAAGGTATGGGTGAGTGGTTTCTATTGGCCTACTATGCATGAAGATGCAAAAAGCTATGTTGCAACATATGCTCAATGCCAACGAATAGGGAATGTTAACAGTAGGAATGCAATGCCTCTTAAGTACAATCTTCAAGTTGATATCTTTGATGTTTGGGGTATGGACTTTATGGGACCATTTGTGAATTCTCATGGTTGCGAGTATATATTGGTTGCCATTGATTATGTCTCCAAGTGGGTCGAAGCAATGGCATGCAAGGCCAATACCACAAGAGAATCAAGGAGTATACTTCAAGAGCAAATATTCCCTAGGCATGGAGTACCAAGGATAATAATTACAGATGGAGGATCCCATTTTACAGGAGGAGACTTTACTAGGTTTTTGGCTAAATCTAGGGTTGAACATAGAATTCGGACAGCCTATCATCCCCAAACAAATAGACAAGCAGAAACATCAAATAAGCAATTAAAAAGGATTATGCAGAAGATTGTTACAAAGAAAGGAAAAGATTGGGCCACAAAGCTTAATGGAGCATTATGGGCATATAGGACGGCATTCAAGACACCAATTTGCATGACACCATATCAATTTCTCTATGGAAAATTATGTCACCTACCGGTGGAATTGGAACATAAGGCTTATTCGGCAATGAAAGAGATGAGTTTGGATCTTGATGCCGCCGGCATGTAAAGGAAAATACAAATAAGTGAATTAGAATAGATGTGATTGCGTGCATATGAAAATGCAGCAATATACAAGCAAAGGACAAAGAAGTGGTATGGTAAGAAGCTTTTGAAGAAGGAATTCAAGGAAGGAGATCGGGTACTCCTATTTAATTCTCGATTCAGATTATTTGGTAAAGGGAAACTGAGAAGTAAATGGGAAGGGCCTTATCTTGTGAACACGTAGTTACCTTCGGGAGCTGTAATCATAATGGATGGCAAAAGAAACAAGTACGCGGTGAATGGACAATGTCTAAAGGTATATCTAGAACCCAACACATTTGAATTAAAATCTTTTGATGTGTACTTCACTGCTTAATGCCATGTGTGGTCGAGCTTAACAACGTAAAACAAAAGCTCTGTATGTGTTTTTGATTTTTGTGATTTTTTCTATTTCTGATTGGGTAAATTAGTGTACCGCGCCGATCGACGTGATACTACGCCGATCGGCGTAGTCCTACACCGATCGGCGTGGTAGAGCCTTTTTGGTTTTTGAGTCAGTTTTGGACCTTGCCTAGTTAAGCCTCATTGAATTCCACAAATAAGAGATAGAGTCCTACTCCAATTGGAAATAAAGGGATATAAATATGAGAGGGCGGCAATACCACGGATCATCTCGCATCAAGTACTCACTAGAACAAACCCTAAGGGAAAAATCAATGGAAGGCGGCGCGTCGGGAAGCAACCTGTGGGATATATGTACCCGGGATACCTAACCACTCGGCTATATGGCCAAGTGGGCCAGGGGCTCGTTTATGGTGTATTTGGCCCAGGAGATATTTACGTAGATATTTGTTTGAGTAAGCAGCAAGTTAGGTTAGCAGATATATTGAATAGATAGGATCTGTTGTAACCAACTCGGATGTTACCATGTAATCCCCTGCCCTTCGTATATATAAGGGGGGCAGGGGGCCTTCGTCGAGAGGCAGACTCGTATTGGAACCCTAATTCCAGTGCGAACCCTAGGAATATATAACACCAATACAGGACGTAGGGTTGTTATCCTCCGGGAGGCCCGAACCTGATGAGGACATCACCATGCTGGATACGCGCATATCATGGCCTTCCCCAAGTTACAAGTTGTCACCAACTCGGTCGCCGTGTTCGTCTCGGATTCAGCCGACACCCTTTCACGGTTTTGATAATATCTCCCACATCCGACGTCCAAACGAGGCGTTTTTTGATGCGATGGAAAGAGGACGACGACGCCATCATTTTGGTTCTGGTCCTTTCTCCAGAAGGGTCGTGAGTCATATTATGTGACCATGACAAGGTGCTGTGTCACCTATTTTGGGCCAACTTGGCCATGTATCGTGTCGGGCCTTAAGCCCATGTTGTGGGCGCCCCCCCCCCCTGGTCGCCCCAACCCTAGGACGTCTTTGTTTCTTACATAAACTCAGTAGCCGCCGTCTTTTAGTCAGGGGTTTTTGTTTAGTTCAGTTTTTCAGAGAGAAACTTGATCGAATTATTGTAACTGTGGCGACAAGTCCTTTTACAGTAATGCAGGGCCCCTGTTCTTGTTCTACACCACTGTGGCGATTAGTCCTTTTGTGATCAGAGCTTGAACCTTTTCTTGTGATTCACTTCATCCATATTTGCAATTTCAGATTGCGTGTTTATCCTCTCTTGCTTGTGTTCTCGATTTCGCTTGCAGGAACAATCAAGTTGTGCTTGGTGTAACAGTTGCGGGGTTGGATCGTGTCTGATTCACGCCGGGTCGTCGACGCTGAGTTCCCCAAATTCGAGTTTATCCCCTTACCCCTCGGAAGATCGGGCCATATCTACATCAAGTGGTATCAGATTTCCAAGTTCCCCGTGAGGTATTGTCGTGTTCTTCCCTTTAGATTCGTTTGTGTTCATCATCTTTTGTCCACAAAAAAGCCTACAAAAAAAATTTCCCCACCATCCCAGACACTGTTTAGCCTTTGCATAATTTAATTTCAAAGAGTCCGTAGTGTTGAGTTTGTGTCCTAGTCGAGTTCAGTTGCTGGTTTGAATTTGTGTTTTGATTCGGTTTGTGTTTTGATCTCCGCTGCACACCACCATCACCATCGTGTTTTCCATTGGATTCACCATCGTGTCAACCACCCACCACACCCACAATCTGTTGCCAACAAAACAACCCTATCCGATTCGGTTCCCCCCCCCCCCTCACCCCTCAAACCCTATCTTAACATACCTTCGGTAAAACAGGCATAACTTTTCGCTCGTTGCTCCGATTGGGCTGAAATTTTTACAGCAGATTCTTGACTCAAAGTTGAGGTGACCCTTTCGGTGAAACTTTGTGATTTTGCCTACCCTTTGTTTTTCCTCTGTTTAAGTTGAAACTTCTTGTGGTTCCTTCCTTTGTGTTCCTCTATCACAGAAAAATAGTGGAAAAATCATACAAAAAAATCAAGATTTTGATTTGCACCCCCCCCCCCCCCCCGCCCTGAAAATTCTAAGTCTGTGAAGTCTGTTTTGTTCCTTGTTGCCTTTTCCATTGTTCTTTGCCATTGTTCTTGCTATCACAACTGTTTTTGAACACGATTCTTTTGCCAGCAATTAGGACACTGCTTTGGACATTTATTCAGTGCTACTATCTGTTATTGAATTGTGTTCCAGTGACATACATATTAGCCTTCCAAGCTATACATATTGCAGCACAGGTTTCTTCATTGCAACTATTACACCCAAGCTCAACTACAGATTGTGTCGACCTGTTTGGCTTTGGTAAGAACACTTGCAAGATTGTGATACATTGCTCCTGATATTGTTTTCCACTTTCTACACCCTCTGCTGCCTGATAGTTGATAGGGCTAATCTTTTTGTTTAGTCTTGTCTTTTGCTTTTTAACTATGTTAGAGAAAGGGAAAGGGACACCTGGAGAGTTGGAGTCCCCTACAGACTTCAATGATTGCATCTCCAAGGCCGAGCTCACGAAGCTTCTTGCAGACCAGCGTACATTCATGGAAACGAAGTTTGCCGAGTTGATGGGTCACATCAACACTGTTGTCCACCGCATTGAGGATGTTGAACGACAACCTCCACCTCAACGAAGTGCTGATGATGATGATTTTGACCGTGATGCAGACCGTCTTCACCGTAATCGACACGGTATGGGAGGTAATAACAATCGTGGTAATTCTGATACTTTTGCTAAGCCCAAATTTAACATACCACCTTTTGCCGGTAGTGCTGACCCGGAAGCATACTTAGATTGGGAACTTGCTGTTGAACAGAAATTTAATTCTCATTTAGTTCCTGTTGAGCATAGAGTTAGACTTGCTACTAGTGAGTTTACAGGTTTTGCTCTCTTTTGGTGGAATGATCTTTGCAATACTAATGCTGCTATACCTGCCACTTGGCCTGTTTTGAAACAACGCATGAAATCTCGTTTTGTTCCTCCTTATTACCAACGTGATTTACGTTTGAAATTACAATCTTTAACCCAAGGTAGTAAAATAGTAGAGGAATATTATCAGGAATTGCTTATTGGTTTAGCACGTTGTGATATACATGAAGATGATCTTGCAACTAGTGCTAGATTTTTTGGTGGTTTGAACCGTGATATCCAGAATATTGTTGACTATAAAGAGTGGAATAGGTTCAGCCAATTGTATCATATTGCTCTTAAGGCTGAACAAGAAGTACAGGGACGTTTTCCACAACAATCTTGCAGGTCCAACACTGAGCAATATCTCCAGCAATGCACTAGAGTAGAGAACTTGAAGAATCATATTGCTAAGACACCAGCAACAACTTTTCCTCTTGCGCCTACTTCTGCGGCACAATCGTCTAGTGTGCAGCACCAACACCAGAAGAAGGTTACTACTTCCGGTACTAGGAGTGGCTCCTCCACCACCATTATTTGCCACCGCTGCAAGGGCATGGGACATGTCATGAAGGATTGCCCTAGTCATCGTGCTTTCATCGCTACCGCTGATGGCTATGAAAGTTCTAGTGATGTTGAAGATGAATTTGCTCGTATGCCTAACCTTGTTGCAGATTCGACGGAAGAGCAGGAGACTACTGCCATTGATTCTATTGCTGCCACCGCGGGCTTTCCTAGCCTCATTGTACAGCGCGTGTTGACCACTCGGGTGGGACAAGAGGAAGAAAAACAACGCAACAATTTATTCTACATGTACCTCATTGTTGCGGACCGCCATGTTCTCACCATCATTGATACTGGGAGCTGTAACAACTTGGTAAGTTCTGATTTGGTAAGCAAACTTGGCTTGACCATGCATGCACTACATCAGCCCTACCACATCCAATGGTTCAACAATAGTGGTACGGCACAAGTAACTCGATCAGAACGCATACACTTTTCAGTAGGTTCATATCAAGATTTTGCTGATTTTCATGTTGTACCTATGCAAGCATGTTCGCTTTTATTAGGCCGTCCATGAGAATATGATACGGATGCTGCCCATCATGGTAGAACAAATACATATACATTCATGCATAACGACAGGAATATTACTTTGCGTCCGTTATTGCCTGCTGATATTAGAAATCATTTTAAACTGCTTGCTGAAAATACTGAGAATAAACATGATAACAAACAACTTTCTGATGTTAAACATGAGGCTATTCAGTTAAAGGGAGGTGCTTTACTTGCTATGACATCTACTGTTCCTGATCTTTGTGATAATCATGATGCACCTTGCTATACTATGCTTTGTCATGATATATCTTCTATTCATGGTCATGTATCTTGTACTTTGTATTCTGCTAGTACTAACCTTTTGCAGGAGATTGATGCTGAGATGGAGTTGAGGGCGACTCCAATTCAAGAAGGGGAGGATGATGAGGACATCACCATGCTGGATACACGCATATCATGGCCTTCCCCAAGTTACAAGTCGTCACCAACTCGGTCGCCGTGTTCGTCTCGGATTCAGCCGACACCCTTTCACGGTTTTGATGATATCTCCCACATCCAACGTCCAAACGAGGCGTTCTTTGATGCGATGGAAAGAGGACGACGACGCCGTCGTTTTGGTTCTGGTCCTAGCTCCAGAAGGGTCGTGAGTCATAATATGTGACCATGACAAGGTGCTGTGTCACCTATTTTGGGCCAACTTGGCCATGTATCGTGTCGGGCCTTAAGCCCATGTTGTGGGCGCCCCCCCCCCTGGTCGCCCCAACCCTAGGACATCTTTGTTTCCTACATAAACTCAGTAGCCGTCATCTTTTAGTCGGGGGTTTTTGTTTAGTTCAGTTTTCTAGAGAGAAACTTGATCCAATTATTGTAACTGTGGCGACAAGTCCTTTTACAGTAATCCAGGGCCCCTGTTCTTGTTCTACACCACTGTGGCGATTAGTCCTTTTGTGATCAGAGCTTGAACCTTTTCTTGTGATTCACTTCATCCATATTTGCAATTTCAGATTGCGTGTTTATCCTCTCTTGCTTGTATTCTCGATTTCGCTTGCAGGAACAGTCAAGTTGTGCTTGGTGTAACGGTTGCAGGGTTGGATCGTGTCTGATTCACGCCGGGTCGTCGACGCCGAGTTCCCCAAATTCGAGTTTATCCCCTTACCCCTCGGAAGATCGGGCCATATCTACATCACAACCTGTATAAACCCTGTGTCCTGTGTCCATTGATCTTTCCTACTCATATGCACACCTAAATCTACTATCGAGAATATCTCTCGACAGTTGGCACGCCAGGAAGGGGTAGCGTTGAGTGTAGCTTCGTCGAAATCGATGGCCTTTGTCGACATCAAGTTTTGCCCGGGAGACAAAATCTGCTTCAGCACCGTCAACCTCATCACCGATCAGCACGGGAACCTTGTCAATCAAGGACGTGTGGCCCGCTCGATCGCTGCCTCGGCCAATCAGAGCGATCCGGCCAGCCGATTTCCGCTTGGCTTCGACAACGCGGCAACAGCTTTCCAGGTAGAAACCCTCTCGGGTGACAACTCAACATTGCCCGCAACGCCCCGATCGATAACCTTGGTCGACTCGGATTACACTACGATTGATCTCCCGGCTCATCATGTGGATTAGTCGGACGAAGATCACAACTTTTTCGACGAATCAAGATTCGTTGCAATAATCGTCCTTGAAAGCGAGTCACTCCTGGACTTGATTGAAGGGCCGAGTGATTCAGAGAGTTTTTCCTCGGACTTCCACGGGGCATTCATGGTGGCACCTACTGCCCAGGGGCGAGCTGACGGCAAAACATCGGTGGCGGCTGCCGCGCGCGGTACTGCACCGCTCATAGACGGACACGAAACAGACCTTGAAGACGGTGATCCGGATGCCTCCACTCCTCCACTCCGCAGACAAGATGCCACACAGAGATCCCGCATCGTAAGGAACTTGGAACAAGGCGGTGATAGTTTTGTCATGGCCAACTACCTGCATGTCTGCCTAGCCCCAGCTGCAAGAACCTGGCTCACTAACCTTCCTGACAATTCCATCAGCTCCTGGGCAGATCTCTGTCGGCAGTTCATTGCCAACTTTCAAGCCACCTTCGATAGGTCAGGTAATCACTGGGAACTCGGCCGGATCAAGCAGCGAGACCGGGAGCCACTTCGAGAGTACATCCAACACTTCTACCGAGTGAAAAATACCATCCCCAACATCTCGGATGCTCAAGTTGTCGCCGCTTTCCAAGGAGGACTCCGTGACGATGATCTGATAAAAAAGATTGGGAGGTTGGATGCTGCCGGCGGACTAACAGCCAAAGAACTGTTCACTATGGCCGACAAATATGCTGCCGGCAATTTGGCCTTGTTCCAAGTTCGCCAGTACAAGGAGACGACCCCAAGGAACCAGTGAGGTCCGTCCGATTATAGCAAGCACGGTGACAGGAAGCGCAAGCAAGACCGAACGATGGTCAACACCGAGCGCTCGTCCAGGAGGAAACCAATCACTCAGGATGACTTTGACAAAATGCTCGATGGTCCTTGCCTACTTCACGATGGAGCCCATATAGCCAGGGAGTGCTTCAAATTGAAGAACTTCGCCCATCACGCCCTGAAGGTCTGCAAGGAACGCCCCTGGGTCCCCAAAGGTGGCAAGAAGGACTCGGATAAGGACAACCAAGACGAGGATAAGGAGGACTTTCAAGATCCCGAGCATGAGATCAATTACATCTGTGGCCGGTCCATAGCAAATTCCAAGCGCCAGCAGAAGATCCTTTACAGAGAGGTCCACTCGGCCTCACCAGCAGTACCTCAATATCTACACTGGTCAGAGGTCCCAATTACTTTTGATTGGTCAAACCACCCGGAGCACATACCTAGGCTCGGGAAATATCCCTTAGTACTAACGCCGACTGTTAACCGGGTTCGGCTAAATCGGGTATTGGTGGATGGTGGTAGCAGTCTGGACATCCTATTCGTGAAGACCTTCAAGGAGCTCGGCATACCTTTGACCGACCTCAAGCCAAGCCGATCGCCGTTTCACGGCGTGATCCCAGGCATGCAAATAGTCCCTCTGGGGCAAATCACTCTGCCTGTAACCTTCGGCACTCGGGAGAACTACAAGACGGAGCGCATCACCTTCGAGGTCGCCGACCTGGACTCTACTTATCATGCCATCATAGGGCGGCCAGCCATCGCCAAGTTCATGGTGGTACCTCATTATCCTTATATGATAATGAAGCTGCCAGGACCAAACAGAGTCATCTCACTCCACTCGGATATGCGGACATCATATGATTGCAACAACGGCAGCTGTGAGTTGACCGAGAAGATAGCAGCGGCATGAGAGCTGGCCGAGTTGAAGGAAGCCATCGCAACGGCTGAGGAGGCTATGCTTGACCCTGTCCCCAGGGAGGTGCTGAAGACTATGGTACAGGCGGACGCCATGGAGTCCAAGAAGATTAGCCTAGATGATAATGATGTATCCAAGACCACCAAAATTGGGGTCAATTTAGGCGACAAATAGGAAAGCGCGCTCATCCTTTTTCTTAGAAATATAAAGATATATTTGCATGGAAACCTTCTGATATGCCAGGTGTTCCAAGGGAAAAGGCTGAGCACAAACTTCACGTTCGCGAAAATGCCAGGCCCGTAAGGCAACGGCTTCGACGATTCTCGCAAGACCGCAAGGATGCGATTAGGAAAGAAATCGGCTGACTGCTGGCAGTCGGTTTTATTAAAGAAGTCTTCCACCCCGACTGGTTGGCCAACCCAGTTTTGGTGCGAAAGAAGAATAAGGAGTGGCGGATGTGCATAGATTATACCGGCCATAACCAGGCCTGCCCGAAAGATCCATTCACCCTCTCACGTATCGATCAAGTGGTCAACTCGACGGCTGGATGCGCTTCGTTGTGCTTCTTAGATGCCTATTCAGGGTACCATCAGATTCCCTTAAACCAATCTAACCAGCTCAAAACCTCGTTCATCACGCCGTTCGGAGACTTCTGTTATACAACAATGCCCTTAGGCCTGAAAAACGCCGATGCCACCTATCAGCAGACTATGCAGCAATGTTTAGACAACCAGATAGGAAGAAATGTTGAGGCTTACATGGATGACGTGGTAGTCAAGACTCGGCTTTCCACTGACTTGATATCCGACCTAGACGAAACATTCGGCAACCTTCGGAAATACAATATGAAGCTAAACCCGGACAAATGCGTCTTTGGGGTCCCATCAGGAAAGTTACTCGGTTTTCTGGTTTCACACAGAGGAATTGAAGCTAATCCAGAAAAGGTAAATGCCATATTACGAATGGGACCTCCACATTCGCAAAAAGACATTCAAAAGCTCACTGGCTGTATGGCGGCGCTCAGTCGGTTTGTATCACGACTCGGTGTTCGAGGGTTACCCTTTTTTTGGCTACTTAAGAAGCAAGAATCATTCATCTGCTATGATGACGCAAAAAGAGCCTTGGATGATTGCAAGGCCTATATTAGTGGTCCTCTCATGTTAACCCCTCCAAAACCGAAGGAACCTTTGCAGCTGTACATTTTTGCAGCCATACACGTTGTCAGCACCATACTAGCGGTGGAACGGGCAGAAGATGGCAAGGCTCAAAAGGTACAACGACCAGTTTACTTCGTCAGTGAGGTATTGTCGGACTCCAAGGTACGATATTTCCAGCCTTAGAAGCTAATTTATGCATTACTGATGACTTCTCAGAAGTTGAAGCAATACTTTGAAGATCGTCCAATTGAAGTCCACACGTTGTTCGGTTTAGGCGAATTGCTGCACAACAGAGAGGCCACAGGGAAACTTGCCAAATGGGTCGTCAAGCTCAGAGCCTATGACATCACCTTTAAGTCCCGTGACTTGATTAAAGGTCAGGCTTTGTCGGACTTCGTTGCCGAGTGGACAGAATGCGAGTTACCGCACAGCCCGCATGAGTTAAGCTATTGGAGAATGGAGTTTGACGGTTCCTTGCAACTAGGAGGTGCCGGGGCTGGGGTCATATGAACATCTCCTGATGGAGTCAAGCTGCGGTATGTCCTTCGAATGCACTTTCGCGCGTCTAACAACGCCGCGGAGTATGAGGCGCTATTGCATGGACTTCGGACAACTATCTCACTCGGCGTCCAAAGAATGAGCGTGTCCGGCGACTTGGCGCTAGTAATTAATCAGGTAACAAAGGAATGGTGTTGTTCCCATGAGAGCATGACAACCTACTGCACTGAAGTTCGGAAGCTAGAAGACAAGTTTGATGGCATAGAATATAAACATGTCCATCGCAAGTATAACGAAGAGGCGGATGAGCTAGCCAAACTTGGGTCTAGTAGATCTAAAATACCTGACGGACTATTCCTTGATGACTTGCATAAGCCATCTGTACTAACCCAGCAAACTATGGAGCAGTCGGCACCGAAGGTGGGAGCAGCGCCACAGTTAGCTGCCATTGAGGACGATTGGCGCATTCCCGTCATTGAGTATTTGGATCGTGACACACTACCGACCGATAAAGACGAAGCCCTCCAAATTATTCGCAAGTCGCGTTCGTATTGTATAGTTGACCACCACCTGTACAAGCAAAGCCCGCATGGTGTATTGATGAAATGCTTATCTCAACATGAAGGCAGAGCTATATTAGGAAACATCCACGCTGGCATTTGTGGGAATCACGCAGGCCCATCCACAATTGCGGCCAAAGCAATGAGGCAAGGGTTTTATTGGCCGACCGTTGGTGTTGATGCCAAGGAAATTCTCCAGAAGTGTGAAGGTTGTCAGTTCTTTGCCCGCCAGATGCATGTACCTGCCACAGAGCTCCAAAATATCCCAATAACTTGGCCGTTTTCAGTATGGGGCTTAGACATTGTCGGACCTTTCATGAAGGCTCAAGGGGGCTTTACTCACCTTTTCGTGGCGGTAGACAAGTTCTCCAAATGGATCGAAGCAAAGCCAATCGGTAAGATTTTAGCAAAGAAGGCCATCGAGTTCATGACCGAAATAGTCACTCGGTTTGGTGCCCCACATAAGATCATCACTGACAATGTTACTCAGTTCACAGCAGAAGAGTTCAAAGATTTTGCGGGCCGAGTAGGCTTTAAGATTGGCTATGCTTCGGCCGCCCATCCACAGAGCAATAGCCAGGTTGAGAGGGCAAATGGACTCTTGCTTTCTGGAATTAAGCCCCGCATATTTAACCGGTTGGAAAAGTATGCTCGACGTTGGGTTCGAGAATTGCCATCTATATTGTGGGGACTCAGAACCAACGTAAGTCGTGCCACTGGGCACTCTCCTTTTTCTCTGGTTTATGGCTCAGAAGCCATGTTGCCAACGGAGATTTTGTTCGCTTCTCCCCATATGGCAGCGTATGAAGAAAAAACATCCAATGACCACAGGTGTGATGACTTGTTATTGTTAGAAGAGCAGCATGATGCCACTTTGTTGCGGTCGGCAAAGTACCAGCAAAGCTTGCGACGTTATCACGACAAAAATGTCCGAATAAGAGACTTTTTAGTCGGTGACATGGTATTGAAGCAGGTCCAACCCACGGTTGGTAAGCATAAGCTGTCGGCCCCATGGGAAGGACCTTTTATTGTAAAAGAAATCACTCGGCCGGGTGCTTACCGATTGATGCGTGAGGATGGGTCGGACCTTCAAAGTTCTTGGAACATATCCCAGCTACGTCATTTTTATGCTTAGTATTTATAGTTTATTGTAACTATTTTTATTTCATTAATTGAACTTACATAAATTATGGTCATGATATTCTGGTTTTGCAATTTATGATTTCTGTGAATAATTGTTGTTATTGTGCAAATCATGACTCAAATTCTGATACTTGGTATCACCTCAACTCGTGCATGTCGACCAAGCGGGTTACTTACTCCCCAGGGTTCTTGCCGTCTGTTGGGGACCAAGGCAATTCTCCTAATTCGCATATGCTTGACCAAGTGAGTTCTTAGTCTCCATGGTTCATATCGGTTATTGGGAGCATTGTTTAGAGGGCTGACATGAGTGTTGTATTGGTTGTGAGTGTTTAACACGAGTTCATACAATACATATATGAAGCAGCGCGACCCAAGAATTTGTTACAATCCTGGTAATGAACCTAGACCTCATCGGTCTATTGAACCTTATTTATATTACAGCAACAGAGATGTAACATAGTGTTTAATCTTTACAACACTTTACATTTTGGGTAATGGATCTAGCTCTATTTGGTCAGCTAAGATATGAGCCATTTTTTGCGCTTCTACAACAAGGGCTTCACATTGATCGTCAGAGAGATCTTCATGGAAACCTTCTGACACCACATCTAGATTTATGCTAGGGATGTGGGACTTTGCTATTGCCAGGACTTGTGCGCCGGCCAGCTCTGCAACATGTCGAGCATGTTCTTTTAGTCGGTCGGATGCCTCTTGTAGCCTGGTCATCAGGTCTCGACATTGAGGTGGCTTTTCTTCAGGGTATACATATTGAGCGACCACCTCTGCATCCTTCTGAAGAGCTGCAAGAGACCATCGAAGGTTTTCATCACCCTCTATAAATTTCTTCTACAAAAGCTCATAGGACCTCTTTGATCCTACTGGAGTACAATAATCACAAATACCCAGTACAATGAACTCGGATATGAAGGTATTAAATGAATAAGCACTTACCTCTTAGGCGTTTCTCAGCTTCTGCCTTTTCTGCTTCATGGGTGGCAACCTTTTCCTTATACTCTTCTTTAAGCTTTTCAACTTCTTTGAAGGATTTCTGGAATTAGTTTAGCTCGTCCACAGCCTTTTTGAAGATCTTTTCAGCCTTGGATAGTTCAGTTTCCAGAACCGTGTTTCTTTCCCTTTGGCTTTTTATTGTACTTTCGGCATCTGTCAGTTAAAAACATTTTAGTACACATATATACTTTTATTTGCATAAGTATATTCATTTTACCGTCAGCCCTTTTCTTCCACAACATTTGGGATTCTTGTATTGTCTTGAAATCGTCTTTTAGCTTTTCCAAATTTTTCTTGATGATTGCCGAGTCCTGGAGCTGCTTCTTTATTCCTTAATTCTCACACTCTAGAGTTTCTAAAGTTTGGGAAGAAGACTCCAGTTCCTCTATACGGCCTTGTAGACTTGTAATTTGAGCGACCGACTGAGCATCTTGTTTTTGCTTCAGTTCTAGCACCTGTGACACTTCTGTATGGAAGAGGTCAGCTATTTATATTCAGAGATAGTATGTAAGGAACAGTGTCTGTGGTTTTCGTACCTTGCAAATTAAATTGAAGTTCATCAACTTGGGATGGACGGGCCTTTAAATCGATTGACAAGCGCCCGACTTCCAATCTTTCTTTGGCCAGCTGATTTTCTATGTCTACGGCTTTTGCACAATGCCTTTCAGCAAGTTGCAGCAGCTTACTCTTATTGGCCATTTGGGTCTTTAGAGCCTGCAAAGAGGGTGAGTTATATAGGTGGAGTTACACAATTAGGCTTCATGATTATTATTGGGATTATTTTGCAAGAATGGAAGATTACCTGGAAGGAATGGTAGGCCTTTTCAGTGTAATCCTCAAAAATTTTTAACTCCGCTTGTTTGGCCGAATCATCAAATCCGGCAATGGCAAATGGGCCACTGTGATATACTTCCCTAGTCGGCGTGGGTTGTTCCGAAGTACCCTCATTTACCACTCGGTGAATTGGTGTAGGCGTGATATTTTCCTCTGGACCAATTGGATACTCATATGTTGGTTCAGGAACCTTCTCAAATATTAACGAGGGCTCTTCAGGTTCGGCGGAGTCAGGAGTTTTGGCAGTAGCTGTTGTCTCAGGCATATTAAGATTTGGGACATCAGGAGATTCAGCCTGGCTAGCTTCCAGCCGAGTGGATTGGGATTCATTCTGTGAGTCACTCGGCTTCTTGGCCGAGTGGCCTGGGACATCATCTTCGGATGTCCTGACAGACGAAGCACTTTGATTTTTTTCCAGGATCTGGGCTTTGCATCGGGACTTCTTCAAATGACGATCCCCTGGATGATCTATAAATTAAATAGAGATTACACAAATGTTTACATGGAATGCTGAGCATCAAGTTGCATTGTTTTGTTTACCTTGCACGGCGCTTGAATTTCAGGCCCAATACTTTCGGTGGGGGGCTGGTTGGCTTTGGGGTACCTGTTGTGTCAGGTGCCGCCTCAGCAGTGCCTGTCTTGCTTGCTTCACTCGGGCAACTTTGTTTTTTCTTGTTTTCATCCGTGGTCCGTCGAGTGGTGGAGGCCTTCTCTGAAGTCTTTTTCTTCGCCTCCTCTTGCAGTCTAGCTATTCTTTCAGCTAGTGACTCTTCCTCATCAGAGTCTTCAATATGAGCCTTGCAGTGCTTGGAGGATGATGGCTGAGTGGGAGACTTCTTTTGTGGCGTCGGCGGCAATGGAGGATTGGATACAAACACATCAAGGTTCTGCATAACATGTGACACGTTAGTCGATACTGAACATCATAAATAAAGTATTGATTATTCGGGCAAATGGCTTACTGCACTCCTGCCAGTCTCGGAATGATGTCCCTTTAACACCATTGCTGGAGTCCAATCGAGAAGTGAGAAGAAAATGTTCTCCAGACGCAACGTCAATTCCCTGTCAGACAGAACTTCTAGCACTTCCATCATGGGGTCTAAACCCAATTTAAATTTCCATCCTGGAACATGGCGCATCTTAATAGGCTGCACGCGGCGATATATGAAGCTCGCGGCAGCATGTACTCCAGTGTATCCTTTCGACTTGAGAAAGGCAATATGCCCCAATATGTCATCAACCTGAGATTTCTTGTTGGGATTGGACTTTGCTGACTACTCGGGTTGTGGCTTGGGGGCTTCAGCTGTAGTTTCTGACAAAGGTGGGGCATGGTTTCCATGGTAAAACCAGTCTGCGTGCCACCCTTTGTTGGTCAATGGAAGTGGCACATCAATATATTTGGACTTATTCCTTAGTTGGAATCCAGCCCCCCCTATGACATTACTTTTGTTTGACTTCAAAACAAATAGTTCTTTGAAGGTATCAAAATGGGGATAAATACCCAAGAACACCTCACACAGGTGGATAAATATGGAGATGTGCAAAATGGAATTTGGATTCAGATTGATGAGATTGATGCCATAGAAGAAAAGAAGTCCCCTAAAGAAGTCGCAGCAAGGGATCCCAAACCCACGATAGAAAAAAGAGGAGAACATAGTGATTTGATCAACAAGGAGTTGGGGGAAGCTCTGACCTATGGCCTCGATCCATCCTCCGGTCTGTTGATCCTGCAGCACGCCGTCAATCACCAATCTGTTGATTTTTCTTGGATCCATGGTAGACACGGGGAACTCCTTGATGGCGGCAGGGATATCAAAGATTGTCTCCTCGTCTTCGCCCTTCCTCAGAGAGGATTGCTTCTCGGATTGCGCCTTGGTGCTTTGACGGGTGCGCTTCGGGGCCATTGCTCTTGATTTCATGAAGAGGACGCTGATATGTGGAGTCCCGGGAGGCCTGAGACCTAGGGTTTGTGCGTGCACAACGGTGGCGGCGACGAAATGGAGGCCCGGGACCTAGGATTTGTGCCCGTGAGACAGCGGCGACGGCGAAACGGAGGCCCGGAACCTAGGTTTTGTGCCCACGAGATAGCGGCGGTGGTGAAATGGAGGCCCGGGACCTAGGTTTTGAGCACGCTGAACGGAGGCGGCGGAGAAATGGTGTCTCGCGATCTAGGGTTTGTGTGTGAAGTCTGGCGGCGGAGAAGTGAAGATGAAGGGATGCGACTGTTTGACGACGCTTTTATAAGTGTTCGATGACCTAGTTGGTTGAAGCTTATCATATCCCGTCAAGTCTAATTTTGGTAAATCGGTACACACATTTATTATGCTACTGAGTTTCTTTTCAAGAGTTACCCTTGGATGCTGCGGATCTGAAATTAAGTAATAAATCACTCGGATGGATGCAGTTTTAATCTTGGAAATTGCATATTCCGAGATTCTGTGACAAATCACTCAGATGGATGCAGTTTCAATCTTGGAAATTGTACATTCTGAGTTTCTATGACAAATCACTCGGATGGATGCAGTTTTAATCTTAGAAATTGTACATTCCGAGTTTCTATGACAAATCACTCGGATTGATGCGGTTTCAATCTTGGAAATTGCACATTCCGAGATTTTGTGACGAATCACTCGGATTGTTGTGGTTTCAACTTGGGAACTTGCACTTTTTGATATTCTGTGATAAATCAATTTTATTCTTACGGCACAATTCTTCGGGGCTGACTTTTTGTATTAATGCCATTGATACATCACCAATCTTGGGGGCTATGGCAATTCAAATTCATAGTATGTCATTTGGATTACAGGCACTTTAGCATTATGGATGTTAATATTAATTTGGTGTTGCATCACTCGGTGAATGGGGAAATTCAGCTAAAAATGGAGTTTTTGGTTCAATAAAGCGGAAGATTCGGATATTATTATGATTCTTTTGATTTGAGGGTTATGTTTGATTTTGGTTATTAGATATCCTTCAAATAACTCAGACGTTGCTTCAATATAGACTCAACAATCATTCTGAGTTGGGGGCTATACTCATAAGCTATGCCTTTTTTAGGCGTTTGTGAAGACGAGTTATCAGAAATAATATAAAAAGCACTTCCCACATTTCATAAGATGTCAAGGCAAATCAAGGCGATGATTCAAGATGGAAAGTGCTTGGGGGCTACTGTGGGATATATGTACCCGGGATACCTAACCACTCGACTATATGGCTGAGTGGGCCAGGGGCTCGGTTATGGACTATTTGGCCTAGGAGATATTTACGTAGATATTTGTTTCAGTAAGTAGCAAGTTAGGTTAGCAGATATGTTGAATAGATAGGATCTGTTGTAACCGACTCGGATGTTACCATGTAATCCCCTGCCCTTTGGATATATAAGGAGGGCAGGGGGCCTTCGTCGAGAGGCAGACTCATATTGGAACTCTAATTCTAGTGCGAACCCTAGCAATACATAACACCAAACAGGACATAGGGTTGTTATCCTCTGGGAGGCCCAAACCGGTATAAACCCTGTGTCATGTGTCCATCAATCTTTCCTACTCATACGCACACCTAAATCTACTATCGAGAATATCTCTCAACACAACCAAGACGGCGCCGATTGGCGTGACACTAGCACCGATCGGCACGACTCTAGAGTCGATCAGCTCAGTGACGGATTTCTGCAGATCTCTGCCGTTTGGTCCTGGGACGAAGTAGATGAGGTGTTGACACCAACACGAGATGATCCTGTCGTCTGGTCAAATATGAGGAAGAGATTCATGAGGAAAAGTGAAGATGACGCGTGGAACACAGAAAAGGTGAAGATGGACAACGAACTTCAACAGATGATGAAGAGAGTATTGGTGCGCAAGGGAAAATCTATAGCACCTATTGGAAGTGAAGCTGTTTCTCAAAGGTACACCATGGAAGGCCTTCTTGATCTTGCTAAGCCCTTGTCATATGAAGATTTCCTATCTTTCAAAAATTCATTGACTGAGCAAAGAGAAGGAGGAACTAGATGAAGAAAGTGCTCTCATAATCCATAAGTGTCGGCTTTATAGTGAACATGATATTGCCGCCAAATATGAACTCAAGCTGCAAGAGGAAGCCGAAGAATCCATGAACCAGCTGGATGCGGAAAATGATCTTCAGGCTAGAAAGGATGGAGCCTCTCCCAGGATTCTTACCGATTGGGAGGGTTTTCAAGGAAACAAGATTCATAGGAACAGTTGCATTGAAGGCTGCAAGTGTTTCTTTTGTGCTAAAGATCTACAACATAGGATTGAACTCCAATTGGTGGAAGACCCAGCCTTCATACCGAGAGATGTTTCTATATGATGATGGCTATCGCGCAGTTCCTGGAGGGAAAACTCCAATTGGCTGACCACGGACGGGTCCTAGGGTGGGCAAGGCAGGGCTACCGCAGTCAACACCCATGTGTTGCTACAAACCTATACATGCATAATTCCTGCCCGGCCATAGATCAAAATTAAATTTCTTTTATAAGTTCAAATTAGTGAACAAGTCTATGCCATAGTAATAATTTCTACCAAAACTATTAATTACTAAGCATAACAGTTTAGTACCGAGCCTACCAAGTTTCTATTAATAGCAACATAGGTCATTTGGGGTAACATGCAAGGTGGGTTCCAATCAACTCCTATGACCTAATGCAACAATTCAATATAGACACTAGTAGTGATATAAACAAGCAAATCTTGTAAAGAGGCAAATGTCAACCGGGGCTTGCCGGAGGGCTCGCCGCAGGGCGCTACGGTGGCTGGAAGCTCGCTGCGAAAGAAGGGGAATGGTGCACGCGGCGAGGCAAGGAGGCTAGCATGGTTCGCGAGGTCGGGAACTCATCGGAGATGGGTCGGTGGTGAAGAACGGACCCGCGACATCGTGTTTTACCCAGGGAGCACCAAATCATGCGTGGCTTGCTCCTACAGCGTCACGGGGGTCCGGCGATTGCCGGCATCTTGTCGTCGTCCACCGAGGAGGGCCGGAAGGTGGTGCTCACCATGGAGGCGGCTCCGTTTTGCTGACGCACAGGAGTTCAGCCAGGGAAAAGAGTAACGCTGGTGTCCTTGCGCATGGATCAAGGCGGCGAGAGGTCAGATATAGTATGAAAGTGGTTGCACCTCGTTGCAATGAGAAGAGGAGAGGCGAGGCTCACTGGAGTCAACGAATTTGATGTTGGTGTCAAAAACTGCCGGTGGTCGGGTTCATCGGCGATTTCTCAGAATTGACTTAGTTTAATAGGAAAGATGCGTAGGGGCTTGCTCAAGGTGGAAGAGGAAGGTGAGGCGTGCAGCTTGTAGGAACCGTTTGGGATCGAGGAGGCTCGGGAGTGATGGTTTGCGACCTCGAGCTCGGTTCTAATGGCAGAACCTAGTGAATGGTGGAAATTTTTGCAGAGGAGGGTGGGTTTTATAGGCCGAGGAGGTTGGGGAGGGTGGCCTGGGTTTTGCAGAGGGTTCGCGCATCCTTGGTGCGTGGCTTGGGAAATTAGGGGTGGCCGGACTACGCGGGAGTAGCGCGGCTTGCTTTCGGCCATGGCAGGCGTCGAGTTGAGGGAAAGTGACTCGTGCGCTTGGCTGGTAGCAGCGTGCGGTGAGGAGGAGGGCAGGGTGAGGTGACTTGATGTGGTCACGCAGGCGGAAGCAGCTAGGCGCGTGGGAATCGGTCGGGAATCATGGAGCGCGACACTGGCAGGCTGCGTCGGCTTTGTGCAGCGAAAGTGACTGGTCGCGCGACGGCTAGCGGCGCGCGGGCGGTTGAGTGGACAGCGATGAGGAGATGACGACTTGGTGCGCAGCTTTGCAGTGTGTCAGAGCGAGGGGAGCGGTCAGGCACGGAGAAGCAGGCTGGCGTAGAGGCATCGCATCGGCGTTGGGCAGACCGAAAGCGACTCGCCTCGGTGGTGGATTATGGTGTGCGTGAGGCCAGAGGGCAGCGGGATGGGGTAGGTGATGGGACGCGACCTTGTGGCAGAGCGGCGAGTGCGGAGCCGAGTCCCGAGGGCGGTAGGCATGTAGGTGAATCGCGCGGGCACGCGGGAGTGCGACAGCGAGTGAGGGCGCGCACACGGGAGAATTTGAGGGTTCTTTTGCAGGTTGTGCGTTCTTTCTCATGAAGGATTTTTATTGGTTGCTCAGAGTAAGTGAGGTCCGGTTGAAGATGATCATACTCTTCCAAGACAATATCTATTGGAGGTTTGAGACACCGTTTCAGTTGTGATACATGAAACATGCTATGAATTCCAGATAGATTAGCATGTAACTCCAGCTTGTATGCTACTTGTCCACATCTCTCCAAGATTTTGAAAGGGCCGATATAGCGGGGTGCAAATTTTCCTTTGATTCCAAAACGCTGAATGCCCTTCATTGGTGATACTTGGAGATAGATAAAATCATCCTTGTTGAAAAATAGTGGCCTACGTCGTCAGTTTGCATATTTTTCTTGATGACATTTAGCAGCATTGAGATTTGCCTGAATAGTTCGAACCTTTTCTTCTGCATCCTTGACAAGATCAGGACCAAAGGTTACTCTTTCTCCAGATTGAGACCAGTTTAACGGTGTTCCACAACTCCGACCATAGAGTGCTTCAAATGGGGACATTTTTACACTCTCTTGGTTACTGTTGTTGTATGAGAATTCCGCATATGGACTCATCCCAGTTACCACCATGTGTTAAAACACATGATCTAAGCATATCTTCCAAAATCTGGTTGACACGCTCTTTTTGTCCATCAGTAGCAGCATGGTAAGCAGAACTCTGAATCAACTTGGTACCCAAAGATGCATGCAGTTGTTCCTAGAAACGAGCGACAAACTGTGAGCCACGATCCGTAACAATGGTCTTGGGTACTCCATGGAGACACAGGATTCTTGCTATGTATATTTCTGCATATTGCCGTACGCTGTATCTGGTGTTGACTAGTAGGAACTGAGCAGATTTTTTGATTCTGTCCACAATGACCCAAATCGAATCATGCTTTCGAGAAGTGAGAGGGAGGCCAACAATGAAATCCATGCTGATGTCTTCCCATTTCCATGTGGGAATGCTCAATGGTTGAAGTAGTCGAGCTTGCTGCAAATGGTCAGCCTTAACTCTCTGACAGGTATCACATTCCATTACATACCGAGCAACTTCTCGCTTCATTCTTGTCCACCAGAAGTTTCTCTTCAGGTCCTGGTACATCTTGTTACTTCCAGGATGAATGGAATACTTATAATGATGGGCTTCATCCAAGATTTTTTGACGAAGCTCAAAATCCTTGCGTGAAGCATTTTGCCTTGCCATTCTTAATGTTCTCCCAAATGTACTTCATTTCAACATCTTGTTTTTGTGCAGCAATGACTTCATCACGAATGGTGGAACGAATACTGAGATTGCTGATCACTAGGGCAGGCAATACATGTAGGCTAGGTTCTGTGATACTCGTTTCAATGCTGCTGTCTAGCATCAGGTTATTACAATGTATCTTCCGACTCAGAGCGTCGGTGACCACATTAGCCTTGCCTGGGTGATAATGAATTTCCAGATTATAGTCCTTGATTAATTCTAGCCATCAACGTTGTTTCATGTTCAGATCAGTCTGAGTAAAGATGCACTTCAAGCTCTTGTGATCTGTATAGATGTGCACTAAATTCCCGAGCAAATAATGCCTCTAGATTTTTTAGTGCAAGCACAACTGCAGCTAGTTCCAAATCATGAGTTGGATAATGCTCTTCATGCTTTCGTAGTTGCCGAGATGCATAGGCAATGACACGACCATCCTGCATGAGCACACATCTGTGACATCCCATGTCACAAAAAAATGAAGTTAACTAAGCCTAATCTCAATTAAGGACTAAGCAAGAGTATGATTAATCCATGGGCCAAAGGATAAAGAAAAGAAACCTAGTTAATAAAAATTCCATAATATTCAAAAGGGGGTCATTCACAAACATTACCAAAACCCATGGAAGTACCCCAATATTTTTGCATATTCTGAATGGCCATAAAGAAATATAATTTTGAGAAGTTTTTAAGAATTTTTGGTAACCAATTGATACCTTTAAAAATTCCCCCAAAGTCAGAAAAGTGTATTTCGGGTTTGGAATTTTCATAATTTCTCAAAGCAAATTTAGCTGGTGCACCCAAAAGCAAAGTTAGAGCACACGTCCCACTGAACCGACACAAAAATTTGTGTCAAGTTTGGAGCAATGGAACGTGTCGAATTTCACCAAACCCGAGTCCACGTTCTGGGTCAAGCCGGGTCAACCGCCCCTTCTCCCTTCCCTCTCCTCCGGCCAGTTCTAACCCGACACCGGGTGTACCCGGGTACAGTCGCCAGTATCGTTTCCTGTCACTCCATGCCGATCACTGCACTGCCGAACCTCCGCCCTGTGCCACCGGCCGGAATTGAAGCCGCCAGCCGCCGGCAGCCACTCCCTGGCCGACAGCACGACGCCCCTCCCTCTCTCTCCTTCTCTCACCCGCTCTCGGCCTTCCCTCCGCCGGCCGGGTCAAAAAGGCAGCAGCAGCAGCAGCAGCACCCAGCCGCATCTCTCTCACTCTCTCAACTCGCAACCAGCTCTCGCACACTCCAGACCACTCCTGAGCACCGGCGCTCGCTTCTTCCCCTCTCTCCCCGGCGAAACCCGAGCTAGTGCTCTGTTTCTGCCGCCATGACCGCCGCCGCGTCCAGCTCCGACTAGGTGGTTTCCCACTCCCACCTTCCTTCACAAATCGGTGCGCAAGGTCACCACCTCCCTCCCCTCTGACCCGCTCCGTCCCTCGTGCAGTGTGCTCGCCGGATTTTGCGAAGCCGAAGTCGCCGCCGCCGGGATCCGACACCCTCGCCGACGAGAACCCTCCCCCGGTCTTCCGCCTCGACGAGTTCCTCGACGCCGACCGTCCTCGGACCACCGCGAAGCTCGTCGACCCAACCCCGTCCTCCCTCTCCCTCGGCACCCTCGCGTGGACCTCGCCGGAGCTGCCTCTGCCGCCTCACGTCGTCGCCGGCCACCTCCGGTGAGACCCTCTACCCTTCGACCCCCTCCACGAGATCCCCTCGGCATGGAGACCATCCGAGTCGAACGTGAGCCCCCGCCATGTCGCCGATCAGCCGCTGGCCCGAGCTCGCCGTCGCCGGCCGCCGCGAGCGCGCGCGCGCGCCTGAGAGGATTTAAACCCAGTGGCAAAACCGTAAATAATAGTGAACTTTGAATAAACTTAAAAATTCAATATCTCGAGAAATACAAGGCCAAAAATTGTGAAATTAATTTTATTCAACTCCTAAAATCTTGCTCTACCAGAAAAACAGGATCAAGTCCAAGGTTATTCAGTAAATTAATTTATTTAATCCATCAAAGTCACAACCCTAAGTTACTTAATAAATTCATAAGTAATTATGGGTAAATGGTAAATTCATGAAATTTGCTCAGTAAGCAGCTCATGGCATATCTAAACTTTCTGCAAAAGCACCTTTCCATTTTTATGCATATTTTCAGTATTATTGCAAAATCCTCATTTTCAGTAATTGAATTTATATAAAGTATTGGCTGGGAATTTATTCATAAAATTTGGCACTCCTGTTCTTTATGCACTTGTACACTTGTGTAAAATGTCATGAAAAATTTGAAGCTACCTAGGTATAAATTTCCTATCGAAATTGATCAAGTGTTAAGTAACTAAGAAATTCTTCATATAAATATTACTTCATGTGTGAATTTAAGGAAAGTAAGAATAAATTAATTTCTGGAAATCCATGGAAAATAACTCATCTTCACATTACAGTAGGATTTCTTATTGTGCAGTTATATGCTTTGGTTCTTGATTAAGTATATGCACTAGGACTAGTAATGCAAATTAAAGGGGCATTTTGGGTTTAGTATTAATCTACGTATGGTCACTTTAGCTAAGTGGCTCAAAAAGGAACTTTCTGAAATTTAGCCCTAAGTACTACATTGTCATGTCATCATCAACCATGGTGTCAATTAATCAACATTTAGGCCATACTCATGTTAAAGTAGACTTACACTAAGAGTGTGGTGATTAAGAAATTGCATTTTTGTAGCTAGAAGTTTGTCCCTTCAAAAAAAATTCAGTAGCTACCATGTCATACTTAGGAGGACACACATTCATAAATAAATGATTAGTCACTAATGTTTATTTGCTGGGGAACTGCCATAAATTGCCATGCCATGCATTCCACCTTTAATCGAGAAAACCCCATGAAAACCTCGTGCATTCCTTGGTGTTAATGCATATCCATTCCATATAGGGATCGGGACCGAGGAGATCACACCGGACCAGCAAGGAGCTGAAGTGCACTTTGGTGACGACGCTAACTACGATCACACCCAAGGCAAGCCCCGGTGCATAACCCATTTTATCACTCGAGTCCTTTTTCTTTATCACAAGTTAGGAATATTGTATTGTGCATTAAGTGTAGGATTTGGATGGAATACACTTGCATACTCCAGCAATGACCCATGATTAGTATGTTAGTGAGCTTTTCCGTTAGCAAATGCTATGCTGAAACTAGTGGAGTCAACGGTAGGTTAGAGATTCAACTATGGTTCGATTGGTTGATGAACTTGATAAAATTGGAGCACCTATCGTTGCAACTCCGCGAACAAGTATTGAACTGTACCAAGTGCATACCTTTAATATGAGAATTGGTAAACCTAGTAACTTGGGCGCCGTATTGTTAGACGGCCATACTCATCGATCCAGAGGTGATGTGAACAGCACGGTGGTTGCACGGGTTTGAGGACCGCTGGAGAGTGCATGGGTTAAGCCTCGGATACGAAGTACTGTATCACGGGGAGGACGTGTACTCGGGATCGATGGCCCCGGATCGACTTTATAGCAATCTTGTGAACGGTGGCCATACGTGTTCTTAAATGATGCGTATGTCGTGTATTTGGGTTTTCCCTGCAGGATGTAAATCAATTCGAATTGCCGTCCCTCGCGGTTATGAGTACCTCTTGTTCGAGCAGCGGCGATGATATGTTAAGTAGTAAAGTTGTGGTTAAGTTTCTGAAATTTTACTTATGCTATGGATACCTATTGCTATGGTGTATTGCTCTTTAGCTATATTCGTGTCTTAGCAGCTAGCTAAACTCACCGTAGCTGTGTTCCACAATAAACGAAGTAAAATCTTGTTTAAGGAAATTGAAAGTGCAGCATAGAACTAATAGGAGCTTTTTATGCAATTATCAAATAAAACCGGTCAGCCCCCTGCATACTAGGAGTCGGTTTTAGCAAACCGGTTGACGGGTAAGTCTTGCGGAGTATGTTAGATACTCAGTCTTTGCGTTAATGTTGTTTTTCAGGTCTTCCTCAAGCGACCTATTGTGATCGTTGTAATAAGGTTGTGTGGGAAGGCGAGGAGCCTCAGAACTGGACCATCGAATGGGTCCCCAGTTCTCCTAATCTGGATGGGTGAGCCATCGCCATAGGGCCGGCATGGTTCACGTAGGATTAAATGTCGTGTTTTGTCATTTCACCGCTTCCGCAAATTTGTGTAATATGTACTAAGGACATATGTATTCAGACCTGAACTTAATTATATTTCACCTCTGGACTTGTAATGTTATGCACTTAAGTGATGTAATGTTGTAAATGATGAATGTTCATGTGTGAATGCTGTGTATGGTTACTTCATTAACCATCTCCCGAGATGATCCTGTTCGACATACTCTACTTTCGGAGTAGGGTTGTCACAACATCCAAGTCCTGTCTCAGATGCATCACAATACACGTCAAACGGCTTGGTGATGTCTGGCTGAGCCAATACTGGGGCAGTAGTCAATAATGTCTTCAATTTCTGAAATGCTTCTTCACAATCATTGCTCCAATCAAATTTCTTATCCTTTTTCAGCAGCTCGGTGATGGGCTTGGTCAACTGAGAAAAATTAGGAATGAACCTCCGATAGTATCCAGCTAGTCTGAGAAAACTGCAAACTTGATGGACAGTTTTCAGTGGCTTCCAATCTAGCACATCTTGAACCTTGCTTGGGTCTACCGGATACCTTCGGCTAATACTATGCGACCAAGGAATGGCACATGGTCCAACCAAAACTCACACTTGCTGAATTTCACATACAGCTTGTGATCCCGTAGACACTGAAGAACAGTATGAAGATGTTCAACATGTTCTTCCTTGGACTTTGAATAAATAAGAATGTCATCGATGAATACCACCACGAATTTGTGCAGCTCTGGCATTAAGACTGAATTCATGAGATACATGAAATAGGCAAGGGCATTTGTCAATCCAAGAGACATCACTAGATATTCGAATAATCCATATCTTGTAGAGAATGAAGTCTTTGAAATATCTTCTTCTCTAATCTTGATTTGATGATAACCCGACCGAAGGTCAATTTTTGAAAAGACCTTAGCACCAACTAATTGATAAAAAAGAATATCAATACGGGGCAGCGGGTATTTATTCTTGATTGTGACTTCATTGTGAGGGCGATAATCAACAACAAGCCATAGAGATTTGTCCTTCTTCTTCACAAAAATAGCATGACAACCCCAAGGTGAAGTACTTGGGTGAATAAATCCTTTCTCCAGCAACTCATTCAATTGCTTCTTCAATTCAGCTAGCTCATTTGGAGCCATTTTATATGGACGTCGAGATATGGGAGCTGTTCCTGGCTGAAGCTCAATTTTGAATTCCACTTCACGATCAGGTGGAAGACCAGAAATATCTTCAGGAAATACGTCAAGATACTCATAGACAACAGGAATACTCTCAAGTGATAATCCTTCCAAATGATAGAAAACCAGATCCCTCGGTGATGTGGTACCAAGAGAAAAGGTGCCTGGACCATGTAGGGGAGAGTTCAAATGAACGATACAGAGCTCAATATCAAGCATGGCTCTGTGGGTTTTCATCCACATCATGCCAATAATTAGATCAATTTCTTGATTATGGAGCATGATAAAATCAGTGGGGTAGATTTTCTGGTTGATTTCTAGTGGAACTTGGCATACTATTTTATTAGCTAGAATTTGGCCAGCTGGAGAGCAGACAGTATAAGATTGGTTTATAGTGGTAGTGGAAAGATTTTGTTTTTGCACACATGTTTTGCTAATAAAATTATGGGTAGCCCCAGAAACAAAAAGAGTAAGGACAGGCTGGCGGTAAAGTGAAAGCGTACTGGTCAACACGAGGTCTTCTTGAGGAATATCATCAGCACTGGTGTAGTTCACTTGGGCACCATGAAATGGTGCATTCTTGTTCTGCGGCGGGCACTAATTGTTGTTGTTGTTGCGCTAGGGTGTAGTACACTCCCAGGCAAAATGGCCCGTGCGACCACAATTGCAGGACGGGTAGTTGCCTCCATGACTGACAGGCTATGGAGCACGTGCATTCTAACTTCCCTGCTGCTGGTATGGTGCACGGTACTGAGTGTGCTGCTGCTGGTATGGTGCACGAGGCGGGAAGTGCTGCTGCTGCTGGTATGGTGCACGAGGCGGGAAGTGCTGCTGCTGCTGTTGCCTCTAGTGCTGAAACTGCTGCTGCGGGGACGTCTGGTACCGCTGTCCAGATGGTGAGGTGTATACCAGGCGATGCTTCGCCTGTGGGGCAGCAGAGGCACTTGCAGGGGCCTTCCTCTTGCGCTCATCTTCCTCAACTTGGAGCATGGCACTCTCTTGAACAATAGCAGCATCGACCAAGTCATTGTATGTGCCAGTCGTCTACCAGGTCAGACGCTCCTTCAGTGCGGCATTCATGCCACGTAGAAAAGCATAAATCTTCTTTGCCTCAGTGTTGACATACTCAGTGGCATACTGAGAAAGATGGTTGAACGCCTCAGAATACTGGAGGACATTCCTCCCTCCTTCTTTCAGGTCCATGAACTCCTGAAACTTCATCTGCACAAGACCGGCTGGAATCAAATAAGCTCAAAAAGCAGTCTGGAACTCATTCCACTCGAGGCGGTGTCCAGCGGGTAGTGAAGCGATGTAGTTCACCCACCAGGCACCAGCAGGGCCCTGGACTTGCTGGGCGGTGAATAGCACCTTCTGGTGCTCAGTGCAGTCAAGCAGACTGAACTTAGACTCGGTCTGGCAGCCAGTGCTCGACGTCCAGCGGCTCTCTAGCATGCTCGAAAGTTGGCGGATGCGTACCCAGAAAGTCTGAGTAAGTGCACTATCGGGGCTGGTTGTTGTTGTTGCGATTGCCCCCATGTCCAGTGTCACGCCCGGTTTTAAGTACAAAACCAAGTGCTTATCATATGTGTGCCCAGGAACAAGTTTCACACATATCGACAGTAAAGTGAATAACAGTATAACCAATGTCATTATTACAACATATTATTATTACATAAATAATTGTTTTTATAAAGACTATAATGACTCTCTAGATAAATAGCAGCGGAAAACACCATAACACCACAGGCAATCGACTGGGGGCACGCTCGTCTAGTAGTAGTCTTCGTTGATGTAGTCCATATCTCCATCATCTTCTGAGCAGCAGTTTATAGTATAACAACAAAGGTAAATAGCCAGGGTGAGCACATGCCGTACTCAGCAAGTGGGGGAAAGTATGACATGCAAGCTTAATAAAAGAAAGGCTAACATAAGGGTTGATTTGCATAAATGAGCACTACATCTAAGACCATTTGAAAAGCACTCCTACTTACTAGGTGAAAAGTTCCCACCAGTTATCTCATCTGTCCAACACTACAGGTTAAACCACCTGTAGCCAACCATGGGTTAAACCGGCAATGAGAAACCACAATACAAGTTACACCGCCTGTAGCAAACCATGGGTTAAACCGCCCATAAGAAACCACACTACAGGTTACACCGCCTGTAGCAAAACATGGGTTAAACCGCCCATAAGAAACCACACTACAGGTTACACCACCTGTAGCAAACCAATGGTTACACCGCCCAAACCAAACTTGGCTACCTACCAAGTCCACCCATCATCAAGCCACTAATCGTGTGAAAGGTCCATGCCGCTCATGATCGTGAGCACGGCTGTTATAACAGTTTTACACTCTGTAGAGGTTGCACAACTTTACCCACAGGTTGGTGATTTCATCACCCGTCGGTGACTAGAGAGTCTCCATGTTGCCCAAATCACACTACCATAGGTGTGAGGCCAAGAGATCACCACAAGGTCTTTCAGAACACTTCCAATCTTGCAAACAATCCACGTTAAGGTTTCACCGCTGCAGAATTAAACCATTCCGACAGAAGCCCCCTCTGGCGCCGTGGCTAGGAGTAAACCGTCCATCGCCTGTGTCTGAGAGTAAACCCTCCCGTCCTCCTTCCTTGACTGCTCACAGAACTGGGAAGACATCTCGATACTAAACCAGGCCTACCCATATCAGCCCTATGCTTTGTGCGGTTTTCATGGTTACACGTTCCACGAACCTACCCTTGTGATCCCAAGCAGGTACCACCACAAACCCACAGTACTGTACCGAGTACACGTGCATACCCGCACCATCATCATCATCCTCCTGCTTGGATCACCCTAGGTTCCATGTTGCTAAAAAGGATTTCCCATCCCTCATGATTATGTTAAAGTGAACCATTAATCAAGATTAACATTAGACACTTCCATTCCTGACAAAGCGAACTAAGCATGACGTACCCTTACCAATATACTACACCATAACCCAGGCGACAAGGAATAATATGGAACATGATAGTGACACATAGGATTCAATATTAACAAGCATGCATAAAGATAGAGAGAATGTAAAACATAGGTTCAATATGCATCAAGGACACTTGCCTGGTTCCCTTTGCTGCTGCTCAAAGTCTTCAAGATGAAGTTCCCGGAAGTTCTCTAACAGCGGTTCGTCTACTCAACATCACACCGGAAACACAAGCATACAAACACACTAAGAAACAGCACACCACACAGTAACAAAAAGCAAAGGAAACAATACTATGAAAAAGTACGTGATGCTACAATCGCGTGAGCACAAGAATCGCCTCAATCGGAGCTACGAGTAAAAAGTTACGAAGGTTTAAATGTTTAGGGTTAAAATAGTAAAAATAACAAATTAAATGGCCTAAAAGTAATTTTAGAAAAATAAAAGGGTTAAAGTGTAAAATGTACATGTAAAATATAATTTCTGCAAATTTTGAAGGACCAAAATGTAATTTATTAAAAGTACAGGGACTAACTTGTAAAATATCATGGTGAAAATATATTTTGTGTAAGATTTAGGGACCAGAAAGTAATTTTGGAAAAGTTTAGGGGCTTAACCGTAAAATTTACAGGGCCAAAAATATAATTATTTATAAGTTCAGGGACCTAGGTGTAAAATGACTAGCCTAAATATTACTTACAAAAATTTAGGGCTAAAATAAAATTACTAGAAGGTACAGGGTTGTTTTTGTAAAATTACAAGATTAAAATATAATTAAAAATATGTAGAGGGGTGTGTTTATAAAATTTAGGGGCTAAAATATAATTTAGGAAAAGACTAGGGGCTTTTCTATAAAAATACAATGTAGGAAAATAATTATGTAAAAAGTCTGGATTATGAATATAATGTTATAAAGGTTTTGCAAAATTTAAGGATACAATAATAATTAAAATAAAGATCAGGGGCCTAAATATAAGTTGACAGGGTTCTGCATAAAACTAAGGTTGAAAATATAATTTTACAAATGTCAAGGGGCCTAAGTGCAAAACTACCATTTACAGATAATTACACAGAATATATAAAAATAAATAAAAAGTAATTCCCGTGGACTAGGTCCACGGGGCTCGTGAACCACGAGGACACACCGGTCCACGGTCCATGGTGGACCGGCGGCCATTGGAGCCGACCGGAGCTCCGTCGGGAAGAGGTCTGACGCGTGGAAGACAGTGGGGAGGGGCGTATGGGAGGTGGCGCGGGAAGGCGAGCTCACCGACGGTAGTACGGCGGCGAGAGGAGGCCGCAGGTGGCGGGCTTGCGCGGCGGCGGGGAGGCCGAGGCTCGCGGTGGCGGCGCAGGTGCTTGGCGACAGCGGGGCAGAGGGGTGGAGGAAAGGCGGCGCGGGGAGGGGTCCCCCCTATTATAGGGGCACGGGTCCCAGGGTGGCTTGGCGCGCACGCCGAAATAGGAGGCAGCGGTGGCGGCTGGGCGGCGCGTTAGGGTTTCCGGGGGTGAGGGCGCGGGGCTGCGGGGCTGCGTGCGTGCAGGTGGGCCGAGCGGGGGACAGAGGAGGTGAGGCCCAAATCCGAATGAGAGGAGGAGAAGGGGAGAGGAGAGGGGCGGCTGGGCCTAGCAGGCCGAAAGAGAGGGAGAAGGGAGTGGGCCGCGTGGGGTTGTTTCGGCCCAGGCCGGGAGAGGGGAGAGGGAAAGAGAAGAAAGAAGGGAGATGGGCTTCGGTGGGGGTTGAGGCCCAAGCCGAAAAGAGAGGGGGAGAGAAGGGACTTGGCCCAACAGGCTGAAAGGGCTTTCTTTCCTCTCTAATTTCTACGTTTTTCTCCTCCAAAATTCCTAACTAAAGCAAAAGTGCCGATTCCTAATCGATTTTCAAAATAGATTTTTACACAATAAAATCCTAAGTGCAACTAATCAACAAGAATGCAACAAATCAAAGTTTTAAAAAAACTTATATTTAAATGCTTTCTTTAGAAAGTAATTTATTTGCTAATAAATTAATTTATTTAGGAAAATTTTAAAATATCCTAAATTTTGAAAAAAACAGGGTGTTACAAACCTACCCCCCTTAAAAGAAATCTCGTCCCGAGATTTGGACAGGATCGGAAAGAAAGAAGGAAACTAGACTCTCACTTCATTTTGTGCATCCTTGTTCAACCTTTCCTTGTCGCGTGGCAATGCTTTCGCCACATATTCCACTTCTGCTCCAATAGGATGTGTCAACTTGACCGCCTTTCTAGCACAGTCTATGATTGCCTTGTGCTTGGTTAACCAATCCATTTTGAGTATCACATCTATACCCTTGGAATCCAAAACGATGAAACACGTAGTAAAGTCTACCCCCCTTATGCTAACACTTAATTTATGACATCCATGTTCTGCTTTCAATTCCCCTCTAGGTGAACTAACTATCATCTTATTCCTGAGCAAGGTGATGGGGATGTTGTGCTTGGCCACATACTTGGATGATATGAATGAATGTGATGCTCTAGAATCAAACAAAACTATAGTAGGATTTGAGTTTACGAGTAACATACCAAGAACAACGTCCGGAGATCCCTGAGCATCTTCAAGAGCAACCTGGTTGACTCGACCTCTAGCATAGTTCTGCCTGGCTGCTGTCGGGGCAGAGTTTCCATTGTGGTTGGGTGTTGGGGCAACATCTTGGGTCAGAGGTTGGCGCGTCTGCGGATTGGGGCATTGGTTAGCAAAGTGACCTTTTTCTCCACACTTGTAGCAGTGCCTATCGGTTATGGGGGTTTGATTGCCACTCATCCTCTGCTGGGTTTGAGCTGACACGGGAGGAGTCTGAGAGTTGGGACATTGAATCTGGCGTTGAGGGGTAAAGAATCCTTGACCAGTAGGTTGAGTCTTCTGCTGCCCACTTTGCTATCCAGAGCGGAATACAGGTCCACCAGAAGCTGGTCCAATGTGGGGCCTAGTGTTGCTACCCCATTACTGGCCTTGATGCTCTAGCTTGCGCTTGCTATCCATCCTCGACCTTCTATTCTCTAGGACTAGAGCTTTATCCACCATCTCTTGAAAGTTTGCATAGTTTCGAGCCTCAAGTGCGTAGGCAAGGCCATTATTCAACCCATCAAGAAAACAATCACACATCTTCTCATCTGTGTCCACTTCTCCTGGGGCATACATAGATAGCTGGGTGAAGCGAGCAACATACTCACTCGCGGTCATGGATCCCTGCTTCAGATCTTGGAACTCCTTCTTCTTCAGCCTTATTACTCCCTGAGGCACATGGTGAGACATAAAGCTGTTCTGGAACTCATGCCAGTTAATACTATCAGGCTCATCTTGGCCTGCAACATAAGCATCCCACCAATCAGCAGCGGGTCCAACAAGCTGGTGTGCGGCAAACAACACCTTCTCCCTGTTGTTACATTGAGCGACTTCCAGCTTCTTGTTAATAATCTTTAGCTAATCATCTGCATCCATGGGCTCCACCGAATGGGACAATGTTGGGGGCTTGGTCTGTTGGAAGTCTCCAAGCTTGTCTCTAGGTTGAGGAGCAGCTCCTGTGACATTGTTGGACTGTGGCTGCACCAAGGTCTGGTGCATGGTCTGGAGAAGCTGTGTCTGCATAGCCATGAGTTGTTCCATGGAGATCTGCGGGGGTGGCTGGTCCTGTTCCTCATGGTTGTTGTTAATGTTGCGGTTTCCACCTCTTACCATCTGATGTAGTGATGAGGACATCACCATGCTGGATACGCGCATATCATGGCCTTCCCCAAGTTACAAGTCGTCACCAACTCGGTCACCACGTTCGTCTCGGATTCAGCCGACACCCCTTCACGGTTTTGATGATATCTCCCATATCCGACGCCCAAACGAGGCGTTCTTTGATGCGTTGAAAAGGGGACGATGACACCGTCGATTTGGTTCTGGTCCTAGCTCCAGAAGGGTCGTGAGTCATAATATGTCACCATGACAAGGTGCTGTGCCACCTATTTTGGGCCAACTTGGCCATGTATCATGTCGGGCCTTAAGCCCATGTTATGGGCGCCCCCTGGTCGCCCCCAACCCTAGGACGTCTTTGTTTCCTACATAAACTCAGTAGCTGCCGTCTTTTAGTTTTGGGTTTTGTTTAGTTCAGTTTTCCAGAGAGAAACTTGATCGAATTATTGTAACTGTGGTGACAAGTCCTTTTAAAGTAATCCAGGGCCCCTGATCTTGTTCTACACCACTGTGGCGATTAGTCCTTTTGTGTTCAGAGCTTGAACCTTTTCTTGTGATTCGCTTCATCCATATTTGCAATTTCCGATTGCGTGTTTATCCTCTCTTGCTTGTGTTCTCGATTTCGCTTGCAGGAACAATCAAGTTGTGCTTGGTGTAACGGTTGCGGGGTTGGATCATGTCTGATTCAAGACGGGTCGTCGACGTCGAGTTCCCCAAATTCGAGTTTATCCCCTCACCTCTCGGAAGATCGGGCCATATTTACATCATGTAGATCAGGATATGATGAGACAAAATAGGTGGAAGATATAGGTAAAGTACAAGGATATGATAAGGAAAAGCAGGAAAAGAGATGTGAAATAAAAGAGATAGATAAGGAGATAGCCCAAACTACTAATCTTTATTAAAATAAGAGTAAAAGTATAGTATAAGGATGTGGTTGCAAAACAGGCCTTGCATCACATCGGCACTCATTGCAAAAGATTCAAAAACACTCATCACACCAATCAAACTAGCAAACCAACCAAAGGTCATGCAAACACTAAAACTCTCTCGCTACACTATTACATTTATTCGACTCGATATTACTACTCGATACCTATGAAGCGACTCAGGGATAAACTTCCTAATCCTCGTCCTGGTCGGGAATGACGTGAGTTGGTCGGGCACGGCTAGCCGTTCTACGAGGTGGGGAGGAAGGAGTCGCTTCCTTTAGCTCTTCCTCCGAAGGTAGGTCCACGTCATCAGGCAAACATCGCTTGAGCTGGCGAACTGTCTTCATTGCCTCCATGTATTTCTTCTGCCAAAACCCGAGTTCCTCCGTGGTTGAATCCAACTCCCTGGAGATGACCGTGGTAAGAGTGACTTGCTTCTTGATCTTCGTGTGTCCATGTCCAGGTACGGGCTCCATGTGAATATAGATGGATCCCCTTGCACGCTGAGGGAAATAAGCATACTCTGTATCCTCACAATACTAGCGATAACGGGAGTGAATGACCATGCAAGCTTGACGAGCGGCATCACGAATCCCAGCGGATAAAGTCCTTCGTGGAGCAATGGCCTCATGAATCCTTTCCACCTCAAAAGTTCCTCTGAGCGGTCGCGGGGCAAAAATGTGAACTTCAACCTTCCATGTAGGCTCGGAACCTTCATAGGTTACTTGGGTACCACAATACTCTGGTTGCTTCTCGTAACCTAACTGTTGTAGCATCTCCCAAAGCATGTGAGGTAACCTTCCAGCATTATTTCCCGCATCCTTGAAGAGTCGAGTGTCACGATAAGGTGGTGGACTCGGTGGTGGCACCATCTCTTATCCAACCTCTTCTATCCCAAACTTTTCTTTCGATCCCAGTGGAACAAGCTCTGGTAAAGGCCAAACACGTGGGTAAAAATCACATTTGTGGCACGTCTTCTTGGTACAGGCCATCTAAGAAATTTTGAATAGGAGAGATGAATTAGTAAAAGGGTTTTGTAAGCTGAACGGTAAAACAAGACCAACAACAGAGTGAATAAACAAGACTATAATTTTAAACCTTAGAGTTTTGAAATTAGTTTTTAATTTGTAAAATAGACCTTAGAACACGACCACTCTATCTAAGCTAGCGTCCTACGGTCGACACGGCTCTGATACCACTTCTGTCACACCCGGTTTTAAGGACAAAACCAAGTGCTTATCATATGTGTGCCTAGGAACAACTTTCACACATATCGACAGTAAAGTGAATAACAGTGTAACCAATGTCATTATTACAACATACCATTATTACACAAATAATTGTCTTTATAAAGACTATAATGACTCTCTAGATAAATAGCAGCGGAAAACACCATAACACCACAGGCAATCGACCGGGGGCACGCTCGTCTAGTAGTCATCTTCGTCGATGTACTCCATATCTCCATCATCTTCTGAGCAGCAGTTTATAGTATAACAACAAAGGGAAATAGCAAGGGTGAGCACATGCCGTACTCAGCAAGTGGGGGAAAGTATGACATGCAAGCTTAATAAAAGAAAGGCTAACATAAGGGTTGATTTGCATAAATGAGCACTACATCTAAGACCATTTGAAAAGCACTCCTACTTACTAGGTGAAAAGTTCCCACCAGTTATCTCATCTGTCCAACACTACAGGTTAAACCACTTGTAGCCAACCATGGGTTAAACCGCCCATGATAAACGACAATACAGGTTACACCACCTGTAGCAAACCATGGGTTAAACCACCCATGAGAAACCACACTATAGGTTACACCGCCTGTAGAAAAACATGGGTTAAACCGCCCATAAGAAACCACACTACAGGTTACACCACCTGTGGCAAACCAATGGTTACACCGCCTAAACCAAACTTGGCTACCTACCATGTCCACCCATCATCAAGCCACTAATCGTGTGAAAGGTCCATGCCGCTCGTGACCGTGAGCACGGCTGTTATAACAGTTTTACACTCTGCAGAGGTTGCACAACATTACCCACAGGTTGGTGATTTCATCACCCGTCGGTGACTAGAGAGTCTCCATGTTGCCCAAATCACACTACTATAGGTGTGAGGCCAAGAGATCACCACAATGTCTTTTAGAGCGCTTCCCAGCTTGGAAACAATCCACGCAAAGGTTTCACCGCTGTGGAATTAAACCGTTCCTACAGAAGTCCCTCTGGCGCCGTGGCTAGGAGTAAACCGTCCATCGCCTGAGTCCGAGAGTAAACCCTCCCGTCCTCCTTCCTCGACTGCTCACAGAACTGGGAAGACATCTCGATACTAAACCAGGCCTACCCATATTAGCCATTTGCTTTGTGCGGTTTTCATGGTTACACGTTCCACGAACCTACCCTTGTGATCCCAAGCAGGTACCACCACAAACCCACAGTACTGTATCGAGTACACGTGCATACCCGCACCATCATCATCATCCTCCTGCTTGGATCACCCTAGGTTCCGTGTTGCTAAAAATGATTTCCCATCCCTCATGATTATGTTAAAGTGAACCATTAATCAAGATTAACATTAGACACTTCCATTCCCGACAAAGCGAACTAAGCATGACGTACCCTTACTAATATACTACACCATAACCCAGGCGACAAGGAATAATATGGAACATGATAGTGACACATAGGATTCAATATTAACAAGCATGCATAAAGATAGAGAGAATGTAAAACATAGGTTCAATATGCATCAAGGACACTTGCCTGGTTCCCTTTGCTACTGCTCGAAGTCTTCAAGATGAAGTTCCCGGAAGTTCTCTAACTGCGGTTCATCTACTCAACATCACACCGGAAACACAAGCATACAAACATACTAAGAAACAACACACCACACAGTAACAAAAAGAAAAGGAAACAATACTATGAAAAAGTTCGTGTTGCTACGATCGCGTGAGCGCAAGAATCGCCTCAATCGGAGCTACGAGTAAAAAGTTACGAAGGTTTAAAGGTTTAGGGTTAAAATAGTAAAAATAACAAATTAAATGGCCTAAAAGTAATTTTAGAAAAATAAAAGGGTTAAAGTGTAAAATGTACATGTAAAATATAATTTATGCAAATTTTTAAGGACCAAAATATAATTTATAAAAAGTATAGGGACTAACTTGTAAAATATCATGGTGAAAATATATTTTGTGTAAGATTTAGGGACTAGAAAGTAATTTTGGAAATGTTTAGGGGCTTAACTGTAAAATTTATAGGGCCAATAATATAATTATTTATAAGTTCCGGGACCTAGGTGTAAAATGACCAGCCTAAATATTACTTACAAAAATTTAGGGCTAAAATAAAATTACTAGAAGGTACAGGGTTGTTTTTATAAAATCACAAGATTAAAATATAATTAAAAATATGTACAGGGGTGTTTTAATAAAATTTAGGGGCTAAAATATAATTTAGGAAAAGGCTAGGGGCTTTTTTGTAAAAATACAGTGCAGGAAAATAATTATGTAAAAAGTCTGGATTATGAATATAATGTTATAAAGGTTTTGCAAAATTTAAGGATATAATAATAATTAAAATAAAGATCAGGGGCCTAAATATAAGTTGACAGGGTTCTGCATAAAACTGAGGTTGAAAATATAATTTTACAAATGTCAAGGGGCCTAAGTGCAAAACTACCATTTCCAGATAATTACACAGAATATATAAAAAAAATAAAAAGTAATTCTCGTGGACTAGGTCCACGGGGCTCATGAACCACGAGGACACACCGGTCCACGGTCCATGGTGGACCGGCGGCCATTGGAGCCGACCGGAGCTCCGCTGGGAAGAGCTCCGGCGCGTGGAAGACAACGGAGAGGGGCGCATGGGAGGCGGTGTAGGAAGGTGAGCTCACCGACGGTAGTACGGCGGCGCGAGGAAGCCGGAGGCGGCGGGCTTGCGCGGCGGCGGGGAGGCCGGGGCTCGCGGTGGCGGCACGGGTGCTTGGCGACAGCGGGGGAGAGGGGTGGGGGAAAGGCGGCGGGGAGGGGTCCCCCCCTATTTATAGGGGCGCGGGTCCCGGGGCGGCTTGGCGCGCACACCGAGATGGGAGGCAGCGACGGCGGCTGGGCGGCGCATTAGGGTTTCCGGGGGTGAGGGCGCGGGGCTGTGGGGCGAGCTAGGCCGGGGTGCCACGCGCGGCGGGTGGGCCGAGCGGGGGAGAGAGGAGGTGAGGCCCACATCCGAATGAGAGGAGGAGAAGGGGAGAGGGGAGGGGCGGCTGGGCCTAGCAGGCCGAAAGAGAGGGAGAAGGGAGTGGGCCGCGTGGGGTTGTTTCGGCCTAGGCCAGGAGAGGGGAGAGGGAAAGAGAAGAAAGAAGGGAGATGGGCTTCGGTGGGGGTTGAGGCCCAAGCCGAAAAGAGAGGGGGAGAGAAGGGACTTGGCCCAACAGGTTGAAAGGGCTTTCTTTCCTCTCTCTTTTCTATGTTTTTCTCCTCCAAAATTCCTAACTAAAGCAAAAGTGCCGATTCCTAATCAATTTTCAAAATAGATTTTTACACAATAAAATCCTAAGTGCAACTAATCAACAAGAATGCAACAAATCAAAGTTTTAAAAAAACTTATATTTAAATGCTTTCTTTAGAAAGTAATTTATTTGCTAATAAATTAATTTATTTAGGAAAATTTTAAAATATCCTAAATTTTGAAAAAAACAGGGTGTTACATCCAGCCAAGTGGGACGTGATATCAACCAATCGGCGGAGAAACTCGGAGTCGTTCTGCTGTCGGTTGAGTGCGGCAGCCAAAACATCTGCCAGTGAAGGCTGATCATTAGCTCCCTGCTGAGAGCTCTTAGGATCATCCAGATTTCGAGTTTGCACCATACAGCAATTTACACACTACACATTAGTCATTTCTCAATATTTTCAATAAGATATATGTCTAAAAACTTGCAAGGGTGCTCTAAGGATTTAGGAAATGACAACCATTTTCACAAATTAAAGTTGGGTACATGGTTGTTAAAAGGATAACATCATACTAATTAATCCATACGTGTATCAACGCCTAATTGTATTGCGGACACGCTATGGAACAAACACGACCAACTCATCTACTCTTGGTCTATGACTATCGGCTCGTTGGGTTTTGGCGGTCCCAACGGTTCTTCTAGCTCTCCTGGCTCCATCATCTCTACATCAACATTATTCGCGTGTCCCGTTTCTTCATCTACCTGCTCTCCATACTCCATGGGGATCTTATCCCAGTTATCTCTGATGGGGAGGTGGGTAGCTTTGAAAGCGTCAAATTCAACCTGAAGCTCCTGCAAATCAGACTCCATTATGTCTGCATCTCAAATAGCTTGGTCACGCTCATCGATGATCATATCCATCTCTTCATTCTTCGCTTGGATTTGCTGGTTTAATTCTGAAATCTCCAGAATCTTGGCTTGCTTTTCTGTTTCAGAAAGCCGAAGTGCGGCCCAAAACATATCCAGCTGATGGTACAAGTCCTTGCATATGGAAAACAAGGAAAGTCCGTAATACTCCATCAGATGCACCACTGGGTGATAGAGGGGATGGTTTTGGTCAAAGATGAAATCCAGGCGTCGGTTCCACTCAAAATCCTCTAGGTCATTAATTGGAAATAAAGTGACCGGGGTTCCGGTGATTTCCTGTTTGCGGATCTCACAAAATAGAGTGAGGGCTCTGAAGGCAGCAACACTACAAGTACTGCGTAGGTCTACTCCAGAGGCGCTGATAGTCCATGATTCCCACGCTAGTAGAATAGAGTAATTGGCAGGGATGGCGACATGGACCACACAGGAAGTGGTACCATTCTCCTCAGTGGCCTTTCCAACATAGGTGGGAGGGATATCATGTCCATAACCCTGAAGGATACCCCAAAACAGCTGAGTCATCCCAGGGATGTCCAGACCGTCGGTGATCTCCCAACCTAGTGGGGCTTGGAAATTGTTTTTAGCCATCGACAAGGGTGAAATCTGAATGAGTCAAATTTTCCTTAAAGTAAGGTGCATTTCATGTACAACATCATGAAATACAAAAACAAATTCTAGTTCACATTTTCCAGCCTCAAGGGGCAATAACATGGAGATGGGTTTTTAAAACAGATTCGGTCTTGACTGTGCAGCAGTCAGAAAAATCAGTATTTTGTCCAGAAAACAAAATCCTCAGAACTAGTACTTGGCACCATGTTACAGTGGACTTTCATAGATTTCCAGATTGTATTTGTACTCCCAAAAATTCCGAGTAAAACTGGACTTATGATTTTTATAAGTCTAGGTTGACAGATTTAATTTCTAGATGACAGAGTCCTAGTATTTCGGCTCTACTGGACAGAGAAAAATTTATTAGAGGCTGGGTCCTACTGGGAATGAAAATAGACTTCTAGGGCTTTCTAGAATGGGTTCAAACACCTCTAAATTCTGAGTGGAACTCCAGTTATGAATTTTGCAAGTTCAGTGATGTGTTGAAAACAGGAAGTTGACAGATTGTTATTAACTTAACAATTGGACTTAAGAGTTGAAATTTTATGCTCAACAACTTGTAGATTTTTATTCAGAGGTGGGTGAGTAAGGAGAGAACAAAATTTTAGTTAAGTTATTAGGAAAGCATGATGCAAAAAATTCAATTTATTTACCTATCGTTCCTCACAACACATACCTATATTGCCGGTACTTAGCGGCACGAAAATCTGGTGATGACCCGCACTCATCACGTAAGTCAACTAAGTGTTGTACTAACGGCATTAGTGTACCTACAGAAAACTCATTGCATAAACATTACTTTAAATTAAAAGAAACTACAAAAATAAGGTCTATGAAAATAAGGGTAATTCTACAACAGTTCATGAAACGAACCGCCTTGTGAAACCACGGTCCTCGCAAGCGAACCAATGCTCATAAACCTACCATGATGAGAATTACTAAGAAAAAGTTGGCACAGTTTATGGAATAAACCGTCTCGCGAAACCATAGCCCTCGCGAGTGAACTCTACGCTCCGACACTTGTCAAGGAGCCAAAATGAAAAAAATGTTGGCAACGATTCATGGAAGGAATCATCCCACAAAGCCACAGTCCTTGCGAGCGAACTTTAAATGCGAAAAGAAAAACCAAATAAAAGCCATCTCAAGCATAATCCGTTAGCATTGTCACCAACCCTAATAACTACTAGGGGAAATATGTAACATCGTAGTTTTTGAAAAGGCGTTTTAATTGTTGTATTATCATGGACCATGGCTCTGATACCAGCTGAGGCGCCCCTTCCTAGAGGATCGAGGTCCCGAAGGTGCTAATAACACAGACACTTGATAATACAACAATGATCCAAATTTAAGTTAATTTATTACATCAAAGTGCAGCGGAAATACAAGTTCAATGAGATTTTGAAAACAGCGGAAGCAAAATAACGATAACATCTACGAGCTCGATTATACTGCATAGTGATGATTCATGCCCGAGGAACCATCACTCTAGCAACACAGAACAGTCATTGTGGTGGCAGGTCAGACTCCCAGTGGGCAGTCCAACCCACAGGGACCTGCACGTCCCAAGGAAACATATCTATAGGAAATTCTATCTCTTCAGTACCTGAAAACCACAAAGGCACAAAGCCTGAGTACTAATTACTCAGCAAGACTTACCCGTCAAACACCTAGACATGCATTGGCTCTAATAGGATGGCTTGTTGAGAAGACTCGCACTAAGCAACCTATTAGTTCTATCAAGTTATATTTTCCCAATTTAATTGGGTAGAGCAGAAATGTAACTTTAGTGAAGCATCATAAGGTAATAAAATAGTACATAAAGTAAATACAACAATAGAGCAATAATAATAATCAGCAATAACCAACATAATCCATTCCATAATATCAGGTGCAACTACGTGATTGGCGCGGTGACCAAGCGGTACTCATTACTGCGAGGGACAGCAATTGCAATTGATTTACACCAGATGGGAAAACCCGAATAACACGACTCACATGCACCAACTAAGGTCGTATACGGCAACCTTTCGCAAAAAACACCTACACCCTCACCCGGATCCAGTGACGTCGAGTGGGCATGCCGTCTTGCCAGCAGTACTTCGCCCACTCCAGCAGCCGAGGCGTCAAAAGACCAACACACCATAGCCGGGTTCCAATGCAAATATTTAATTCTTTACTAGTGCCCATAAACTAACATGCATTCGGTACTGTTCAAAACTTGATCAAGGGGCCGACCACGGACGGGTCCTAGGGTCGGCAAAGCCGGGCTACCGCAGTCAACACCCATGTGTTGCTGCAAACCTATACATGCATAATCCCTGCCCAGCCATACATCAAAAGTAAATTTCTTTTATAAGTTCAAATTAGTGAACACGTCTATTCCATAGTAATAATTTCTACCGAAACTATTAATTATTAAGCATAGCAGTTCAGTACCGAGCCTACCAAGTTTCTATTAATAGCAACATAGGTCATTCGGGGTAACATGCAAGGTGGGTTCCAATCAACTCCTATGACCTAATGCAACAATTCAACATAGACACTAGTAGTGATATAAACTAGCAAATCTTGTAAAGAGGCAAATGTGAACTGGGGCTTGCCGGAGGCCTCGCCGTAGGGTGCTACGGTCGCTGGAAGCTCGCCACGAAAGAAGGGGAATGGTGCGTGCGGCAAGGCGAGGAGGCTAGCGTGGTTCGTGAAGTTGGGAACTCACCGGAGATGGGTCGACATCAAGCTGCGGCGAAGAAGAGAGTCCGACAACGTCGCATTTTACCTAGGGAACACCAAATCATGCATGGCTTGCTCCTACAGCATCACGAGGGTGCGGTGATTGCCGGCATCTTGTCGTCGTCCATCGAAGAGGCTCGGAAGTTGGTGATCACCGTGGAGGCGGCTCCGTTTTACCGACGTAGAGGAGTTCGGCCGGGGAAAAGAGTAACGCCGGTGTCCTTGCGTAAGGGATCAAGGTGGCGAGAGGTTAGATATAGTCAGAAAGGGGTTGCTCAAAATTGACTTGGTTTAATGGGAAAGATGCATAGGGGCTTGCTTGGGGTGTTAGAGGGAGGTGAGGCGCGCAGCTTGTAGGAACCGTTTGGGATCGAGGAGGCTCGGGAGTGATGGTTTGCGAGCTCGAGCTTGGTTCTAATGGTGGAACCCAGGGAATGGCGGAAATTTTTGCAGAGGAGGGTGGGTTTTATAGGCTGAGGAGGTTGGGGAGGGTGGCCTGGGTTTTGCAGAGGGTTCACGCATCCTTGGCGTGTGGCTTGGGGAAATCAGGGGCGGCCTGACTACGCGGGAGCAGTGCGGCTTGCTTTCGGCCATGGTAGGTATTGGGTAGAGGGAAAGTGACTCGCGCGCTCGGCTGGTAGCAGCGTGCGGTGAGGAGGAGGGCAGGGTGAGGTGACTGGATGTGGTCGCGTGGGCGGAACTAGCTAGGCACATGGGAACCAGTCGGGAATCACGGAGCGCAACAGTGGCAGGCTGCATCGGCTTTGTGCAGTGAAAGCAACTTGTCGTGCGACGACTAGTGGCGCGCGGGCGGTCGAGTGGACAACAACGAGGAGACGACGACTTGGCGCGCAGCTTTGCAGTGTGTCGGAGCGAGCGGAGCGGTCGGGCGTGGAGAAGTAGGTCGGCTTAGAGGCATCGCATCAGCGTCGGGCAGAGCAAGAGCGACTCGCCTTGGTGGCGGCTTGTCACACCCGGTTCCAACAACCGAAACCGAATGCATCTGTATGCGTGCCCAGGATCAAGTTTTCACGCACACAGGACAATTATTGTGACAAAAGAACAATATCTTTACTAAGTCGATAACATTATTACAAAGGTGACTCGTAGGTCAAAAGAAAATGATTACATTGCAGTGGAATAAACTAAGCGTCGGCGTCCTTCAGCTCCCACAGGAAGTCGACCGGGAGACCACATGCCTAGACTCCTCCGTCGTGTTCGTCATTGTACCATCCTTCTCCTATAGCGGAGCAGCAATGTGGTATATAGCAAGGGTGAGTACGTGTCGTACTCAGCAAGTGGGGGAAAAGATGACATGGGGCTATAGACAAAGAAGGCTTATAGGGGTTTATTGCATGAGCTTTTAATTAACCTAAGCATCCTATTTACTAAGTGGGGTCATCCCAACCATAAATCCACAGGGTGCTATCAAACAAGTCTAATCCTATCGACCAACTAACCATTCCAAACCATTCCAACCCATAACTGACTAATCGTGTGAGGATTCTAGGCCACTCTTGACCGTGAGCTCGGCTGTCATGACAGTTTGATACTCTGTAGAGTTTGTACCACTTTACCCACAAGTCGTGATTTCGTCCCCTGTTACCAGGTGGACTAGGGTGTCCATGTTGCCATGCCGGCCAAGCACTAGCACACTTCCTTTGGTGTGCGGCTAGGAGATCACTATGAGGCTTTTGCAAAGGGTCTCCCAGTACATGCTAGCCACTAAGGTTCCACTCCCGTCCATAAGTGATAGCCCATCACCAAGCAGATCATCACCCCAGGAGCCCCCTCTTGAGCCATTCGAATACAATGACAGTCCTCTCGACTTCCATTCCCCGCTCCACCAAATGCTGCAACGACACTAGGAGAACTCCTAATTAATCAGCCAAGCTGTCCCATAGCGGCCTTGTGATGGTACTGTTATCCTGGGTCATCGCTCCAAGAATCAGTTCCTAGGATCTACAACAAGCATACCACCACACAACATGTGCCAACGGCACCACATTCATTCCATCCAGCTTGTTGAGATCCCTATGTCCATGTTGCTAAAAGAATTACCAACCATTCCCCATGTGATATTGTTCATTAATCAATGTTAAATTAGACCCAACCACCCAATAAGCAACTAAGCATGTCTACCCATTGATAACTAGAACTCTAGTTCAAGGCGACAAGGACAAGATAAAACAATACTAGTAAACCCTGACAATAGGTACCCATCCATTTGACACAAGCATGCAAATATAAAGTAATCATTCATAATCAGATCAAAATGCATCAAGGACACTTGCCTTCATCTTGTGTTTGTTGCTGCTCAACCACTTCAAACTCCTGGTCTTGAAGGTCCTCGTACGATGATCCTTGCATGTGTTCGTCTTTACGCTTGACAATATCAACACAATCAATTGCATACAAAATCAATACACAGCCATGCAACAGTGGGAAAATAATATACGAATGCCATGAATTCATAGGTTATGCTCATATGATCGATTTGGCGCAAGGATCAACTAATTTGGAGTTATGAATCGAAAAATATGCAAGGTTTATGTTGGACTGTGGCTGCATAGATAGTGCAAAACCTGATGGCGCGTTCCTAATGATTGGCTCTGGTTCTTAAGGAATATTTGGAACATAATTATTTCTAGTGATGTGGGACATGTGAAACGCAAGGTGAATTGGATTAGAAATCACCTATACTGGAGATCGGTTGGCTGCATCATGGGGAGGTCATACAGCAGCAGATCGAGAACAGATCGCGTTCCTGGTCACACCATGGCCGTTCTACGGGTACCCTCTGGTGGAGATGATCACAAGACCCTGGAACACAAGTAGGAGTATCGTTTTCATCAGTACCATCTCTGGATTTGGCGAAAATGGGATGGATTTACCGCCACGCGTGCTGGTTTCGCCCAGATCAAAGAGCAGCTGCCATTGCGATGCAGATCTCGGAGGCATCCTATGTGACATGAATTGCGGCGTGCGTGAGGCCAGAGGGCAGCGGGAGGGGGCCGGTGATGGGACGCGACCTCGTGGCAGAGCGGCGAGTGCGGAGCCGAGTCCCGAGGGCTGCAGGTGTGTAGGCGAATCGCGCAGGCGCACGGGAGTGCAGCAGCGAGTGAGGGCGCGCGCACAGGAGAGGCGACGGGAGGAAGAAGACAGGGAATATAAAATATTCCCTAGGGACCCTCAGCTTTTGAATTGTTTACAAAAAGACCCTTGGTTCTATAGAACTTCAATTTAAAATAGCTCCAAAGGTCAAATTGAGCTGAAATTTTATATTGAGGCTTTTCAGAATATGGAGAATTTATTAGTGAAGTCTAACTAGCTAGAAAACAATTTCTTTAATATGAATTAATAATTAAAGTGAAATCATTTCTAGGTTTAATTCATTTATTTGATGGGTTTTTTAATGGAATAAAATTCTGATTTTTGGCTCAAAATTCTATTTTATTACTTTCATAATTTTGATGTAATTATTTGGCCTATGTTTTATGGAAAGTTTTATTTGCTTATGTTAACTTAGGGAAATCCAAATTTTTAACTTGCTCTCATTATTTCATACTTTTCCTTGAGTTCAATTTAAAGCTTAGCATGCTAGTCAAATAAAAGGAGACACCTGGGTGTCACAGGGGTGACCAGGGGGGCGCCCACAACATGGGCTTAAGGACCGACACGATACAAGGCCAAGTTGGCCCAAAATAGGTGCCTTGTCATGGTCACACAGTATGACTCATGACCCTTCTGGAGCTAGGATTGGAAACAAAATGATGACATCGTCGTCCCCTTTCCAACGCATCAAAGAACGCCTCATTTGGACATCAGATGTGGGAGATATCATCAAAACCGTGAAGGGGTGTCGGCTGAATCCGAGACAAATGCGTCAACCGAGTTGGTGATGACTAGTAACTTGGGGAAGGCCATGATATGTGTGTATCCACCATGGTGATGTCCTCATCAGATAGAGGGACAGAGAGAGAGAGAGAGAGAGAGAGAGAGAGAGAGATGACATTCATTCATCAGTGTGGATTTGTGTACATATCGATCGAGGGCATTGTTGGCACTCCCCAAGTTCCCCTTTTATATGTGAATATTACCCTAATTGGAGCATAATTGATACTAATTTAGGCCCTTTACCTATGATATTGCCTATATATTCGTATATGCGTTGTTTTGGTCCTTTATTACAGAAACAAGTAAAATTTGTGATTAAAGTGATGCTGAAGAGGTAGAGGGTAAACTCGAATATGAAGACACGGCGTCGACGAGCCAGCTTGAATCAGACATGATCGAACCCCACAACCATTACACCAAGCACAACTAAATTGTTCCTGCAAGCGAATCGAGAACACAAGTAAGAAAGGATAAACACATAATCTGAAATTGCAAATATGGATGAAGCAAATCAGGAAGGAAAGGTTCAAGCTCTGATCGCCAAAGGACTAATCGCAACAGTGGTATAGAACAAGAACAGGGGCCCTGGATTACTATAAAAGGACTTGTCGCCACAGTTAAAATAAATCGATCAAGTTTCTCTCTAGAAAACTGAACTAAACAAAACCCAAGACTAAAAGATGGCAGCTACTGAGTTTGTAAAGGAACCAGGGCCGTCCTAGGGTTGGGGGTTACAGGGGGGCACCCACAACATGGGCTTAAGGCCCGACACGATATAAGGCCAAGTTGGCCAAAAATAGGTGGCACAGCACCTTGTCATGGTCGCACAACATTTCTCATGACCCTTCTGGAGCTAGGACCAGAAACAAAATGATGGCATCATCGTCCCCTTTTCAACGCATCAAAGAACGCCTCGTTTGGACGTCGGATGTAGGAGATATCATCAAAACCGTGAAGGGGTGTCAGCGGAATCCGAGATGAACGCGGCAACCTAGTTGGTGATGACTTGTAACTTGGGGAAGGCCATGATATGTGCGTATCCAGCATGGTGATGTCCTCATCAGAAAGAGAGAGAGAGATGACATTCATTCATTAGTGTGGATTTGTGTACATACCGATAGAGGGCATTGTTGGCACTCCCCAAGTGCCCCTATTATATGTGAATATTACCCTAATTAGAGCATAATTGATACTAATTTGGGTCATTTACCTATATGCGTTGTTTTGGAGCTTTATTGTAGAAATAGGTAAAATTGGTGATTAAAGTGATGCTGGAGAGGTAGGGGGTAAACTCAATTATGGCGACGCGGCGTCGATAAGCCGGCTTGAATCAGACATGATCCAACCCCACAAGCATTACACCAAGCACAACTCAATTGTTCCTGCAAGCGAATCGAGAACACAAGCAAGAAAGGATAAACACGCAATCCAAAATTGGAAATATGGAAGAAGCAAATCACGAAGGAATGGTTCAAGCTCTGATCACAAAAGGACTAATCGCCACAGTGGTGTAGAACAAGAACAGGGTCCCTGGATTACTGTAAAAGGACTTGTCACCACAGTTACAATAAATCGATCAAGTTTCTCTCTAGAAAACTAAACTAAACAAAACCCAAGACTAAAAGACGGCGTCTACTGAGTTTATGAAGGAACGAAGGGCTCTAGAGTTTGGGGTCACCAGGGGGGTGCCCACAACATGGGCTTAAGGCCCGTCACGATACAAGGCCAAGTTGGTCCAAAATAGGTGGCGCAACACCTTGTCATGGTCACACAGAATGACTCACGACCCTTCTAGAGCTAGGACCAGAATCAAAATGGCGGCATCGTCATCCCCATTCCAACGCAACAAAGAAAGTCTCGTTTGGACGTCGGATGTGGGAGATATCATCAAAACCATGAAGGGTGTTGACACTTCTTAACGTCGCACCGGAAATATTACTATCCCCGGCAACGGCGCCAGAAATGCTTGTTGACACTTGCTAGGTCAAACCAAATAAACACTACTAGCAAGGAATGCTAGAATGCCTACTGGTAAATATCCGCAAGCGCACGGATAACTCCGTTGTAGCACTTCAGTAAAGGATTGCTCCAGGCCGCGCCTATGGGCTCTTTCTCAATTTGCCGAAAGTTGAGAATTTCCATACGTAGGGAAGCAATACAGGATAGTGGAAAAAATGCAAGACAAAATTTATCCCACAATTTAATCCAATCCCCGTTCACTTTTCCTGCTGTATAGGTGTACCATTGTTTTGCAGTCTCATTGAGAGAGAAAGGAAACAATTTCCACTTTAGCGTATTATGTGACATGCCATGGATTGCAAGACATGAACACAATTGCTCAAACTCTCGCAAATGGTGATAAGGATTTTCAAAAAAAAATTCCCGAGAAAGAAAGTTCCCGAACCAAAGAAATCAAATCGGGACGGAGTTCATAACCTTGCGCAACAACGGGTTGCGACGATTGTGGTGGTTCTATGAACTCGCCCTTCGGACCGGATAAAGATTGGAGAGAAATTGGGTCCATGAAAAAAAAGAAAAGAGATTTTTGATATTTTTTTTAGAATAAGGATACAAATACGACGTGAATCTTCGATCTCAAAGAAAACACACAACCGTTCCCCGGCAACGGCGCCAGAAATGCTTGTTGACACTTCTTAACGTCGCACCGGAAATATTACTATCCCCAACAACGGCGCTAGAAATGCTTGTTGACACTTGCTAGGTCAAACCAAATAAACACTGCTAGCAAGGAATGCTAGAATGCCTACTGGTAAATATCCACAAGCGCACGGATAACTCCGTTGTAGCACTTCACCAAAGGATTGCTCTAATGGCTGTCAATTTATAGTTCTCCCAAAGGAACGGTGTGCGAGTTCTTAGATAACTAGGCTTAAACCAAGGATCACCCAAACACACTACTAGGCAGATAGGTTAGAGAGGATATAATTGGGCTAAGACTCCTTAAGGCAAGCAAGAACACACACCCAAGTGCTTACTTTGGCCGCCGGCTTACCCCTATATACACAGGCGACTCCGGCCAAGAGGCTATGACGCAAACACACATGGAGGGATGCTAATACCGGATGGGGCTGTCACTACCCGCGCGGCCCCCTCTCGTCCGTGGATTACGTGACAAACAATGGCAACAATAGACCTGGACACCACGCCTAAGTCGTACATCGCTATTCTACTAACAACAACGAGAATAGAATAATCTTATGGAAGAACACCGAGCTCATAAGCAAATGGAAGATGATACCTTACTCTCCCGCTGAATATCTTGACTCAATATATATCACGACCGCTCACTATGATGGGCAATCGGCCGTAGAGGTACAATATCCGCGTAGGGGTACAAGTGGGAAGGAAGAGCACTCTAAGTGGTCTTCCCCCACACTATTCTATTCTCACTCTCTTCCTAGTCTAAATATTTACAAGTGGAGCACTAGCCTAGGGAGGAACCCTTCCTCTAATGTGAAATGTGAATGGTGGAGTGGCTGATGATTTTGGAGGTGCCCCTCCCCTTCTTTTATAGTGTTTTGAGGCGGTTCCAGGGGTGTGGTAAGTATGGAAGGTTTCCTGAGGCGGTGGAGAACATCGGTGGGAGTCAGCGACTCAAGGGGCAGGCCAGTGGGCTCACCCCTAGTCGGCCGACCAGGGAGGTCGGCCGACCAGGCCTGGTGGCCACTGGGCCTGGGCCTAGGTTGGTTCCCTCCTGTGGGCTTCCTCGTCCCTGGGGTGGAGTGCCCGTGGATAATTCATCTCTGTTCAGGAGTTGTGGGCCTTTTTCTCCATATGGCAAGGGTGGACTTTTGTCAATGTGTGTACTTTGCCATTTTGCCCCTTGGTGTACCCCAAAATAGTGCTTATTTCACCTGCATACAAATATTCACCAACACTTGTGGAAATGGTTAGTTCAAAGCCCTACTTCTATGTTGGTGTGTTAATTTTATCCAATTATTGCAAGGAGTTGACGGTATAAAAATGGGTGTTAAGGACCGTCAACAAGCTCCCCCACACTTAGCCCTTTACTCATCCCGAGTGAAGGCATAGTACTAGGGTGGATCATGAGGTTCTTCGAAAGAGTAAGCACAAGAGTTATTTCCAGTCATACCTGCACAAGTGAACTATGTGGAGTGGCTATCATGTACTCTTGGATGATTGATGGATGGAACGGTCAAGGATCTAGTCATCTTGGCTCTTTTTATCAAACACAAGGGGTTTTTATTATTTTCGAAAAGAAATGTAGCAATGCTCCGCCTTTGATTCTCTCGATCACTCAAAGTGTGTATCTCCTTACCAAGGAAATTTTGAATTTCATGCCCTTTCTTTGTCATTCCTACCTCTACAAGGCTATTTTGTGGGGCTCTAGGTAGGGATAAAGAAGCATACTTGTTTTCATATATTGCTAAGGCAAAATATTGGATCCTAAGAAGTATCAAACCATTCATCTCTTGCACATTTATTTTGCTCAAGAGAGAATAGTGAGATCTTCATAAGGGTCAAAAAATTTTGACAAAGCGCAATGTCAACAAGCAGCATTTGAGTGGGGTTTCATTTGACAAAGTGTATAAATATGGCTGTGGTAGGAGTAAACATTATCAAAGAGGAGCATGTGCTACAAGATATTTTTGTATTTTTGAAAAAGAAGTTAAATTCCCCAAGTGATTGAATAAAAGAGTTAGAATCATTTCGCCTAACTATATCACATCCAACAATAATCTAGAGAGCATGCTGGTCCTTAATGAAACTTTTGTTCACAAGATAAGGTCTGGACTAGGAATAAAACTTGTGCAAACAAATTCAAATTTCAACATGATTGCAAATTTTAATTTCAATTTATCCATGAGAGAGTGAGATAATACTGGTAATCATTTTAGAATTTGCAAGAGAATTTATTTTCCAGGTGTAGGGGGACTGAGGAAGGTTATCAAGGATATCTGGGAAAGAATCAGCGCAAGAGGCCGCCTTCCCTGATCGACCGATCTGGTGGGGTCGGCCGACCATGGGGGGGTTGCGTCCTTCTTCCAATCTTTGGCAAGAGGTGGGTGCGTGTGAGGGTTTCCTAGAACAGAGAGATTTGCTATGGTACGGGATTATTCGGTATTTTTTTTTCTAGGATTTTCTAAAGACTAAGAAAACGCGCAAAAATCTACTAAGGCAATTGCATCAAATTCTTTGTCTAATTTAGCATGCGGTTCTAGAAAAACTTTTAAACGTTGACCATTTGCTTTGAAAATGTTACCTTCGTTGTCCTCGAGCGTGATTGCTCCGTGTGTCGAGGTGTCGATGACGGTGTATGGCCCGTTCCATTTGCTCTGCAGCTTCCCGTGCCCGAACAGCTTGACTCTCGAGTTGAATAACAACATCTTGTCCCCTTGTTTGAAAGTTTTCATTTTTATCCTCTTGTCATGCCATCTCTTTGTCCTCTCCTTGTAGAGTTTAGAGCTATGATAGGCTCTATCTCTCCATTCCTCCAGTTGGGCTATTTCAATCTTCCGGTGTTTTTCGGCTTTGTCTAGGTCCATGTTCCATTTCTTGATTGCCCAATGTGCCCTATGTTCCAGCTCGATAGGTAGATGGCATCTTTTCCCGTAGACTAGCTGGAATGGGGTCATGCCTATTGGTGTTTTGTAGGCAGTCCGGTATGCCCACAGAGCATCAGGGAGTTTGACTTTCCATATCCCACCCATCTCTTTTACCGTCTTCTGCAGAATATTCTTGATCTGTTTGTTGGATGTTTTTGCTTGACCGCTGGTTTGAGGGTGGTATGGTGTTGCAATGTTGTGTCTCACCCCTAGCTCTTGCAGGAATCGTCGGAAGGTCTTGTCAATGAAATATGATCCTCCATCACTTATGACCATCCGTGGTGTTCCAATGCGGGGAAAGATGATCTCGTGAAACATCTTTTGAGCATTCTTGGCTGTAGGTGCTCGGCATGGCATGGCTTCCACCCACTTGGACACATAGTTGACTACTACCAAGATGTACTCGCAGTCATAGGACTTGGGAAACGGCCCCATGTAATCAATGCCCCACATGTTGAAAATTTTGACTTGCAAGTTGTATGTCAAGGGCATTGCATCACAGGCTGTAATCCCTCCATGCATCTAGCACTAACGACTTCTCTTGACAAATTCTTTTGCATCATCATACATGCCTGGCTAGAAGAAACCACTCTGCCAGATCTTTGCATGGGTCCGGAAGGCGCCATATTGTCCGCCATAAGGGCCTGCATGACATTTCTCCAGTATCTTGGCTCCTTCATTTACTCGGACGCATCTTCTCAAAAGTCCGTCTTCACAGACTCTGTAGAGGTACGGACCATCCTAGGGGTGACGCCGGCTCTCGCACTCGAGTCTCCTCTTGTTACCCCCTGGAGGTACGTAGCATGCGACCATAAAGTTAGCAATACTAGCATACCAAGGGTCGTGATCTTGTACCTTGAGAAGCATGTCGTCCCGGAGGAAGTCATTTATCGGCAGTTCCTTTGATGTTGATTGGTGGAGGTAATCGTTCGATGACTTCAATTTTTGCTCTGTCAACCTCCAGTCCTCTCTCGGATACTTGATGTCCAAGTACGATGCCTTCACGGACCATGAAGTGGCATTTCTCCTAGTTCAACACAAGGTCCTTCTCCTGGCATCTCTTCAAAACCTTATCTAGATTTTCTAGACAATGGTCAAAAGTCTTACCGTAGACGGAGAAATCGTCCATGAAGACTTCCATAATATTTTCAATCATGTTAGAAAAAATAGACATCGTACATCGTTGGAACGATGCAGGAGCGTTGCACAGCCAAAAGGACATTCTACGGTAGGCGTAGGTTCCATAGGGACATGTGAACGTGGTTTTGTTCTGGTCCTCGGGATGGATGGGAATCTGATGATAACGCGAATATCCATCAAGGAAATAGAAGAAGGAATGATTTGCCAGCCTTTCTAACATTTCATCAATAAAAGGAAGGGGAAAATGATCCTTTTTTGTTGCCTTGTTGAGTTTTCGGTAATCTATGCACATCCTCCAACCCGTGACGGTAAGTTGCGGAATTAGCTCATTCCAATCATTTTCAACTACCGTCATACCTCCTTTCTTAGGCACAACCTGGACCGGGCTTACCCACTCACTGTGCGGTACGGGGTAAATGATCCCCGCATGCAGCAGTTTCAAGACCTCCTTTTTCATTACTTCCCGCATCGCATTGTTTAGCCTACGTTGATGCTCCCTAGAAGGTGTGCTATCTGAATCTATGGGGATGCGATGGGAGCAAAGTGCTGGGCTGATTCCCTTAAGGTCGTGGAGGGCGTAGCCGATCACAGCTCTATGCTTCTCTAAAATGGCTAGGAGTTTGGCTGTCTCTACGTCACTAAGCTTGTCACTTATGATGACGGGAGTTTCTGTGTCACCGTTTAGGAAGGCATAGCAAAGGCCTAGGGGCAAGGTTTTCAACTCGACTGGGGGTCATGGCTCTGGTTTCCAGGAAGGCAGTTCAAGGGTTACTCCCGAGTCATCCTTCTCTTGAATAAATCAGTGGAATTATCATCAAGAAAGGACTTGGGTTCCTTGAACGAAAAAGTGGCCAATACCTCCTCAATCGATTCTTGATCGAGAGGAGGTTCTACCCTAGCGTTTCTAGCTCTAGACAAGGGGACATAAAATTTCCTCCCACCAAGGTGTAAATTTTCTCCCGTAGAGAAGACATCAAAAAGTCTTTCTACGGGGCATCATATCAAAAGTGTGAAGTCTGAGACTTCAAACACATGAAAATATAGGATCGCCTCTATGCTACCGCACCTGACGGTAATGTTCTGCAAAACCCCAAACCCTTGCAAAATTTTTCCAGAAGAATCCTTAAAGGTTTGGTTGGTAGGCTCTAAAGTTTTGTCGCCTAGAAGATCTAGAGCGAGCTGAGCAGAAATCACGTTGGCTCCTACCAATGGGTTGTACGAAACATCTATGTTTTCTCCCCTGATCTGGCAGATTGTGCTAGAAGAGGAGCTCAACCTAAGTGTACTTGGGTTAGACTCTACTTCATGCAACCATTCTGCACTGATGATCGCCATCAATCCTTTCACTGTCTCTTACAAAAAGGTTTTTTCTACTTACTCAGGGATTGATGGGGGCACAGGGGGTTTTGGTTCGCAAAAATAATTCGAGGTGTTTCCAAAATCTTCAAAAATTTCATCCTCGAATTGATAAGGGAATTCTAAAAATGAGAATTCTTTTCCCTTATCTGGTTCGGCTGGGGCTTCATTTTCTGAACACGTAGAAGTTGATTCTATCGGTTCTGGTTCAGAAATAGAAGGCTCCTCGGATCATGACTTAGCCTCGGGGATCGGTTCACTCATGTTGCTTAGGAAGGAAGAATTTTCCGCAAGGCGGTCCAAAAGTTCTTTCCCTTCCATCAGCGTTTTATGAGAGAATGACCCTCCGGCCTAAGTCGTACGTCGCTATTCTACTCACAGCAACGAGAATAGAATAATCTTATGGAAGAACACCGAGCTCATAAGCAAATGGAGGATGATACCTTACTCTCCCGCTGAATATCTTGACTCAATATATATCACGTGGCATGCCATGGATTGCAAGACATGCACACAATTGCTGCAACTCTCGCAAATGGTGATAAGGATTTTCAAAAAAAATTCCCGAGAAAGAAAGTTCCTGAACCAAAGAAATCAAATCAGGACGGAGTTCATAACCTTGCACAAGAACGGGTTGCGACGATTGTGGTGGTTCTATGAACTCGCCCTTCGGACCGGATAAAGATTGGAGAGAAATTGGGTCCATGAAAAAAAAGAAAAAAGATTTTTGATATTTTTTTTAGAATAAGGATACAAATACGACGTGAATCTTCGGTCTTAAAGAAAACACACAACCGTTCCCCGTCAACGGCGCCAGAAATGCTTGTTGACACTTCTTAACGTCGCACCGGAAATATTACTATCCCCGGCAACAGCGCTGGAAATGCTTGTTGACACTTGCTAGGTCAAACCAAATAAACACTGCTAGCAAGGAATGCTAGAATGCCTACTGGTAAATATCCACAAGCGCACGGATAACTCCGTTGTAGCACTTCACCAAAGGATTGCTCCAATGGCTGTCAATTTATAGTTCTCCCAAAGGAACTGTGTGCGAGTTCTTAGATAACTAGGATTAAACCAAGGATCACCCAAACACACTACTAGGCTGCTAGGTTAGAGAGGATATAATTGGGCTAAGACTCCTTAAGGCAAGCAAGAACACACACCCAAGTGCTTAGTTTGGCCGCCGGCTTACCCCTGTATACACAGGCGACTCCGGCCAAGAGGCTATGACGCAAACACACGTGGAGGGATGCTAATACCGGACGGGGCTGTCATTACCCGTGCAGCCCCCTCTCGTCCGTGGATTATGTGACAAACAATGGCAACGATAGACCTTGACACCACGCGTAAGTCGTACGTCGCTATTCTACTCACAGCAACGAGAATAGAATAATCTTATGGAAGAACACCGAGCTCATAAGCAAATGGAGGATGATACCTTACTCTCCCGCTGAATATCTTGACTCAATATATATCACGTGGCATGCCATGGATTGCAAGACATGCACACAATTGCTGCAACTCTCGCAAATGGTGATAAGGATTTTCAAAAAAATTTCCCGAGAAAGAAAGTTCCTGAACCAAAGAAATCAAATCAGGACGGAGTTCATAACCTTGCGCAAGAACGGGTTGCGACGATTGTGGTGGTTCTATGAACTCGCCCTTCGGACCGGATAAAGATTGGAGAGAAATTGGGTCCATGAAAAAAAAGAAAATTGATGGGCAATCGGCCGTAGAGGTACAATATCCGCGTAGGGGTACAAGTGGGAAGGAAGAGCACTCTAAGTGGTCTTCCCCCACATTATTCTATTCTCACTCTCTTCCTAGTCTAAATATTTTCAAGTGGAGCACTAGCCTAGGGAGGAACCCTTCCTCTAATGTGAAATGTGAATGGTGGAGTGGCTGATGATTTGGGAGGTGCCCCTCTCCTTCTTTTATAGTGTTCTGAGGCGGTTCCAGTGGTGTGGTAAGTATGGAAGGTTTCCTGAGGCGGTGGAGAACATTGGTGGGAGTCACCGACTCAAGGGGCAGGCCAGTGGGCTCACCCCCTGGTCGGCCAACCAGGGAGGTTGGTCGACCAGGCCTGGTGGCCACTGGGCCTCGGCCTAGGTTGGTTCCCTCCTGTGGGCTTCCTCCTCCCTGGGGTGGAGTGCCCGTGGATAATTTGTCTCTGTTCAGGAGTTGTGGGCCTTTTTCTCCATATGGCAAGGGTGGACTTTATCAATGTGTGTACTTTGCTATTTTGCCCCTTGGTGTACCCCAAAATAGTGCTTATTCCACCTGCATACAAATATTCACCAACACTTATGGAAATGGTTAGTTAGAAGCCCTACTTCTATGCTGGTGTGTTGCTTTTATCCAATTATTGCAAGGAGTTGACGGTATAAAAATGGGTGTTAAGGACCGTCAACAAAGGGGTGTCGGCTGAATCCAAGACGAACGTGACAACCGAGTTGGTGACGACATGTAAATTGGGGAAGGCCATGATATGTGCGTATCCAGCATGGTGATGTCCTCATTAGAGAGAGAGAGAGAGAGAGAGAGATGACATTCATTCATCAGTGTGGATTTGTGTACATATCTATAGAGGGCATTGTTGGCACTCCCCAAGTGCCGCTTTCATAAGTGAATATTACCCCAATTAGAACATAATTGATTCTAATTTAGGCCATTTACCTATGATATTGCCTATATAATTGTATATGCGTTGTTTTGGAGATTTATTGCAGAAATAGGTAAAATTGGTGATTAAAGTGATGCTGGAGAGGTAGGGGGTAAACTCGATTATGGAGACTCGGCGTCGACGAGCCAGCTTGGATCAGACACGATCCAGTCCCACAACCATTACACCAAGCACAACTCAATTATTCCTGCAAGCGAATCGAGAACACAAGCAAGAAAGGATAAACACACAATCTGAAATTGCAAATATGGATGAAGCAAATCACAAAGGAAAGGTTCAAGCTCTGATCACAAAAGGACTAATCATCATAGTGGTATAGAACAAGAACAGGGGCCCTAGATTACTGTAAAAGGACTAGTCGCCACAGTTACAATAAATCGATCAAGTTTCTCTCTAGAAAACTGGACTAAACAAAACCCAAGACTAAAAGATGGCGGCTACTGAGTTTGTGAAGGAACCAGGGGCGTCCTAGAGTTGGGGGTGACCAGGGGGGCGCCCACAACATGGGCTTATGACCCGACATGATACAAGGCCAAGTTGACCCAAATCAGGTGGCACAACACCTTGTCATGGTCACACAACATGACTCATGACCCTTCAGGAGCTAGGACCATAAATACGATGATGGCATCGTCGTCCCCTTTCCAATGCAGCAAGGAATGCCTCGTTTGGACATCGGATGTGGGAGATATCATCAAAGCCGTGAAGGGGTGTCGACTGAATCCAAGACGAACACGGTAACCGAGTTGGTGACGACATGTAACTTGGGGAAGGCCATGATATGTGCGTATCCAGAATGGTGATGTCCTCATCAGAGAGAGAGAGAGAGAGAGAGAGAGAGAGAGAGAGAGAGAGAGAGAGAGATGACATTCATTCATCAGTGTGGATTTGTGTACATAACGATAGAGGGCATTGTTGGCACTTCCCAAGTGCCCCTTTTATATGTGAATATTACCCCAATTAGAGCATAATTGATACTAATTAAGGCTATTTACCTATGATATTGCCTATATATTTGTATACATGTTGTTTTGGAGATTTATTGCAGAAACAGGTAAAATTGGTGATTAAAGTGATGCTGGAGAGGTAGGGGGTAAACTCCATTATGGAGACTCGATGTCGATGAGCCGGCTCGAATCAGACATGATCCAACCCTACAACCATTACACCAAGCACAACTCAATTGTTCCTGCAAGCAAATCGGGAACACAAGCAAGAAAGGATAAACATGCAATCTGAAATTGCAAATATGGAAGAAGTGAATCACGAAGGAAAGGTTCAGGCTCTGATCACAAAAGGACTAATCGCCACAGAGGTGTAGAACAAAAATAGGGTCCCTGGATTACTGTAAAAGGACTTGTCACCACAGTTATAATAAATCGATCAAGTTTCTCTCTAGAAAACTGAACTAAACAAAACCCAAGACTAAAAGATGGCGTCTACTGAGTTTATGAAGGAACCAGGGGCGCTTGAGTTTGGGGTGACCAGGGGGCGCCCACAACATGGGCTTAAGGCCCGACACGATACAAGGCCAAGTTGGTCCAAAATAGGTGGCGCATCACCTTGTCATGGTCACAAACCATGACTCATGACCCTTATGGAGCTAGAACCAGAAACAAAACGGTGGCGTTGTCGTCCCCTTTCCAACGCAACAAAGAAAGCCTCGTTTGGATGTCGGATGTGGGAGATATCATCAAAACCATGAAGGGGTATCGGCTGAATCCGAGACGAACGCGGCAACCGAGTTGGTGATGACTAGTAACTTGGGGAAGGCCATGATATGTGCATATCCAGAATGGTGATGTCCTCATCAGAGAGAGAGAGAGAGAGAGAGAGAGAGAGAGGGAGAGAGAGAGAGAGTGAGATGACATTTATTCATCAGTGTGGATTTGTGTACATATCGATAGAGGGCATTGTTGGCACTCCCCAAGTACCCCTTTTATAAGTGAATATTACCCCAATTAGAACATAATTGACACTAATTTAGGCCATTTACCTATGATATTGCCTATATATTTGTATATGCATTGTTTTGGAGATTTATTGCAGAAATAGGTAAAATTGGTGATTAAAGTGATGCTGGAGAGGTAGGGGATAAAATCGATTATGGAGACTCACCGTCGACGAGCCGGCTTGGATCAGACACGATCCAACCCCACAACCATCACACCAAGCACAACTCAATTGTTCCTGCAAGCGAATCGAGAACACAAGCAGGAAAGGATAAATACGTAATCTGAAACTGCAAATATGGATGAACCGAATCATGAAGGAAAGGTTCAAGCTCTGATCACAAAAGGACTAATCGCCACAGTGGTATAGAACAAGAATAGGGGCCCTGGATTACTGTAAAAGGACTTGTCGCCATAGTTGTAATAAATCCATCAAGTTTCTCTCTAGAAAACTAAACTAAACAAAACCCAAGACTAAAAGATGGCGGCTACTGAGTTTGTGAAGGAACCAGGGGCGTCCTAGGGTTGGGGGTGACCAGGGGGGCGCCCACATCATGGGCTTATGGCCCGACACAATACAAGGCCAAGTTGACCCAAAACAGGTAGCACAGCACCTTGTCATGGTCACACAGTATGACTCATGACCCTTCTGGAGCTAGGACCAAAAATACAACGACGGCGTCGTCATCCCCTTTCCAACCCAGCAAGGAACGCCTCATTTGGACGTCGGATGTGGGAGATATCATCAAAGCCATGAAGGGGTAAACTCGATTATGGAGACTCGGCGTCGACGAGCCAGCTTGGATCAGACACGATCCAACCGCACAACCATTACACCAAGCACAACTCAATTGTTCCTGCAAGCAAATCGAGAACACAAGCAAGAAAGGATAAACACGCATTCTGAAATTGCAAATATGGAAGAAGCAAATCATGAAGGAAAGGTTCAAGCTCTGATGACAAAAGGACTAATCGCCACAGTGGTGTTTAACAAGAACAGGGGCCCTGGATTACTGTAACAGGACTTGTCACAACAGTTACAATAAATTGATTAAGTTGCTCTCTAGAAAACTGAACTAAACAAAACGCAAGACTAAAAGATGGCAGCTACTGAGTTTATAAAGGAACCAGGGGCTCTAGAGTTTGGGGTCACCAGGGGGGTGCCCACAACATGGGCGTAAGGCCCGTCATGATACAAGGCCAAGTTGGTCCAAAATAGGTGGCGCAGCACCTTGTCATGGTCACACAGAATGACTCACGACCCTTCTAGAGCTAGGACCAGAATCAAAATGGCGGCGGCGTCGTTGTGACACCCCAGGTGTCTCACTTCATTTAACCAACAGGAAGAGCTTAGGTTATGAACAACATAACATGAACTACTAGGACTCACTTCCCATTTAATAATTCTAGGCAAATAAAAACCCTGTGATCAAGTTATTGAAGCAATTCAAAAATTTTCAATGCAACTTATGCTAAGTAAATTCATAATCATGTTACTAATAATAAAAGAGAATTTTATGAAATTATTGGGCATTTTATATGCTTGGCAAGACCCCTAATTAATTAAATAATTCTTGAATAACTAATTAATGCATTTGATAAATTCTAAAAAGATGTTTATAAACATTTCAATTAAAATTCACCAAAGTGTTCTCCACTATTTAAATAGCCCACCCACCAAATTTCACTATTTTTGGAAACTCCTAGCTATTTTATTTTGATTTTCCAAAATCCAGCATTGACCAAGGACCTTTTTGCGAAGAATCTAAAAGTTTGGGGGGTTCAGAGGAAAATCTTTTCTCCTTCTTCCTCCATTGGCCGGCGACGCTCTTCCCGCCGATTCTCGCCCTGCCGACACCGGCGCACCGCCCGGGCCGCCTTCACTTCCCCCTCGGGACCGAGCGCGCGCTATAGCGCCCCCCTGCCACTGACCTTGCCGCCCGAGCCCGCCCAACGGCCTTCGATTTCCTCTTCTCCCCTCTGCACGCCACCGAGCGACTGGCCGGACTTCAATTCCCTCCGCTCTCTTCGCTCCCGCTTCTCCCCACTCACTCTTATCTCTCCGCAACTTGATAGCGAACCCGCGAGCTCACAGAACCCACTCTCTCCCGCTCTCTCCCCCATTTTTCCCCTCTGCCACTCCACGCTCTGCTTTTCCCCCGCCATTACCGACCCCGAGCTGGAGCTCGCATTCTCACTGTCCTAGCCTCCCCCGGAACCAGCCAGAGCACCTGCGGTTTCGTGTACACCTCTTCTCCCTTCCTGGCAGGCCGCTCGACCACCCTCCGCTCGAGATGGAGCAATTTTGAACAAAACTGAAGATAGCGTTTCTGGCAACCTTCACCGCCGCCGACTGAAATTTGTTGATCACGGTGAGCCGCGCCACCCATTCTTCATCCCCTTGCACGGGCAACTTCCTGGCTCACCTCCCTAACCTCCTTTCTCTATGTTTTCCAACGAGGAGTCGTCGGCGCCTCATGATTTTCCCGGCCGCCAACTCTGCGCAGACCGCCGAAGCCGCATCGCCGACGAGCTGCTAGTTCCGGCCCGAGTCCACGACGACATCATCGACGCCGGTGTTCTCCGTCTTCTGCTGGTGCTCTACGCGAAGACGGCGACCGATTTGCTATCTCCTTCCAGAATCGCGACGCCGCCGAAGATCAGCGTTCCGCCGCCTCATGTCATCGACCAACTTCCGGTGAGAATCACTCCTCGTGAACCTTTCCTCTTCCCTCGCCGTGATGCGCGCTCCATTTTCCCTCAACCGCGACAAGTTTTTCCTGCGCGTAGCCGCCGGCAGTGAGCTCTCCGGCCGCGCGCCGCCCCGCTCCGAGAAGCCTACTGGCCGTCCTTCTGGCACCGACGTGGCGTCCACGTGAAGTCGACGTGGAGCTGAGGTGTTGCCTGCGTGGCCATTCCCAGAATAGAAAAATTCCAGAAAACCATTAAAACTTCAAAATTTCATAGTAAATCGATTTCAAACCCAAATCGGCCCAACCCAATTTTGCTGGATTCATCTTTTAGAACTCTATTTTAGTAAAATAATAAATCATAGTCCCTGTACCTGTATTTTTATTAATTCATTTAATTGCTTAAACACTAATTAATTCACTAGAAATCCTAGGAATAAAATTAAATCCTGATTTTTGGCATGCTCACTAAACACATGATTATCTACCACCACAAATTTTGGTTTGATAAAATATGGATTATTTCTGGCTCTGAAATTTATTTAGTGTGTTTAATTAAATTAATTCTAGTAATTATTTTATAATTAATTGGCCCATGCCACTTCGCACAAAAATCTCTCACATAAGCCTCTGTGCCTAGTAATTCACGTAAGTCCAGAAACCTAAGTTTACTTAATTAAATTAAATTACTTGCTCATACCCCTATTTTACTTCAATAAATGCTAGTAATTAAAGTAATTATATCCAGGGGCTATAAAGTGGTAGAAATACAATTCACTTATGTCCCTGATCATGTTAAATCATACAACATCAGAATCAATTGGTTACTATTGTAATTGCTCAATTATTTGGAAGTACTATAACAATCCTAAATAATTGATTAACACACATAAGATAATGAAACTCTAAAAGGTTTCTTTGAAGCATATGGTTTCGAGAACATAATAATAATATTAATCAATATTAAAGACAATGTGCATCATATCATTGCAGTCTATGGTATTTTGGTAATACCGACAATTCAATTCTATCATATAGGCAACAACAACCCGGAGCAGGAACAAGAAGATCTTCAGAAGGACCCTGAACCCCAAGAGCAAGACATTGTAGTTGCTAACACCAACATCGATCCAGGCATGCCCCGGTTTGCATTTGCCCATTTATAAAATTTGCTAGTTTATGTCACTGCTACGTCCATGATTGTCTGATGCATTAGGTCATAGGAGTTGATTGGAAATCCACCTTGCATGACCCAAATGACCCTTGCTTATCATTAGAACTGTGATAGAAACGGTACTGTGTCGCTACGCTTAGTGACTAGTAGTCTCGGTAGGCATTATCATTAAGAAGTGAACTTGACCACTAGAACGGGAACCTAAAAGAAGTTTATTTTACTGTTATGATCGGGCAGGGAAGATGCATGTGTAGGTTTGTAGCAATACATGGGTGTTGACTGCGGTAGCCCTGCCTTGTCGAACCTAGGACCAGTCCGTGGTCGGCCCCTTGGTCAAGTATTGAACAATACCGAATATATGCTAGTCCATGGGTACTAGTAAACTGATGTAGCATTGACGCGGAAATGAGGATGATACCCAGTACAGTGGTCGTTGACCCTTCTGCTGCTGGAGTGGGCGGTTCATACCACGAAGTACTGTTGGCAGAACGGCATGCCCACTCGCTGAGACTGGACCCGGACCAAGTTGTTTTTCGTCCTTGTGAAAGGTTTCCATATACGACCTTAATTGGTGCGTATGTGTCGTATATTTTGGGTTTTCCCCAGCTGGTGTAAAATCGATTGCAATTGCTGTCGCTCGTAGTAAGGAGTACCGCTTGGTCACTGAGTCGTCACGTAGTTGCATCATGAAAGTTGATTATTGCCCCTTATGTTGATTTCTTCTACTGATACTCTTGTACTGCTGTTACCCTGTATTGGCTTTATTATCCTATATAGTTCCACTAAAGTTACATTCTGCTTCACCCAATTAACATGGGTCAGTAAAACTCGATAGAACTAATAGGCTGCTTAGTGCGAGTCCCTTTCAAACAAGCTACCCTGTTAGAGCCTTGCATGTCTAGGTCTTTCGATGGGTAAGTCTTGCTGAGTAATTAGTACTCAGGCTTTGTGCCATCGTTGTTTATAGGTCATGAAGAGATTGATTTGCCTGAGAATGTGATGCCTTGGGACGTGCAAGTCCCCGAGGGTTAGACTGCCCACTGGGAGTCCGACTCGCCGCCGCAGTGATGTGTGTGCTGCTAGGGTGATGATTCTCCGGGCAGGGATCATCACTACGTTGTATCGTCGAGCTCGTAATTCCTTACGTTAATTGCTTCCGCTGTTTTCAAAACATTATGAACTTGTATTAATTCCGCTGCACTCTGAACCATCAAATTATTGTAATATTCTACTTAAATTTGGACCAATGTTGTATTATCAAGTGTCTGCGCTATCAGCACCGTCGGGACCTCGATCCTGCGGGGAGGGGCGCCTCAGCTGGTATCAGAGCCGTGGTCCATGATAATACAACAAATAAATCGTATTTTCAAAAACTACGACGCTTGCGGGTGAGGATATGTTAGTATAGCCCATATTGATATTAGGGTGGTGACAAAGCTAACATGGGTTATGTTTGTTTAAATATTGTATCTACGGCTTCTTCAAACGAAGGTACGTGCGTGCTTAACCGACACGCGTGATATCGGTGTCTGTGCTCGCAGACGGATACGAGACACTGTTGGCTCGTGACTTATCACGGGGCGATCCTTTTCCATGGATCGTTACTAGTAGAAATGTGCTTCTTTTCATAGTTTCTTTTGAATTTGATGTATTGTTTCTGCAATGGATCTTCTGCAGGTACACTAACACCGTTAGTATAACCTTTAGCTTGACTTACGTGATGAGTGGGGGTCGTCACCAAATATCCGTGCCGCTGAGTATCGGCAATTCATGTGTTGAGTTGTGAGGAAACGATAGGTTAAAAATAAGTAAAACTCCCTGCATCATGCATTCCTTATGTAACTCAACTAAAATATGGTTCTCTTCTTGTCCACCCACCTCCGAATAAAAATTTCCAATGGTCAAGATAACAAGAACCTGTCCTGTTTTAATCGTCAACTTCAAAATTTCATAGCTAATAAGATACATAACCAAATAAGGCATATAAATGCTTCTCAGGAAGATCTCAACACTCTCTGTCACCAGAAACTGAAATTTAAATTTGAGTATAACAGCAACAACCCCCGAAATAGAGAACAAGTAGAATTTGTTAGCCTGCTGACAGCTGGACAGTCAAAAATAAAACTGCAATAAAACCGTTACCGTATTATTGCCCCTTGAGACTGGAAAATGTTACAGCACTTTATATGATATGCATTCCTCGTTATGGAACACTAGACTCACCATTGGGTTGTTCCAGATGGATGATCACGGTTTCGAGGAGTTTACGCACGACGGGTGGCGCTACACCACCGGTCTCCACCACCGTGGTTTTCCTACACTTTTGTGGGATTTGCTCCGCTTGCTGGGCTACGACGAGCCGCCCTCCTACAAGGGCCGTGAGGTCCACCGCCACGGTGTGACCCTTGCAGAGGTGCATATCAGCGTGCCCACTCACCCGCGCAACCTCGACATGGCGGGGATGGAGAGCATGGAGACTTGTGGGAGCCTTCATGAGGGCTTGGAGAGAGTCGCCCACAGGGCACTCACCCACTTCTGCAGATGCCACACGGCAGCACTCTCTGGGACTCCGTTTGAGATGATCCCGATCTGGCACCAGGCCAACCCAGTCTGGCAGAGGCGCATGAGGCGCATCGGCCGCAATGACTACTCGACGTATCACGCGGGGTACCACCGTGTGTCCCAATACTCCGAGTACCTCCTCAACTTGGATGAGGAGGCCAGCAGCCACAGCAGGATCCTACTGGCTGACACTGAGCAGGTCTGGACACAGAGGAACGACCTGCAGACACAGGTGGACACACAGCAGAAGGAGATTCAACGGTTGACCGCTGCTCTTGAGGCAAGTGAGACCCGCGTTGCTGAGGTCACTGGACAGCACGACACTCTCACGCAGGAGGTCGATAGACGTGGCACGATTATGCAGCAGCGTGCTAACCACAACGAGCACCTACAACATCAGTTGACGGCTGCACAGCACGAGATGGAGCTTATGGGAGAGGACTTGGAGACCCTGGCTCATGAAAACCAGGGCCTGCAGGAACAGCTAGAGGCGGCTCTAGCTGTTCAGGCAGCACCAGAGGAGGAGGAGCCGCAGGAGGATATGGACGAGGAGTCAGATATGGACTACGAGGCACCAGTTGGAGACAGAGCTTAGTGATCGTGGTAGATCGGACTAGGGCGTGTAGGTAGGACTAGGTGGGTTGGTAGCTTTTGTTTATCCACGCGAGATTGTTGTATTTTGGGGTCACTACGTGATATGCTTTTGTGGTTCGATGGTCACATATTCCGAGTCCATGTACTTAAGATTATGTTGACTCACGTTATGAATCAGTCGTACCTTGCTATCTTTATTACAATCAAGGCCTCATAAGATACGTTTGACTCAATCAAAGTACTTTCCTTGTAGATGGCTGAAAACCATGAACGAGCCCCACCGGGTTGGGAGATCACCGACGGTTTGGAGTTCACCGGAATGGTTCACCTGTTCTGGAGAATTCTCCAGGGGTTCGGATATCACACTCCTCCCACTTATGTTGGCAAGGAATATCAGGAGTACAGAGTTACCTCCTGTGTCGTTCATGTGGCAGTTCCCACCAATTATTCATTTACTCCGGCATGGGAGTCTTGGACTATTAGCGTCTCTGGGACCGATTTACCCACCACTTGGAATATTGCTGCTTTCAAGGCACTCACACAATTCTGTGAAGACCGCAAGCATGATGTTGCTGGAACACCCGTCGCCTTGCTGCCCATCAACGACGTGACGGATTTTGAGTGGATTTGGCGTGTGGACTTCATCTTTGATCCAAACCACCGCCATCATGACCCCATGCTGCCCATAATAGAGTATTATGGCCTTTCCACATTCGCTTTGTGCACCGATTTGTGCCGACTACTGGACATGTATCAGTCTGCCCTCCGGTATTCGGAAGCAGAAAAGCGAGCTAAGGATGTGGAGATTTTAGAACTAAACCAACAAATCGAAGCAAAGAATGAGGAGATGGACATGATTATAGAAGAGCGTGATCAACCCTTGTTGGATGCCGAACGTTTTGAGCAGGACATGATCGAGGCGCAAGATGATTTTGATGCGTTCAAAGCTGCCCATCTTCCTGTTTAAGGGAATTGGGATGAGATCACCTTGGATTATGGGGAACAAGAGGACGTAGATATGGCACCCGCCGAAATGAATGATGTGGAAATGCTAGAACCCGAAGAGCCCGTAGAGCCAGAAGATTTAGACCAAGATTAGACGATTTGCTACCCCCGGTCCTATTTCCATGTAGTATATGTATCTTGAGTTCGGATGAAGGATCATGAATCTTGCATAATGTGATGATGCCTTTCGGACAACCATGTACTCCAAATTGGATTAATGAGGATGGTTATTACCTTTGGAATTTTTGTGTGTGCCTCTTGCAATTTATACTCTTGCACATGTGATTTCTATGTTAAATTGAGAAACTAATAATGTGCAATCATGTAAATTGCAGCATGGTGCGTACTCGTAATCAGGATGACCCTGAGAGCTCTCAACAGGGAGCCAATGCTCAGCCCTCACTGGCAGAAATCCTCGCCACGGTGATCAACCGTCAGCAAAATGAAGCGGAGTTGCTCCCCCAACTCGTGGAGAATACGTCCAACCTTGGAGGACGTGGGGGAAACCGCAACAATAACCAGCCTCGTCAGTGCACGTACTCGGACTTTTTGGGTACCCATCCACCGACGTTTGAGCGTGCCAGGGAACCTCTGGACACGGATCATTGGCTGCGTCAGACCGAGTCCAAGTTCGGTCTGCTGGACTGCACAGAGCACCAGAAGCTGCTGTTCGCCGCCCAACAACTCCAGGGCTCTGCTAGTGCCTGGTGGGCGAATTATGAAGCTACTCTGCCTGCTGAACGCCGTCTTGAGTGGAATGAGTTCAAGACAGCATTTCGTGCCCATTTCATTCCAGCTGCCCTCATGCAGAGGAAGTTGCAGGAGTTTACAGATCTGAAACAAGGAGGGAGGAATGTCCTCCAATATTCTGAAGCTTTCAACCACCTCGCCCAGTATGCTAGTGAGTATGTCAATACGGAGGAAAAGAAGAGGTATGCATTCCTACGAGGGATGAATGCCAAGTTGAAGGAACGTCTGACCTGGCAGCAGACGGGCACCTACAACGACCTGGTCAATGCTGCTATTGTCCAGGAAGGTGGTATGCGCCAAGTGGAAGAAGAAGATCGCAAAAGGAAGGCCCCTGCTAGTGCCTCCGAGACCGCCCAGGCGAAGCATCGCCTGGTATTCACCTCACCAACCGGACAGCGATACAGGACACCCCTGCGGCAACAATTCCAGCGCCCGTATGCACAGAACTACCCAAGACCACCAAAGCAGCAAAACCTTCTTTCCCATGTGCCATACCAGCAGCAAAGCAATCAGTATCGTGCACCATATCAGCAGCAAGGGAACCCTAATGCTCGTGCCCCACAGCCTGCTGACCGTGGAGGCAACTATCCATGTTACAACTGTGGTCGCACTGGCCACTTTGCTAAGAATTGTACCGCACCTAGACGCAACAACAACATCAACCAGCGTCCGAACCAGAGTAGAAATGTGAATGCACCGTCTCATGGTGCCCAAGTGAACCACACCACTGCTGAAGATATCCCTCTGGGCGAGACCATGCTGACCGGTACGCTCTCACTCTATCGCCAGCCTGTCCTTACACTTTTTGATTCTGGTGCTACTCATAATTTCATTAGCCAAGCATGTGTGCAAAGACTTAAACTTAAACCCAAGGCTATAGAAAAATACTACACCATTCGTTCCCCCGCGGGACAGATCCGTGCCAATCAAATAGTATGCAAGACTCCGCTAGAAATAAATCGAAAAATCTATCCCACTAATTTCATTGTGCTTAGTCACCAAGAAATTGATTTGATTCTGGGTATGTTTTGGATGAAAACCCATAGAGCCATGCTAGATATCGAGCCCCGTGTTGTGTACTTAAATTCTCCCTTGCACGGCCGAAGCATACTTTCTCTAAACCCCGATTCATCGAAACTGCTAGCTGCCTAGCATTTGGAAGGAGTAGCACTAGAAAGTATTCCTGTTGTCCGTAAATTCCCCGATGTGTTTCCTGAAGATATCTCTGGTCTTCCCCCTGACCGGGACGTGGAATTCAAGATAGAGCATCAGCCAGGAACTTCTCCAATATCCCGTCGACCATATAAAATGGCTCCGAACGAGCTGGCTGAGTTGAAAAAGCAGTTGAATGAGCTATTGGAAAAAGGACTCATTCACCCAAGTACTTCGCCTTGGGGCTGCCCTGCTATCTTCGTAAAGAACAAGGACAAATCCTTGCGTCTTGTGGTTGATTATCGGCCATTGAACGAAGTGACCATCAAAAATAAATACCCGCTGCCACGTATCGATATTCTTTTCGATCAATTGGTTGGTGCCAAGGTCTTTTCCAAAATTGACCTTCGCTCAGGGTATCATCAGATAAAGATAAGGGCAGAAGACATTCCCAAGACCGCTTTCTCTACAAGATATGGATTGTTTGAGTACCTAGTAATGTCTTTCGGACTAACAAACGCCCCAGCCCATTTCATGTACCTCATGAATTCGGTATTCATGCCGGAGATGGACAAATTCGTGGTGGTATTCATTGATGACATCCTCATCTATTCCAAATCCAAGGAAGAACACGCTGAACATCTTCGCATCGTTCTCCAATGCCTCCGAGATCACAAGCTGTACGCAAAATTCAGCAAGTGCGAGTTTTGGTTGGACCGTGTGCCATTTCTTGGTCACATAGTTTCTGCGGAAGGTATCTCTGTAGATCCTAGCAAGGTTCAAGATGTGTTGGATTGGAAGCCACCGAGAACTGTTCATCAAGTGCGCAGTTTCCTCGGGCTAGCCGGATATTATCGTAGGTTCATTTCGAATTTCTCTCGGCTAACCAAACCCATCACGGAACTGCTGAAAAAGGATAAGAAGTTCGATTGGAACAACAATTGTGAGAAAGCCTTTCAGACATTGAAGAAATTATTGACCACTGCCCCAGTATTGGCTCAGCCAGACATCACCAAGCCGTTTGACGTATATTGTGATGCATCTGGGACTGTACTTGGATGCGTGCTCATGCAGGAAGGTTGTGTCATTGCTTACGCATCTCGACAGCTACGGAAGCATGAAGAGCATTATCCAGCCCACGACTTGGAACTAGCTGCAGTGGTATTGCACTAAAAATCTGGAGGCATTATCTGCTTGGAAACTTGGTGCACATCTACACGGATCATAAAAGTTTGAAGTATATCTTTACTAAAACCGATCTGAACATGAGACAACGCCGATGGCTAGAATTAATCAAGGATTATAACCTGGAGATTCACTATCATCCAGGCAAGGCCAATGTAGTAGCCGATGCACTAAGTCAAAAGGTACACTGCCATAATTTGGTGTTAGAATTTCAGGACGGCCGCAACCAAGAAGCTATTTCAGAACCTAGCCCTTGCGTTTTGTCGGCTATAGTAATCAACAACCTTAGTGTACAATCCACCATTCGTGAAGAGATCATTGCTGCGCAGAAGGATGATGATGGTATGAAGCATATCCGTCAAAACCTCAAGAACGGTAAGGCAAAATGCTTTACACAAGACTCAGATGGTACCCTATGGTTCAATAACCGTTTAGTAGTGCCAAGGGACTTGGAACTTCGACGGAAAATTTTCGATGAAGCGCATCACTCCAAATACTCCATTCACCCAGGTAGTAATAAAATGTACCAAGATCTGAAGAAGAATTTTTGGTGGACCAGAATGAAGCGAGAAGTTGCTCGGTATGTTGCAGAATGCAACACATGTCAGAGAGTTAAGTATTCCCGCCTGGAAATGGGAGGATATCAGCATGGATTTTATTGTTGGCCTCCCTCTTACTTCGCGTAAGCATGACTCCATTTGGGTCATTGTGGACAGACTCACCAAATCTGCTCACTTTCTTCCAGTCAATAACATTTACAAGGTAAAACAGTATGCGGAATTGTACATCGCAAGAATTCTATGTCTTCATGGAGTACCAAAAACCATCGTTTCCGATCGTGGTTCGCAGTTCGTTGCTCGTTTCTGGGAACAACTGCATGCATCATTAGGAACAAGATTGATTCGAAGTTCCGCTTACCATGCCGCCACCGATGGACAAACAGAGCGTGTCAACCAAATCCTCGAAGATATGCTTAGAGCTTGCGTTTTAACGCATGGCGGTAACTGGGATGAGTATCTACCCTATGCTGAGTTTTCGTATAACAACAGTTACCAGGAGAGTGTGAAGATGTCACCGTTCGAAGCACTCTATGGTCGCAGTTGTAGAACGCCATTGAATTGGTCTGAATCGGGAGAAAGAGTAACATTTGGCCCTGACCTCGTAAAGGAGGTTGAGGAGAAAGTTCGTGTCATTCGGGCCAACCTTAAGGCTGCCAAATGCCGACAAGAGAAGTATGCAAACAGACGACGTAGACCACTGTACTTCAATAAGGGTGACTACGTCTATCTCCGAGTGTTCCCTATGAAAGGTATCCAATGGTTTGGGATCAAAGGAAAGTTAGCCCCCCGTTATATTGGACCATTCCAAATTCTGGAGAGACGAGGAAACGTTGCCTACAAGCTCGAGTTACCAGCTAACCTGTCTGGAGTGCACCACACCTTCCATGTTTCCCAGTTGAAACAATGTCTCAAACCATCTATTGACAAAGTACTAGAAGATTATAACCAGCTCCAGCCAGACCTCACCTACTCCGAACAACCGATAAGGATCCTCGACGAGAAGGAGCGCACAACTCGTAAAAGAACCCTCAAATTCTATAAAGTTCAATGGTGTAATCACTCGGAAGATGAGGCCACTTGGGAATCTGAAGAATTTCTAAGTACACACTACCCGGAATTTTGGTCGTCATATACAGGTATATTTTGACCACTGTACTTCCCTCTAGATTGCCTTGACCATAATCTCGGGACGAGATTTCTTTAAGGAGGGAGGGCTGTGACACCCCAAGTGTCTCACTTCATTTAACCAACAGGAAGAGCTTAGGTTATGAACAACATAACATGAACTACTAGGACTCACTTCCCATTTAATAATTCTAGGCAAATAAAAACCCTGTGATCAAGTTATTGAAGTAATTCAAAAATTTTCAATGCAACTTATGCTAAGTAAATTCATAATCATGTTACTAATAATAAAAGAGAATTTTATGAAATTATTGGGCATTTTATATGCTTGGCAAGACCCCTAATTAATTAAATAATTCTTGAATAACTAATTAATGCATTTGATAAATTCTAAAAAGATGTTTATAAAAATTTCAATTAAAATTCACCAAAGTGTTCTCCACTATTTAAATAGCCCACCCACCAAATTTCACTATTTTTGGAAACTCCTAGCTCTTTTATTTTGATTTCCAAAATCCAGCATTGACCAAGGACCTTTTTGCAAAGAATCTGAAAGTTTGGGGGGTTCAGAGGAAAATCTTTTCTCCTTCTTCCTCCATTGGCCGGCGACGCTCTTCCCGCCGATTCTCGCCCTGCCGACGCCGGCGCACCGCCCGGGCCGCCTTCACTTCCCCCTCGGGACCGAGCGCGCGCTACAGCGCCCCCCTGCCACTGACCTTGCCGCCCGAGCCCGCCCAACGGCCTTCGATTTCCTCTTCTCCCCTCTGCACGCCACCGAGCAACTGGCCGGACTTCAATTCCCGCCGCTCTCTTCGCTCCCGCTTCTCCCCACTCACTCTTATCTCTCCGCAACTTGATAGCGAACCCGCGAGCTCACAGAACCCACTCTCTCCCACTCTCTCCCCCATTTTTCCCCTCTGCCACTCCACGCTCTGCTTTTCCCCCGCCATTACCGACCCGAGCTGGAGCTCGCATTCTCACTGTCCTAGCCTCCCCCGGAACCAGCCAGAGCACCTGCGGTTTCGCGTACACCTCTTTTCCCTTCCTGGCAGGCCGCTCGACCACCCTCCGCTCGAGATGGAGCAATTTTGAACAAAACCGAAGATAGTGTTTCTGGCAACCTTCACTGCCACCGACTGAAATTTGTTGATCACGGTGAGCCGCGCCACCCATTCTTCATCCCCTTGCACGGGCAACTTCCTGGCTCACCTCCCTAACCTCCTTTCTCTATGTTTTCCAACGAGGAGTCGTCGGCACCTCATGATTTTCCCGGCCGCCAACTCTGCGCAGACCGCCGAAGCCGCCTCACCGACGAGCTGCTAGTTCCGGCCCGAGTCCACGACGACATCATCGACGTCGGTGTTCTCCGTCTTCTGCTGGTGCTCTACGCGAAGACGGCGACCGATTTGCTGTCTCCTTCCAGAATCGCGACGCCGCCGAAGATCAGGGTTCCGCCGCCTCACGTCGCCGACCAACTTCCGGTGAGAACCACTCCTCGCGAACCTTTCCTCTTCCCTCGCCGTGATGCGCGCTCCATTTTCCCTCAACCGCGGCGAGTTTTTCCTGCACATAGCCGCCGGCAGTGAGCTCTCCGGCCGCGCGCCGCCCCGCTCCAACGAGCCTACTGGCCGTCCTTCTGGCACCGACGTGGTGTCCACGTGTAGTCGACGTGGAGCTGAGGTGTTGCCTGCGTGGCCTTTCCCAGAATAGAAAAATTCTAGAAAACCATTAAAACTTCAAAAATTCATAGTAAATCGATTTCAAACCCAAATCGGCCCAAACCAATTTTGCTGGATTCATCTTTTAGAACTCTATTTTAGTAAAATAATAAATCATAGTCCCTGTATCTGTATTTTTATTATTTCATTTAATTGCTTAAACACTAATTAATTCACTAGAAATCCTAGGAATAAAATTAAATCTTGATTTTTGGCATGCTCACTAAACACATGATTATCTACCACCATAAATTTTGGTTTGATAAAATATGGATTATTTCTGGCTCTGAAATTTATTTAGTGTGTTTAATTAAATTAATTCTAGTAATTATTTTATAATTAATTGGCCCATGTCACTTGGCACAAAAATCTCTCACACAAGCCTCTGTGCCTACTAATTCACATAAGTCCAGAAACCTAAGTTTACTTAATTAAATTAAATTACTTGCTCATACCCCTATTTTACTTCAATAAATGCTAGTAATTAAAGTAATTATATCCAGGGGCTGTAAAGTGGTAGAAATACAATTCACTTATGTCCCTGATCATGTTAAATCATACAACATCAGAATCAATTGGTTACTATTGTAATTGCTCAATTACTTGGAAGTACTATAACAATCCTAAATAATTGATTAACACACATAAGATAATGAAACTCTAAAAGGTTTCTTTGAAGCATATGGTTTCGAGAACATAATAATAATATTAATCAATATTAAAGACAATATGCATCATATCATTGCATTCTATGGTATTTTGGTAATACCGACAATTCAATTCTATCATATAGGCAACAACAACCCGGAGCAGGAACAAGAAGATCTTCAGAAGGACCCTGAACCCCAAGAGCAAGACATTGTAGTTGCTAACACCAACATCGATCCAGGCAAGCCCCAGTTTGCATTTGCCCATTTATAAAATTTGCTAGATTATATCACTGCTACGTCCATGATTGTCTGATGCATTAGGTCATAGGAGTTGATTGGAAATCCACCTTGCATGACCCAAATGACCCTTGCTTATCATTAGAACTGTGATAGAAACGGTACTGTGTCGCTATGCTTAGTGACTAGTAGTCTCGGTAGGCATTATCATTAAGAAGTGAACTTGACCACTAGAACGGGAACCTAAAAGAAGTTTATTTTACTGTTATGATCGGGCAGGGAAGATGCATGTGTAGGTTTGCAGCAATATATGGGTGTTGACTGCGGTAGCCCTGCCTTGTCGAACCTAGGATCCGTTCGTGGTCGGCCCCTTGGTCAAGTATTGAACAGTACCGAATATATGCTAGTCCATGGGTACTAGTAAACTGATGTAGCATTGATGCGGCAATGAGGACGATACCCAGTACAGTGGTCGTTGACCCTTCTGCTGCTGGAGTGGGCGGTTCATACCACGAAGTACTATTGGCAGAACGGCATGCCCACTCGCTGAGACTGGACCCGGACCAAGTTGTTTTTCGTCCTTGTGAAAGGTTGCCATATACGACCTTAATTGGTGCGTATGTGTCGTATATTTCGGGTTTTCCCCAGCTGGTGTAAAATCGATTGCAATTGCTGTCGCTCGTAGTAAAGAGTACCGCTTGGTCACTGAGTCGTCACGTAGTTGCATCATGAAAGTTGATTATTGCCCCTTATGTTGATTTCTTCTACTGATACTCTTGTACTGCTGTTACCCTGTATTGGCTTTATTATCCTATATAGTTCCACTAAAGTTACATTCTGCTTCACCCAATTAACATGGCTCAGTAAAACTCGATAGAACTAATAGGCTCCTTAGTGCGAGTCCCTTTCAAACAAGCTACCCTGTTAGAGCCTTGCATGTCTAGGTCTTTCGACGGGTAAGTCTTGCTGAGTAATTAGTACTCAGGCTTTGTTCCATCGTTGTTTACAGGTCATGAAGAGATTGATTTGCCTGAGAATGTGATGCCTTGGGACGTGCAAGTCCCCGAGGGTTGGACTGCCCACTGGGAGTCCGACTCGCCGCCGCAGTGATGTGTGTGCTGCTAGGGTGATGATTCTCCGGGCAGGGATCATCACTACGCTGTATCGTCGAGCTCGTAATTCCTTACGTTAATTGCTTCCGCTGTTTTCAAAACATTATGAACTTTTATTAATTCCGCTGCACTCTGAACCATCGAATTATTGTAATATTCTACTTAAATTTGGACCAATGTTGTATTATCAAGTGTCTGCGCTATCAGCACCATCGGGACCTCGATCCTGCGGGGAGGGGCGCCTCAGTCGTCCCCTTTCCAACGCAACAAAGAAAGTCTCGTTTGGACGTCGGATGTGGGAGATATCATGAAAACCATGAAGGGGTGTCGGCTGAATCCCAGACGAACGCAGCAACCGATTTGGTGACGACTTGTAACTTGGGGAAGGCCATGATATGTGCATATCCAGCATGGTGATATCCTCATCAGAGAGAGAGAGAGAGAGAGAGAGAGAGAGAGAGAGAGAGAGAGAGAGAGAGAGAGAGAGAGAGAGAGACAGACAGAGATGACATTCATTCATCAGTGTGGATTTCTGTACATATCGATAGAGGGCATGTTGACGGTACTTAACACCCATTTTTATACCGTCAACTCCTAGCAATAATTGGATAAAAGCAACACACCAACATAGAAGTAGGGCTTTGAACTAACCATTTCCACAAGTGTTGGTGAATATTTGTATGCAGGTGGAATAAGCACTATTTTGGGGTACACCAAGGGGCAAAATGGCAAAGTACACACATTGACAAAGTCCACCCTTGCCATATGGAGAAAAAAGCCCACAACTCCTGAACAGAGATGAATTATCCACGGGCACTCCACCCCAAGGATGAGGAAGCCCATAGGGAGGGAACCGACCTAGGCCCAGGCCCAGTGGCCACCAGGCTTGGTCGGCCGACCAGGGGGTGAGCCCACTAGCCTGCTCCTTGAGTCGGTGACTCCCACCGACTTTCTCCACCACCTCAGGAAACCTTCCATACTTACCACAACCCTGGAACCACCTCAGAACATTATAAAAGAAGGGGAGGGGCACCTCCCAAATCATCAGCCACTCCAACATTCACATTTCACATTAGAGGAAGGGTTCCTCTCTAGGCTAGTGCTCCACTTGTAAATATTTAGACTAGGAAGAGAGTGAGAAGAGAATAGTATGGGGGAAGACCACATAGAGTGCTCTTCCTTCCCACTTGTACCCCTACGTGGATATTGTACCTCTACGGCCGATTGCTCATCATAGTGAGCGGCCGTGATATATATTGAGTCAAGATATTCAACGGGAGAGTAAGGTATCATCCTCCATTTGCTTATGAGCTTGGTGTTCTTCCATAAGATTATTCTATTCTCGTTGCTGCGAGTAGAATAGCGACCTACAACTTCGGCGTGGTGTCTAGGTCTATCGTTGCCAATGTTTGTCACGTAATCCACGGACGAGAGGGGGCCGCGCGGGTAGTGACAGCCCCGTCCAATATTAGCATCTCTCTACGTGTGGTTGCGTCATAGCCTCTTGGCTGGAGTCGCCTGTGTATACAGGGGTAAGCCGGCGGCCAAAGTAAGCACTTGGGTGTGTGTCCTTGCTTGCCTTAGGAGTCTTAGCCCAGTTATATCCTCTCTAACCTAGCAGCCTAGTAGTGTGTTTGGGTGATCCTTGGTTTAATCCTAGTTGTCTAAGAACTCGCACACTGTTCCTTTGGGAGAACTATAAATTGACAGAATGACTCACGACCCTTCTGGAGCTAGGACCAGAAACAAAACGGCGGCGTCGTCGACCCCTTTCCAATGAAACAAAGAAAGTCTCGTTCGGACGTCGGATGTGGGAGATATCATCAAAACCATGAAGGGATGTCGGCTGAATCCTAGACGAACACAGCAACCAAGTTGGTGACGACTTGTAACTTGGGGAAGGTCATGATATGTGCATATCCAGCATGGTGATGTCCTCATCAGAGAGAGAGAGAGAGAGAGAGAGAGAGAGAGAGAGAGAGAGAGAGATGACATTCATTCATCAGTAAATATTTGTGTACATATCGATAGGGGGCATTGTTGGCACTCCCCAAGTGCCCCTTTTATATGTAAATATTACCCCTATTAGAGCATAATTGATACTAATTTAGGCCATTTACCTATTAAATTGCCTATATATTTGTATATGCGTTGTTTTGCAGATTTATTGCAGAAACAGATAAAATTAGTGATTAAAGTGATGCTAGGGAGGTAGGTGGTAAACTCGATTATGGAGACTCGGCGTCGACGAGCCGGCTTGAATCAGACACGATCCAACCCCACAACCATTACACCAAGCACAACTCAATTGTTCCTGCAAGCAAATTGAGAACACAAGCAAGAAAGGATAAACACGCAATCTGAAATTGCAAATACGGATGAAGCGAATCACGAAGGAAAGGTTCAAGCTTTGATCACAAAAGGACTAATCGCCACAGTGGTGTAGAACAAGAACAGGGGCCCTGGATTACTGTAAAAGGGCTTGTCACCACAGTTACAATAAATCGATCAAGTTTCTCTCTAGAAAATTGAACTAAACAAAACCCAAGACTAAAAGATGGTGGCTACTGAGTTTATGAAGAAACTAGGGGCGTCCTAGTATTGGGGGCGACCATGTGGGACACCCACAACATGGGCTTAAGGCCTGACCCGATACAAGGCCAAGTTGGCCCAAAATAGGTGGTGCAGCACCTTGTCATAGTCTCACAGCATGACTCACGACCCTTCTGTATCTAGGACCAGAAACAAAACGACGGCATCATCGTCCCCTTTCCAACTCATCAAAGAACGCCTCGTTTGGATGTCGGATGTGGGAGATATCATCAAAACCGTGAAGAGGTGTCGGCTGAATCCTAGACGAACGCGGCAACCAAGTTGGTAATGACTTGTAACTTGGGGAAGGCCATGATATGTGCATATCCAGCATGGTGATGTCCTCATCATAGATAGAGAGAGAGAGAGAGAGAGAGAGAGAGAGAGAGAGAGAGAGAGAGAGAGATGGCAGGGGTCCTTCATTCAGTGCTAGGATTTCTATTGCACATTATTTCCTAGCGGTGCTTTGCTTGTAGATTTATCTAGGATTCTATGCTTATCCTGTGTATATCTACGTGCGTGCAGTGACAGTAGTAGCAAAGATGACAGGATCAGGCCAGGATCAGGCCAGGATAAGGGCAAGGGAAAGATGCCTAAGAAGCCCAATAGCAAGAAGATACAGAGACTGGACCCAGAGTCAGAGAGAGCTAGACAGGTTGCATGACACCTAAATGCCATGGAGACAACACATAGGACCATTGGTGCACGATTGATCATTGGACAGACAGCAGAGACACAAGGACTATGGAGGAGCACCAGGCAGAGGACTGCACCTTTGGCAGTAGGAGTTGTACCACTGCCGTGGCTGTACTGTACTCCGACTTCTCGTCGGGGGAGGTCATCGAGAACTTCGGAGCAGGGATCCTCCAGGCAGTAGCAGGAGGAGTCAGAGGAGGACAGTTCAGAGGAGGAGACCTCAGAGTCAGGTTCTCAGGAGTCAGAGTCTGAGGAGACTGAGTAGCAGGCTGAGTAGACTGTTCCCCAGAGGACAACTCACTAGGCAGGAGACCCGAGGTGCAACTGTGCAGTGTGCACGAGGAGGCTGTAGAGACTGGTATATGTAGGCGGAGAGCTAGACATCTTTAGTGTTCCTGCAAAGGAGCTTAAGGCACTACATCTGGTTCCCTTCGAGCAGTGGGTTCCAGTTCCTAGGGATCCCGCTGTAGAAGACATGTACTGGATAGGCCTCCAGAGGAGGATCGGAGAGGGACTGAGACGCTACCTTGGCCTGAAGGGCAAAGGTAAGGTGTTTGTGCCGTAGTAGTACACGACCTACAAGGCTATGAGGAGAACCACCGGCAGTACATGGAGTAGTACTTCATGTACTTGCAAGGACTAGAGGAGCTAGTCACTGCTCCATTTAGGTACAGAGAGGACATAGTCCTTGAGTTCTACGTGACGCTGTGGACAACCAGAGACCACTCAGAGTTCTGGTTTCTGCTCATAGGGCAGCCACAACATGTCACTATAGAGGATCTGATTGCCAACCATGGATTTCTTGTTTCAAACCTCCATCTCTACAGGAATGCCTACCCCTCACTAGAGCCACCTCGCAGACCACAGGGAGGGAAACTACCTACAGGCGACATGGTGTCGATCGCCTTCCCGCCACCACACACCCCAGGTTTCAAGAGATGCCCTGCGAGACTCACCGCAGAGGCCAAGGTGGTGAGAGCGATAGTCACCAGGACTATCATCCCTAGGTCTGGCTACAGAGAGGAGTTCACACTTCTACACCAGTGGGCCGTAGCAGCTATCTTGATGAGGCATCAGTTTGACCTGGCAGACTTACTGATAGAGGAGATGGAGGAGGTTATCTCAGAGAGAGTAGGAGGACGTCATTTGGTCTATGGTCCATATATTTGCTATCTTTTGCGGAGGTGGGCCTAGTGACAAAGGAGGAGTACGAGACATTCCCTGAGGTGACCACCAACTATGCACCTTGAGTCCTCAGGGGATCACAGTCAGCCTTGAGTCAGCAGACAGGAGAGGAGGAATAGGAGTCACAGCCAGTCACTCACGAGCAGGCAGCTCAGCCAGAGACGATGGTTCCTGAGTTAGCCGGTACAGGAGCACCTTCCCCAGCCGACAGGTTCACAGTCAAAGGACGCTTTCACTGTGACAGTGCTTGCAGGACGTCTCAGTGAGTTCATCCAGAGTGTGGCTGAGGACAGACGACATATGATGGAGGTCATCAGGGGATAGGCAGAACTTCAGAGACAGCAGATGGCCATAGTCACCGCCCTAATGACACAGATGATAGAGATGACCCAGAGATAGGCAGGTCCGCAGCCAGGGCCTTCAGCACTACCACAGTACCAACAACTGCCTACCCAGGTAGGACCCTTCACTACCTTGACGACGGCTCAGTCCAGTGGGTTGTCACTCTTAGGGGTTCTACCGACAGGCGGAGCAGGATAGACAGTTTCTTCAGCTCAGTTCTCCCCTGTGTTAGCCTTTTCTGTGTCTGTGTTGTTTGTTTCTCCTTCACACTCTTCGACCTTGTAGATGGGAGGACCCTCCACCTCCCAGCACTTTCCAGTCAGGAGTCTGTTTTCAGATATTGTGCACCCTACCCATGCAGACTCCCAGGCAGCACCAGAGTCAGCTTTAGCTTCCCTACCCACTGCTACAGTCAGCACGCTCACTCCTTAGGTAGTAGTGGATCTAGTCCGTGGAGGCTTCACTCAGCAGAATGTGGCAGATCTCATCCTTCTCCAGACTTCAGCTCAGGAGACCGCCACAGTCACTCCAGCAGAATAGGATAGAGGGTCTAAATCGCCTGTGGACCTTGACTTCTTTGAGCAGGTGGATGCTCACGCGGCACAGGCTCAGGGAGCACAGTAGGATCCGGCACAGGAGCAGCCCAAAGCAGAGCCCTCACAGGACGTCGCTGCACCACCTCCTTCGACCAGGAGCGCTTAGATGTTCTCTTTTCCTGCTTTTTGGTGCTTTTTGCCAAAGGGGGAGAAGTAGTCCTAGGTCTAGGGGGAGTGGGAGTGTGATCCTGTGTGATCGAGAATATCATGTATCTAGGGGGAGTATATGTGTATACTGGTTTTGGGAGTTAGACACAGCTGGATGTTATTTTGATGGATTTATCGAGATGTACATGGATTTTGATGAGCCATGGTTTTCATTCGTTTGTATTTGACTCATCTTGATCTCACTTGGTTTATTTTCGTATGTAGTGCTTACCTTTCTTCATTTATTCTGTTTGCATGTGTATGATGCCATGATGATGAATGCTTGCTCTTAATTCTTATGCATTGCCCTACTATCCTGTTGCATTTCATCATTCATGTCTTGCATTGCATGTCTTTATGCTTTCCTTTAATATATTTCCATGACATGCATGCATTATCATCTAGAGTGTGTGTTTCTCTCTTTTCCTTTTAAGCTCTAGATGATTGATTGAGTAGGACCTTGTGCGCTTCTCTCTTTATGCTTTTGTGGTTCCTCTCGATCAAAGTGTAGCTCTTTTAGCCCTGTTGTTTTCTTGTTAAGGTTATGTTAAGTAGTGGTTGTCATCAATCACCAAAAAGGAGAAGATTGTAAGCTTCATGACCATTGATGATGGAATCCGCATGTTATGAATGTTTTGGTGATAGATGACAACTATGAAATTGTGGGCTAATATCTACATGAGTGTTGTCTATGTAGAAACCTTCACTAATCTCTACAATAAATCATATGAATGATGGTTGCCCTGGCGATTGATGACAATGACCACAAGCATGGAGGCTTGATGAGCTTGATGGAGTCCAAGGGTTGATGAAGATGGATCAAAGTGGAGGACAAGCTATGGAACAAGTGTTTGGAACACTTGCTTGTTGTTAGGGCTTTGAGTGCATAGAAAAAAACGGACTATCAAGGGGGTCTAGGTCATTCTCTTAGGTCAGGCCTAGTCGGTGATGTGCAAGGTTGCTCAATGAAATCACAGGCACTAGTTGACAGTGGAGAAGCCAAGGAGCTGTTCGGAGAAGCCGGGAAACAACGTCGAGTGAGGACAACTAGTTTCAGCTTCGGGAAAAAGAGACCGGACAGAGGGGTCAGAGGTGGCCGGACTGTATGGTCACTATGTGGTTTTGTCCGGAGACTACAGCGAGGAAGCAAGGAAACTGCCAGTTGTCAGGATTCATAGAGACCGGATGGTCCGGTCTACTGACCGGACGGTCCGGTCAGTACGAAGTGCTCTAGGCAGCGAGGAAGCTACAACGCCGAAATGTTTCTGGACTGGAGAGAGAAACGGGCCGGACGGTCTGGTTTACTGACTGGACATTCTGGTCAGTGCAGAAGATCGCCTACGCACAGTGAAGCCAACGGCTAGGAGAGCCATTACAGGAGTGATCGGACGGTCCGATCAGGCACAGACCGGACAATCCAGTCAGTGCGTCCAGAAAGGTGATTTCATGGAGCAACGGCTAGTTTGAGGTTAGGAGCCTATATAACTTTGTTGTTGGGGTCTTGGGGACCTGTCCTGGCCAGTGGAATAACTGACAGCATTTGGTAAGGTCCAAGAGGAAAAGGGGAGAGCACTAGGAGAGAATATTGTTTATCTTGTGTGACACCCCAGTGTTACTACATTCTTTTGATCACATAAATTGCACCTAGTTCTGGTTCATCAAGTAAAAATTTAATTTTGGTTGCATTTCAAATGTATTTAAATTTGAATTTAAACAAAATTATGGTTAAGTTATGAAGCAACTTTCACATTTGGCATACAACCTAGCACTGCCAAAAATATATGTGATAGGTTTTGCCATAAAAGAATTTTAGGAATTTTTTCAAAATTTTATTCAAAGAGGAAATACCCAATTAAATTCCTAGAAGTTTGAATTTTGTTCATATTCAAATAATTGGCAAATTCAAACCAGTTGATTTTGAAACTGGACACCTATCACATTGTGATCTACACATTTCAAACTTTCTATACAAATTTTCTCAAGTCAATTTGGAGTTTTGAACTATTTTAAATCAATTATTGAAGTGGTGGCCGAGTTAAATTCTGGAAATTGTTAAAACCTTCTCGCGGGTCCCACTTGTCAGTCTCTCTCTTTGCTTCGCTTCCTTCCTCGCTGGCGCCCGATGCCATGCGCGCAGACATGCGCCTGCCCGCGTGTCACCGCCCGGCCGTCGACCCAGGGACAAAAACCCGGCCTTAAAACCCGTCGCCAGACCCTCTCTCGGCCTCTACGTCATTCCCTTGGCGTCTCCGTGCTCCCCTCTCTCTCTCTCTCTCGACCTCGTTCTTCCCTTCCCCGGCCGCCATTGCCACCACCCTCTGGAGCTCAGCTCAATGTCGCACCAAACCACCAAATTTCGAGCCAAAGCGCAAGATGTAGCCGTCGTGAGTCAAGGAATCCCCAAAACAAACCTTGCCGCAATCCATTCCCCTCTTATCAAGAATTTGGAGGAATTTCTGAACTCTCTGTTCATGGCGCCCGATCCATGATTTCTTGAAATTCATCATCTCTGGTGAGTTTCGTGGTTTCCTTTCTCTTCTCATGGTTGTGCAACTCTTGGACGCACGTCCTTGACATCATCTGATTTCAGATTTTGCCTCGAGGTCGCCGTCATCAGAGTTTTCCCCTTTCGCCGCCGTCGGCTGCCATGGGAGGTGCACGGTGACAGCCGGATCCAGACCTCCTCCGTCTCCTCGGTGATCACACTGAGCTCCGTCAAGGTCCGCTGGTGCTCTCCGACCACTCCGCCTCTCTCCTCGACCTCCAAGTCGAGCTCACACCGTCGCTGACCTTCTCTGTTCCGCCGCCGCTTGACGTCGACATACTTCCGGTGAGCAACTCTCCTCCCGAACCCCGCCAAAGTGCTCACCGTGTCGTGCTCTATGCTCGAGTGAGCACGGAGTCCAACTCCGGTGACTCCAGAGCTCGGCGACGAGCTCCAAAGCCGCTCCAGCAGCCGCGCCGCCGCGCGCGCGTTTGTGCGCGAGATTCAAATGAACGGATGGCATTTTCATAATTTCTACGAAGTTCAAATGAAAATCCAGGAAACTGTTAAAATCCATATGTGGAGTTTTATAGCTTCAAAAATTGCAAAGTAAATTTTGTTGGTTTCCTTGTAATGAGTACTATGCAGTGAACATGTTACTTTGCATGTCTTATATGAAAAATTTTGATGTATTAATTAATTAGTTTAAAGATTAATAAATTCATATCTTTAGTTGTAGATTGGACAAAATAGTAAATTAAATTGTTCTGGTCTTCCCTTGACATGCTTAGTTTGTATGATAAATTGATGACCCTAGTTTCTGGACATAAAATTAAATATGATTTTATCTTTGAAATGCTGAAAATTGCATTAAAGTAATTTCTGTAAATATTTAGAGTTTATGCTTGTGCGCAAAAATCATGCTTGTCATATTACATCACCATGAATTTAGTCTTAAACCTTGCTAAATATATTATTAATTAATTGCTCATTATATATTAGTGAAACTTGGCAAATTTGCTGATCATACCTATATCAATCATCTGTGGATCACTCATGTCCAGTAGCATAGTTTTATGTTACTAAATGAATTAATTGCATGTCATGTCTAAATAACCTTATGTAAATGCAATAGGAAATGTTTGTAAATTCCTATTATTAGAGTTGCTAGCGCTGAAGCATATGGCTTCAAGAACAATGTTGAGGAACAAATTTTTACTGTTATGCTCATTCTTCATGTGCATCACATTTTGTTCCATTATCTATGCATTCACCTTTGTTGATATATCGATATTATGATAGGGAACGTGGACGTGCTAGGGGATAATATTCAGAAGGTATCCTCGGATTTCTCGGCACAAGAAGATCCTAACTTCAGTACTAACTCCGTGGTTGTAGCTCAAGGCAAGCCCCGGAACATTCCCTTGTATTAATTTGTTTAATTCTAGTAATTAAATTGCTAGATGTGCATAGGTGGCTTGTGCATTAAGTTTAGGAGTTGAATGAAAACCCACCTGCATTTCCTGGAAATATCCTATATTATTTTAGACATGGTATACACGTACAGGTAGTTAATAGAGGAATTTTTATGCTTAGTTGTAGGTTGTACACTATTATGGTACTTGAAATATTAGTAACATGATGGTAGTGATAATGTGAAGTAAGAATGATAAAATTTGGACTAAACGGGACTGTATGGGAAAGGGTGAAGGCAAAGTACCTGTCGTGGTTTTTGTCTTGCAAGGTGGCAGTTCGTTTAGGTCAGCAACTAAAATTTGAGACATGGACAGGCCCTGTAGATGAAAGGGCAAAGATTATATGCCTTCAGAGGACATGGCTTGCAAGGCTGTAGCCATGTCTATGTCGACCTAGGACCCGTCCGTTGTCGGCCCTGCTGAGCAAGTATTGAACTGTACCAAATGCATGCTAGTATATGGGAACTAGTAAACTGATGTAGCATTGTCATTTGCATGTTGGACGATACCCAAACGCTTGGTCGTGAGATCCAGTAGGAGTGGACAGATTCCCGACGTTACCGTGGAATGGCTGCCCACTCGGGCCTTTGGACCCAGACCGACTTGTATGATGTCTTTGCGAAAAGTTGTTATACATGTTCTTAAATGATGCGTATACCGTGTACTTCGAGTTTTCCCAGCTGGTGTAAAACAATTGCAATCGCTGTCCCTCGTAGTAATGAGTATCGCTTGTTCACTGCGTCACCTCGTAGCTTAAGAACCTCATTAATAATAAGTAATGGAATGTTTGAATGAAGAATATTGAATTGTAGTGAATCTGAACTGAAGTTCTTTGTTACTTAGTTAAATTTTCAGATTGCTTGTTGTACTTATTACTCTCACATGCAAATTATCTTACACTATTACAGTTACTAGAATGTTCACTAAATTTACTATTATCCATCTCTGAGCCTAAGCATGTCTAGATTTAAATACTTGTCGGGTAAGACTTGTTGAGCTTAATAGCTCAGGCTTTGCCATGTTGTTTTCTTTATTTCAGGTAATAACACTGATGCTTATGATCTACCTATGGGTGTTCTTCCTTGGGATATGTCTATCCCTGAGGGATGGTCTGCCCACGGGAGAATGAGTAGCCGCTGTTGTTGTGTGATGCTAGGTGATAATCCGTATGGGCTCGGATTTATCACACTTGCTATTATCATCATGTTGTATATTGTGGATGTTTGATCACGTTATCTTCTGCTGCTTTTAAAACTGAACTTTGTAATAATTCCGCTGCACTTAAGTACTTAACTCTGATGTATAATAAATAACACTCTTTTTACGTAATTTGAACTGGGTCGGTTTTTTGTATTATCTTGTGTCTGCTTAATCAGCACTTCGGGAACTTCGGTCCAAGGGCGTTGTGACATCTTGTGAGTGCTAGTGAGAGTAACAAGAAGCAATCTTGCACATCTAAGGCTAGGGTGTCCTTGAGGGTGTGATCTAGGATGTTACTCTTGGTCTATGGTGAGACCTAGACCGGTTAGGTATCAGTGATCGAGCCTATCATGATTCGTTGTGAAGGCCGTCACATGTTTGTACACGGTTTGAGACCACCGGTGAAACGGGCATCAATAGTGAGCGCCCGTGTTGCCTCAGGGAGTCCGGCAAGTTTTTGAGGGAGGTGAGCTTGTGCATTGGTGGCAGCGGTTACGCACACCGTGTCTTTACTCTGGGAGTGATTGCGGGCTCGTAAGCAAGAACTCCACTTTGTGGCGGGAGGGACTGGGACTCCGGTGGGAGTGGTCCAACGAGGAGTAGGGGAAGGCACCATCCTTCCGAGATCTCGGGAAAAAATCATGACTAGGTGCTCTCCTCGGGCTGGAACAGGCCCTCATCATCTTCGCCACCTTGTCAGGACGGCGACAAGGAGGGATCTCGTGAGGGTGGCAGCAAGGGAGCGAGGAGCTGTGCTCTGTGCCCCAGTCGTGGCCATCTGGATAGCCGCCATGCTCTGTGCCCCGCCTCCATGCACCGCTGGTCATCGCCTCCACACTGTCAGAGAGAGAGAGAGAGAGAGAGAGAGAGAGAGAGAGAGAGAGAGAGAGAGAGAGAGAGAGAGAGAGGTCACAGAACAATAGGATAAGGGAATCGGGAGCAATGTGAGGAAGAAAGGACTTTGGGGTCACGGTGGAGTATGCGGAGAAGAGGATAAGGTGTCTTTTTTCTTTTATTTAATTGAAAACACATTAATATAGGACAAGCTGACGTCATCATTAGTTGTGATATTGTTGTTGCACACATCAATATCGGTCGTTGCTGACATCATCATGTGTCCGATATTAGTGTGTAGTCCACACAACAATATCGGCACTCTCGCTGATGTCATCAGTGTCTGGTATCGTTGGGTGCACTGCAATAACGGTTCAGTCTCCTGACATCAGCGTTTGTGTACTACAATAGTGTATCCTAATGTGACCGCTATTATAGTGAAAAATGATGTCCTACTAAAGCCTTCTTTTGTAGTAGCGTCCCTATCTTGGTGTCCTCCGTAGGTTTTTAATAGGCTTTTGCATTTTCCTAATGCCTATTTGTGACTCCTTTGTTTCTGCATTGGTTGCCACCATCATTGGTGTGCTGAAGGATCGAGAAGGAAACCAGAGGGGGGGGGGGGGTTGAGAATGGAAGCCAATAAAAATGCTTTTCAAGAACTTGGCTTATATCCCACTTTCAACCAAAGCCAACCTCAAAACAAAGCACCAAGTTCAGACACACCAACTTGTGATGTGCTAACCCAAGGAATGTGACACACTAACAGAAGAGTAGAGCGGAAGCAAAGTGGAATAGCCAAGACTCAAAACTATCGAAGAAACGCACTAAAAACAGACAGTTGTATCAAAGCATCGGCAGTGCCGATCTGGGCATCGACAGTGCCGATCGGTAGATGACTGGCAGTACCGGTTCCCTCTGTCTATTTTGTCGACCGGCACAACCAACGATCTGATTGGTAGTGTCGATCAGATTGTTGGTAGTTGTGGTCGACAAAAGAGATAGAGGGGACCAGTAGTGCCGATCAGGTCATTGGTGGTGCCGATCCAGAGTTCTGACCCAAGCCACTGGCAATGTCGGTCGTGGCATCAGTAGTGCCAATCAGGGGTTCTCACTCGCGCACCAACAGTGCCGGTCCAGTAATCAGCAGTGCCGATTGACCCCCAAAAAAACCAAATCTGCTATTCTAACTTGGCAAGGAAATTAGCAAAACCTAATCAAACGAACACCAAAAATCACGGAATTTGGACTGAAGGTGTCTCATGGCAGGACACATCTTCTCCAAGTGGAATCACACAAAAGTCTCAAGAATTCATCACGAATTTCAAGTTTAACTGAAAAGTCTAGGGTCTGAATGAACTTGGAGACATCCACGAAAACGAAGGTGCTTGTGCCTAGGATTCGGTCAAGGACCCATCAAGGATTGCTCTAGCATGTCCTAGCACCAAGATCACCCAAAAATCCATTCAAAAAACCACTCAAAACCGCGATAGAAAATACCCACGAAAATAGCTCCAAAAATAGGAAAAAAGAGAAATTCGAGATTTAGGAGAGGAAGAACTTGAGCACGATTTTGAATCTCATATCATTGATTAATCCATTCAAGATACATGGATACATGGCTAGGAAGCCACCCTCTTCCTCCTATTATTTGGAGGAGAAAAGATTGTGTCTTACACAGTCTCTCCTCTCCACTACAACATGAAGCACTTTCCTAGCTCTATGGAATGAAACTCTAACATCAGAATAATGGGAAGAGACACCTCTCCCATCAGCCCTACCTCTCCTAATATAGGCCTAGGGGTTGTCCTAAAGACCACACTACCCTTGACCGACAACTCATTGCCACCTACCACCAAAGGCAATCTTGTCCAACTCTTTTTCCTTCGCCCCGAATGCCCTCGGGCCCTTCATGTATTTGTTTTGCCTCGAAGCAAGCTACGTGATAGTGCCACGTGCACCACCAATCACTGCCACCAGTTTTGAGGCCCAAACCGGGAAACCGCCTTGCACGCTTCTCAAAGCACATCTTGTTTTATGTTGACGCGTGTCACCTTGTCCCGTGATCCTCATCATCGACAAGTCTCTCCCAGTCCCACTCCATTAGGCCCCCTTGTCACTTACATTGGCATCCCGCTCGCCTTGACTTGGTCAGCACGCCATTTTCATCACCTCCGCGGTTTTGAGGCTCAATATTGAAACCGTCCGTTCTTCGTGCCTCTCCACGTGTACGGTGCAGATCACCCTCGACTTCACCCGGCATCCCGATCATCTGGCCTCAAGTCCCCAACTTGTGCCCTATCCTTTCGCCATTGACCGCCAAGTTGACTCCATTGACCTAGACATCATGAGGCAAGCAAATGCATTCCCATTCTCCTACATGTTCTCCAACATCTTCACCAACTCCAGTTAGTTATAAACATAACCATGCACAAACTCATGAAATCCCCAATTTCCCGTATTTCAGCTCAAACACCAAATCAACCACTGTCAATTACACATCACATATTACAAACCTTGACACATATCAACATGATTTCTCATGTGTCCTCTTCATCTTCCTGTTGCGTGCTTTGCTATGTTCCAAGATCGTTGGCTAGGTGAGATTCAAGAAACAACCGGAAGACATTGGTAGCTCCTCCAGTGTGGTAAAGGATGAGATGCAAGAGACTGAAGAGGTGAAGAAACACTAACTAAATCTCATTATTCAGTCCTGCATGCCTCCTTTTTCCTAGAACAAAGAAATATTCACTGAACTATTGTACATGTGAGATACAGCCATCTCTTTCATTCAATACACACAACGTATTTTGACTATTTCATTAAATCATGCTAATCCATGGATAATACAATAAATATCTTATTGGTGCATGGTGAATTCCATTTGTGTGGAATACTTACCTTACTGGTATCCATAGCTATGCTTAAGTCATTAGATGACCGGGTGGCCCATCAATAGGGGAACTGACTGAGTCGGCTTGGAGTGCAAGGCAATTAGAGATAGATTTGCTATGTTTATCCTTATAGACTATGAGTAGGAGTCTTCATGTACCCCCTGCTGACCGGATATATAAGACGGCAGGGACCTCCCCATCGAGGGGACCAATTTACGTTGCTAAACAAACCACAGAACACAGAACATAGGGTTTTTACTTGGCGTCTTGTGTCTTCACCATCATAGTTCTTAGTCCCGACATAACCCTATAAATATATTGTCGAGAATAAATCTTGATAGTTGGCACGCCAGGAAGGGGACAAGGCTGGCTGGGATTCTCTTGACATGAAAATCTTCACGTGTGACCTGGGAGATCTACTTAACTCCAATGCAGGCTCAATACAAGAAACCGGGGCGTGCCAGTCGATTTTCCCTGCAAACTGACAAAGATACGAACGATCAAATTTCATGGGTCACCGGCCATGGATAGGCTGATGAAGAAAGCCAATAATCACTGTTCGTGAAACCAGCCGATATTATTATATGAGCAATTATAAGATAATGTAAACTAGTCGGCTGATTGTATCGGCTTACCGGCAAATTAAATATATGAAATATTACGTATTATCAATGTCGATAAGGATTTAAATCAATAAAGTAGAGTTGATAGGATAAAAAGAAGCATGCCAAGCCCTGCTCAATTGACGGTGCTGAGTCGATAGGATAAAGTCGATGGATCTACAGTAAATGCATGGAGACTCGTCCTATCGATGGTGTTAAGTAGATAGATCTGGTAGTTGGTATTGCAAATATGCCTCAAAATCATTGATCTATCTTATCATTACATGGGGGCAAACGACTAATAGTATAACAAATAGAATTCGATTTAGTACTAGAAAGTCGATTGAACCGTGATAACCTATCGGCTAAATGTTTCGATAGAACCCTATCAACTCTACCTATAAACAAATTGGATCTAACTCTATCAACCAGGCAAGAGATCAAAGTTGATGCAGCCTCACTGATACAAACAGATCGAACTTAATCGAGACAATGTTTGAACACGGTAGATAGAGCTAGATTTAACCTATTTATAGATAAAATCAATAAACTGACCCGAATAACAGATCTAAATAACACCAGTAGAACCTACTAAAATTGCATTAGATTACACTGAACCAAGACAGTATTGCAATTAGAGTCGATAGAACAAGCATCAAATAGATCCAATTACTAGATAACTAGCAATTCTAACAATCACAACTAGAATGTCAAATTAATGAGAAAGTACTAGTTGAGATTGATAGAATTACCGAGGGTGACTAATCCAAGTCTCTCGCCGACATCGGAGCTGATGCAGCCTGCGCGAGACGAGGATTTCATCAAAAAGGTTGGCGATGCGCCGAGTTGTATTGAACGAAAGTGTTGTTTTTTCTGTACATATCCTATTACATATTTATGCCCCGTGCTAGAGGTTCTGACCCAACTCGGTCAGAACTCCTAAACAAACCAACTAAGTTTATTTCTAGAAACTTTAAACTAATATATAGAAAAGAAAAATAAAATAACCCTACACCAGTCCACTTCTTCTCTTCTAGCCGTTGGGCTTATTGACCTCGGTCGATTCCTACACACGCGGCTGGTCACTAGGCCTGGTCAAATTCTGGTGCCAACACATGCCCCCGAGTCCAGGGTGCGAAATGCTTCGTGCACTGGATTTTATCTCCTTGTTTATCGCACGCTTTTACCACAACCTACCGATGTCCCATCCTTATAAATGCATCTTCTTCCCCCATTAACTTTCACATGAGCCCAAGCTTTTCACCTTCTTCTCTCTCGTGCTCCGCCAGTGCATCGTTCATGTGCAATTTCTTTCAATCCTGAGTGCCGATGAACTTTCACGAGTTTTCCTTCAGCAATGGCGTCTTCAGAGCAAGTTCCTGAGGTAATCCTTTTCCTCTTTTTCCTGCTTCTAAGATAGATCTGATCTGTTAGTATCCTTCTGAGAAACCAAGGCTTATCATTTGATCCAAGGTCGTGCTATTTGGGAGATCGTAGCACAGGACTACCAGATACCTGAGAACCTCGAGATGGCTGCTGTCGGTGACTTGAACAAGTATGAAAACAATTCCAAAGCTGTTAACATTCTGCTCTGTGCTCTTGGTAGAAATAAATTTGATCGTGTTTCTCATCTTGAGACTTGTCATGCTATTTGGGAAAAACTGTGCATGTACCATGAGGGTACCAATCAAGTCAAGTCTATGTGTAAGGACACTTACAATAGACAGTACCAAACTTGAGGGCTTCTGGTAACCTAGTGTATGATGATAATGATAGGGCTTTACAACTGTTGTATTCTCTTGATGAATATGTCTGGGGGGTTAAGATTGTTGCTCTTAAGGAAATTGCTGATTTCAATACCCTGAATTGTGAGCAACTATATAGTAAGCTGAAATCTCATGAACTGTCTAGGAAATCTCATCCTAATCATGCTAATCCAACTTTGAGCATGGCTTTGCTTTCTAGTTCTCAAAAGGGTAGTCAGGGTTGCTCCTCTTATGAAACTAACCCCTCACTTGACAAGTCTACCTTGGAGTTTGCTTTGTCTTCCCTTGTTGCAGCTTCCGATGAACAGATGGAGTGCATTCCCGACGAGGAGTTATCCTTGCTCACAAGGAAGTTTAGAAAGACGAGGAGGTGGTTCAAGAACTTGCTTCGAGTGTACTGACCCTGGACACTTCATCGCTGACTGTCTCGAGAAGAAGAAGAAGGCCGAGTACCATGACAACAACACTTAAGATTTCAAGAAGAAGAAGAACCACTTCTACAAGCGAAGCAAAAACTCCAAGAAGTTCACGAAGGCGGTCACACGCACCTGCATTGCCTCTCTAAGCGACATCGACCTTATTTCAAGCGATGGCCTTACAAGCTCGGATGAGGAGATTGAGAAGCCACGAGTCAAGAGGAAGGACGACTTCATCGGGCTTTGCTTCATGGCAAAGAATGACACAGACACTGACTCTGGCTCTGACTCTGACACAAGTGAGGTACCTCCCACTCTTGATGAGCTCTCTTCTGAACTTGATCATTTGCGCAATGTGCTGCTCATGCAAGATGATAAGCTTCACAGTGCTGTTCGTGAGAGTAGAGAGCTTAAGTCTAAGTTGGAGATTGCTGATTTTGAAATTACTTCTCTTAGGTCTAAGTTTGCTCGTGAGGACATTGTTGTTGAGTGTGAGTCTTGTCAAGTTGTGATGAATGATCTGAGTCAAAGGGAGAGTGTGCATGCTCAAGTTGCCAGTCAGCTTGAGAGTGCCCTCAAGGAGCTTGATGAATTCAAAGCTAGGCCAACTCTTTTGGGTGCATGTCAGAAATTCCCCAAGCTCATAGATGAGTTGGAACCTCAGTCCCTCAAAGTCAAAGAGCTAGATTCCAAGCTGCTAAATGAGACTCGTGCGAAAGTTCTCCCACCTCCGTGTGAAGCGTGTGTCACCCTGAAGGACATGCCAATAATCACTAGGGAGGAAAACAAAGTCCTAGTTCAGGAAAATGACTATCTTGTTTCTAGGCTCCAGAGAACTCTAGTGAGTGAGGAAAAGATTGAGAGTGACTTGGCAAGAGTGAAGAAGAGTGCTTCTAAGTCAACCTATAACTTGGGCTTGGGATTTGAGAGAGTCGACAAGGAGAGTGAGAATGTGGGTAAGTTTGTGCCTAGCTCCAACTACAAGGATGAGGAAAATTCCATAAAACCCACTAACACATAATATCCACCCAATCCAAAACCCTCCTTCAACCCAAAACAAGCAGAGAAGCCAAAACCCAAGCCTGGTATGCAAACCAAGCCTAATCCTAAGAGTGTCTACATTTGCATGTTTTGTGGTCGCAAGGGCCACTTGGATGAATTCTGTTATAGGTGTAAGAGGATTGAGAGGAAGCAAGCTGAGTTGACTAGGGATGCTTTTTCTGATGTTTTTGTTGACTTTCAGCCTCGCTCTTTTTCTCGTGCCTATCATGGACAGGGTCATTTCTCATATGGCTTCGATTCACGAAATAGAGGCTTTGCGCAGTAGCGCTTTCGTGCCCCACGTTTTCCCCATCGTGGTGAGCATCACTCGTGTGGATTTGGTTTTCACACAGATGATTTTTACCCTCACAACCCAAGGATCGAGTTGAGACGCTTTGACAGACCACGTTTTCCCCATCGTGGTTCTCGTCCCATGCGTTCAAATGATAAAGTGCAAAGAACTGTGATGACTTCTACATGTCATATGGTAAAGTGCTGGATTCCTAAAAGCAGTAGGTGGAGGCTTGGAGAACAAGTGGTTGATGGATTCCGGTTGTTCGCGCCACATGACCGGAAATGAAAAGTGGTTCTCCAGCCTCACTCCCTTGAAGCGCCGGGAGTATGTGACCTTTGGAGATGAAAACAGAGGAAAAGTGAAGGTAAGGGGCGCGATAAAGGTAAATGAGAACTTGACTCTCAATGATGCTAGTTTGGTTGAGTTTCTCAAGTACAACCTCCTCTCTGTCTCTCAGCTTCTTGATGTTGGTTTGGAAGTGCGCTTTAAGACAAATACTTCTTGTGTTCTTGATTTGAATGGTTCTTTGGTTTGTGGGATTTCTCGCATTGGCAGAGTTTTCCAGGCTGATTTTGCTGGTTCTCCTGGTTCTCCCAAGTGCTTTTTTGCTTAATCTTCTTCTGAGCTTTGGAAATGGCATAGGAGACTGGGTCACATAAGCTTTGACTTGCTTTGTCGCTTGAGTGGCCAAGGTTTGATCCGAGGATTGCCTAAGCTAAAATTTGAGAAGGATTTGGTTTGTGCTCCCTGTCATCATCGGAAAAAGATTGCCGCTTGTCATCCACCAATCAATTTGGTGATGACTGAACGCCCTGGAGAGTTGCTTCACATGGACACTATTGGTCCTTCTCGGGTTCGTTCGGCGGGTGGGAAGTGGTATGTTCTTTTGGTTGTTGACGACTACTCTCGCTACTCATGTTCCACTTTCTTGAAAGCAAGGATGAAGTGTTTCATCACTTTTGGAGCGTAGCTTTGAGGTTGTTCAAGGAACTCCCTGGTGCATTACGAGCAATTCGCAGTAATAATGGCACCAAGTTCAAGAACTCCACTTTTGATGCTTTCTGCTTTGAGCATGGTATTGAGCATCAGTTTTCAGCACCTCGTGTTCCTCAGTAGAACGATGTGGTTGAAAGAAAGAACAGAACCTTGGTGGAGATGGCCCGGACGATGCTCGATGAGCATAGGACTCTGAGGCGGTTTTGGGCTGAGGCCATTAGCACTGCTTGCTATGTTTCCAATCGAATTTTCTTGCGCTCAATTCTTAATGTGACTTCCTTTGAGCTATGTTTTGGGACGAAGCCATCTGCTTCTCATTTGCGTGCCTTTGGTTGCAAGTGCTTTATTCTCAAGCGTGGCAATCTTTTGATAAGTTTGAGTCATGATCTTCCGGTGGCATCTTTCTTGGTTAAACTCTTTATGGCCATTCCTACAGAGTTTTGAATTTGGAAACTAACACCATCTTAGAGTCTTGCGATGTAACCTTTGATGAATCAAAATCTTGTGCATGCAATGTAATTGAGACTGTAGGTGATAAGGAGATGGAGGAAAGCATCTTTATAGAAGAGGGCCTACAGGGCTGGATGATGATGATGATGATGATGAGTCAACACATCCTACGTTCGAGCCTATTCCTGTTGCATCGACTACTCTAGCAGAGGGTCCAGAAGATTCTACATTTGCCTCAGTCGCTATCGAGCCAGCTCCAGCTGTGGTTGAGGGGGAGGTACGCTCTAAGAGAGAGTCCCCTAGCCACATTCAGCATCAACATCCACCTCAACAGATGATTGGTAATCTCTATGAGAGGACAACAAGGTCAAGGTCTGCACATCTTGCATGCTTTACCAATTCTCTGATGAACATTGGGTTAATGCTATGCATGAGGAGTTGGAAAACTTTGAGAGAAACAAAGTCTGGACCCTTGTAGAGCCTCCCACCGGTGTCAATATCATAGGAACCAAGTGGGTGTTCAAAAACAAGCATGGGGAGGACGGTGAGGTTATGAGAAACAAGTCAAGGCTAGTAGCTCAGGGTTTCTCCCAAGTGGAGGGTTTAGACTATGGTGAAACCTTTGCTCCTGTTGCGTGCATAGAAGCCATTAGGATCTTGCTTGTATTTGCTGCCTATAAGGGCATTAGACTTTATCAAATGGATGTCAAGAGTGCTTTCCTAAATGGTTTCATAGGAGAAGAGGTTTATGTGAAACAACCACCTGGCTTTAAGCACCACAAATACCCAAACCGAGTGTACAATCTTTAGAAGGCTTTGTACGGGCTAAAGCAAGCACCTAGGGCATGGTATGCTAGGCTTAAGACCTTCTTGCTAGAGCGCGGGTATGTCATGGGGTATGTTGACAAAACCTTGTTCACTCTTAAGCATGGCAATGACTTTCTAATGGTTCAGATATATGTGGATGATATTATCTTTGGTGGTTCCTCTCATGCTCTTGTGTCCAGATTTCAGGAAGCTATGGAAAGTGAATTTCAGATGTCTATGATGGCCGAGCTCACCTTCTTTCTTGGCCTTCAAATCAAGCAGTGCAAGCAAGGCACTTTCATACATCAAGCCAAGTACACGAAGGATCTCCTAAAGAAGTTCGACATGGTCAATGTGAAGCCGTTGTCTACACCGATGTCCACTACAACAGCTCTTGACCCTAATGAAGACTGTGAAGAAATGGACCATAGGGATGGACCATAGGGAGTACAAGAGCATGATTGGCTCCCTCTTGTACTTGACGGCGACGAGACTTGACATACACTTTGCAGTGTCTTTGTGCTCGCTTTCAAGGTTCCTCAAGGGTAACTCATCGCAAGGTTGTCAAGCGCATCTTCAGGTATCTCAAGTACACCCTTGAGTTTGGTCTTTGGTACTCTTCATCTTCATCTCTCGATCTCATTGGGTATTCGGATGCGGACTTTGCTGGGTGTAGAATTGATAGGAAGAGCACTTCTGGTACTTGCCATTTCTTGGGTACTTCTTTTATTTGCTGGTTTTCTCGCAAGCAGTCGAGTATAGCCCAATCCATCACAGAGGCTGAGTATGTTGCAACTGCTAGCAGCTGCTCACAAATCCTATGGGTAGTTGTCACACCCGGTTCCAATGACTGAAACCGAATGCATCTGTATGCGTGCCCCGGATCAAGTTTTCATGCACACAGGACAGTTATTGTGATAAAAGAACAATATCTTTATTAAATTGATATATTATTACAATGATGACCCGTAGGTCAAAAGAAAAAGATTACATTGCAGCGGAATAACTAAGCGTTGGCGTCCTTTAGCTCCCACAGGAAGTTAACCGGAAGACCGCATGCTTAGACTCCTCCGTCGGCTTCATAGTTGTACCTTCATTCTCCTATCGCTGATCAACAATGTGGGACATAGCAAGGGTGAGTACGTGTTGTACTCAGCAAGTAGGGGAAAAGATGACATGGGGCTCTAGACAAGGAAGGCTTAAAGGGGTTTATTGCATGAGCTTTTAATTCCTAAGCATCCTAATTACTAGGTGGGGTCATCCCAATCATCAATCCACAGGGTCCTAACCAAACCAAGTCCACACCATCCCAACCATTCCAACCCATAACCAACTAATCTTGTGAGGATTCCAGACCGCTCTTGACCATGAGCACGACTGTCATGATAGTTTAATACTCTGTAGAGTTTGTACCACTTGATCCACAAGTCGTGATTTCGCCCCCTATTGCCAGGTGGACTAGAGTCTCCATGTTGCCAAGCCGGCCAAGCACTAGCACACTTCCTTAAGTGTGCGGCCAGGAGATCACTACGAGGCTTTTCCAAAGGGTCATGCTAGCCACTAAGGTTCCACTCCCGTCCATAAGTGATAGCCCATCACTAAGGAGGTCATCACCCCATGAGCCCCCTCTTGAGCCATTCGGATCCAAGGACAGTCCTCTTGACTTCCGTTCCTCGCTGCACCGACACTGGGAGAACACCTAATTACTAGGTCAAGCCTTACCCATATCGGTCTTGTGATGGTACTGTTTTCCTAGATCATCGCTCCAAGAACTGGTTCCTAGGATCTACAACAAGCCTACCACCACCAACCATGTGCCCACGGCACCACATCCATTCCACCCGGCTTGCATATATCCCTAAGCCATGTTGCTAAAAGAATTACCAATCATTTCCCACATGATACTGTTCATTAATCAAGATTAATATTAATTCCAACATCCCACAAGCAACCTAAGCATTATCTACCCACAACCAACCAACTAGTTCAAGGCGACAAGGGAAAGGGTACAACAATACTACAAAAACCCTAACAGTAGGTACCCATTCAGTTGACACAAGCATGCAATTCTAAAATAATATTCATACTGGGATCAAAATGCATCAAGGACACTTGGCTTCATCCTGTGTTTGTTGCTGCTCAAGCACTTCAAAATCTTTGTCTTGAAGGTCCTCGTACGACAATCCTTGCGTGTGTTCGTATTTACGCTTGATAATATCGACACAATCAATTGCATACAAAATAAATACACAGCCATGCAACAGTGGAAAAAGAATATACGAATGCCATGAATTCATAGGTTATGCTTGTATGATCGATTTGGCGCAAGAATCAACTAATTTGGAGTTATGAATCAAAAGATATGCCAGGTTTATGTTGGACAATGGCTGCGCAGATAGTACAAAACCTATGTGCATGTTACCAATGATTGGCTCTGGTTCTCAACGAATAATTTAAACATAAATATTCTTAGTGATGTGGAACATGTGAACCGTAAGGTGAATTGGTTCAAAAGTCACCGATACTGGAGATCGATTCGCTGCATCATGGTCGAGCACGGATCACGTTCCTCATTGCACCAGGGCCGTTCTAGGAGAACCCTATGATGGAGATGGTAACAAGACCCTAGAACACAATTAGGATTGGCGGTGGTATCAAGAAAATCTCTAAATTGGGAGAAAACGTGATGGTTTTACCGTCACGCGTGCTGGATTCGCCCAGATCAGGGAGCAACCGCCATTGAGATGCAGATCCCGGAGGCATATGACGTCCAATGGTACTAAAATTTGGATATGTTGTAGAGGATATCTGGGCGCACAGCCATGTAAAATTTGGCGGTATTTGGATGGGTGGATCACCGGAAATGCCAAAGCCAACTGGCAGAACTGTTGCTGGACGCGAGGGCAGGGTGGCGTGGCGGCAGTCTAGCGGCGTGGTGAGGGTTTGAGGGGGTGAGATTTCATGGGAGGGGGCTGGTATTTATAGGAGGGGTGAGGGCAGGCAGGGTGACAATATGGAAAGGAAATCAAGAGGAATATATGCATTTATTGGAGGCAAACATGGAAGGTATAGGAAATATGGAAAGGAAATTATTCTTCTGTTCTTCCTTTTGAATGTTTATAGAAGGAGGGGAACTTGGTGTTTGCCATCCCTATGGCATCATTTGAGGGGGAGTTGATGTTCTCTTGTATATATGTATCTTTCCTTTCGCATTGCATCTCATATGTAATATATGCATTGGTAGATGAGATTTGATTCTTATGCATGCTTGTATTTCTCATTTCTATGATTGAGCTTGAGCGAAGTAATGTGGATGTGATGGTAAACTCTCATGCTTAGATTTTCTCGATGGCTTGTTATAGACTCTTTTGAGTAACATGCTAAGCTTAAAGCTGAACTTGGCTTTTTGTGAATCTCATGAACTAATCGTGCTAAAACTTGCTCACCATGTTTATAATTACTTTTATCCTTGTTGAGACTTGTGTTGATGCTAGTCTAGAGGATGTCTTGGCTTTGGCACCTTGTGTTTGGGGAATGTGGCTTTGCAGATGTTTAGCTCATGATGAAACATTGTGGGAACATGTGTTCCTTTTGCCATAAAGGCATGCTCATCCTTTTGCTTTTACTTTGCAAGTAACATGAAAAATCACTTCAAAGCCTCGGGGTATTTGCCGGAACTCAGTCGTGTGATCCTCTACATGGATTAGAAGTAACATAAAAATGCTAAATCCAAAAATTGTGCTTCGAAACCTCGAGGTGTTTGCCGTACCCAGTCGTGCGACCCTCCGCACGGATTAGAAGTTACATGAGGATCAATTAGAATAATGCCTTTTATTTTCTTATGAGTCTCTGTTGCATATGTGAGCGTCTATAAAGCTTATTTTTAGTGAATGCTTGTTGCCCTATTTGAGATTGAGACTGGCTAGTTTCTTTTGATTCACTTAATGCATGTTTTGCTTTGGATGGGAGTACTTATACATGTGGTGGCAGCTTTTCTCATGAGGAGCAAATTTGATTCTATCTAAGCTAGTCAATCTTTCTACATAGTGTGGGGCATACGTACCCGGGATACGTAACCACTCGGCTATATGGCCGAGTGGGCCGGGGGCTCGGGTATGGTGTATTTGGCCCAAGAGATATTTATTTAGATATTTGTTCGAGTAAGCGGCAAATTAGGTTAGCAGATATGTTGGATAGATACGACCTGTTGTTACCGAGTAAAAGATTACCAGGTAAGCCTCTGCCCTTTGGATATATAAGGAGGGCAAAGGGCCCTCGGCAAGACAGAGACTCGTATTGGAACCCTAATTCTAGTGTGAACCCTAGCAATACACAAATACCAAACATGACGTAGGGTTGTTATCCTCCGGGAGGCCTGAACCTGTATAAACCCTGTGTCTTGTGTCCATCAATCTTTCATACTCATACGCATACCTGAATCTACTATCGAGAATAACTCGCGACAGTTGGCGCACCAGGTAGGGGCCGCGTTGAGTACAGCTCCATCGAAATTGATGGCATTCATCGACATCAAGTTCCGCCTGGGAGACAAGATCCGCTTTGGTACTGTCAGCTTCGTGGCCGATCAGGGCGGGAGCCTCGTGAAGCAAGATTAGGTGACCCTTCCAGTGGCCACCGCGCCTTCAGATCTAGGCGTCAGCAGAGCTTTGATGACCGATCAGATTGATCTGGCCGGCCGGTTCCCATTCGGCCTTAACAACACGGCAACGGTACTTCAGACGAAAACCCTTTCGGGCTACTACTCAACGTTGCCTGCAACACGCCGATCGACAACCCTGGCCGACTCGGACCTTACAGCGGTTGATCTCCCGGCTTTTCATATGGATTAGTCGGATGAAGATCCCAATTTTTTTTATGAATCAAGATTAGTAGCAACGATCGGCCTTGAAAATGAGTCAGCCTTGGACTTGATCGAAGGGCCAAGTGATTCAGAAAGTTGCTCGTCCAATTATCGTGAGGTGTTCATGGTGGCACCAGCCACCCAAGGAGGCGCTGATGGAGAAACATCGGTGGCGGCCGCCACACAAGCAAACACGCAAAACCATGATGAACATGAAACTGATCCTGAAGATGACGACCCAGACGCTGCCACTCCCCCACTCCGATGACCAGCATAACATGGGCGACGTCACCTTAAAACTTGATGGTGAAGACGTCTTCAAAACCCCACAACATAACATGATGGCTGCAGCGGCCCTTTTGAGCACATTAGAGCCCATGCTCCAAGTCACCCCAGAGTTGACACCTCATGTCAACAAGCTAAAGGCACACATCAATGCTGCAGTTGTACTGGAGATGCACGCGGAGCGATCAGCGCCATGTAAGACGGTATCTGGGGCCACCAGTTCGGTACCCAGCCAAGAACGAAGGGACCGTCAACATACCGTCGGCAGGCAACCCCGCCGACCGCATCACGACGAAGGCCCATTGCGGACTACCACAACGCGATGCCCAGGTTCGGTTGGACAGCAGATACCAAGAGCGGGATGACGCGGCTCGCCGTGAGTACAAAGATGAACGAGGCCATCACAGTTTCGTTGACGACTAATACTACAAGAGCAACAACAGGAGAGAGACGCCCAGAGACGATCGACACTACGATCGACGAGACGAGGGTTGGCGCAAAGACAGAACTCGCCGAGAAGCTGGTCGCGAGCGGGAGCGAACTCCCGCCCTTGAAGACTATGATGATGAGGCCGGCATTCGGGCTTTCACTCGGGACTTACGAACTGTCAGCTAGCCGGTTGGTTTCAAACTAGTCGGCATCGAGAAGTATGATGGCAGGACAGATTCGCGCGACTGGCTTCACGTGTATGCCACTGCCATACGGGCACTCAACGGTGATAGCTTTGTCATGGTCAATTATTTGCATGTATATCTGGCCCCAGCAGCTAGAACTTGGCTCACCAATCTGCCCGACAATTCCATCAGTTCTTGGGCAGACCTTTACCGATAGTTCACCGCCATCTTCTAAGCTACTTTTGACAGGCCGGGGAATCATTGGGAACTCACCCGGATCAAGCAACGGGACCGGGAGCCATTGCGAGAGTACATCCAGCGCTTCTGCCGAGTGAAGAATACCATCCCCAACATCTCGGACGCTCAGGTCATTGCTGCCTTTCAGGGCGGACTCCGTGACGACGACTTGATCAAGAAGATCGGAAGGCTAGATGCTGCTGGAGGGTTGTCGGCCAAGGAACTCTTCACCATGGCTGACAAATACGTGGCTGGCAACTCGGCTCTATTCCAAGTTCGCCAGTACAAAGACGAGGCACCTTGGAACCGTAATCAGTCAAGCCCGTCCAACTACATCAAGAACGGCAACAAGAAGCGTAAGCAAGACCGGACAGTGGCCAACACAGGAAGAAACAAGTCACTTAGGATGACTTCAACAAAATGCTTGATGGTCCTTGTCTGTTACATGACGGTGCGCACAAAGCCAGGGAGTGCTTTAAGCTGAAGAATTTCGCACATCACGCTTTGGAAGTTTGCAAAGATCGCCCCTGGATCCCCAAGGGCGGTAGAAAAGATGCGCATAAGGACAACCATGATGAGGACAAGGAGGAATTCCAAGATCCTGAATGCGAGGTCAACTACATCTGCGGTAGGTCCACAGCAGATTCAAAGCACTAGTTGAAGATCCCACATAGAGAGGTCCACTCGGTCTCACCAACGGTACCTCATTACTTATGTTGGTCTAAGGTTCCGATTACCTTTGATCGGTCGGACCATCCGGATTACATCCCTAGGCCCAGGAAATATCCCTTAGTACTAACACCGACTGTTAACCGAGTTCGGTTGAATAGGGTATTGGTGGACGGCGGCAGCAGTCTGGACATCCTCTTTGTGAAAACCTTCAAGGAGCTCGGCATACCTTGGACCGACCTCAAGCCAAGCCAATCGTCGTTTCACGGCGTGATCCCTGGCATGCAGACAGTTCCCTGAGGGCAAATCACTCTGCCTGTGACTTTCGGCACTCGGGAGAACTACAGGACGGAGCACATTACCTTTGACGTCACGGACCTCGATTCTACATACCACGCCATCATAGGGCGGCCAGCCCTCGCCAAGTTCATGGCCATAACTCATTACCCATATATGATGATGAAGCTGCCAGGACCAAATGGAGTCATTTCACTTCGTTCGAATGTTCGAACATTGTACGATTGCGACAACAGCAGTTGTGAGTTGACAGAGAAGAAGGTGGTGGCATCAGAGCTGGCCGAGTTGAAGGCAGCGATCGTAACGACGGAGGAGGCCATGCCCAACTCACCCCCCAAGAAGACACTAAAGGCCATGGTACAGGCGGATGCCGGGGACTCTAAGAAGATTCACCTAGATGATAGTGATGTATCCAAGACCACCAATATCAGGGTCAATTTAGGTGATAAATAGGAAAGCGCGCTCATCCTTTTTCTTAGAAATAATAAAGACATATTTGCATGGAAACCCTCTGATATGCCGGGTGTTCCAAGGGAAAAGTCTGAGCACAAACTTCACGTTCGAGAAAACGCCAGGCCTGTAAGGCAGCAACTTAGACGATTCTCGCAGGACCGAAAGGATGCGATTAGAAAAGAAATCGGCCGACTACTGGCAGCCGGTTTTATCAAAGAAGTCTCTCACCCCGACTGGTTAGCCAACCCAGTCCTAGTGCGAAAGAAGAATAAGGAGTGGCCGATGTGTGTGGATTACACCGACCTTAACCAAGCCTGCCCCAAAGATCCATTCACCCTCCCACGCATTGATCAGGTGGTCGATTCAATGGCTAGATGCGCCTTGTTGTGCTTCTTAGATGCCTACCTAGGGTACCTGATGAGGACATCACCATGCTGGATACGCATATATCATGGCCTTCCCCAAGTTACAAGTCCTCACCAACTCGGTCGCCGCGTTCGTCTCGGATTCAGCCGACAGCCCTTCACTGTTTTGATGATATCTCCCACATCCGACGTCCAAAGGAGGCGTTCTTTAATGTGTTGGAAAGGGGACGACGACACTGTCATTTGTTTCCTGGTACTAGCTCGGGAAGGGTCATGAGTCATCCTGTGTGACCATGACAAGTTGTTGCGCCACCTATTTTGGGCCAACTTGGCCATGTATCGTGTCGAGCCTTAAGCCCATGTTGTGGGGGCCCCTATGTTCGTTCCCAACCCTAGGACGCCCCTGGTTCCTACATAAACTCGGTAGCTGCTATCTTTTAGTTTTGAGTTTTGTTTAGTTCAGTTTTCTAGAGAGAAACTAGATCGAATTATTGTAACTGTGATGACAAGTCCTTTTACAGTAATCTAGGGCCCCTGTTCTTGTTCTACACCACTATGGCGATTAGTCCTTTTGTGTTCAGAGCTTGAACCTTCCCTTGTGATTCGCTTCATCCATATTGGCAATTTCAGATTTCATATTTTTCCTTTCTTGCTTGTGTTCTCGATCTCGCTTGCAGGAACAATCAAGTTATGCTTGGTGTAACGGTTGTGGGGTGGATCATGTTTGATTCAAGCCGGTTCGTCGACATCGAGTCTACAAATTTGAGTTTACCCCCTACCTCTCGGAAGATCGGGCCACATTCACATCAAGTGGTATCAGATTCCTAGGTTCCCCGTGAGGTATTATCATGTTCTCCCCTTTAGATTCGTTTGTGTTCATCACTAATTGTCCACAAAAAAGCCAACAAAAAAAAATTTCCCCACCATCCCAGACATTGTTTAGCCTTTGCATAATTTAATTTCAGAGTCCGTGGTGTTGAGTTTGTGTCCTAGTCGATTTTAGTTGCTGATCTGAATTTATGTTTCGATTCGGTTTGTGTTTTGATCTCCACTGCAATACCACGATCACCATCGTGTTTTTCCATTGGATTCACCATCGTGTTACCCACCCACCACACCCACAATCTTTTGCTCAAGAAAATCCCCACCCGATTCTGTTTTCCACTCACCCACCCCCCTCAAAACCCTATCTTGACCTACCTTTGGTAAAACAGGCATAACTTTTCGCTCGTTGCTCTGATTGGGCTGAAATGTTTACAGTAGATTCTTGACTCAAAGTTGAGGTGACCCACCCTAGGCTTCACTTTGTGTGCCCTCATCAAAAAATTCAAAAACAATCAGGAAAAATAGAAAAAAAATTTTGAAGTCAAAAATAGCGTTTTCGGTGAAACTTTGAGATTTTACCTATGGTTTGTTTCTCCTCTGTTTGAGTTGAAACTTCTTGTGGTTGCTTCCTTTGTGTTCCTCTATCATAGAAAAATAGTGGAAAAAGCATACAAAAAATCAAGATTTTGATTTGCACCCCCCGCCCTGAAAATTCTAAGTTTGTCAAGTCTGTTTTGATCCTTGCTGACTTTGCCATTGTTCTTGCTGTCACAACTATTTGTGAACACGATTCTTTTGCCAGCATTTAGGACACTGCTTTGGACATTTATTTAGTGCTACTATCTGTTATTGAGTTGTGTTCCACTGACATACATATTAGCCTTCCAAGCAATACATATTGCAGCATAGGTTTCTTCCTTGCAACTGTTACATCCAAGATCGACAACAGATTGTGCTGACCTATTGGTTTTGGTAAGAACACTTGCAAGATTGTGATACAATGCTTCTGATATTCTTTTCCACTTTCTACACCCTCTGCTACCTGCTAGTTGATAGGGCTAATCCTTTTGTTTAGTCTTGTCTTTTGCTTTTAACCATGTCAGAGAAAGGGAAAGAGACACCTGGAGAGTTGGAGTCCCCTACAGACTTCAATGATTGTGTGTCCATGGCCGAGCTCATGAAGCTTCTTGCGGACCAGCGTACATTAATGGAAACAAAGTTTGCTGAGTTGATGGGTCACATCAGCACTGTTGCCAACCGAATTGAGGATGTTGAACGACGACCTCCACCTCAACGAGCTGCTGATGATGATGATTTTGACCGTGATGCAGACCGTCTTCACCGTAATCGACACGGTATGGGAGGTAATAACAATCGTGGTAATACTGATACATTTGTTAAGCCCAAATTTAACATACCTCCTTTTGCTGGTAGTGCTGATCCTGAAGCATATTTGGATTGGGAACTTGCTGTTGAACAGAAATTTAATTCTCATTTAGTTCCTGCTGAGCATAGAGTTACACTTGCTACTAGTGAGTTTACGGGTTTTGCTCTCTTTTGGTGGACTGATCTTTGCAATACTAATGCTGCTATACCTGCCACTTGGCCTATTTTGAAACAACACATGAAATCTTGTTTTGTTCGTCCTTATTACCAACGTGACATACATTTGAAATTACAATTTTTAACATAAGGTAGTAAAACAGTAGAGGAATATTATCAGGAAATGCTTATTGGTTTAGCACGTTGTGATATACATGAAGATGATGTTGAAACTAGTGCTAGATTTTTTGGTGGTTTGAACCACGATATCCAGAATATTGTTGACTACAAAGAGTGGAATAGGTTCAGCCAATTGTATCATATTGCTCTTAAGGCTGAACGAGAAGTACAGGGACGCTTTCCACAACAATCTTGTAGGTCCAGCACTGAGCAATCTCTCCAGCAGCGCACTGGAGTAGAGAACTTGAAGACTCATGTTGCTAAGCCACCAGCAACAACTCTTTCACTTGCGCCTACTTCTGAAGCGCAACCATCTAGTGTGCAGCACCAACACCAGAAGAAGGAGTGGCTCCTCCACCACCATTATTTGTCACCGCTGCAAGGGCATGGGACATGTCATGAAGGATTGCCCTAGTCGTCGTGCTTTCATCGCTACTGCTGATGGGTATGAAAAGTTGTAGTGATGTTGAAGATGAATTTGCTCGTATGCCTAACCTTGTTGCAGATTCGACGGAGGAGCAGGACACTATCACCATTGATTCCATTGCTGCCACCTCGGGTTTTCCTAGCCTTATTGTACAGCGTGTGTTGACCTCTCAGGTGGGGCACGAGGAAGAACAACAATGCAACAATTTATTCTACATGTACCTCATTGTCGCGGACCGTCATGTTCTCACCATCATTGATACTGGGAGCTGTAACAACTTGGTAAGTTCTGATTTGGTCAGCAAGCTTGGCTTGACCACGCATGCACTAGATCAGCCCTACCACATCAAATGGTTCAACAATAGTGGTACGACACAGGTAACTCGATCAGCACGCATACACTTTTTAGTCGGTTTTTATCAAGATTATGCTGATTTTTATGTTCTACCTATGCAAGCATGTTCGCTTTTATTAGGTCGCCCATGGGAATATGATACAGATGCTGCCCACCATGGTAGAACTAATACATATACTTTCATGCATAAGGACAGGAATATTACTTTGCGTCCGTTATTGCCTGCTGATATTAGGAATCATTTTAAACAGATTGCTAAAAAAATTAGAATAAACATGATAACAAAAAACTTTCTGATGTTAAACATAAGGCTATTCATTAAAGGGAGGTGCTTTTCTTACTATGACATCTATTGTTGCTGAACTTTGTGATAATCATGATGCACCTTGCTATACTATGCTTTGTCATGATATATCTTCTATCAATGATCATGTGTCTTGTACTTTGCATTCTGCTAGTACTAACCTTTTGCAGGAGATTGATGATGGGATGGAGTCGAGGGCGACTCCAATTCAAGAAGGGGAGGATGATGAGGACATCACCATGCTGGATACGCACATATCATGACCTTCCCAAAGTTACAAGTCGTCACCAACTCGGTCGCCGCGTTCGTCTCGGATTCAGCCGACGCCCCTTCACGGTTTTGATGATATCTCCCACATCCGACGTCCAAACGAGGCGTTCTTTGATGCATTGGAAAGGGGACGACGACGCCATCATTTTTCGTCTGGTCCTAGATCCAGAAGGGTCGTGAGTCATGCTGTGTGACAATGACAAAGTGTTGCACCACCTATTTTGGGCCAACTTGGCCATGTATCGTGTCGGGCCTTAAGCCAATGTTGTGGGCACTTCCCCTAGTCGCCCCCAACCCTAGGACACCCCTGGTTCCTACATAAACTCAGTAGCCGCCGTCTTTTAGTTTTGTGTTTTGTTTAGTTCAGTTTTCTAGAGAGAAACTTGATCAAATTATTGTAACTATATCAACAAGTCCTTTTACAGTACTCCAGGGCTTGGTGTAACGGTTGCGAGTTGGATCATGTCTGATTCAAGCCGGTTCATCAACGTCGAGTCTCCAAATTCGAGTTTACCCCGCTACCTCTTGGAAGATCGGGCCACATTCACATCAGTACCATTAGATTCCCTTAAATCAATCCGACCAGCTCAAAACTTTGTTCATCACGCCATTCGGGGCTTTTTGTTACACAACAATGCCCTTTGGTCTGAAAAACGCCGGCGCCACCTACCAACGAACCATGCAACGATGCCTGGATAGCCAGATAGGGAGAAACGTCGAAGCTTACGTGGATGCCGTGGTGGTCAAAAGTCGTCTCTCCTCCGACTTGATATCAGACTTGGACGAAACATTCGGTAACCTTCGCAAATACAATATGAAGCTTAATCCGGAAAAATTCGTCTTCGGCGTGCCATCGGGGAAATTACTCGGCTTTCTGGTGTCACATCAAGGGATCGAAGCAAATCTAGAAAAGTTGAACGCCATATTATGAATGGGATCCCCACATTCGCAAAAGGACATTTAGAAGCTAACCGGCTGCATGGCAGCACTCAGTCGGTTCGTGTCATGACTCGGCATCTGAGGACTACCTTTCTTCCGACTACTCAAGAAACAAGAATCATTCATTTGGAATGATGATGCACAGAAGGCTTTGGATGACTTTAAGGCTTACATTAGCGGTCCTTTGGTGCTAACCCCGCAGAGCCAAAGGAAAATTTGCAGTTGTACATCTTTGCAACCATACACGTGGTCAGCACGGTGCTGGCGGTGGAGCGGGCGGAAGATGGCAAGGCTCAAAAGGTGCAACAACCAGTTTATTTCGTCAGTGAGGTCCTATCGGATTCCAAGGTATGATATTTTTAGCTTCAAAAGTTAGTTTATGCACTACTGATGACATCTCAGAAGTTGAAGCATTTCTTTGAGGACCATCCAATCGAGGTCCATACATCATTTGGGTTGGGGGAATTGCTCCACAACCGAGAAGCAACCGGAAAAATAGCCAAGTGGGCCATCGAGATTGGATCATATGACATCACCTTCAAACCTCGAGATGCAATCAAAGGTCAGACATTATCTGATGTCGTCGTTGAGTGGACAGAATGTGAATTACCGCCCACCCTGCAAGAACTAAGCTATTGGACAATGGCATTTGACGGTTCCTTACAACTAGAGGGCGCTAGAGCAGGGTTCGTATTGACATCCCTAGACGGAGCTAAGTTGTGGTATGTTCTCCGAATGCATTTCCGCGCGTCTAATAACGCGGTAGAGTATGAAGCCATGTTGCACGGACATTGGTCAGCTGTCTCACTTGGCGTCCAAAGGATAAGCGTCTCTGATGATTCGGCGCTAGTAATCAATCAAGTCACAAAGGAGTGGTGTTGTTCTCATGAGAATATGATAGCCTACTACACTGATGTTCGGAAGCTAGAAGACAAGTTTGATGACATCGAGTACAAACATGTCCTCCGCAAGTATAACAAAGAGGCAGACGAACTGGCCAAGCTTGGGTCCAGAAGATCTAAAATACCTGATGGAGTATTCCTTGATGATTTACACAAGCCATCGGTACTACCCCAGCAAATTGTGGTGCAGTCGGTACCAAAGGAAGAAGCAACATCTCAAGTAGCTGTCATCCAAGTAGATTGGCGCACTCCCTTCATTGAGTATTTGGACCGTGACACGTTACTGACCGACAAAGAAGAAGCCCTCCATATAATTTGTTAGTCCCGATCATACTGCATAGTTGATCATCTCTTGTACAAGCAAAGTCTAATGGGATACTGATGAAATGTTTGTCACAAGATGAGGGCATAGCTATATTGAGGGAAATTCATGTTGGCATATGCAGGAATCACGCGGGCCCATCTACGATTGCGGCCAAAGCGATGAGGCAAGGATTTTATTGGCCGACTGCTTGCGCTGATGCTAAGGACATTGTCCGGATGTGCGAAGGCTATCAGTTCTACGCCTGCCAGAAGCACGTACCTGTCACCGAGCTTCAAAACATTCCCATAACTTGGCCGCGTTCAGTATGGGGTTTGGACATTGTTGGACCCTTCATGAAGGCTCAAGGTGGTTTTACTCACCTATTCGTGGTGTTAGACAAATTCTCTAAATGGATTGAAGCAAAACCAGTCGGCAAGATTTCAGCGAAGAAGGCCATCGAGTTCATGACTGAAATTGTCACTCGGTTTGGTGCACCGTACAAGATCATTACTGACAATGATAGTCAATTCACGGTAGAAGAGTTTAAAGATTTTGCGGGTCAGGTGGGCTTCAAGATTAGCTATGCTTCGGCCGCCCATCCGCAGAGTAATGGCCAGGTCAAGAGGGCAAACGGCCTCCTGCTTTCTGGAATTAAACCCCGCATATTTCATCGACTCAAAATGTATGCTCGACATTGGGTTCGGGAGTTACCGCGGTGTTGTGGGGTCTTAGATCCAATGTAAGTCGAGCCACAGGACACTCTCCCTTTTCTTTGGTCTGCGGTTCGGAAGCAATGTTGCCAACCGAGGTGTTATTCGCTTCCCCACGTGTGGTAAAAGAACAATGAGATGCCACTTTGGTGCGGTCAGCGAAATATCAACAAAGCCTGAGGCGATATCATGACAAAAATGTTTGGTCCAGGGGCTTTCTGGTCGGCGACTTGGTTTTAAAGCAAGTTCAGTCTACGGTTGGTAAACATAAGCTGCCGGCTCCATGGGAAGGACCTTTTATCGTAAAGGAGATCGCTCGGGCAGGTGCATACCGATTGATGCGCGAGGATGGGTCGGACCTTGAAAGTTCATGGAACATATCACAGCTATGTTGTTTCTATGCTTAGTTATCATAGTTTATTTAATCTGTTAATTTTGTATTGTTTAATTGCAATACATATATATATATATATATATATATATAGCAATACAATTTATGATTTCTGTGAAATAATTGATGATATTGTTAAAATCATGACTCAAATTCTAATACTTGGTATCACCACAACTCGCACATGTCGGCCAAGCGGGTTACTTAGTCCCCAGGGTTCATGTCGTCTGTTGAGGACCAAGGCAATTCTCCTAGTTCGCATATGCTTGACCGAGTGGGTTCTTAGTCTCCATGGTTCATATCAGTTATTGGGAGCATTGTTTAGAGGGCTGACATGAGTTTTGTATTGGTTGTGAGTGTTTAACACGAGTTCATACAATACATAAACGAAGCAGCACGACCCAAGAATTCATTACAACACTGGTGATGAATCTAGACCCTAGTGGTCTACTGAACTGAGTTTTACTACAACATTGGCAATGAAAGATAATATCCAGCAAATTTTTACAAACCCTTATGCGTTTGGTAAGGATCTAATTCTATCTGGTCAGCTAATACATCAGCACTTTTCTGTGCCTCAGCCACAAGAGATTCGCATTTCTCATCGGAGAGGTCTTCATGAAAACCTTCCGTGACCACATCCAAATCTATGTTGGGAATGTGAGACTTCGCTATAGCCAGCACTTGAGCACCAGCTAGTTCAGCAACATGTCGAGCATGTTCTTTTACTCGGCCCGGAGCTTCCTGTAATTGAGTTAGCAGATCTCAGCAACGAGGTGGTTTTTCCTCGGGCAAGATGTACTGGGCGACCACTTCCATGTCTTTCTGCACAGCTGCAAGAGGCCATCGAAGGTTTTCATCACCCTCAATAAATTTCTTCTGCAAAAGCTCATAGGACCTTTTTGATCCTACAGAAGCACAATAATCACATATGTCCAGGCACATATGAATGTGGCTATAAAGGTATTATGAGAACAACACTTACCTCTTAGGCATTTTTCAACATCTAATTTTTCATCCTCTATTGGCACTTCTTAACGTCGCACCAAAATATTATCTGGTAACATTGCTTGAAGTGTTGATTGATGTTTGTTATGCTTTAAGAGAAGAGTGAACCAATCCACAAGCGCACAGAACATCTATTGTAGCATTTCACCCGGGAGTATTCCAAGGTATCGTATTTATTTTCCTCAGGGAAGCTAGGTGTAAGAGTATCTTGGTTTAACAAAGATATGACTATAAGAGTTATACCAACTGACCAAAGACGGGGTAAATATATTCAATGATAAACAGGGGAGCAGTGATACAGGAGAAATCCACACTAAGATAAATAAAAGAGATTGATTAAGCTAGCCGAGAGGACAGCGAGTCTAAGTCTAGAATTCCTAAGATAAACTTTCTTGAGTTTATCAAATCCATGGTACAGCCTCGAGTCTTTCACCAATAAGCTTACTTCGGGGCACGACAACGATCCACTAATAGGGTCGGTAACTAACCTCGTGCACTAGTGGGCACGTTACCGCTAGACAACCCTGCTTGAGACTTCCTGAACGTGGTGGAATACTAAATGGACGGACAGGGCTGTCACCACCTGCCGCCAACCACATAGCCCGTCGGGACGAATGCAAATCCAGCTAGTGTTAACTTAGGCACCGCGCCTATGCCTTCACTAGATATCCTTCCAGCTAGTGTTAACTTAGGGTTGAACATAAATGACCATCAACACTGATTCTCCTATTGTAACTATCTTCTCGATTCATGCACCAATTTGAAGCATTCTGGATTCTTTCAGTGGTCACATGGTCCGTATCTCCTTCTGTGGGCAAGCTTCCTACCATTGACCATGTCAGCTACAAGCAAAGCATCCGATTCTTGTAACTAAAGGCTTTGGAAAAGCAACATTGGGACCTTCCTGACTATAGCACATCCCTCTTGAGGGTTGCCTCTCCAACTCGGATTCAGTCATGTTGCTTTGAAGGAAACACGGGTGGCCATGAAGTTCACAACAATAGCATGCTTCAATTGGTGCCTTGCGGGTACCATACTAGGCATGCTTCCTCTTCTTTGTGACAGGGATTCTTCTTCCCTTGGTGTCACCTCTTGATTTGTTGACATGAAGCTATGAGTTGTGTGTTGCCTCTTCGGTGAGAAGATTCCCCAAATCTTATGTTTGTTGTTTGGAGCTGGCCAAGGGGATGGCGAGCTATCTTGGGTATTAGCTTCTTCTTGTCGAGTTCAATATCTCCTCGAATTGGTTAGGTTATAAGTGACTAGGACTTAATGAAATGATAGAAGTAAGAGAGAAATGAATAGAGAGAAACGATGACCCCAACTAAGCTAAAACTAGCTATAACTAATGATGCGACAACAAAGCTAAACACTTTGGAAGCACAACGACACTCAATCAAAGATCCAACTCAAACATAGCACACCACAAGCAACACAAGCATGCAGTCAGCAATGTTCTATAGCATGATTTTGATTCTAAAAAGGGAAAGATCCTATACCATGATTCTTTGGAAGTCTTCCTTCAGGTTTGAGGCGGACCGATGAACTATACACTTGGTGACATGAAGAGCCCGGAATGTTGACTATTCAATCTTCATCTTGATACCCAGCAGAACTAGCAGGTGCAATCTTCAAGACCATTCATCTTGTTCATGGTGGACTAAGTTGACCTAGCTAGTATTTTGAAAACAGGAAAACAAATAGTAGAAATAAAATTTTTTCAACCTTTGAGAATAGACAATCAAAGAGAAGATATGAAGATAGGATAGAAAATCTGTGTAGAGGTAAAAGTATTCAAAATACTAGTTTTGAAAATAGGACCTATGGCACAACCATTCTATCTAGGCTAGCGTCCGACGGTCGACATGGCTCTGATTCCACTTCTGTCACACCCAGTTTTAAGGACAAAACCAAGTGCTTATCATATGTTTGCCCAGGAACAAGTTTCACACATATCGACAGTAAAGTGAATAACAGTATAACCAATGTCATTAATAAAGTGTACCATTATTGCATAAATAATGTCTTGAAAAGACTAAGAGCGACACTCTCGAACAATGACAGCGGAAGACTCCATAACGCCACAGGCAATCGACCGGGGGCACGCACGCCTAGTAGTAGTCTTCATCAATGTAGTCCCTCTCGCCATCTTCTGAGCAGCAGACCACTTCTATCACACCCAGTTTTAAGGACAAAACAAAGTGCTTATCATATGTGTACCTAGGAACAAGTTTCACACATAGCGATAGTAAAGTGAATAACAGTATAACCAATGTCAATAATAAAGTGTACCATTATTACATAAATAATGTCTTGAAAGGACTAAGAGCCACACTCTTGAACTATAATAGCGGAAGACTCCATAACGCCACAGGCAATCGACCGGGGGCACGCACGCCTAGTAGTAGTCTTCATCAATTTAGTCCATCTCGCCATCTTCTGAGAAGTAGTTTATAGTACAAGAACAAAGGGAAATAGCAAGGGTGAGCACATGTCATACTCAGCAAGTGGGGGAAAATATGACATGCAAGCTTAATAGAAGAAAGGCTAACACAATGGTTCATTTACATAAATGAGCACTACACCTAAGACCTTTTGAATAGCACTCCTATTTACTAAGTGAAAAGTTCTCTCAAGTTCTCTCATCTATCCAACACTACAGGTTACACCGCCTATAGCCAACCATGGGTTAAACCGCTCATAGGAAACCACACTACAGGTTACACCACCTGTAGCAAACCATGGGTTAAACTGCCCATAAGAAACCACACTACAGGTGACACCACCTGTAGCAAACAATGGGTTACACCACCCAAACCAGACCTGGCTACCCACCAAGTTCACGCATATCAACCCCACTAATCGTGTGAAAGGTCCATGCCGCCCATGACCGTAAGCATGGCTGTTATAACAGTTTTACACTCTATAGAGGTTGCACAACTTTACCCACAGGTTGGTGATTCCGTCACCCATCAGTGACTAAAGTCTCCATGTTGCCCAAATCACACTACCACAGGTGTGAGGCCAAGAGATCACCACAAGGTCTTTCAAAGAGCTTCCCAGCTTGCAAACAATCCATGCTAAGGTTTCACCACTGTGGAATTAAATCGTTCCTACAGAAGCCCCCTCTAGCGCCGTGGCTACGAGTAAACCGTCCATCGCCTGAGTCCGAGAGTAAACCGTCCCGTCCTCATCCCTCGACTGCCCACAAAACTGGGAAGATATCTTGGTACTGAACCGAGCCTACCCATATCAGCCCTGTGCTTTCTGCGGTTTTCATGGTTACACGTTCCACGAATCTACCCTTGTGATCCCAAGCAGGTACCATCACAATCCCACAGTACTATACCGAGTACACATGCATACCCGCACCATCATCATCATCCTCCTGCTTGGATCACCTAGGTTCCATGTTGCTAAAAAGGATTACCCATCCCTCATGATCATTATGTTAAAATGAACCATTAGTTAAGATTTACAATAGACACTTCCATTCCCGACATAGCAAACTAAGCATGACGTACCCTCGCTAATAAGCTACACCAGAACCCAGGCGACAAGGAATAATATGGAATAGGATGATGACACATAGGATTCAGTATTAACAAGCATGCATAGAGAATAGAGAGAAATGTAAAAAATAGGTTCAATATGCATCAAGGACACTTGCCTGATTCCCTTTGTTGCTGCTCAAAGTTTTCAAGATAGAGATCCCGGAAGTTCTCTAACAGCGTTTCGTCTACTCAACGTCACACCGGAAACGCAAGCATACAAACAAACTAAGAAACAGCACACGATATAGTAACAAACAACAAAGAAAACAATACTATGAAAAAGTACACGTTGCTACAGTCGAGTGAGCGCCAGAATCGCCTCAATCTGAGTTACGAGTAAAAAGTTGTGGCTATTTGAAGTTCCAGGGGTTAAAACGTAAACACAGACAAGTAAAAGGGCCTAAAAGTAATGTCAGAAAAGTATAGAGACTAATTTGTATAATATTAGGGTGAAAATATAATTGATGTAAAGCTTAGGGACTAAAATAAAATTACTAAAAGGTACAGGGTTGTTTTTGTAAAAATTACAAGATTAAAATATAATTAAAAATATGTACAAGGGTGTTTTTAGAAAATTTAGGGGCTAAAATATAATTTAGGAAAAGTCTAGGGGCTTTTCTGTAAAAATACAGTGCTAGAAAATAATTATGTAAAAAGTGAGGATTATAAACATAATTTTATAAAGGTTTTTCAAAATTTTCTGGATTAAACTATAATTAAAACAAAGAACAGGGGTCTAAATAGAATTAAGTAAAGGTTCTGCAGAAATATTAGTTTACAACCAAATTTTATTACAATACAGGGACCTAATTGTGAAACACACAATTCCTGGGAATTAAAGCAATTAAATTAAACCCTAAAAGTCATAGACCGGGTCCACGGGATTCATGGACCTGGCGTTGACCCATGGTCCACGAGTCCACCGTGGACCATCGCGGCGACGGCCATGGGTGGCCTCCCGGAGCTCGCCTGGGAGGGGCATCAACGCCCGATGGCCGGCGGGGGGAGGTGCAGGGACGACGGCGCGGAGAGGGGTGCTCACCAGCGGTCGTGCGGTGACAGGAGGCGGCCGGGAACTGTCGGGCAACGGCGGCGCTGCTGCGGTGACGGCGGGCAATGCACGGGCTTCGATGACGGCGGGCGAGGTGTCCCAACGGCAGCGAGAAAAGGGCGCGGGGCGCGTGGGGCATGGGGCCCTCTATTTATAGCATGCGGGTCCCGAGCGAGCGTGGCGAGCACGCCAAGAACAGGGAGGCGGCAGCGGCTAGTTTCGGGGCGCTAGGGTTTTGGGGCGTGCGGGCGAGGCCGGAGCAGCTGGGCCGAGGCAGGCCGCGCGAGCGAGCTGCTGGGCTGGCGGCGGTGAGAAGAGAGGGGGAGTGGGAGCTGGGCCGCGCGGAGAAGAAAGGCCCAAGGCCGAAAGGGGAGGGAGGAGGAAGGAAGTGGGCCGCAGGGAGGCTTTCGGCCCAAGACAGGGCAGAGGGGAAAAGGGGAGAGAAGGAGAGGGAGAACTGGGCCTCGGGAGGAGCTCGGCCCAAACCGAAAGAGAAGAGGGGAGGGGAGAAAGGAAGTGGGCCAAGGGGATGGGAATTCGATCGAAAAAGGGTGAGGGAGATTTTCTTTTCCCTATTCTTTTTCATTTACTAAAATCTATTTCCTATTAATTAAAGAAAAAAAATTCAATGTCTAATCGATTTTCCAGTACTTTTTCAACCAAATAAAACCTAATGCAACTATGGCAGCATGAATGCAACAAACATAATAATAATAATCATAATAGTAATAATAAATTAACCTAAATTAATTTAATTACTTTTAGAAAGTAGTTCTTTTGCCTAAAATAAATGTTAATGCTCTAATCAATTTTTAATCAATTTTGAAAAGTTTTAAAATTTAGTGAAATTTAGGTCACATACCAAAATTTAAAATTTTGGGGTGTGACAAGACTACCCCCTTTAACAGGAATCTCGTCCCGAGATTTGGCGTAGCTAGCAAGAAAAAGGTAAAGGTAAAGTTATCTCTCATTCTTCATCTTTAACTCTATTGGCATCATTGATTAATGGTCTTCACTACAACAACTTCTCCAAAGGAAATCTTGCTGTCCTACTATTAGTATGTCTATCAATCTTACTCTTCCTTGTATAACATCTATGATTTGTCATACCTTGTTGATATGGTTGATAGTGATCTCTACCCCCTTAAGTTTACACTTAGGGTTGAACATAAATGACCATCAACACTAATTCTCCAATTGTAACTATCTTCTTGATTCATGCACCAATTTGAAGCATTATGGATTCTTTCATTGGTCACATGGTCCGTATCTTTGTTGACACTTGCTAGGTCAAACCAAATAAACACTGCTAGCAAGGAATGCTAGAATGCCTACTGGTAAATATCTGCAAGCGCACGGATAACTCCGTTGTAGCACTTCACCATAGGATTGCTCCAATGGCTATCAATTTATAGGTCTCCCAAAGGAACGGTGTGCGAGTTCTTAGATAACTAGGATTAAACCAAGGATCACCCAAATACACTACTAGGCTGCTAGGTTAGAGACGATATAACTGGGCTAAGACTCCTAAGGCAAGCAAGGACACACACCCAAGTGCTTACTTTGGCCGTCGGCTTACCCCTATATACACAGGCGACTCCGGCCAAGAGGCTATGATGCAACCACACATGGAGGGATGCTAATACCGGACGGGGCTATCACTACCTGCGCGGCCCCCTCTCATTCGTGGATTACATAACAAACGATGGCAACGATAGACCTAGACACCACGCCTAAGTTGTACGTCGCTATTCTACTCGCAGCAACAAGAATAGAATAATCTTATGGAAGAACACCGAGCTCATAAGCAAATGGAGGATGATACCTTACTCTCTTGCTGAATATCTTAACTCAATATATATCACGGTCGCTCACTATGATGGGCAATCGGCCGTAGAGGTACAATATCCGCGTAGGGGTACAAGTGGGAAGGAATAGCACTCTAAGTGGTCTTACCCCACACTATTCTCTTCTCACTCTCTTCCTGGTCTAAATATTTACAAGTGGAGCACTAGCCTATGGAGGAACCCTTCCTGTAATGTGAAATGTGAATGGTGGAGTGGCTAATGATTTGGGAGGTGCCCCTCCCCTTCTTTTATAGTGTTCTGAGGCGGTTCCAGGGGTGTGGTAAGTATGGAAGGTTTCCTGAGGCGGTGGAGAATGTCGGTGGGAGTCACCAACTCAAGGAGCAGGCCAGTGGGCTCACCCCCTGGTCGGCCGACCAGGGAGGTCGGCCAACCAGGCCTGGTGGCCACTGGGCCTGGGCCTAGGTCGGTTCCCTCCCTGTGGGCTTCCTCGTCCCTGGGGTGGAGTGCCCATGGATAATTCATCTCTGTTCAAGAGTTGTGGGCCTTTTTCTCCATATGGCAAGGGTGGACTTTGTCAATGTGTGTACTTTGCCATTTTGCCCCTTGGTGTACCCCAAAATAGTGCTTATTCCACCTGCATACAAATATTCACCAACACTTGTGGAAATGGTTAGTTCAAAGCCCTACTTCTATGTTGGTGTGTTGCTTTTATCCAATTATTGCAAGGAGTTGACGGTATAAAAATGGGTGTTAAGGACCGTCAATAAGCTCCCCCACGCTTAGCCCTTTACTCGTCCCGAGTGAAAGCATAGGACTAAGGAGGATCATAAGGTTCTTCGAAATAGTAAGCACAAGAGTTATTTCCCGTCATACCTGCACAAGTGAACTATGTGGAGTGGCTATCATGTACTCTTGGACGATTGATGGATGGTACGGTCAAGGATCCAGTCATCTTGGCTCTTTTTATCAAACACAAGGGGTTTTTATTATTTTCGAAAAGAAATGTAGCAATGCTCCTCATTTGATTCTCTCGATCGCTCAAAGTGTGTATCTCCTTACCAAGGCAATTTTTAATTTCATGCCCTTTCATTGTCATTCCTACCTCTACAAAGGCTATTTTGTGGGGCTCTAGGTAGGGATAAAGAAGCATACTTGTTTTCATATATTGCTAAGGCAAAAGATTGGATCCTAAGAAGTATCAAACCATTCATCTCTTGAGCGAGTGTGTGTGCATGAAAATGAGGTGATGAGAGAAAATAATGGTGATGCTCAAAATGAATTTTTGTCGCTCTCTTTGATTTGGGCATGGCTATTTTTCTTTCTTTTCTTATCTCTTTTCTTTTTCTTATGCTCCTTTTCTTGTGAGCATTTTTTTTGTATAGCCATGCCTTCTATTTGGGAGAGCGGGGATTTATGCGTGGGGAGCATCTTTTTGTATGGATGGTGAGGTGGAGGGTGTAACCAAATCTTACTGAGGAAGAGGTTTATTTTTTTTGTGTGCACATTTATTTTGCTCAAGAGAGAATAGTGAGATCTTCATAAGGGTCACAAAATTTTGACAAAGCGCAATGTCAACAAACAGCATTTGAGTGGGGTTTCATTTGACAAAGTGTATAAATATGGCTGTGGTAGGAGTAAACATTATCAAAGAGGAGCATGTGCTATAAGATATTTTTGTATTTTTGAAAAGAAGTTAAATTCCCCACGTGATTGAATAAAAGAGTTAGAATCATTTCACCTTACTATATCACATCCAACAATAATCTAGAGAGCATGCTGGTCCTTAATGAAATTTTTGTTCACAAGGTAAGGTCTGGACTAGGAATAAAACTTGTGCAAACAAATTCAAATTTCAGCATGATTGCAAATTTTAATTTTCAATTTATCCATGAGAGGGTGAGATAATACTGGAAATCATTTTAGAATTTGCAAGAGAATTTATTTTCCAGGTGTAGGGGGACTGACCAGAATGTCAAGGAAATTTGGACCAGAGAGGGTTTCCTAGAACAGAGAGATTTGCTACGGTACGGGATTATTCAGTATTTTTTTTCTAGGATTTTCTAAAGACTAAGAAAACGCGCAAAAATCTACTAAGGCAGTTGTGTCAAATTCTTTGTCTACTTTAGCATGCAGTTCTAGAAAAACTTTTATACGTTGACCATTGGCTTTGAAAATGTTACCTTCTGTCACATCCCAAAATTTCCCATTTTAGAAAGTGAACCTCTTTCGAACAACAGAGGTATATTTCTCAAATTTTGAAACAATTTACAAGAAACTTTGCAAATTAACAAAGATTTTATTGGGTTGAAGAAATTTCTCTATTTCATAAAAATTTTTAGTTTTGAACCAAAACCTTTTTATATCAGTAAAATCATTTTATTTTATTTCAATATTTTGTCATTTTTGGATTCCATGTTAATTTGAGAAAATTGAAATCCTTTCAATAAAATTTTATGAATGTAGATTCTGTGTTAAAATGGGGCTCAGTCATCTTTCTCTTCTTCGCTCATGTGTATGCATGGCTGACACCATCAATCAACTCATCTCTGTAGCATCGTGTCTCCGTTCATCGTATTTTCCTTCCGACAATACTTGGACATATTTCTACCTAATACCATCCACATTCTCTCCACATACCACAAACATGAACCTAGACACCTTGACCATCCAAGTTCATTCCACCCATCGCGTGCAATCAAAAGGAAAGAAAATAAGCAATCAAACATGCATTTAATGACATTAATCACCTTGTTTCCACCTTGGTTTTGTTTATCCCACCTTCCATAAATACTTCTATGGAAAGAAACCGCACCTTCCATAAATATTCATAAGGAAAGAACAGGGGAATAATTTCCTTTCCATATTTCCTATGCCTTCCATGTTTGCCTCTAATAAATGCATTTATTCCCCTTAATTCCCTTTCCATACTCTTCCCTCACCAGCCCCACCCCTCCTATAAATACTAGGTCCTCACCCACAAAATTCCCACCCCCTCAAACCCTCACCATGCCGCCAGGCTGCCGCCACGCCACCCTGCCCTCGCGTCCAGCTGCAGTGCCTTTGATTGGCGTCAGCGTTCCCGGTGATCCACCCATCTAAATGCCACTAAATTTTACATGGTGGTGCACCCAGATGTCCTCTACAACATATCCAAAAATCAGAGTCATTGGACGTCGGATGCCTCCGGGATCTGCATCGCAATGTATGCTGTTCCCTGATCTGGGCGGATCCAGCGCATGCGACGGTAAAACCATTGCCTTTTCTCCTAATCCAGAGATGTTCTTGATACAACCAACACTCCTACTCGTGTTCCAGGGTCTTGTGACCATGTCCATCGGAGGGTTCTCCTAGAACGGCCATGGTGTGACCATGAACGTGATCTGTGCTTGATCTGCTGCTGGACAACCTCCCCATGATGCAACCAATCGATCTCCAGTATAGTTTATTTCTGATCCAATTCATCCTGCGTTTCACATGTTCCACATCAAGAGTAAGATTTATGTTCAAACAATTCCTTGATAACCAGAGCCAAACATCAGGAACGTCTTCATCTATTCCTTGATGTCTGCATTGGCCGCTGTTCTCAGTTCTGTCCACATCCAAGCGCGACGACTGTAGTCCTCTTGTTGTTCTATTCTATCCAAAGTCTTACTTGAGATAATAACCATGCCATATCATATTCCTGGAAGTTCTCTTTATGTCCACAAGAGTGATAGCCGAATTCTATCTCAATGCCTCTAGGCACGCATTTGGCGTTTGATCTGTCCCTGTAGGAGCTTGTCACGTTCCAACGCCCTGATCTCCACAGCAGGTCAATTCTAATTGCTTCCACCATTCCATTCACATGTCCCACGTATATATAGATGTCTCTGATCAATTACTATCTCTATTAATACATCCAGTCAATCGAAACGCAAATGTAAAGTTCTGTGATCAATTACAGTGGTCACCTCGCCTCACCAAATAATCAATAGCATCGACGCCACAACCCGAGATCATCGCCATCACCCACTTTCCACCATCACCGCTGTCTTGAATGTCCCTTGCTGCTGCATAGCCTTTTGGTGAGCCTCCTTGTTCGTCATCATGAATCATTCCCAATTAGTTCCAATTGTTGTATGTTCTTCATGTTCGTTTGTTTGATTTCTTGTCGGTAATCGCTCGAATAGGAGAATACGCATCGGGATCACACATAGACATGAAGACAAGGTTCAAGATGAGTGAGAAGCAATATCTATTTTTCAGGCAAGTGTCCTTGATGCATTTTGTACCTGTTATAACATTCATTGTAGAATTGCATGCTTGTGTCAACTGAATGGGTACCTATTGTTAGGGTTTCCCTAGTATTGCTTTATCCTTTCCCTTGTCGCCTTGAACTAGTCGGTTGGATGGTTGTGGGTAGATAATGCTTAGATTGCTTGTGGGATGTTGGGTTAATATTAACCTTGATTAATGAACTATGTCACTTCATGGGTGGAATGGTAATTTATTTTAGCAACATGGACTTAGGGATCTATGCAAGCCGGATGGAATGGATGTGGTGCCATGGGCACATGGTTGGTGCTGGTAGGCTTGTTGTAGATCCTAGGACCCGGTTCTTGGAGCGATGACCCAGGACAACAGTGCCATCACAAGGCTGCTATGAAACAGCTTGGCTGATTAATTAGGAGTTCTCCCAGTGTTGGTGCACCATTTTGGTGGAGCAGGGAATGGAAGTCAAGAGGACTATCCTTGTATCCGAATGGCTCAAGAGGGGGCTCCTGGGGTGATGAGCTCCTTAGTGATGGGCTATCACTTATGAACGGGAGTGGAACCTTAGTGGCTAGCATGTACTGGGAGACCCTTTGTAAAAGCCTCGTAGTGATCTCCTGGCCGCACACCTAAGGAAGTGTGCTAGTGCTTGGCCGGCATGGCAACATGGACACTCTAGTCCACCTGGCAACAGGGGACGAAATCATGACTTGTGGGTAAAGTGGTACAAACTCTGCAGAGTATCAAACTATCATGATAGACGTGCTCACGGTCAAGAGCGGCCTGGAATCCTCACAAGATTAGTTGGTTATGGGTTGGAATGGATGGGAATGGTTGGATGGTTTGGACTTGGATTCGATCTTACCATGTGGATTGAGGGATGGGATGACCCCACTTAGTAATTAGGTTGCATAGGACATTAAAAACTCATGCTATAAACCCCTTTAAAGCCTTCCTTGTCTTAGCCTCATGTCATCTTTTCCCCCATTTGCTGAGTACGGCACGTACTCACCCTTGCTATATACCACATTGCTGCTCAGCTACAGGACAAGGAAGATACAACGATGAAGACAATGGAGAAGAGCTCTAGGCCTGCAGTCTTCCGGTCGACTTCCTGTGGGAGCTAAAGGACGCCAACGCTTAGTTATTCCACTGCAATGTAATTTTGTTTCTTTTGACCTACGGGTCACCTTTGTAATAATGTTATCGATTTAATAAAGATATTGTTCTTTTATCACAGTAATTGTCCTATGTGCGTGAAAACTTCTTCCTGGGCACGCATACTAATGCATTTGGTTTCGGTCGTTGGAACCGGGTGTGACACCTTCGTTGTCCTCGAGCGTGATTGCTCCATGTGTCGAGGTGTCGATGACGGTGTATGGCCCATTCCATTTGCTCCGCAGCTTCCCGTGCCAGAACAGCTTGACTCTCGAGTTGAATAACAACACCTTGTTCCCTTGTTTGAAAGTTTTCATTTTTATCCTCTTGTCATGCCATCTCTTTGTCCTCTTCTTGTAGAGTTTAGAGCTTTGATAGGATCTGTCTCTCCATTCCTCCAGTTGGGCTATTTCAATCTTCCGGTGTTTTCCGGCTTTGTCTAGGTCCATGTTCCATTTCTTGATTGCCCAATGTGCCCTATGTTCCAGCTCGATAGGTAGATGGCATCTTTTCCCGTAGACTAGCTGGAATGGGGTCATGCCTATTGGTGTTTTGTAGGCAGTCCGGTTTGCCCACAGAGCATCAGGGATTTTGACTTTCCATATCCCACCCATCTCTTCTATCGTCTTATGCAGATTATTCTTGATCTGTTTGTTGGATGTTTCTGCTTGACCGCTGGTTTGAGGGTGGTATGGTGTTGCAATGTTGTGTCTCACCCCTAGCTCTTGCAGGAATCGTCGGAAGGTCTTGTCAATGAAATCTGATCCTCCATCACTTATGACCATCCATGGTGTTCCAAAGCGGGGAAAGATGATCTCGTGAAACATCTTTCGACCTGCACCTCTACTCCTCCGCTCTGTCCCCCCACCGCGAGCTCGCCCAACCTCCTCTCCTCCTCCGTGCGCCATCGAGCGACCCGACCAGACTTCAATTCTGCCGCTCTCCCCGCTCCCTTCCACCACTCACTCCCTTCCCCCTCTGCGCGACTTGAAAGCACACTCGCAAGCTCCCGATCACACCCCATCTCTGCACACTACTCCTCGTACTCTCTCTACCGTTTTCCCTCTATCACTCCGCGCTCTGCTTCTCCCCGCCATTAATGAACCCGAGCTTGAGCTCGCATTCCCACTGTCCTAGCCTCCCTTGAATCCAGCCAGAGCACCATCAGTTTTGTTCACACCTCTTCTCCCTTCCTTGCACATCGCTCGGCCATCATCCATCAAAGAAGTGAATCAATTTGGAGAAAAACCGAGAACCCCTTCCCGGTCGAGCTCCATTGACGCCAACCCCGATTCATCCAAATCGGTGAGCCTTGTTGCCCATTCCTTTTCTTCTCACGTGCGCAACTTCCCAACTCACCTCTCTGACCCTTCCTTCCCGTGTTTTCACCGCAAGATCGCCGTCGCCATTGTTTTCCCCCGGTCGCCGTCTCTGCTCCGCCGATCACCGAAGCCACCTCCACAATGAGCCCCTACTTTCGGCCATCACCGACGCACGCCGACTTGATGCCGAGCCTCCCCAAGTCGCCGTGAAGCTGTAGGAGCCGACCCCGACTGATTTCCCGCTCGGCAGACGAAGCGGACCCTGCCAAACATCGCCCTTCCGCCGCCTCTCGTCACCGACCAACTTCTGGTGAGAACCACACCTCGCGAACCCCTCCTCTCCCCTCGCCGTGATGCGCGCTCCATTTTCCCGCAACCGCGGCGAGCTCTCCCCACGCCTAGCTGCCGGCAGCGAGCCCTCCGGCCGCGCGCCACCCGCTTCGACGAGCCTATTGGCCGTCCTCCTGGCAGCTGAGCTGGAACCAGCGTGTCGCCGACGTGGTGCTGATGTGTCACACGCGTGGCGCCGACGTGTCATTAGTTAAAATCAGAATTACCCAGGAATTTCCAGAAAAGTGATAAAACTTCCAAAAAGCTTAGTAAATCGATTATAACTCCACTGAGCCCCAAACAAATTTTGTTGGACTCAACTTTCAGTGCTCTATTATAGTAAAATGATAATTCCCTATTTCTGTACATGCATTTTTATTAATTCATTAAACTGTTCAAACAATATTTAATTCACCAGAAATTCTAGGAATGCAGTTTAATCCTGATTTTTGGCATGTGTAGTAAATTCCTAGTTATCTGTAACCACGATTTTTGGTTTAGCAAAATATGAAATATTTTAGGATTTTGAAATTATTTAGTGTGTTCACTTAAATTAATTCTAGTAAATATTTTATAATTAATTGGCCCCTGCCACTTGGCACAAAAATCACTCTTAGAAGCCCCTGTACACAGTAAAATACACAAGTCCAGAAACCTAAATTTACTTAAGTAAATTAAAATAGTTGCTCATATCACTATTTTACTTTAATAAATGCTAGTAATTGGAATAATAATATACAGAGGCTGTAAATTGGTAAAAATGCAATTCATCCATGACCCTGCTCATGATAAATCACTTAAGTACAGAATCAATTGGTTACTATTGTAATTGATTGATTATTCGAAAAACTATAACAACCCTAAATAAATGATTGACACACATAAAATGATGAAATTTTAATTTGTTTCTTTCAAGCATATGTCTGCCAGAAATCGTTATTAAAATAAGTCATCACATTAATTCTTAAGGTATATACATATCAATTATATTGATGACAACTCCTTTTCTCTGAAGCATATGGCTTCAGGAACATAAGAGTAATTTTAATTAACATTAAACCTCAACCCAACCTCTTTGAAGCATATGGCTTCAAGAACATGATGATAATTTTAATTGACATCTAAAAGTGATGTGCATCATATCACAACATTCAACGGTATTTCAATAATGCCGTTAAATCAATTCTTTCATATAGGCAACGGCAATCAAGAGCAGGAAGAGGAGGATATTCCGAAGGACCTTAATCCTCAAGAGCAAGACATAGTAGTTGCTAGTGCTAACATCGATCCAGGCAAGCCCCGGTTTACATTCGCCATTTATAAAGTTGCTAGTTTTTCAATATTACTAGTGTCTATGATTATTGATGCATTAGGTCCTAGGAGTTGATTGGAAACCACTTGCATGATACCCAAATGACCTACACCACTGTCATTAGAACCTTGGTAGTATCGGTACTGTGTCACTACGCTTAGTAATTACTAGACGCAATAGATATCATTTCTAAGAATGAACTCGACCACTGGAACGGGACTTATAAAAGAAGTTTATTTTGATGTTATGACCGGGCAGGGATGATGCATGTGTTGGTTTGCAGCAATACATGGGTGTTGACTGTGGTAGCCCTGCCTTGTCGAACCTAGAACCCGTCCATGGTCGGCCCCTTGGTCAAGTATTGAACAGTACCGAATGCATGCTAGTCTATGGGCACTAGTAAACTGATGTAGCATTGGCGCGACAATGAGGACGGTACCTAGTACAGTGGTCGTTGACCCTCCTGCTGCTAGAGTGGGCGGTTCATACCGCGAAGTACTGTTGGTAGGACGGCATGCCCACTTGCTGATACTGGACCCGGACCAAGTTGTTTTTCGTCCTTGCAAAAGGTTGCCACATACGACCTTAATTGGTGCGTATGTGTCGTGTATGTCGGGTTTTCCCAGCTGGTGTAAATCAATTGCAATTGTTGTCCCTCGCAGTAATAAGTACCACTTGGTCACTGAGTCGTCACGTAGTTGCACATGGTACTTGGAAGTTGCTTATGATGCTTATTGTTGATGTTACTATTATTGCTCTTATGTTATACTTACTTTATGTATTGCTTTATCATCTTATTGTTGCAACTAATGTTATATTTCTGCTATACCCAATTAACTTGATGAATAAAACTTGATAGAACTAATAGGTTGCTTAGTGCGAGTCTTTTCAAACAAGCCACCTATTAGAGCCATTGCATGTTTAGATGTCCGACGGGTAAGACTTGCTGAGTAATTAGTACTAAGGCTTTGTGCCACTGTTGTTTTCAGGTAATGAAGAGGTAGAATTGCCTGTAGATATGCTGCCCTGGGACATGCAAGTCCCTGAGGATTGGACTGCCCACTGGAAGTCCGACTCGTCGCCACAGTGATGTGTGATGCTAGAGTGATGGTTCTTCGGGCATGAACCATTACTATGCTGTATCGTCAAGCTCGTAGCTTTATCGTATTTGCTTCCGCTGTTTTCAAAAGAATTGAGAACTTGTACTATTCCACTACACTCTGATAACCATTTGATGTAATATTCAATTTAAATTCGAACCAATGTTGTATTATCAAGTGTCTGTGCTATCAGCACCTTCGGGACCTCGATCCTTCGGGTAGGGACCCCACAGCTGGTATCAGAGCCGTGGTCCATGATAATACAACAAATAAATCGTATTTTGAAAAACTACGATGTTACAAGTGAGGATACGTTAGTATTGCCTCTAGTAGATAATAGGGTGGTGACAAAGCTAACCTGGGTTATGATTGTTTACCTTATTGCATCTACGACTTCTTCAAATGAAGGACGTGCGTGCTTAACCAACACGTGTGATATCGGTGTCTGTGCTCGCAGGCGGATACGAGACACTGTTGGCTCGTGACTTGTCACGGGGCGATCCTTTTCCATGGATTGTTACTAGTAGAACTGTGCTTCTTTTCATAGTTTCTTTTGAATTTGATGTATTATTTCTGCAATGGATCTTCTATAGGTACACTAATGCCGTTAGTATAACATTTAGAATGACTTACGTGTTGAGTGCGGGTTGTCACCAAATATTTGTGCCGCTAAGTTCCGACAAAATACGTGTTAAGTTGTGAGGAACGATAGGTTAATAGAAGGATACTTTTTGCATCATGCATTCCTTTTAACTAAATTAAAATATGTTCTCATCTTGCTCACCAACCTCTGGATACTAAATCTCTAAACTTGTTGAACATAAAAATTCAAAATACAAGTCCAAATGTTAAGATAACAAGAATCTGTCCTGAATCTAGCTATCAATTTCAAAAATTCATAACTAATAAAATACTCAATCAAATGAGGCAAATAAATACTATTTAGAAAGATCTTAACATTCCCTGTCACCTAGAATTGAAATGAAATTTCGACCATAAGAGTAACCACCACAGAAACAGAGGATAAGTGCAATCTGTCAACTCACTGTTTTCAGCATGACCCTGCGCTTAGAATATTCATAACTCAAGTTGTACTTTGAAACTTTAGGTGTATAAACCCAATCTGGAAAGCTTATGAAGTCTATTTTCATCTCCAATAGCTTTCACCAATTTACTGTTTTCCCTCTGTCCAGTAGAGCCAAAACATTAAGCCTCTGTCATCCCGAAACAGAATCTGCCAACCTGAAATTGAAAAATTCATAACTCCAGATTTAATTGGAATTTTTGAGAGTACGAATACAATATGGAGAGCTATGAAAGTGTACTATAACATGGATCCAATCCCAAGCTTTTGAGACCTCCTTCTCTGTTCGAAATAACCACTTTTCTGACTAATGTACAGTCAAGACAAAATTGTTTTAAAAACCCATTGCCGTATTATTGACCCTTGAGGCTGGAAAGTGTGAAATAAAAACTTGTTTCTGTATTTCATAACACTTTATATGAAATGCATTGTTACTCATGGAACACTATACTCACCATTGGGTTTATGTTCTAGATGGGTGACCACGGTTTTGAGGAGCTTTCACACGACGGGTGGCGCTACACCACCGGTCTCCACCACCGTGGCTTTCCTACACTGTTGTGGGATCTCCTATGCTTGTTGGGCTACGACGAGTGGCCCTCCTACAAGGGCCACGATGTCCATCGTCACGGCGTGACTCTTGCTGAGGTGCACATCAGCGTGCCCACTCACCCGCGCAACCTTGACATGGCGGGTATGGAGAGCATGACGACTTGTGGGAGCCTTCGTGAGGGCTTGGAGAGAGTTGTCCACAGGGCTCTCACCCACTTCTGTGGGCGCCACACAGTAGCGCTCTCTGGGACTCCGTTTGAGATGATCCCTATCTGGCACCAGGCCAACCCGGTCTGGCAGAGGCGCGTGAGGCGCATCGGCCGCGACGACTACCAGACGTACCACGCAGGGTATCACCGTGTGTCCTACTACTCCGAGTACCTCCTCAACTTGGATGAGGAGGCTAGCAGCCACAGCAGGATCATACTGGCTGAGGCCGAGCAGGTCTGGGTTCAGAGGAATGACCTGCAGACACAGGTTGACGCACAGCAGAGAGAGATTCAGCGACTGACCGCTACTCTTGAGGTGAGTGAGACTCGCATTACTGAGGTGACTGGAGAGCGCGGCACCCTCACGTAGAAGGTAGATAGACGTGGCGTGCTTATGCAGTAGCACGCCAACCACAACGAGCACTTGCAGCATCAGTTGACGGCTGCGCAGCACGAGATGGAGCTTATGGGAGAGGACCTGGAGACCCTGGCTCACGAGAACCAGGGCCAACAGCTGCAGCTAGAGGCGGCCCTTGCACCACCGGCAACACCGGAGGAGGAGGACCCGCAGGAGGATATGTACGAGGAGTCTGATGTAGACTACGAGGCTCCAGCTCGAGGCAGGACCTAGGAGGATTGTGGTAGACTAGATTAGTCTCGGTAGTCAGGATCAGTTGGATAGGTAGCTTTTGTTGGTCCACGCAAGGTTGATGTACTTTGGAGTGATGCGTGAGATGCTTTTATAACTCGATGGCCATATATTCCGAGTTATGTACTAAGACTATGATGACTTATGTTATGTATTGGTTTTACCTTTTTAGTTATTGTTTTTGCAAAGTTTCATCGTACTCGTTGACTCAATCAATGTACTTTCTTTGTAGATGGCTGAAAACAATGAACAACCACCACAGGGTTGGGAGATTACCGATGGCCTGGAGTTCACCGGGATGAGTCATCTGTTCTGGAGAGTTCTCTATGGCTTTGGGTATAACATCCCTCCCACCTATGTTGTCAAGGAATTTGAGGAAAATGGAGTCACCTCTTGTGTCGTCCATGTGGCAGTTCCTACCAACCACTCTGTTACTCCAGCATGGGAATCCTAGACCATCAGCGTCTCTGGGACAGACTTACCTTGCACTTGGGGTGTTGCCGCTTTCAAGGCACTCACTTGGTTTTGTGAAGACCGCAAGCACGATGTTGCCGAAACACCCGTCGCCTTACTGCCCATTAGTGATGTGAATGATTTTGAATGGATTAGGCGCGTGGATTTCATCTTTGACCCAAACCACCGCCACCATAACCCTATGCTGCCCGTGATAGAATACTATGGCATGTCCACTTTTGTGTTATGCACAAACTTGTGCTGATGTATGGATGTGTTCCATTCTGCACTTTGAGTTTCTAAGATCGCAAGGCAGGCTAAGGATGAAGAAATTGCAGAATTAAACCTGCAACTCCAAGCCAAGAATGATGAGATGGATGCGATTATAGAGGAATGTGACCAAGCCTTGCAAGATGTCGCCGAATTAGAACATGACAAGATTGAGGCTCAAGATGACTTGGACGCCTTCAAGGCTGCCCATCTTCCTATCGAAGGAAATTGGGATGAGATCTACATGGAGTATGGAGAACCAGAGGATGTGGAGATGGCACCTGTTGGTAATAACGATGTGGAAATGATGGATCTGGAGGAACCAGAAGAACCTCTGGAGCCCGAAGAGCCTATGGAACCGGAAGAACCAGAAGAATTGGAAGATTTAGGCCAGGAGTAGATGATTCATTACCCCTGTGTACGGTCGTGTACTATATGTATCCCTAGTTCGGTGTAGAAGTGTGGATCTTGCATAATGTGTCCCCAATACCGTAGCTAGGTGTTGGCACATATATGTAAGGAACTGCGTGATGATATTCTTAACAACCATGTAGACTGAATTGAATCAATGGAGATGGTTGTCATTTCTGAAATTTTTTCATGCCGCTTGCAAATTTATATTCTTGCGCATGTGATTTTATGGAATATATTGAGAAATAACAAATATGCAACCGTATAAATTGCAGCATGGTGTGTACTCGGAATCAGGAAGATCCTGAGAGCTCTCAGCAAGGAGCGAATGCTGGGCCTTCCTTAGCTGAGGTCCTGGCCGCTGCACTCAACAGGCAACAGAATGACTCTGAGCTGCTCTGTAGGCTGGTCGACATCACGACCCATCTGGCTGGACGTGGAGACAACCACAACAACCACAACAACCGCAACAACCAACCCCATCAGAGCACTTACTCAGATTTTTTGGGTACCCACCCACCAACCTTCGAGCATGCCAGAGAGCCACTGGACGCCGACCATTGGCTGCGTCAGACCGAGATTAAGTTCGGTCTGCTGGAATGCACCAAGCACCAGAAGGTGCTGTTTGCCGCCCAACAACTCTAAGGCTCTGCTAGTGCCTGGTGGGCCAACTATGAAGCTTCTCTACCCGCTGGACGCCGCACTGAATGGAATGAGTTCAAGGCTACTTTCCATGCTCATTTCATCCCCGCTGGTCTCATGCAGAGAAAGTTCCAGGAATTCATGGATCTAAAACAAGGAGGGAGGAATGTCCTCCAGTATTCTGAAGCTTTCAATCACCTGACCCAGTATGCTAATGAGTATGTCAATACTGAGGAAAAGAAGAGATATGTATTCCTACGTGGGATGAATGCCACGCTCAAGGAACGTCTGACTTGGCAGACGACTGACATATACCACGACCTGGTCAATGCTGCTATTGTCCAGGAAGGCGCTATGCGTCAAGTTGAAGAAGAAGACCGCAAGAGAAAGGCCCCTTCTACTGCCCCTACTGCCCCACAGGCGAAGCATCGCCAGATTTACACTTCACCCACCGGACAGTGTTTCCGGGCATCACCGCGGCAGCTATACCAGCGATAGTACGGTCAGAATTACTCAAGGCCACCGCAGCAGCAGAACTTCCCACCTTGTGCACCATACCCACAGCGAAACAACCAGTACCGCGCACCGTATCAGCAGCAAGGGGGCCAGAATGCTCGTGCCCCACTACCTGCTGATTATGGAAGCAACTACCCTTGCTACAATTGTGGTCGTACCAGCCACTTTGCGAAGAACTGCACCGCACCAAGGCGCAACAACAACAACAACAACAACCAGCATCAGAATCAGAACAAGTATGTGAATGCACCGTCTCGTGGTGCCCAAGTGAACTACACCAATGCTGAAGACATCCCTCAGGGCAAACCCGTGTTGACCGGTACGCTCTCGCTCTATCGCCATCCTATCCTTGCACTTTTTGATTCTGGTGCTACGCATAATTTTGTTAGCCAAGCATGTGTGCATAAATTAAATCTTCAACCCCAGACTAAAGAAAAATGCTACACAATTCGTTCCCCCGCTGGACAAATAAATGCCAATCAAATAGTATGCAAAGCTCCCCTAGAAATAAACAAGAAAATCTATCCCACGGATTTTATCATGCTTAGCCACCAGGTAGTTGACTTGATTTTGGGTATGTTCTGGATGAAAACCCATAGAGCCATGCTAGGCATCGATCCCCGTATCGTTCACATCAACTCTCCTTTGCATGGAAAGGACACGCTTTCGCTGAACATCAATCTATCGAAAGCCTTGGTTGTCCATCACTTGGAAGGGCAATCACTTGAAAGCATTCCCATTGTTTGCAAGTATCCGGATGTGTTTCCCGAAGATATCTCTGGCTTACCGCCTAACCGTGAAGTGGAATTTAAGATAGAGGTACAGCCAGGAACTTCTCCGATATCTGGTCGACCCTATAAGATGGCCCCAAATGAGTTAGCCGAATTGAAAAAGCAATTGAATGAGCTATTGGAAAAGGGATTCATTCGCCCAAGCACTTCACCTTGGGGCTGCCCTACTATTTTTGTGAAGAAGAAGGACAAATCTCTGTGTCTCGTTATTGATTATCGACCTCTCAACGAAGTTACCATCAAGAATAAATACCCGTTACCATGAATTGATATCCTTTTTGATCAATTAGTTGGTGCTAAGGTATTTTCAAAAATTGACCTCCGTTCGGGTTATCATCAAATCAAAATCAGAATCGAAGATATTCCAAAGATCGCCTTTTCTACTAGATACGGATTATTCGAGTATCTAGTGATGTCATTCGGATTAACAAACGCTCCAGCTCATTTCATGTACCTCATGAATTTGGTATTCATGCAAGAGTTGGAGAAATTTGTGGTAGTATTCATTGACGATATCCTCATCTATTCTAAGTCCAAGGAAGAGCATGCCGAACACCTCCACATTGTTCTTCAACGTCTCCGAGATCACATGTTGTATGCGAAATTCAGCAAGTGTGAATTTTGGTTGGATAGTGTGCCATTCCTTGATCACATAGTCTCTGCAGAGGGAATCTCGGTAGACCCTAGCAAAGTTTAAGATGTGCTAGATTGGAAGCCACCGAAGACAGTTCACCAAGTACGCAGTTTCATTGGACTAGCCGGATATTATCGTAGGTTCATTCCAAATTTTTCTCGGCTGACCAAACCCATCACAGAGCTGCTGAAAAAGGAGAAAAAGTTCGATTGGAACAGAAATTGTGAAGAAGCATTTCAAGCATTGAAGAAATTATTGACAACTGCTCCAGTACTGGCTCAACCTGACATCACCAAGCCATTCGACGTATATTGTGATGCGTCTGGGACAGGACTTGGATGTGTGCTCATGCAAGAAGGTCGTGTCATATCCTATGCATCTTGACAGCTACGGAAGCATGAAGAGCACTATCCAACTCATGATTTGGAACTAGTTGCAGTGGTACTTGCACTAAAAATATGGAGGCATTATTTGCTCGGCAACTTAGTGCACATATACACAAACCATAAGAGCTTGAAATATATCTTTACCCAGACTGATTTGAACATGAGACAACGTTGGTGGCTAGAACTGATTAAGGATTATAACTTGGAGATCCATTATCATCCAGGCAAGGCTAATGTAGTCGCCGATGCGCTAAGCAGAAAGGTCCACTGCAACAACTTGGAGCTGGAAGATCAGGACAGCAATGACCACGAAACTAATTCAGAACCCAGCCTTCATGTTTTACCTGCTATAGTGATTAGCAACCTAAGTGTACATTCTACTATTCGTGAAGAAATCATTGCTGCACAGAAAAAGGACATTGGTATGACCCATATCCGTCAAAACATTAAGGATGGTAAAGCGAAATGCTTCACCCAAGACTCAGACGGTACTCTATCATTCAATAACCGTTTAGTAGTACCAAAAGACTTTGAACTTCGACGGAAAATCTTGGATGAAGCACATCACTCCAAATATTCTATCCATCCCAGTAGTAATAAAATGTATCAAGACTAGAAGAAGAGTTTCTGGTGGACCAGGATGAAGCGAGAAGTTGCTCGATACGTCACAGAATGCAATACTTGTCAGAGAGTTAAGGTTAATCACTTGAAACAAGCCAGATTATTTCAACCACTGAGCATTCCCGCTTGGAAATGGGAAGATATCAGCATGGATTTTATTGTTGGTCTTCCTCTCACCTCTCGGAAGTATGATTCGATTTGGGTCGTTGTAGACCGACTCACAAAATCTGCCCACTTCCTACATATCAGTAACACCTACAAGATAAAGCAATATGCAGAACTATACGTAGCGAGGATTCTATGTCTTCATGGAGTACCCAAGACCATTGTTATAGATCATGGCTTGCAGTTTGTCGCTCGCTTCTGGGAACAACTGCATGCATCTCTGGGTACCAAATTGATCCGAAGTTCTGCTTATCATGCCACCATTGACGGACAAACCAAACGTGTCAACCAGATTTCGGAAGATATGCTTAGAGCGTGTGTTTTAACACATGGTGGCAATTAGGATGAGTATTTGCCTTATGCGGAATTCTCATACAACAATAGTTACCAAGAGAGTTTGAAAATGTCACCATTTGAAGCACTCTATGGTCACAGTTGTAGAACGCCGCTAAACTGGTCTGAATCTGGAGAAAGAGTAACCTTTGGTCTTGACCTTGTCAAGGATGCTGAAGAAAAGGTTTGTATCATTCAAGCCAATCTTAAAGCCGCTAAATGCCGTGAAGAGAAGTATGCAAACAGACAACGTAGGCCACTGTATTTCAACAAGGGTGATGACGTCTATTTCAGAGTGTCACATATGAAGGGTATCCAACGGTTTGGAGTCAAGGGAAAGTTAGCTCCCCGTTATATTGGACCATTCCAAATTTCGGAACGATGTGGAAATGTAGCCTATAAGTTGGAGTTACCCGCTAATCTATCTGGAGATCATCACACCTTTCATGTCTCTCAGCTTAAGTGATGTCTCAAGCCACCCATTGATAGGATTTTGGAAGAGTATGACCAACTCCAACCCAATCTCACTTACTCCGAACAACCCGTGAAGATCCTCGATAAGAAAGAGCGCACAACCCATAATAGAACCCTCAAATTCTACAAAGTTCAGTGGAGTAACCACTCAGAGGATGAGTCAACTTGGGAATCAGAAGAATTTCTGAGTATTCACTACCCAGAATTTTGGTCGTCATAAACGGGTATGTTTTGACCACCGCACTTCCCTCTAAGTTTGCCATGTTCATAATCTCGGTACGAGATTTCTTTAAGGAGAGAGGGCTGTGACACCCCAGGTGTCTCACCTTAATTTAACAAATATGAGGAGAACTAATCATGGTTAATATAGCATAAAATGATAGAGCCTATCTATTGATTTAATTCTAGGCAATTAAATACCCTGCAACCAAGTTATCGAAACAATTTAAAAATTTCAATACAACTCATGCCAAATAAATTCATCATCAGTTTGGTAATAATAAAATAAAATATTATGAATTTATTGGGCATTTTATCTGCTTGGCAAGACCCTTAATCAATTAATTGATTCTTAAGTAACTAATTAATGCATTTAATAATTTCTAAAAATATGTTTATGGAAATTTCAACTAAAATTCACCAGAGAGTTCCCCATCAATTAAATAGTCAGTCCACCAAATTTCATCATTTTAGGAAATCCCTAGCTATTTTATTTTGAATTAATAAAAACTAGCTTTGACTAGGGACCTGTTTGCGCTAAATATTTTCTTCTAGAGGGTTCAGAGGAAAATCTCCTCTTCTTCCTCCTCATTGGCGCAGAGCCCCCCCTGCCGCCGATTCTCTCTGCCACACGCCAGCGCCTGCTCCCGCCTCGGAACCCCGCAGAGCTACAGCACCGTTGACCTGCACCTCTGCTCCTCCGCTCTGTCCCCTCACCGTGAGCTCGCCCAACCTCCTCTCCTCCTTCTCTGCGCACCACCGAGCGACCCGGCCGGACTTCAATTCTGCCACTCTCCCCGCTCCCTTCCCCCACTCACTCCCTTCCCCCTCTGCACGACTTGAAAGCACACTCGCAAGCTCCCGATCACACCCCATCTCTGTCCACTGCTCCCCGCTCTCTCTCTCCTATTTTCCCTTTGTCACTCCGAGCTATGCTTCTCCCCGCCATTACCGAACCCGAGCTTGAGCTCACATTCCCACTGTCCTAGCCTCCCTCCAACCCAGTTAGAGCACTAGCAGTTTCGCTCACACCTCTTCTCCCTTCCTTGCACATCGCTCGGCCATCATCCGTCAAAGAAGTGAATCAATTTGGAGAAAAACCGAGAACCCCTTCCCGGTCGAGCTCCATTGACGCCAACCCCGATTCCGTCCAAATCGATGAGCCTCTTCGCCCATTCTTTTTCTTCTCACGTGCGCAACTTCCCAGCTCACCTCTCTAACCCTTCCTTCCCGTGTTTTCACCGCAAGATCGTCGTCGCCATTGTTTTCCCCCGGCCGCCGTCTCTGCTCCGCCGATCACCGAAGTCGCCTCCACGATGAGCCCCTACTTTCGGTCATCACCGATGCACGCCGACTTGATGCCGAGCCTCCCCAAGTCGCCGTGAAGCTGTAGGAGCCGACGCCGACTGATTTCCCGCTCGGCAGACAAAGCGTGACCCCGCCGAACATCGCCCTTCTGCCGCCTCTTGTCGTCGACCAACTTCTGGTGAGAACCACACCTCGCGAACCCCTCCTCTCCCCTCGTAGTGATGCACGCTCCATTTTTCCGCAATCACGGCAAGCTCTCCCCACGCCTAGGTGCCGGCAGCAAGCCCTCCGGCCGCATGCCACCCGCTCCGACGAGCCTATTGGTCGTCCTCCTGACAGCTGAGGTGGAACTAGCATGTCGCCGACGTGGCGCCGATGTGTCATTAGTTAAAACCAGAATTACCCAAGAATTTCCAGAAAAGTGATAAAACTTCCAAAAAGCATAGTAAATCGATTATAACTCCATTGAGCCTCAAACAAATTTTGTGGGACTCACCTTTCCGTGCTCTATTATAGTAAAATGATAATTCACTATTTCTGTACATGCATTTTTATTAATTTATTAAACTGTCCAAACAATATTTAATTCACCAGAACTTCTAGGAATGCAGTTTAATCCTGATTTTTGGCATGTGTAGAAAATGCCTAGTTATATGTCACCACGATTTTTGGTTTAGCAAAATATGAATTATTTTAGGCTCTAGAAATTATTTAGTGTGTTCACTTAAATTAATTCTAGTAATTATTTTATAATTAATTGGCCCCTGCCACTTGGCACAAAAATCACTCTTAGAAGTCCCTGTACACAGTAAAACACACAAGTCCAGAAACCTAAATTTACTTAAGTAAATTAAAATAATTGCTCATATCACTATTTTACTTTAATAAATGCTAGTAAGTGGAATAATAATATCGAGAGGCTGTAAATTGGTAAAAATGCAATTCATCCATGACCCTGCTCATGATAAATCACTCAAGTATAGAATCAATTGGTTACTATTGTAATTGCTTGATTGTTTGAAAAACTATAACAACCCTAAATAAATGATTGACACACATAAAATGATAAAACTTTAATTTGTTTCTTTGAAGCATATGTCTGCCAGAACTCGTTAATAAAATAAGTCATCACATTAATTCTTAAGGTATGTACATATCAAATATATTGATGACAACTCCTTTCCTCTGAAGCATATGGCTTCAAGAACATAAGAGTACTTTTAATTAACATTAAATCTCAACCCAACCTCTTTGAAGCATATGGCTTCAAGAACATGATGATAATTTTAATTGACATCTAAAAGTGATGTGCATCATATCATAGCATTCAACGGTATTTCAATGATGTCGTTAAATCAATTCTTTCATATAGGCAATGACAATCAAGAGCAGGAAGAGGAGGATATTCCGAAGGACCTTGATCCTCAAGAGCAAGACATAGTAGTTGCTAGTGCTAACATCGATCCAAGCAAGCCCCGGTTTACATTCGCCATTTATAAAGTTGCTAGTTTTTCAATATTACTAGTGTCTATGATTATTGATGCATTAGGTCATAGGAGTTGATTGGAAACCACTTGCATGATACCCAAATGACCTTTACCACTGTCATTAGAACCTTGGTAGTATCGGTACTGTGTCGCTATGCTTAGTAATTACTAGACGCGATAGATATCATTTCTAAGAATGAACTCGACCACTGGAACGGAACTTATAAAAGAAGTTTATTTTGATGTTATGACTGGGCAGGGATGATGCATGTGTAGGTTTGCAGCAATACATGGGTGTTGACTACGGTAGCCCTACCTTGTCAAACCTAGGACCCATCCGTGGTCGGCCCCTTGGTCAAGTATTGAACAGTACCGAATGCATGCTAGTCTATGGGCACTAGTAAACTGATGTAGCATTGGCGCGACAATGAGGATGGTACCTAGTACAGTGGTCGTTGACCCTCCTGCTGCTGGAGTGGGCGGTTCATACCGTGAAGTACTGTTGGCAGGACGGCATGCCCACTCGCTGAGACTGGACCCGGACCAAGTTGTTTTTCATCCTTGCGAAAGGTTGCCATATACGACCTTAATTGGTGCGTATGTGTCATGTATCTCGGGTTTTCCCAGCTGGTGTAAATCAATTGGAATTGCTGTCCCTCGCAGTAATGAGTACCACTTGGTCACTGAGTCGTCACGTTGTTGCACATGGTACATGGAAGTTGCTTATGATGCTTATTGTTGATTTTACTATTATTCCTCTTATGTTGTACTTACTTTATATATTGCTTTATCATCTTATTGTTGCAACTAAAGTTATATTACCGCTATACCAAATTAACTTGATGAATAAAACTTGATAGAACTAATAGGTTGCTTAGTGCGAGTCTTTTCAAACAAGCCACCTATTAGAGCCAGTGCATGTTTAGATGTCCGACGGGTAAGACTTGCTGAGTAATTAGTACTCAGGCTTTGTGTCACTGTTGTTTTTAGGTAATGAAGAGGTAGAATTGCCTATAGATGTGCTTCCCTGGGACATGCAAGTCCCTGAGGGTTGAACTGCCCACTGGGAGTCCGACTCGCCGCCACAGTGATGTGTGATGCTAAAGTGATGGTTCTTCGGGCATGAACCATTACTATGCTATATCGTCGAGCTCATAGTTTTATCGTATTTGCTTCCGCTGTTTTCAAAACAATCAAGAACTTGTACTATTCCGCTGCACTCTGATAACCATTTGATGTAATATTCAATTTAAGTTCGAACCAATGTTGTATTATTAAGTGTCTGCGCTATCCGCACCTTCGGGACCTTGATCCTTCGGGTAGGGATCCCACAGGAAATAACCAAGTCTAAGTTCTATTCGAGAACTAAACTTAATTATATCCTAGCTGGGAATCTAGTAAACTATGCTTCAAAGTTCATTCTCGATAAGTGTAACTTGAGAAAATTGACTAAGTAAAGATAAATACTTGACAAGATAAATAAGGAAAAGATAATTGTATTTAATAAAAAGGTAAGTCTCACAAAAAAGGAGAAAATATACAAAAGAGCTCATACCAGGACTCCGAGACGATTTCCGGAATCCCGAGCGATGCTCTCGACTAGACTCTAACTCGCGACTAACTAACCTACTCTACTAGTAAGAAAAGTAGTGGGAAATGGACTTCAATGTGCTTCACTTGCTTCTTCATTTCTGCCGAATTCTCCCTCTATGTACAGGTGGTGAAGGGTTGGCGGGTACTTGTAGGTGAAGGAGAGTCGGTGGACAAAATTTCCCCCACCGGGCGGCGGGCCACTTTGGGCGGCCGGGCATGTCGGGTGGCATGCGCCGCTGGTCGGCAAGCCAGGCTGGGCGGCCATTGGATGAAGTCGGTTCCCGATCGACTTGTCTTTGGTTGGCTCAGATCTTGTCTTAATGACGGTTCCTGGATCGGTTTGCACCGGATTTCCTGTTTTGGGGTCGGTAGGCCTCATGGGCTAGCAACCCTAGGAGGCCAACCCAGGCCGGGCGGCTGGCCAGGCCGTGCGGCAAGCCAGGCCGGATGCCGACCCCCTTCGGGGCGCCCCATGACTTGTCCCAGTTAGGCCACTCGTGGACCCTTTTTCCTTAGCCATATTTCATTGCTTTTTGTCTGGGAGGAGAAAACAGCTTCATGGTGAAACATTTTGCAGAATCGGCCGAGTCGGATGATCAGCCTGATGATGACTCTGTTTTGACTAGCCGGGTGGCTGATTTCAACCTGATATGACCCTGTCGGCTAGGTTCCAATTTCAGCCGTCACGACCCTGCCCGGGCCCTGATTTCAGCCTCACACGACCCTGTCGGTCAGCTGTTTTACGGCAGGATTGGCCGACGGGGCGTTTCTTCATGTTTTTACATAATTTTGGCCCTTTTGAACCTGCAAACCCATATTTCACCAAAACTTGTGGAACTTTATTAGTTTTAAAAAATATTCATGAAACTTTGGTCTTTCAGTTGCATTTCCCGACCGGTTGGTGGCTGATATTGGTTTTTAAGGGCCACCAACACCTCCCCAAGCTTAAACCTTTGCTCGTCCCGAGCAAATTAAAACTTGGAAGTGATGAATTAGGAGTTGCTTCAATATTAGAGCCCTGCAAGGATCAAGTGCACAACCACATACTCCTACAACATAGGGGTAATAGTAAACTAGCACAGGTTGATCACTAAGTCTTTCTCATTCTAAGTGGGGCTCTTAGGCATTTTATGACCTTGTCATGAGTGGTTGGAACTCAGAACAACTAGTTTAGATTTTGTCATTCAACCTCCTACATGATCATGAGTCCAAAGTTTTTGTAATGCTGCATAAGATTGAAAATTCTCCCTCTTGGTGCAATTTTTCACTATGACTCTCATCTCTCAAGAAATGTATTTCCTCACCAAGTGCTCATCATACTTTATGAAATTTGGCTTTATATGTGGAGCTTGGTAGGATGGCACATCTAATATGCATATTTTGTTAAGTTAAGATATGGTCCTAGCGAAAAGACTTTGCAGTTTCTCATTCCAACCATTTGGAAATAATGTCCAGGGGAGAGGGAGAGAATGGAGTCACGTGAAGGAGTGGACTAGCACAAATCTTTATCAAATACTGGATTTTTGTGCTACAGTGAAAGTATGGTCGTTTATTTTGCTCAAAGGATTTACTGAACCTTGAAACTTGAAATTTGTACATCTATGAGAGCTGATAATTTTTCTCGTTCTTTCTTTATTTCTTCTTTTCTTTCTTTCTTTTTCAGCTCTCATAGAGTAGGGAAGCTAGTCCAATGGTTCAAATATTTTTGCAAACTTTTTCAGAGCATTTATTTTGGGAAGACCACAATCTTTTTTTGTAGGATCAAGGTTTTCACAAAGGAGATTGGCTTTGAAAGTGCAAGTCCCTCATAAGGATCAAATCCTAACCAAACTCAATGCATACATGGATGGCATAAAAGTGGGTTCACAATTAATATATGGCCTTGGTAGGAATTTTTCTATCATAGGAAAGATATACATCAAGTAGGGGGGTTTTATTGCAGCATGGTTTTGAAAGAAATGATTGGACTCTAATCATGAGGATATCATAGACTCATCCAAAACATGCCATATCATGGATTCCAACAACTAGACTTGGTGTTTGTTAGCCATTTTGCACCCACTAAAACATAGAGAGACTAGTGTTATCATCATGCTGGTCTACCATTACCCACCAATGCAGCAGTAGAGGGTATTGCGAGACAGCCAGAAGCAGAAGGGAAAATACGAGGTACTTTATTGCTTAGTCTAGCTTTTATGGAAGCTTTAACAATTTATGGACTGGTTGTGGCACTAGCGCTTTTATTTGCGAACCCTTTTGTTTAATCCTAAAAAGAAAATAAGTCCTTTAGATTAGATACTTTTTTCTTTTTTTAGTAAATTGGTATTTGCTTCTGTAATTCCAAGTATATCAATACTTTTATTTATTATATTATTCCAGGACTATTCATCATTTCCATAGGCAAGGTAGAGACTAAGTTCTCAAATTTTATTTGAAAAAGGGAAATATATTTTTGTTCTTTTTAGTTTATGCAAATTTTTATGGTTTTTCTTCGAAAACTGAAAAATATTTTTGGGTTTTCTTAAATTTTCTCAAAAAATGAAAATGACTCAACTAGAGAAAGGGGGAGAGAGGATAGAACAAGCAGCGCACCTTGGTCTGGGTACCTCCCCAAGCTTAGGTCTTTGCAAGACTTATGCTTAGATGGCTTTCACTGTGGCGGTAGATACTCGATGTTAAATTGGCCGAACAGTTGGTCCATCATAGAGAGTTTCATCTGAAGTTGTTCTGACGTTTGTTGCTGCCATTCTTGTCCATCCCTTATGGCTGCTTGTATTTCTTGTGTTCGTTCGTTGGTTTCATAAGCATTGGCAGCCAAGTATTGCATGTCTTCTTCCAACTCCGAAAAGTTGTACGATGTGAATCAGGCAGAACGAGAAGTGCCTATGCCTCCATGAGGTTGGTGGTAACTCCCCGTCCCATATTATACGGTTCATATTCTTCATGGGATGAACTAGTGTAGTGTGATGAGCTAGTAAATCCAGGGACTTGTGGTTGCTCCCAATGGTATTTTTGTGCTTCCCGAAGCACTTGTTCGAGGTGGTCTTGTCCTTGGCCTATCCCCTGAAACATTGTGCCATGCACGCTGCACGGGAGCTTGCCAATTGTATAGAAAGTTCTTTCTACCGATGATGGTGAGCTTGGGGTTAGGCAGTTCTATCTCTGCGTTGCACGCTGAATAAAGCATGTAGAACCTATTGTTCTCCTCCTTCAAAAGGTGGGCTTGCCAAAAGTGATCCTTCCCTAACAAAGGAGCACTAGGGAGGCGATCTATTCTAGCTCTATGGAGCGCGCCAACTTTTCTAGCAATTCTAGTGACAAAAGGTGTGAAAGTAAGAAACCATGTTGAGATGTACCATGGTTTGCAATATTTGTGATGAGTAATTGACTTGAGCGGATTTGGTGTTTGAGTTGAAGTGCGGGAATCCGGGGATTGCATGGGTTTGCATATCATGGTTATGACTAACCGGAGTTGGTGGAGGTATTGGTGATGTTGCAGGAGTTGGGAAATGTGTTTGCTTATCTCATGATGTGTAGGTCACTCGAGTCGACTTGGCGGTAAAAGGCGAGAGGATCGGGCACAGGTAGGAGATTTGGGGCCAGACAATCGGGATGCCGGGTGAAGTCAAGGGTGATCCACACCATACACATGGAGAGGCAAGAAGCCCGGACGGTTTCGCGGTTGAGCCTCAAAACCGTGGTGGTGATGAAGACTGTGTGTTGACCAAGTTAAGGCGAGCGGGATGCCGGTGCAAGTGACAAAGGGGCCCGATGGACAGGGACCGGGAGAGACTTGCCGGTGGTTAGGATCGCGGGACAAGGTGACACGCATCGACATCTAGAAGTCGCGCTTTGAGAAGCGTGCAAGGCGGTTTCCCGGTTTGGGCCTCAAAACCGGTGGCGGCGATTGGAGGTGCACATGGCACCATCACGGAGCTTGCGTTGAGGGAAAGCAAAGTTGTGAAGGGCTCGATGGCATTCGGGTGACGAGAAAAAAGATGGATGGTTATGCCCCTGGTGGTAGGTGGGTGTGTTATGTAGGTCGAGAGTAGAATTGTCATGTGGACAATAGACCCTAGGCCTATATAAGGAGAGGTGTGGCTGGTGGGAGAGGTGCCTCTCTTCCATTAGCCTTGTGTTAGGTGTTCATTCAAAGTGCTAGGAGAGGACTTCATGTTTTAGTGGAGAGGAGTGGGTGTGTGAGAGACATCTCTTGCTCTTCCAAATAGTGGGAGGAAGAGGGTGGCTTCCTAGCCTTGTACCTATGAATCTTGTAAGCACCTTTCTATGATATGAGAAGTATTTTCATGCTCAAGATTTCCCTCTTCACTTGAATCCCGAAATTCCCTTTTTCCTATTTTTGGACCTATTTTCGTGGTGATTTTCGATCTCGTTTTTGAGTGGGTTTTGGTACGAATTTCTTCAGGGATCTTGGTCCTAGGACATGCCAAAACATTCCTCTATGGATCCTTGATTGAATCCTAGGCAAGAGCACCTTCGATTTCGTGGATTTCCTCAAGAACATTCAAACCCAGAGTTTTTGGTAAATACTCAAATTCGTGATGAATTATTGAGTTTTTTGTGTGATTCCAGCTGGAGATGGAACGTCGTACCATGATGTTTCTCTAGTCCAAATTTCATGATTTTTGGAGTTCATTTGATAGGGTTTTGCAATTTTTCTTTGCGTTTCACTGTTCCTGTTCTGAACCTGTCGGGCCCGACCGGCAGTGCCGATGGCTACTGCTGGTGGCACCAAGTGCCAATGGACCAGCAAGGACCAGCAGTGCTGGTGGTCAGTGCCGATGACCAGACCAGCACTACCGATCGCCTGGACCAGCACCGCCGATCGGCACTGCTGATAAACTGATCGGCACTGCCGATTCTTTGTCAGGACAGCTTAGTTTTTGAGTATGTTTCTTCCATAGTTTTGTGCCTTGTTTTTCTACCTTTATTAATTGTTTTCTATGTGATTTTCTAGTAGATTTGTGTCTTTGGCTGTACCCAACCAACAGCTACAACCGGCACTGCCGATGGGTGTGACCGGCACAGCCGATGGTGTCAACCGGCACTGCCGATGGCTGTGATCGGCACTTCCGATGGGTGTCCAGTTCTGAACTATTTTGAGCACTTCTTCTTGTCTCTCGTTTCCGCTGTGTTTCTTTGGAGTGGTTGATCAGTCCTAGGGCTAGTACACCACAAGTTGGTGTGTGTAGTCTTGGTGATCGATTTGGAGGTGGGCTTGGGTTGTTTTTGAGATATAGGCCATGTTCTCTTGGAGAATTTTATTTGGCTCCCATTCACCCCCCCTCTGGTCGCCTTCTCAGTCCTTTAATTGGTATCAGAGCCAGTTTGATCACTAGTTGACCTTCACCGGCTTTGTGATTCGAAGGCGACATGGAGAAGCGCGCTGTCAAGCTGTGGATGTTCAATGGAGAAGACTTCCCCTACTGGAAGTCACGGACCAAGGCGTATCTGCAGGTGAGTTAGTTAGGTGTGAGAACAACTCTAAAGCTATCAACATTCTGCTCTCTGCACTTGGTAGGAGTGAACATGATAGGGTTGCACACCTTGACACTCCTCATGCTATTTGGGTTAAGCTCTGCACTTACCATGAGGGTACCAACCAGGTCAAGTCTATGTGTAAGGATTCTTACAATAGACAGTACCAAACCTTTGCTCAAAAACCGGGCGAGTCACTAGATGACACTTTTCGTAGGTTTGAGGCAATTGTGTGCAACTTGCGGGCTTGTGGTACCCTTGTGTACAATGACAATGATAGAGCTAAGCAACTGTTATACTCACTTGATGAAAATGTTTGGGGGGTTAAAATTGCTACTCTAGAAGAAACTGTTGACTTCAACACCTTGAACTGTGAGCAACTGTATAGCAAGCTGAAATCTCATGAACTGTCTAGGAAATCTCTTCCTAATCTTGCTATTCCTGCTTCTAGCATGGATTTGCTTTCTAGCTCTCAGAAGGTTAGTCACAGTGATGCTTCTTATGGAATTAACCCCTCACTTGACAAGTCTTCCTTGGAGTTTGCTTTATCTTCTCTTGTTATAGCTTTCGATGAACAGATGGAGTGCATTCCTGACGAGGAGCTGTCCTTGCTCACAAGGAAGTTCAGGAAGTTCTACAACAACTGGAAGGAAAGAAGAGGAGGTGGTTCAAGAACCTGCTTCGCGTGCGGTGATCCGGGACACTTCATCGCTGATTGTCCCAAGAAGAAGAAGAAGCCCAGGTACCGCAACAACGACACTGAAGACTTCAAGCAGAAGAAGAACCGCTTCTACAAGAAGGGCAAGAACTCCAAGAAGTTCGCCAAGGCCATTGCACACGCCTGCTTTGCCGCCTTGAGCGATGTTGACGTCACATCAAGCGAAGGCTTTACAAGCTCGGAGGAGGAGATTGAAAAGCCATGAGTCAAGAGGAAGGACGACTTCACTGGGCTTTGATTTATGGCAAAGAACGACCACGACACCGACTCTGGATCCGACTCTGACACAAGCGAGGTACCTCCCACTCTTGATGAGCTCTCTTCTGAACTTGATCATTTGCGTGATGTTCTGCTCATGCAAGATGATAAGCTTCGCAGTGCTATTCGTGAGAGTAGAGAGCTTAAGTCTAAGTTGGAGAGTGCTGATTTTGAGATTGCTTCTCTTAGGTCTAAGCTTGCTTGTGTTGATACTGATGTTGAGTGTGAGTCTTGTCAAGTTGTGATGAGTGATCTTGCACAGAGGGAGAGTGTGCATGCTCAAGTTGCCAGTCAGCTTGAGAGTGCCCTCAAGGAGCTTGATGAGTTCAAAGCTAGACCGACTCTTTTGGGTGCATGTCAAAAGTGCCCCAAGCTCACAGATGAGTTGGAAGCTCAGTCCCTCAAAGTCAAAGAGCTTGAGTCCAAGATTCTACATGAGACTCGCTCGAAAGTTCTCCCACATCCGTGTGAAGTGTGTGTCACCCTAAAGGATAAGCTAGTAATCACTAGGGAGGAAAACAAAGTCCTAGTTCAGGAAAATGACTATCTTGTGTCTAGGCTCCAGAGAACCCTAGTGAGTGAGGAAAAGATTGAGAGTGAATTGGCAAGAGTGAAGGAGAGTGCTTCTAGGTCTACCTATAACTTGGGCTTGGGATTTGAGAGGTGTGAGAAGGAGAGTGAGAATGTGAGTAAGTTTGTTCCTAGCTCCAGCTACAAGGATGAAGAAAACACCATCAAACCCACTGACACATACTACCCACCCAATCCAAAACCCTCCTTCAACCCAAAGCAAACAGAGAAGTCAAAACCCAAACCTGCAATGCAAGCCAAGCCTAATCCTAAGGGTGTCTACATTTGCATGTTTTGTGGTCGCAAGGGCCACTTGGATGAATTTTGTTTTAGGCATAAGAGGATTGAGAGGAAGCAAGCTGAGTTGACTAGGGATGCTTTTTATGATGATTTTGTTGACTTTCAACCTCGCTCTTTTTCACGTGCCTATCATGGACAGGGTCATCCCTCATATGGCTTTGATTCACGAAACAAAGACTTTGTGCAACGGCGCTTTGGCGCCCCACGTTTTCCCCATCATGGTGAGCGTCACTCGCATGGATTTGGTTTTCACACTGTGACACCCCAGGTGTCTCATTCCAATTAACAAGCATAAGGAGTACAAGGATATGAGAAAGGGTGGTATGAAGTAGGGAAGCCTCCCAAAAATTTGGAATTAATTCTAGGAAAAATAAAAATCCTGCAACCAAATTATAAAGCAATTTAAAAATTTTCTATATAACATATAACAAGTAAATTCATAATCAGAATGATAATAAGAAATTAGAATTATATGGATTTATTGAGCATTTTATCTAAATTGCAAAAGCCACAATTAATTAAGTAATACTTAAGTATCTATTTAAGGCAATTATTAAATTCTAAAAATATGTTTATAAAAATTTCAATTAAAATTTACCAAAGTGTTCTCCACTATTTAAATAGCCCACCCACCAAATTTCACTATTTTTGGAAACTCTTAGCTATTTTATTTGGAATTATCAAAAATCAGCTTTGACCAGGGACCTCTTTGTGAAGATCTTGAAAGATCAGGGGGTGCAGCGTAAAATTTCCTTCTTCTTCCCTCTCACTGGCGCGGGGCCGATTTCCGCCGATTCCCCCCTGCGACGCCGGCGCATCGCCCGGGCCGCCTTCACTCGCCTCGGAACCGCGCGTGCGACAGTGCCGCTGACCTCCCCGTGCAGTCATATCCCTCTGCCCCGGCCGCGAGCTCGCCCAACCCTTTCTTCTCCCCCTCTGCACGCCATCGCCGCGACCGGAAAGGACTTCAATTCCCGCCGCTCTCTTCGCTCCCGCCTCCCCCCACTCACTCCTATCTCTCCGCAACTTGATAGCGAACCCGCAAGCTCACAAGAACCACTCTCTCTCGCTCTCTGCTCTCCGCTCCCTTCCATTTTTCCCACCTCTTTTCCCCTTCTCGCCATTGCCGAGCAGAGCTCGAGCGTGAAGCACTGCCCAGCCTTTCCACTGCTTCCCGAGTCCAACCAAGAGTAAAAACACACCGCTCACTTCCCCTCTAGCTTCCCAGGCCGTCACCTCGACAATTCTTTGTGTGTGCTCGATCAATTCGAAGAAAAACCAAGACGTATAGTTCTGGTGGCCTTCGCTGTCGTCGATCGAAATTGGCCGTTTCCGGTGAGCATCATTCTCTTTTTCCTCCTCTGCCGATTGCGCACATCCCTCGACGGTTTCCCTGACCTGCTTCCCGTTGGTTTCCATCACTGGAGTCGACGACACTTCAATTTTTCCCGGACCTTACCATCGCCACCGTTCACCGAAGCCGCCTCGCCGACGAGCTACCAGTTCCGGCCTGAGTCCACGACGACATCATCGACGCCGGTGTTCTCCGTCTTCTGCTGGTGCTCTGCGCGAAGACGGCGGGCGATTTGCTGTCTCTTTCCAGAATCGCGACGCCGCCGAAGACCAGGGTTCCGCCGCCTCACGTCGCCGACCAACTTCCGGTGAGAACCACTCCGTGCTAACCCCTCCACTTCCCTCGCCGTGATGCGCACTCCATTTTCCCTCAACCACGGCGAGTTTTTCCCGTGCATAGCCGCCGGCAGCGAGCCCTCCGGCCGCGCGCCGCCCCGCTCCGACGAACCTATTGGCAGCCGAGCTGGAGCCGACGTGGCGTCCACGTGTAGCTGACATGGCGCTGAGTTGTCGCCTGCGTGGCTTTTTCCTAGAATAGGAAAATTCCAGAAAACCATTAAAACTTCAAAAATTCATAGTAAATCGAATTCAAATCCAAATCGACCCAAACCAATTTTGCTGGATTCATCCTTTAGAACTCTATTTTAGTAAAATGGTAAATCATAGTCTCTGTACATGTATTTTTATTAATCCATTTAATTGCTTAAACACCAATTAATTCACCAGAAATCCTAGGAATAAAAATTAAATCCTGATTTTTGGCATGCTAAATAAACACATGATTATCTACCACCACAAATTTTGGTTTGATAAAATATGGATTATTTCTAGCTCTGAAATTTATTTAGTGTGTTTAATTAAATTAATTCTAGTAATTATTTTATAATTAATTGGCCCATGCCACTTGGCACAAAAATCTCTCACACAAGCCTCTGTGCCCAGTAAATTACATAAGTCCAGAAACATAAGTTTACTTAATTAATGTAAATTAATTGCTCATACCCCTATTTAACTTCAATAATTGCTGGAAATTAAAGTAATTATATCCAGGGACTGTAAATTGATAGAAATACAATTCACTTATGCCCCTGACCATGTTAAATCATACAACATCAGAATCAATTGGTTATTAATGTAATTGCTCAATTATTGAAAGTACTATAACAACCCTAAATAATTGATTAACACACATAAAATCGTGAAACTCTTAAGGGTTTCTTTGAAGCATATGGCTTCGAGAACATAATAATAATATTAATCAAGATTAAAGACATTGTGCATCATATCATTGCATTCTACGGTATTGTGGTAATACCGACAGTTCCATTCTATCATATAGGCAACAACAACCCGGAGCAGGAACAGGAAGATCTTCAGCAGGACCCTGAACCCCAAGAGCAAGACGTTGTAGTTGCTAACACCAACATCGATCCAGGCAAGCCCCGGTTTGCATTTGCCCAATTATAAAGTTTGCTAGTTTATGTCACTGCTACGTCTATGATTGTCTGATGCATTAGGTCATAGGAGTTGATTGGAAATCCACCTTGCATGACCTAAATGACCCTTGCTTGTCATTAGAACTGTGATAGGAACGGTACTGTGTCGCTACGCTTAGTGATTAATAGTCTCGGTAGACATTATCATTAAGAAGTAAACTTGACCACCGGAACGGGAACCTAAAAGAAGTTTATTTTACTGTTATGATCGGGCAGGGAAGATGCATGTGTAGGTTTGCAGCAATACATGGGTGTTGACTGCGGTAGCCCTGCCTTGTCGAACCTAGGACCCGTCCGTGGTCGGCCCCTTGGTCAAGTATTGAACAGTACCGAAAACATACTAGTCCATGGGTACTAGTAAACTGATGTAGCATTGACGCGGCAATGCGGACGATACCCAGTACAGTGGTCGTTGACCCTTCTGCTGCTGGAGTGGGCGGTTCATACCACGAAGTACTGTTGGCAGAACGGCATGCCCACTCGCTGAGACTGGACCCGGACCAAGTTGTTTTTCGTCCTTGTGAAAGGTTGCCATATACGACCTTAATTGGTACGTATGTGTCGTGTATTTCGGGTTTTTCCCAGCTGGTGTAAAAATTAATTGCAATTGCTGTCGCTCGCAGTAAAGAGCACCGCTTGGTCACTGAGTCGTCACGTAGTTGCATCTTGAAAGTTGATTATTGCCCCTTATGTTGATTACTTCTACTGATACTTTTGTACTGCTGTCACTCTGTATTGGCTTTATTATTCTTTGTAGTTCCACTAAAGTTACATTTTGTTTTACCCAATTAACATGGCTCAATAAAACTCGATAGAACTAATAGGTTGCTTAGTGCGAGTCCTTTTCAAACGAGCTACCCTGTTAGAGCCTTGCATGTCTAGGTCTTTCGACGGGTAAGTCTTGCTGAGTAATTAGTACTCAGGCTTTGTGCCATCGTTGTTTACAGGTCTTGAAGACATTGATTTGCCTGAGAATGTGATGCCTTGGGACGTGCAAGTCCCCGAGGGTTGGACTGCCCACTGGGAGTCCGACTCGCCGCCGCAGTGATGCGTGTGCTGCTAGGGTGATGATCCTCCAGGCAGGGATCATCGCTACGCTGTATCGTCGAGCTCGTAGTTCCTTACGTTAAATTGCTTCCGCTGTTTTCAAAACATTATGAACTTGTATTAAATCCACTGCACTCTGAACCATCGAATTATTGTAATATTCTACTTAAATTTGGACCAATGTTGTATTATCAAGTGTCTGCGCTATCAGCACCGTCGGGACCTCGATCCTGCGGGAGGGGCGCCTCAGCCTGGTATCAGAGCCGTGGTCCATGATAATACAACAAATAAATTGTATTTTCAAAAATTACGACGTTTATGAGTGAGGATACGTTAGTATTGCCCATATAGATATTAGGGTGGTGACAAAGCTAACATGGGTTATGTTTGTTTAAATATTGTATCTACGGCTTCTTCAAAAGAAGGTACGTGCGTGCTTAACCGACACGCGTGATATCGGTGTCTGTGCTCGCAGACGGATACGAGACACTGTTGGCTCGTGACTTATCACGGGGCGATCCTTTTTCCATGGACCGTTACTAGTAGAATTGTGCTTCTTTTCATAGTTTCTTTTGAATTTGATGTATTGTTTCTGAAATGGATCTTCTGCAGGTACACTAACGCCGTTAGTATAACTTGTAGCTTGACTTACGTGATGAGTGCGGGTCGTCACCACATATCCATGCCGCTAAGTACCGACAATCCATGTGTTGAGTTGTGAGGAACGATAGGTTAAAAATTGAGTAAAACTCCTTGCATCATGCATTCCTTATGTAACTCAATTAAAATTTTGGTTCTCTCCTTGTCCACCCACCTCCGAATAAAAATTTCCAATGGTCAAGAGGAAAAGTCATAACTAATAAAATATAAATGTTTCTCAAGAAGACCTCAACACTCTCTGTCACCAGAAGCCGAAATTTAAATTTGAGTATAATAGTAACAACCTCCGAAATAGAGAACAAGTGGAATCCGTTAGCTTACCGACAGCTGGACAGTGAAGAATAAAACTGCAATAAAACCGTTACCGTATTATTGCCCCTTGAGACTGGAAATGTTACAGCACTTATATATGCATTTCTTGTTATGGAGCACTAGACTCACCATTGGGTTGTTCCAGATGGATGATCACGGTTTCGAGGAGTTTACGCACGACGGGTGGCGCTACACCACCGGTCTCCACCACCGTGGTTTTCCTACACTTTTGTGGGATTTGCTCCGCTTGTTGGGCTACGATGAGCCGCCCTCCTACAAGGGCCGTGAGGTCCACCGCCACGGTGTGACTCTTGCAGAGGTGCACATCAGCGTACCCACTCACCCGCGCAACCTCGACATGGCAGGGATGGAGAGCATAGCGACTTGTGGGAGCCTTCGTGAGGGCTTGGAGAGAGTCGCCCACAGGGCTCTTACCCACTTCTGCGGGCGCCACACGGCAGCACTCTCTGGAACTCCGTTTGAGATGATCCCGATCTGGCACCAGGCCAACCCAGTCTGGCAGAGGCGCGTGAGGCGCATCGGCCGCAGTGACTACTCAACGTATCACTCGGGGTACCACCGTGTGTCCCAATACTCCGAGTACCTTCTCAACTTGGATGAGGAGGCTAGCAGCCACAGCAGGATCTTACTGGCTGACACTGAGCAGGTCTGGCTACAGAGGAACGACGTGCAGGCACAGGTGGACACACAGCAGAGGGAGATTCAACGGTTGACCGCTGCTCTTGAGGCAAGTGAGACCCGCGTTGCTGAGGTCACTGGACAGCGCGACGCTCTCGCGCAGGAGGTCGAAAGACGTGGCACGATTATGCAGCAGCGTGCTAACCACAACGAGCACCTACAGCATCAGTTGACAGCTGCACAGCACGAGATGGAGCTTATGGGAGAGGATTTGGAGACCCTGGCTCACGAGAACCAGGGCCTACAGGAGCAGCTAGAGGCGGCTCTAGCACCTCAGGCAGCACCAGAGGAGGAGGAGCCGCAGGAGGATATGGACGAGGAGTCTGATGTGGATTACGAGGCATCAGTGGGAGACAGGGCTTAGTGATCGTGGTAGATCGGACTAGGTCGTGTAGGTAGAACTAGATAGGTTGGTAGCCTTTGATGATCCACGCGAGATTGTTGTATTTTGGGATCACTACGTGATATGCTTTTGTAGCTCGATGGTCACATATTTCGAGTCCATGCACTTAAGGATTTGTTGACTCATGTTATGGATCAGTCGTACCCTTTTGCTATCTATATTACAACCAAGGCTTCATAAGATACGTTTGACTCAATCAAAGTATTTTCCTTGTAGATGGCTGAAAACCATGAACAAGCCCCACCGGGTTGGGAGATCACCGACGGTTTGGAGTTCACCGGGATGGTTCACCTGTTATGGAGAATCCTCCAGGGGTTCGGATATCACACTCCTCCCACATATGTTGGCAAGGAATATCAGGAGTACGGAGTTACCTCCTGTGTTGTTCATGTGGCAGTTCCCCCCAATCATTTATTTACGCCGGCATGGAAGTCTTGCACTATTAGCGTCTCCGGGACCGATTTAACCACCACTTGGAATATTGCTGCTTTCAAGGCACTCACACAATTCTGTGAAGACCGCAAGCATGATGTTGTTGGAACACCCGTCGCCTTGCTGCCCATCAACGACGCGACGGATTTTGAGTGGATTAGGCGTGTGGACTTCATCTTCGACCCAAACCACCGCCATCATGACCCCATGCTGCCCATAATAGAGTATTATGGCCTTTCCACATTCGCTTTATGCACCGACTTGTGCCGACTACTGAACATGTATCAGTCTGCCCTTCGGTGTTCGGAAGTAGAAAAGCGAGCTAAGGATGTGGAGATTTCAGAACTGAACCAACAAATCGAGGCAAAGAATGAGGAGATGGACATGATTATAGAAGAGCGTGATCAAGCCTTGTTGGATGCCGAACGTTTTGAGCAGGACATGATCGAGGCGCAAGATGATTTCTATGCGTTCAAAGCAGCCCATCTTCCTGTTGAAGGGAATTGGGATGAGATCACCTTGGAGTATGGAGAACAAGAGGACATAGAGATGGCACCCGCCGAAATGAATGATGTGGAAATGTTAGAACCCGAAGAGCCCGCAGAGCCAGAAGATTTAGACCAGGATTAGAAGACTCGCTACCCCTGGTCTTATGCCCATGTAGTACATGCACCTTGAGTTCGGATGTAGGATTATGAATCTTGCATAATGTGTCCGCAATACCGTAGCCGGGCATTGACGCAGGCATGTAAGAACAATGTGATGATGCCTTCCGAACAACCATGTACTCCGAGTTGGATTAATGAGAATGGTTATTACCTTTGGAATTTTTGTGTGTGCCTCTTGCAATTTATATTTTTGCACATGTGATTTCTATGGATTAATTTGAGAGAGTACTAATGTGCAAATATGTAAATTACAGCATGGTGCGTACTCGGAATCAGGATGACCCTGAGAGCTCTCAACAGGGAGCTAGTGCTCAGCCCTCACTGGTAGAAATCCTCGCCATGGTGATCAACCGTCAGCAAAATGAAGCTGAGTTGCTCCGCCAACTCGTGGAGAATACGTCCAACCTTGGAGGATGTGGGGGAAACCGCAACAATAACCAGCCTCGTCAGTGCACGTACTCGGACTTTTTGGGTACCCATCCACCGACGTTTGAGCGTGCCAGGAAACCTCTGGACGCGGATCATTGGCTGCGTCAGACCGAATCCAAGTTCGGCCTGCTGGACTGCACAGAGCACCAGAAGGTGCTGTTCGCCGCCCAACAACTCCAGGGCTCTGCTAGTGCCTGGTGGGCAAATTATGAAGCTACTCTGCCTGCTGGACGCCGTCTTGAGTGGAATGAGTTCAAGACAGCATTTCGAGCCCATTTCATTCCAGCTGCCCTCATGCAAAGGAAGTTGCAGGAGTTTACAGATCTGAAACAAGGAGGGAGGAATGTCCTCCAATACTCTGAAGTTTTCAATCACCTCACCCAGTATGCTAATGAGTATGTCAATACGGAGGAAAAGAAGAGGTATGCATTCCTACGAGGAATGAATGCCAAGTTGAAGGAACGTCTGACCTGGCAGCAGACAGGCACTTACAATGACCTGGTCAATGCTGCTATTGTCCAGGAAGGTGCTATGCGCCAAGTAGAAGAAGAAGATCGCAAAAGGAAGGCCCCTGCTAGTGCCTCTGAGACCGCCCCGGCAAAGCATCGCCTGGTATTCACCTCACCAAACGGACAGCGATACAGGACACCCCTGCGGCAGCAATTTCAGCGCCCGTATGCACAGAACTACCCAAGGCCACCACAGCAACAGAACCTTCTTTCCCGTGTGCCGTACCAGCAAAGCAATCAGTATCGTGCACCGTATCAGCAGCAAGGGAACCCAAATGCTCGTGCCCCACAGCCTGCTGACCGTGGAGGCAACTATCCATGTTACAACTGTGGTCGCACTGGCCACTTTGCTAAGAACTGCACCGCGCCTAGACGCAACAACAACGTCAACCAGCGCCCGAACCAGAGCAAAAATGGGAATGCACCGACTCGTGGTGCCCAAGTGAATTACACCAATGCTGAAGACATCCCTCAGGGCGAAACCGTGCTGACCGGTACGCTCTCACTCTATCGCCAGCCTGTCCTTACACTTTTCGATTCTGGTGCTACCCATAATTTCATTAGCCAAGCATGTGTGCAAAGACTTAAACTTCAAACCAAGGCTATAGAAAAATACTACACCGTTCGTTCCCCCGCGGGACGAATCCGTGCCGATCAAATAGTATGCAAGACTTCACTGGGCTTTGATTTATGGCAAAGAACGACCACGACACCGACTCTGGATCCGACTCCGACACAAGCGAGGTACCTCCCACTCTTGATGAGCTCTCTTCTGAACTTGATCATTTGCGTGATGTTCTGCTCATGCAAGATGATAAGCTTCGCAGTGCTATTCGTGAGAGTAGAGAGCTTAAGTCTAAGTTGGAGAGTGCTGATTTTGAGATTGCTTCTCTTAGGTCTAAGCCTGCTTGTGTTGATACTGATGTTGAGTGTGAGTCTTGTCAAGTTGTGATGAGTGATCTTGCACAGAGGGAGAGTGTGCATGCTCAAGTTGCCAGTCAGCTTGAGAGTGCCCTCAAGGAGCTTGATGAGTTCAAAGCTAGACCGACTCTTTTGGGTGCATGTCAAAAGTGCCCCAAGCTCACAGATGAGTTGGAAGCTCAGTCCCTCAAAGTCAAAGAGCTTGAGTCCAAGATTCTACATGAGACTCGCTCGAAAGTTCTCCCACATCCGTGTGAAGTGTGTGTCACCCTAAAGGATAAGCTAGTAATCACTAGGGAGGAAAACAAAGTCCTAGTTCAGGAAAATGACTATCTTGTGTCTAGGCTCCAGAGAACCCTAGTGAGTGAGGAAAAGATTGAGAGTGAATTGGCAAGAGTGAAGGAGAGTGCTTCTAGGTCTACCTATAACTTGGGCTTGGGATTTGAGAGGTGTGAGAAGGAGAGTGAGAATGTGAGTAAGTTTGTTCCTAGCTCCAGCTACAAGGATGAAGAAAACACCATCAAACCCACTGACACATACTACCCACCCAATCCAAAACCCTCCTTCAACCCAAAGCAAACAGAGAAGTCAAAACCCAAACCTGCAATGCAAGCCAAGCCTAATCCTAAGGGTGTCTACATTTGCATGTTTTGTGGTCGCAAGGGCCACTTGGATGAATTTTGTTTTAGGCGTAAGAGGATTGAGAGGAAGCAAGCTGAGTTGACTAGGGATGCTTTTTATGATGATTTTGTTGACTTTCAACCTCGCTCTTTTTCACGTGCCTATCATGGACAGGGTCATCCCTCATATGGCTTTGATTCACGAAACAAAGACTTTGTGCAACGGCGCTTTGGCGCCCCACGTTTTCCCCATCATGGTGAGCGTCACTCGCATGGATTTGGTTTTCACACTGTGACACCCCAGGTGTCTCATTCCAATTAACAAGCATAAGGAGTACAAGGATATGAGAAAGGGTGGTATGAAGTAGGGAAGCCTCCCAAAAATTTGGAATTAATTCTAGGAAAAATAAAAATCCTGCAACCAAATTATAAAGCAATTTAAAAATTTTCTATATAACATATAACAAGTAAATTCATAATCAGAATGATAATAAGAAATTAGAATTATATGGATTTATTGAGCATTTTATCTAAATTGCAAAAGCCACAATTAATTAAGTAATACTTAAGTATCTATTTAAGGCAATTATTAAATTCTAAAAATATGTTTATAAAAATTTCAATTAAAATTTACCAAAGTGTTCTCCACTATTTAAATAGCCCACCCACCAAATTTCACTATTTTTCGAAACTCTTAGCTATTTTATTTGGAATTATCAAAAATCAGCTTTGACCAGGGACCTCTTTGTGAAGATCTTGAAAGATCAGGGGGTGCAACGTAAAATTTCCTTCTTCTTCCGTCTCACTGGTGCGGGGCCGATTTCCGCCGATTCCCCCCTGCCGACGCCGGCGCACCGCCCGGGCCGCCTTCACTCGCCTCGGAACCGCGCGTGCGACAGTGCCGCTGACCTCCCCGTGCAGTCACATCCCTCTGCACCGGCCGCGAGCTCGCCCAACCCTTTCTTCTCCTCCTCTGCACGCCATCGCCGCGACCGGAAAGGACTTCAATTCCCGCCGCTCTCTTCGCTCCCGCCTCCCCCCACTCACTCCTATCTCTCCACAACTTGATAGCGAACCCGCAAGCTCACAAGAACCACTCTCTCTCGCTCTCTGCGCTCCGCTCCCTTCCATTTTTCCCACCTCTTTTCCCCTTCTCGCCATTGCCGAGCAGAGCTCGAGCGTGAAGCACTGCCCAGCCTTTCCACTGCTTCCCGAGTCCAACCAAGAGTAAAAACACACCGCTCACTTCCCCTCTAGCTTCCCAGGCCGTCACCTCGACAATTCTTTGTGTGTGCTCGATCAATTCGAAGAAAAACCAAGACGTACAGTTCTGGTGGCCTTCGCTGTCGTCGATCGAAATTGGCCGTTTCCGGTGAGCATCATTCTCTTTTTCCTCCTCTGCCGATTGCGCACATCCCTCGACGGTTTCCCTGACCTGCTTCCCGTTGGTTTCCATCACTGGAGTCGACGACACTTCAATTTTTCCCGGACCTTACCATCGCCGCCGTTCACCGAAGCCGCCTCGCCGACGAGCTACCAGTTCCGGCCTGAGTCCACGACGACATCATCGACGCCGGTGTTCTCCGTCTTCTGCTGGTGCTCTGCGCGAAGACGGCGGGCGATTTGCTGTCTCTTTCCAGAATCGCGACGCCGCCGAAGACCAGGGTTCCGCCGCCTCACGTCGCCGACCAACTTCCGGTGAGAACCACTCCGTGCTAACCCCTCCACTTCCCTCGCCGTGATGCGCACTCCATTTTCCCTCAACCACGGCGAGTTTTTCCCGTGCATAGCCGCCGGCAGCGAGCCCTCCGGCCGCGCGCCGCCCCGCTCCGACGAACCTATTGGCAGCCGAGCTGGAGCCGACGTGGCGTCCACGTGTAGCTGACATGGCGCTGAGTTGTCGCCTGCGTGGCTTTTTCCTAGAATAGGAAAATTCCAGAAAACCATTAAAACTTCAAAAATTCATAGTAAATCGAATTCAAATCCAAATCGACCCAAACCAATTTTGCTGGATTCATCCTTTAGAACTCTATTTTAGTAAAATGGTAAATCATAGTCTCTGTACATGTATTTTTATTAATCCATTTAATTGCTTAAACACCAATTAATTCACCAGAAATCCTAGGAATAAAAATTAAATCCTGATTTTTGGCATGCTAAATAAACACATGATTATCTACCACCACAAATTTTGGTTTGATAAAATATGGATTATTTCTAGCTCTGAAATTTATTTAGTGTGTTTAATTAAATTAATTCTAGTAATTATTTTATAATTAATTGGCCCATGCCACTTGGCACAAAAATCTCTCACACAAGCCTCTGTGCCCAGTAAATTACATAAGTCCAGAAACATAAGTTTACTTAATTAATGTAAATTAATTGCTCATACCCCTATTTAACTTCAATAATTGCTGGAAATTAAAGTAATTATATCCAGGGACTGTAAATTGATAGAAATACAATTCACTTATGCCCCTGACCATGTTAAATCATACAACATCAGAATCAATTGGTTATTAATGTAATTGCTCAATTATTGAAAGTACTATAACAACCCTAAATAATTGATTAACACACATAAAATCGTGAAACTCTTAAGGGTTTCTTTGAAGCATATGGCTTCGAGAACATAATAATAATATTAATCAAGATTAAAGACATTGTGCATCATATCATTGCATTCTACGGTATTGTGGTAATACCGACAGTTCCATTCTATCATATAGGCAACAACAACCCGGAGCAGGAACAGGAAGATCTTCAGCAGGACCCTGAACCCCAAGAGCAAGACGTTGTAGTTGCTAACACCAACATCGATCCAGGCAAGCCCCGGTTTGCATTTGCCCAATTATAAAGTTTGCTAGTTTATGTCACTGCTACGTCTATGATTGTCTGATGCATTAGGTCATAGGAGTTGATTGGAAATCCACCTTGCATGACCTAAATGACCCTTGCTTGTCATTAGAACTGTGATAGGAACGGTACTGTGTCGCTACGCTTAGTGATTAATAGTCTCGGTAGACATTATCATTAAGAAGTAAACTTGACCACCGGAACGGGAACCTAAAAGAAGTTTATTTTACTGTTATGATCGGGCAGGGAAGATGCATGTGTAGGTTTGCAGCAATACATGGGTGTTGACTGCGGTAGCCCTGCCTTGTCGAACCTAGGACCCGTCCGTGGTCGGCCCCTTGGTCAAGTATTGAACAGTACCGAAAACATACTAGTCCATGGGTACTAGTAAACTGATGTAGCATTGACGCGGCAATGCGGACGATACCCAGTACAGTGGTCGTTGACCCTTCTGCTGCTGGAGTGGGCGGTTCAAACCATGAAGTACTGTTGGCAGAACGGCATGCCCACTCGCTGAGACTGGACCCGGACCAAGTTGTTTTTCGTCCTTGTGAAAGGTTGCCATATACGACCTTAATTGGTACGTATGTGTCGTGTATTTCGGGTTTTTCCCAGCTGGTGTAAAAATTAATTGCAATTGCTGTCGCTCGCAGTAAAGAGCACCGCTTGGTCACTGAGTCGTCACGTAGTTGCATCTTGAAAGTTGATTATTGCCCCTTATGTTGATTACTTCTACTGATACTTTTGTACTGCTGTCACTCTGTATTGGCTTTATTATTCTTTGTAGTTCCACTAAATTTACATTTTGTTTTACCCAATTAACATGGCTCAATAAAAGTCGATAGAACTAATAGGTTGCTTAGTGCGAGTCCTTTTCAAACGAGCTACCCTGTTAGAGCCTTGCATGTCTAGGTCTTTCGACGGGTAAGTCTTGCTGAGTAATTAGTACTCAGGCTTTGTGCCATCGTTGTTTATAGGTCTTGAAGAGATTGATTTGCCTGAGAATGTGATGCCTTGGGACGTGCAAGTCCCCGAGGGTTGGACTGCCCACTGGGAGTCCGACTCGCCGCCGCAGTGATGTGTGTGCTGCTAGGGTGATGATCCTCCAGGCAGGGATCATCGCTACGCTGTATCGTCGAGCTCGTAGTTCCTTACGTTAAATTGCTTCCGCTGTTTTCAAAACATTATGAACTTGTATTAAATCTGCTGCACTCTGAACCATTGAATTATTGTAATATTCTACTTAAATTTGGACCAATGTTGTATTATCAAGTGTCTGCGCTATCAACACCGTCGGGACCTCGATCCTGCGGGAGGGGCGCCTCACACACAGATGATTTCTATCCTCAGAACCCAAGATTTGAGTCAAGATGCTTTGACAGGCCACATTTTCCTCATCGTGGTTCACGTCCCATGCGTTCGAATGATAAAGTGCAAAGAACTGTGATGACTACTATCGGTCGTATGGTTAAGTGCTGGATTCCCAAATGCTTTTTGACTAACCCCAGCACTGAGCCATCAACTTTCACTTCTCGTTCTTTGTAGGCAGCAGGTGGAGGCTTGGAGAACAAGTGGTTGATGGATTTCGGGTGTTCGCGCCACATGACCAGAAATGCAAAGTGGTTCTCTAGCCTCACTCCCTTGAAGCGTCAGGAGCATGTGACCTTTGGAGATGACAAGAGAGGAAGAGTGAAGGGAAGGGGCGTGGTAAAGGTAAATGAGAACTTCACTCCCAATGATGTTGGTTTGGTTGAGTATCTCAAGTACAATCTCCTCTCTGTATCTCAACTTCTTGATGTTGGTTTGGAAGTGCGCTTTAAGTCGAATGCTTCTTGTGTTCTTGATTCGAGTGGTTCCTTGGTTTGTGGGATTTCTCGCATTGGCAGAGTTTTTCAGGCTGATTTTGCTGCCTCTCCTGGTTCTCACAAGTGCTTGTTTGCTCAATCTTCTTCTGAGCTCTAGAAAAGGCATAGGAGACTGGGTCACATGAGCTTTGACTTGTTATGTCACTTGAGTGGCCTAGGTTTGATCCGAGGATTGCCTAAGCTCAAATTTGATAAGGATTTGGTTTGTGCTCCTTGTCGTCATGGGAAACTGATTGCCGCTTCTCATCCACCAATCAATTTGTGATGACTGAACACCCTGTAGAGTTGCTTCACATGGACACTGTTGGTCCTTCTCAGGTTCGTTCGGCAGGTGGGAAGTGGTATGTTCTAATGATTGTTGACGACTATTCTCGCTACTCTTGGGTCTACTTTCTTGAGAGCAAGGATGAAGTGTTTGATCAATTTCGGAGCTCAGCTTTGAGGTTGTTCAAGGAACTCCCTGGTGCATTACGAGCAATCCGCAGTGATAATGGCACCGAGTTCAAGAACTCCTCCTTTGATGCTTTCTGTCTTGAGCATGGCATTGAGCATCAGTTTTCAGCACCTCGTGTTCCCCAGCAGAATGGTGTGGTCGAAAGAAAGAACAAAACCTTGGTGGAGATGGCCTGGACGATGCTCGATGAGCATAGGACTCCGAGGCGGTTCGGGGCTGAGGCCATTAGCACTGCTTGCTATGTTTCCAATCGGATTTTCTTGCGCTCAATTCTTAATGTGACTTCTTATGAGCTGTGTTTTGGGAGAAAGCCCTCAGTTTCTCATTTGCGTGCCTTTGGTTGCAAGTGCTTTATTCTCAAGTGTGGCAATCTTGATAAGTTTGAGTCGAGATCTTCCGATGGCTTCTTTCTTGGTTACTCTCTTCATGGTCATTCCTACAGAGTTTTGAATTTGGAGACTAACACCATCGTAGAGTCCTGCGATGTAACCTTTGATGAATCAAACTCTTATGCAAGGAATGTGATTGAGTTTGCAGGTACCAAGGAGATGGAGGAGAGCATCTTTGTAGAAGAGGACCTACAGGGCTTGGATGATGATGATGATGACTCATTCCATCTCACATCTGAGCTTGTTCCTGCTGCTACCACCACTCCAGCAGAGGGTCCAGAAGCTTCTACATCGACTTCAGCAGCTGTCGAGCGAGCTCCAGCTATGGGTGAGGGGGAGGTACACTCTGATAGTGAGGCTCCTCACCACATTCAGCGTCAACATCCACCTCATCAGATGATTGGTAATCTCTATGAGAGGACAACAAGGTCAAGGTCTGCACATCTCGCCTGCTTTACTAATTCTCTCTTTGTTGCAACCTTTGAACCCTGGGATGTTGGACACGCACTATCTGATGAACATTGGGTTAATGCCATGCATGAGGAGTTGGAAAACATTGAGAGAAACAAAGTCTGGACCCTTGTAGAGCCTCCCAAAAATGTCAATGTCATAGGAACCAAGTGGGTGTTCAAAAATAAACATGGGGAGGATGGTGAGGTTCTGAGAAACAAGGCTAGGCTAGTTGCTCAGGGTTTTAGTCAAGTGGAGGGCTTAGATTATGGTGAAACCTTTGCTCCTGTTGCTTGCATAGAAGCCATTAGGATCTTGCTTGCATTTGCAGCCTCTAAGGGCATTAGACTTTATCAAATGGATGTCAAGAGTGCTTTCCTAAATGGTTTCATTGAGGAAGAAGTGTATGTGAGGCAACCCCCTGGCTTTGAGCACCCTTGAGTTCGGTCTTTGGTACTCTGCATCTTCATCTCTTGATCTCATTGGGTATTCGGATGCGGACTTTGCTGGGTGTAGAATTGATAGGAAGAGCACCTCTGGTACTTGCCATTTCTTGGGTACTTCTTTGATTTGTTGGTCTTCTCGTAAGCAGTTGAGTGTTGCCCAATCCACCATAGAGGCTGAGTATATAGCTACTGCTCACAAATCCGATGGGTTGTATCTACCATGAGAGACTACGGGTTAACTTTTAAGGGTGTTCCACTCATGTGTGATAACTCCAGTGCCATATGCTTAGCCAAAAACCCAATTCAGCATGGTAAGGTCAAACACATCATTGTGCGATTCCACTTCCTGAGAGACAATGTTGAGAAGGGGGATGTTGAGCTCAAATACATTGATACCAAAAACCAACTAGCCGATATCCTCACCAAGCCCCTAGATGCTTTAAGACATGCTTTTCTTCAGGGGGAACTTGGTGTTTGTCATCCCTATGGCATCATTTGAGGGGGAGCTGGTTTTCTCTTGTATATATGTATCTTACCATTCTCGCATTGCATCTTGTATGTAATATATGCATTGGTAGATGAGCTTTGATTCTTATGCTTTCTTGCATTTCTCTTTGTTGTGATTGAGTTTGAGCTGAGTTGTGTGGATGTGATGGTAATCTCTCATCCTTAGATTTTCTGGATGGCCTGTTATAAACTCATGTGAGCAACTTGCTAATCTTAAATGTAAACTGAGCTTCTTGTGAACCGTATGATCTAATCTTGCTCAAACTTGCTCACCATGTGTATAATTGCTTTTATCCTTGTTGAAGCTTTCATTGAGGCTAGTCTAGAGTATGTCTCGGCTATGGCACCTTGTGTTTGCGAAATGTGGCTTTGCAAATGTTTAGCTCATGATGGAACATTGTGGGATCGTTTGTTCCTTTCGCCGCAAAGGCATGCTCATCCTTATGCTTTTAAATTGCAAAATAAGTTGACTGTGCTTCGAAGCCTCGGGGTGTTTGCCGTACCCAGTCGTGCGACCCTCCGCATGGATTAGAAATAACATAAAAATGCTAAATCCAAAAATTGTACTTCGAAGCCTCGGGGTGTTTGCCGTACCCAGTCGTGCGACCCTCTGCACGGATTAGGAGCTACATGAGGATAACATAAGAATAATATTTTTTCTCTTTTCTTTTGAGTCTCTGTTGCATATGTGAGCGTTTGTTGAGCTTATTTTCTGCGAATGCTTGTTGCCTTAGTTGAGATTGAAACTGGCTAGATTCTTATGATTCACTTGGTGCTTGTTTTGCCTCGGATGGGAGTACTTACACATGTGGTGGCAGCTTTGCTCATGATAAGCAAATTTGATTCTATCTAAGCTAGTCAATCTTTCTGCGTAGCTTGTATAGCTCTTGGTGTTTATGCCTTGCTATCTATTTTTGATCTTTGTATGGTTGTGCGCCATTGCTTTTACACTTCATAGCTCTATGCTTGTGATTAGCACGGTTAAATGCTTGTTTGCATAATTGTTGAAGCTCCTTAGGTTCGCATTTTCATGCATTGCATGTTTGCTTGTTCTTTTGCCTGTTTGATGAGTTCATTGCCAAAGGGGGAGAAATAAGTGCCTAAGGGGAGAATTGTTAGGTCATACACAAATCATGCTAAGAAACTTAATATGATCCATTTTGCATTCCATGAGACCTACCACAAGTTAAGGGGGAGCATTTCATGATCTTGCGCATTTTCTTTCGCTTTTCACTATCTTTGTGTCTCAAGTTACTTTCTTTGCCAACTCTTGGTTTTGTGATCCCTACTTTGCTAGATGGCTTGCTTTCACCTTTTCTTTAGGTTTGGCCATTTGGATGTGCTTATTCTGCTTCGCATTTCAATCTCTTATCTTTGTGCATTTGAGGTTGTCAATGTACGCATCAAGGGGGAGATTGAGAAACCATGTTGAGATGTACCATGGTTTGCAATATTTGTGATGAGTAATTGACTTGAGCGGATTTGGTGTTTGAGTTGAAATGCGGGAATCCGGGGATTGCATGGGTTTGTATATCCGGGGAGTTGGTGGAGGTATTGGTGATGTTGCAGGTGTTGGGAAATGTGTTTGCTTGTCTCATGATGTGTAGGTCACTGGAGTCGACTTGGCGGTCAACGGCGAGAGGATCGGGCACAAGTAGGAGACTTGGGGCCAGACGATCGGGATGCCGGGTGAAGTCAAGGGTGATCCACACCGTACACATGGAGAGGCAAGAAGCACGGACGGTTTTGCGGTTGAGCCTCAAAACCGTGGTGGTGATGAAGACAGCGTGTTGACCAAGTCAAGGCGAGCGGGATGCCGGTGCAAGTGACAAGGGGGCCCGATGAACAGGGACCAGGAGAGACTTGCCAGTGGTCAGGATCACGGGACAAGGTGACACGCGTCGACATTTAGAAGTCGTGCTTTGAGAAGCGTGCAAGGCGGTTTCCCGGTTTGGGCCTCAAAACCGGTGGCGGCGATTGGAGGTGCACGTGGCACCATCGCGGAGCTTGCGTCGAGGGCAAGCAAAGTTGTGAAGGGCTCGATGGCATTCGGGCGACAAGGAAAATGATGGACGGTTATGCCCTTGGTGGTAGGTGGGTGTGTTATGTAGGTCGAGGGTAGAATTGTCATGTGGACAATAGACCCTAGGCCTATATAAGAAGAGGTGTGGCTGGTGGGAGAGGTGCCTCTCTTCCATTAGCCTTGTGTTCGGTGTTCATTCAAAGTGCTAGGAGAGGACTTCATGTTTTAGTGAAGAGGAGTGGGTGTGTGAGAGACATCTCTTGCTCTTCCAAATAGTGGGAGCAAGAGGGTGGCTTCCTAGCCTTGTATCTATGAATCTTGTAAGCACCTTTTTATGATATGAGAAGTATTTTCGTGCTCAAGATTTCCCTCTTCACTTGAATCCCGAAATTCCCTTTTTCCTATTTTTGGACCTATTTTCATGGTGATTTTCGATCTTGTTTTTGAGTGGGTTTAGGTACGAATTTCTTGAGGGATCTTGGTGCTAGGACATGCCAAAACATTCCTCTATGGATCCTTGATTGTATCCTAGGCAAGAGCACCTTCAATTTCGTGGATTTCCTCAAGAACATTCAAACCCTAGAGTTTTTGGTAAATCCTTAAATTCACATTGAATTCTTGAGTTTTTTGTGTGATTCCACTTGGAGATGGAACGTCCTACCATGATGTTTCTCTAGTCCAAATTTCATGATTTTTTGAGTTTGTTTGATAGGGTTTTGCAATTTTTCTTTGCGGTTCACTGTTGCTGTTCTGAACCTATCGGGCCCAACCGGCAGTGCCGGTGGCACCAAGTGCCGATGGACCAGCAAGGACCAGCAGTGCCGGTGGTCAGTGCTGATGACCAGACCAGTACTGCCGATCGCCTGGACCAGCACTGCCGATTCTTCGTCAGGACAGCTCAGTTTTTGAGTATGTTTCTTCCATAGTTTTGTACCTTGTTTTTCCACCTTTATTAATTGTTTTCTGTGTGATTTTCCAGTAGATTTGTGTCTTTGGCTGTACCCAACCAACAGCTACAACCGGCACTGCCGATGGGTGTGACCGGCACTGCCGATGGTATCAACCGGCACTGCCGATGGCTATGATCGGCACTTCCGAAGGGTGTCTAGTTCTCAACTGTTTTGAGCACTTCTTCTTCTCTCTCATTTCCGCTGTGTTTCTTTGGAGTGGTTGATCACTCCTAGGGCTAGTACACCACAAGTTGGTGTATGTAGTCTTGGTGATCGATTTGGAGGTTGGCTTGGGTTGTTTTTGAGATATAGGCCAAGTTCTCTTGGAGAATTTTATTTAGCTGCCATTCACCCCCCCTGGTCGCCTTCTCGGTCCTTCAGAAAGTGATAGGTCCTTGCTGCTTTAATGCTAGGATGAGCCAATTGTTGATGAGGAAGAAAGTGGGATTCATTTTAATTTTCATTATCACAGCATAGAGATAGGCTTTATCCAAACTATTCACTGAATGTACATCACCCCGAGGGGTGAGGTAGACGGAGCGAAGGGTTATGATTGTCGCTAGTGTGCCCCTGCCCCGTGATGGGATTTCCTATCTTAGCCCAAAGTCCTTGCAGGGTGAAACCTTTAAGTTTATCAATGTCTATGGCGTTTTTACTGTCAAAACCAAGTTAAGTGCTAATTTGTTTTGAAGACCGTTCATAGGTTTCACCAAAAAGACGAAATTGATAGAGAGTGCCTAATTTGTTGGACGGAGTGGTGTGGACTTTTATGGTGCAAAGGAATTCAATGTGAGAAACCATGTGGATACGTACCATGGTTTACAATATATGTGATGAGTTATTGACTTGAGCAGATTTGGTGTTTGAGTTGAAAATGCGGGAATCCAGGGATTGCATGGGTTCGCATATCATAGTTATGACTAATCAGAGTTGGTGGAGGAATTGGTGATGTTGCAGGAGTTTGGAAATGTGTTTGCTTGTCTCATGATGTGTAGGTCACTGGAATTGACTTGGCGGTCAACGGCGAGAGGATCGGGCACAAGTACGGGACTTAGGGCTGGACGATCGGGATGCCGGGTGAAGTCAAGGGTGATCCACACCGTACACGTGGAGAGGCAAGAAGCACGGACAGTTTTGCGGTTGAGCCTCAAAACCGTGGTGGTGATGAAGATGGTGTGTTGACCAAGTCAAGGCAAACGGGATGCCGGTGCAAGTGACAAGGGGGGCCGATGGACAGGGACCGGGAGAGACTTGCCGGTGGTCGGGATCGCGGGACAAGGTGACACGCGTCGACATCGAGAAGTCGCACTTTGAGAAGCATGCAAGGCAGTTTCCCTGTTTGGGCCTCAAAACCAGTGGCGATCGTGGCACCATCGCGGAGGTTGCGTCGAGGGCAAGCAAAGTCGTGAAGGGCTCGATGGCATTCGGGCGACGAGGAAAAAGATGGACGGTTATGCCCCCGATGGTAGGTGGGTGTGCTATGTAGGAGAAGGGTAGAGTGGTCATATGGACAACCCTTGGACCTATATAAGAAGTGGTAGGGCTGGTGGGAGATGTAAGTCTCTTCCCATTAACCTTGTGTTAGGTGTTCATCTAAAGAGCTAGGAGAGGACTTCATGTGAGAGGAGAGTAGTGGGTGTGTGAGAGACATCTCTTGCTCTTCCAAATAGTGGGACGAAGAGGGTGGCTTCCTAGCTTTGTACCTATGGATCTTGTATGCATGTTTCCATGATATGAGAAATATTTTCGTGCTCAAGATTTCCCTCTTTTTTTGAATCCCGAAATTCCCTTTTTCTTATTTTCGGAGTTATTTTTGTGGTGATTTTCGATCTCACCTTTGAACAGATTTTTGGCCCGGATTTCTTGAGAAACTTGTTGCTAGGATGAGATAGAACAATCCTCTATGGATCCTTGATTGAATCAATAGCTCTAGCACCTTCGATTTGAAGGATTTCACAAGTTTCCCCTTTTTGGTGTTCTTGGCACAAGATCTGAAATTCGTGATGATTCCGTGAGCCAATTGAGATGATCTCCTAGGATTAGGGTCATGATGTGATGAGGATTCACTGGTCCAAAAATCGCATTGTTTGGAGTTTGTTTGATTAGATTTTTGAGAAGATTTGTCAAATTCCCGATAGTTTTTCCTGTTCTATCGGGGTCGATCGGCACTGCCGACGACCAGGACCAGCACTGCCAGTGGGTTGAAAACCCCCGCACTGATACTGCCGATGGCTCTCACCGGCACTACCGATGGGGCCAACCGGCACTGGCGATGGTCCTCGGCACTGTCGATGGTGATCCAATAAGGTTGAGCTTGTGAGGTTTTTGACCATCTTGAGTCTCTGCTACTTCCCAGTGTTTCCGCTGTGTTTGATTGCTATGATTGATCACTCCTAAGGCTAGTACACCACAAGTTGGTGTCTGTAGTCTTGGTGATCGGTTCGGAGGTTGGCTTGGGTTGTTTTTGGGATATAGGCCAAGTTCTCTTGGAGAATTATTTATTGGCTCCCATTCACCCCCCTCTGGTCGCCTTCTCTATCCTTCACAATGGTAAGCCATTTAGAACCATAATCATCGAGGTGGTAGAAATCATACCATCTGGCCGTGTTGAGTGCGTACTCAAAATCAGCGAGAACACCGATCCGCTCGAGGAAGTTGTGGTTGAACTTACGCACGGATGTGAACTCCCAGCCCCGAATGGCGGTATGTTTGCTTCGCTCATCATTGTCATTGAACACCATATTCTCTTCACTCTCCATGAACTTGTCAAACTCTTCATCTTGCATGCTTTGCACCGTTGGGGCATCGGATATGGACATTGAGTCTGAACGATAACTCGGAGCATGCCCATATTGATGTGGACAAGGGTTCCCGATCTTCCGAAAGGTTCTTGGTAAGTTGATTTGGTCGGAGGCGAAACACAAATCGATCCGGCTTCAGAACAGCACGTTCTAAACCCCGCAATCGCAGCACGACGTCTCCTCTGGTTATCAACCGTCCAAAAGACGATTGACCTCGCCGAGAAGGCTAATCCCTGCCTGCGAATCAAGAACACAAGCAAGAACAACGAAGAATGCAACACAATTGCAGATGTATGATTAAACTCTCGAAGTTGGGGTCTCACAAACCGATGAACGGCGAAACTGTTTATGAACAGAATTGATCTAAGCAAAACCCGAACCCTAATGGTGCGGCGGTGGCTGTATATAAAGACCCTAGGGTCGTGCAAGACCCTCTGGACGCGCCACGAATTGGGCTCAACTAGATACAAGGCCCAAAGACAAAAAATAAGCGACGCAGCACCGACACAGATTCTGGACTCTCTCTTGTTTTGACGATTCCCGATGACTCCGGATGAATTTTGACATGAGGCCGGCGGCATTGGAAAGGTCTTCTCCTTATCTTTCCGTGCATATGTAGAACGTCCAAATCCGAGTCCGTATGCGTCCTGGGCGACCGTTTTAGTACAGACTGGTCCTGGGCCCCGAAACAGACTCGAAGTCGGTTTTGATTGGGCCTCCACTTTGGCTTCCAAGCCCTTGCTGGCCCTCCACGTTTCCAAATCCTTCTCCCATCATCTCCTGGTCCTCTCCATGGTTTCTAATCATAAAATAATCATTAGGTAGCAAACCATTCTCAAAAGTAACATATAGCAAAGAACGTAGGAACGAGCTCACCTCTAAATTTAGTTGTCGTGTACGAGCTCTAGTCATTGGACCTTGCAAGTCCAGATTTGGAGGAGTGTTGTGTGTATCCATAGGAGTGATGTCCTCATCATCCTCCCCCTCTTGAAGTGGAGTCGTCCTCGACTCAAGCTCATCCTCTTCTCCCAAGTATGGTTTCAAATCTGAAATGTTAAAAATAGGACTAACCCCGAACTCGGGAGGCAACTCAAGTTTGTATGCATTATCATTAATCTTCTCTATTATTTTGAATGGACCATCAGCTCTAGGCATTAGTTTAGACTTTCTCAATTCTGGAAATCTATCCTTCCTTAAGTGTAACCACACTAAATCTCCTACATCAAGCTTTACTTCCTTTCTTCCCTTACTACCAGCAATTTTATACTTTTCATTCATCTTTTCAATGCTAAGTCTAGTGGTCTCATGTATTTGCAAAATAAATTCAGCACGCTCCTTAGCATCAATATGAACTCTCTCATTAATAGGTAGAGGAAGTATATCAAGTGGAGTACGGGGATCAAAAACCATACACTACCTTGAATGGACTTACCTTGGTAGTAGAATGTGTTGCCCGATTATAAGCAAACTCAACATGAGGTAAGCATTCTTCCCATTGCTTCAAATTTTTCTTCAAAACAGCTCGCAACATAGTACCCAAAGTGCGGTTCACAACCTCAGTTTGTCCATCAGTTTGTGGATGACAAGTTGTAGAAAATAACAACTTTGTACCCAACTTATTCCAAAGCGTGCGCCAAAAATGACTCAAGAATTTTGCATCACGATCTGAAACAATAGTAGAAGGCATACCATGCAAACGTACAATTTCTTTGAAAAAAAGATCAGCAACATAACTAGCATCATCAGTTTTATGACATGATATAAAGTGTGCCATCTTGGAAAAACGATCCACGACAACAAAAATGCTATCGCTCCCCCTCTTAGTCCTAGGCAGTCCTAAAATAAAGTCCATAGAAATATCCGCCCAAGGAATAGAAGGAACAGGAAGTGGCATGTATAAACCATGTGGATTCAATCGAGACTTAGCTTTTTGACATGTAGTGCAGCGAGCAACAAAACGCTCAACATCTTTCCTCATCCTTGGCCAAAAGAAGTGTGTGGCCAAAATATCCTCTGTCTTCTTAGCACCAAAATGACCCATCAATCCACCTCCATGCGCCTCCTGCAACAACAAAAGACGAACGGAACCAACTGGAATGCATAGGCGGTTAGCTCTAAACAAGAATCCATCATTCAACACAAATTTGTGCCAAGCACGACCTTCTTTACAGTGCAGCAATACATCTTTAAAATCGACATCAACAACATATTGTTCTTTAATTGCCTCAAGTCCAAAAATTCTACAATCAAGTTGAGACAATAAAGTATATCGCCTCGATAAAGCATCAGCAATCACATTATCCTTCCCTTTCTTATGTTTAATAATATAAGGAAAAGACTCAATAAACTCAACCCATTTAGCATGTCTACGGTTCAAATTGCCTTGAGAACGAATATACTTAAGTGATTCATGATCAGAATGAATAACAAATTCTTTGGGCAACAAATAATGACGCCACGTTTCTAAAGAACGTACAAGTGCATATAGTTCCTTATCATACGTGGAATAATTCAAAACAGGCCCAGTAATTTTCTCACTAAAGTATGCAACAGGTTTACCATCTTGCATCAGAACACCACCAATGCCTATACCACTAGCATCACATTCAAGCTCAAAAGTCTTATCAAAATTGGGTAATTGCAGCAATGGTGCATGTGTAAGTTTGTCCTTCAAAGCATCAAAAGACTCATGATGTACCTTACCAAAATGGAAGTCAACGCCCTTCTTTGTCAACTCATGCAATGGTGCAGCAATGGTGCTGAAATCTTTGACAAAGCGGCGGTAGAAACCTGCAAGACCAAGAAAACTCCTCACCTGTGTGATAGTTTTTGGTACAGGCCAGCTCTTTATGGCTTCAATCTTCGCCTCATCCACCTCAATTCCCTGTGGAGTCACAACATAGCCAAGAAAAGAGACTCGATCCGTGCAAAAGGTGCACTTCTCAAGGTTACCAAATAAACGTGCAACTCGCAAAGCATCAAAAACAGCACGCAAATGAATCATATGATCATCCGTGGATTTGCTATAAATCAAGATATCATCAAAGTAAACAACCACAAATTTGCCAATAAAAGGTCTTAAAACCTCATTCATCAAACGCATGAAAGTACTGGGTGCATTAGTTAACCCAAAAGGCATTACTAACCACTCATACAACCCGAATTTGGTTTTGAAAGCTGTTTTCCATTCATCTCCAAGTTTCATTCTAATTTGATGGTAGCCACTACGCAAATCAATTTTAGTGAAAATTATAGCACCACATAACTCATCAAGCATGTCGTCTAGCCTAGGAATAGGATGACGATACCTAATAGTAATGTTATTAATGGCTCTACAATCTACACACATACGCCAAGAACCATCTTTCTTAGGAACCAAAAGTACAGGAACAGCACAAGGACTAAGTGATTGACGAACATACCCACGATCCAAAAGGTCTTGGACTTGTCGTTGTATCTCCTTAGTCTCCTCAGGGTTGGTCCTATAAGCAGCACGGTTTGGTAAAGTAGCACCAGGAATCAAATCAATTTGATGCTCAATCCCTCTCAAAGGTGGCAATCCCGGGGGTATCTCAGCTGGGAAAACATCCTCATACTCCTGCAAAAGGTTAGTGACAGTAGGAGGCAAAGCACTAGAAGCAATATCACCAAGCAAAAACAAGGCTTGTTTGCATATCAAAGCATAGCAAATATCATCAGCAGAAATTTCAGCAAGCTCAGATTTTGTGGCAAGACATGAACGACCTTGTAATTTAATTGCAGCACCCTTAGAACATGAAGAATCATTAACATTACTTGGTGTAGAAGCAGAATTAACAGGTTGCTGAATTTCAGGGCGTTTATTTTTCAAACTAGCAGCTCGTTCTAAATCAGCTTGTACAATTTCAGCAGGGGTCATTGGTAACAAAGTAATTTTAGTTCCTTTATGCATAAAAGTGTACTTATTACTTTTACCATGGTGTACAGCATCATTATCAAATTCCCAAGGTCTACCCAATAAAAGTGAACAAGCTTGCATGGGTACAACATCACAATCAACAGAATCCACATAGGAACCAATGGAAAAAGGAACTCTGCAAGTTTGTGTTACCTTAGCTTTTCCAGAGTCATTTAACCACTGAATGTAGTATGGATGTGGATGTGGGCGTGTGGTCAAATCAAGCTTCTTAACCACATCAGAACTCACCAAATTGTTGCAGCTTCCTCCATCAATGATGACACGTGCCCGACGGTTCTTGATGACGAAGAAAATCTGGAACAAGTTATGTCGCTGCATCATCTCGGGTTGCTGGACTTGTGTGCTAAGCACACGCTGCACAATAATATTCATATAGCCCGTGGTATCTCCGCCTCCAAGGACGAGGTCACCGCTGGTGGCAGCGACATCCTCCTCCTCATCCTCCACATCGGAGGCGCTCATGTAACCGCCATCATCTGTCGCCACATATGCCCGCCTACTTGGGCAATCTTTCTGCACATGGCCAAGACCATGGCAGCGGTGGCACTGAATCCCTGTAGTGCGTCCCGTCGAAGCAATAGAGGAGGCACTACTAGCCGGTACCTGCACAGAATTTTTACCTGAGCGCGTAGAAGGGGCAGGGGCTGATCTTGGTGCTGCAGAAACAACACTAGCTGGTGGGGGCGGCCGGAAAGATGGCTTGGGCAGCCCCGAAGTCCCCGTCGGCCGTGGTGGGTAGAAATTCCTGGACTTGCTGTACTCCTCAAAAGCCTGGAAAAGTCCCTGTGATTCTTTCTCTGCAAGCATAGCATACTGGAAACACTGGTTGAGGGTATAAAATTCTTTATAATCAAGGATGTCCTGAATTTCTTTTCTCAAACCAGAATAAAAGCGGCAAATCTGATCCTCTACTTTTTCAACCACAGCACAACGAATCAAACCCTTCTGAAGCTCACTAAAATACTCCTGAACAGTTTTATCTCCTTGATCTAAACGCTGCAGTTTATTACGAATTTCTCTATAAAAAGAAGGAGGAACAAAACGATCATGCATTTCTACCTTAAGTTCTTCCCAAGTAGTAGGCAAATCGGTTTCAGCAGCTAGACCACTCCACCAAACAATAGCAAAGTCCTTAAACTCACTAGTGGCTTGTCTAACTCTATGTTGTTCAGGAACAAGGTGGGCATTAAATTTTTGTTCTACCGTCATTTCCCAATCAAGGTAAGCATCACCATCGTATTGACCCGAAAACGAAGGAATTGAAAACTTAATTTTAGCATACGGATCATCTGGAGCATAGTTACCTTGTGTGCGACGGGTGTGGTTGTGGAAACCACCCATACCTTGAGGGTTACATTGCAAACGGCGTCGTAACCTTGCGGTCCTTGTAGCTGACCTATCGACGGTGCCATCAGCCTTATACACCGTTGCTTCATCATGATCGCCTTCAACGTCGTTGTTGGTGTTGTTGTTGGTGTTGGTGTTGTTGTTGTTGTTGTTGTTGTTGTTGTTGTTGGTCTTGTGAGCGGTCTCCAATTCGACAACCTGATCGGTTAACTTAGAGACTCTCTTATCCAACCGCTCAATGCTTTCTCCCAGGTGAAGCTTGGTGACGGCGTCGGTGACGGCCCTGGTGATCGTTTCTGCCAAATCACTCTGAACCGCCTGCAAAGCCTTCTGTAACTGATTTTGGCTCACGCACTCATCCAATTTTGAGGGTGAAGCACCCTCCCCGTCGCTTCCTGACATCAGAAACACCAAAACAGGAAACAAAAAAGTGAAGGTTATCCCTACAAAACTACTAAGCAGTGGTGCCTCTCAACACAGCAAAAGTAAGCTTCTTGCAAAGCTCTTACAAAGTTCTGAAAACAACAAAGCGAAGGATACCAGGGAGAAGTGTTCCACGATTGCAAGGGTTACCAAATAACCTATGTGCTGTCCAGAAGAAGTATGTAGAGCTAGGAAGGCCAAATATGTATATATGAGTGGCACACAAATCAAAAACAGATAGTAAAGCTGAATAAGTGCCCAAGTAACTTGTCCCTAGTTGCTGGTCTAACTATGTCCTAGAACAGTAGTGATAGCAAAGAAGAAACAAGGAGACAAAGGGACACAGCCGATAACAGGGGGCTTAGTGTAAAATAGCCAAACTCAGAAATTTCAGGGGGCTAGATGGAGCACTAGTAGGAATCCCAAATTTCTTTTTTTTTTATTTTATTTTTTTGATATTTTTTTCCAACTGACTAGCAAAGAGGGAGAAACCACAAAAAATTTCAGCTCAAACCGAGCTAGGACGTGGCCTACAGAAAATCTTGAAGTTTCAGAAAACGTCGGGTTTCAACTTGAATGAATTTTTTCTTTATCTTCCCGATTTTTTTTGAATTTTTTGACGAGGGCACACAGGGCGTAGCAACGGTGTGGGTATGCCCAACTTTTCGTCTAGAATCTCCTGTAAAAATTTCAGCCAAAACGGACAACCGAGCGAAAAGTTATGGCTGTTTTACCGAAGGGGTGTCGGAATCGGTTTTGAAGAACCCGGTGGTTTCAGTGAAATCCGAGTCGGGCTTGGGGTCGGGTAGGGAGTTTTTTTGGCGAGGTGGATGCAGCGGAAAGTGGAATTTATGAAAATTGGTCCGAGGTGGTGAGGGTAGGTTTAGGGTGGGATTAGGGTGGGCGTGTTGATCAATCAACCCTAGCACACAAAGCCGACAAAACCGAGGATGGTGAGGGGGATGGCGGCTAGGGTTGCAAGGGAAACACTACTGACGACAAAAACACAAACTAAACCAGCGACTAAACAAGAACTAGGGCACAAACTCAACACTACGGACTCTGAAATTGAAATATGCAAAGGCTAAACACGTGGTTATGGGCGGGGAAAATTTTTTTTTGGTATTTTCAGTGGACGATAGGAAGAACACGAAAACAAAACTAAAGGGTAGTATGAACCTGACGGTGCACCTGAAGCTCTGATTACCACTTGATGTGGACAAGGGTTCCCGATCTTCCGAAAGGTTCTTGGTAAGTTGATTTGGTCGGAGGCGAAACACAAATCGATCCGGCTTCAGAACAGCACGTTCTAAACCCCGCAATCGCAGCACGACGTCTCCTCTGGTTATCAACCGTCCAAAAGACGATTGACCTCGCCGAGAAGGCTAATCCCTGCCTGCGAATCAAGAACACAAGCAAGAACAACGAAGAATGCAACACAATTGCAGATGTATGATTAAACTCTCGAAGTTGGGGTCTCACAAACCGATGAACGGCGAAACTGTTTATGAACAGAATTGATCTAAGAAAAACCCGAACCCTAATGGTGCGGCGGTGGCTGTATATAAAGACCCTAGGGTCGTGCAAGACCCTCTGGACGCGCCATGAATTGGGCTCAACTAGATACAAGGCCCAAAGACAAAAAATAAGCGACGCAGCACCGACACAGATTCTGGACTCTCTCTTGTTTTGACGATTCCTGATGACTCCGGATGAATTTTGACATGAGGCCGGCGGCATTGGAAAGGTCTTCTCCTTATCTTTCCGTGCATATGTAGAACGTCCAAATCCGAGTCCGTATGCGTCCTGGGCAACCGTTTTAGTACAGACTGGTCCTGGGCCCCGAAACAGACTCGAAGTCGGTTTTGATTGGGCCTCCACTTTGGCTTCCAAGCCCTTGCTGGCCCTCCACGTTTCCAAATCCTTCTCCCATCATCTCCTGGTCCTCTCCATGGTTTCTAATCATAAAATAATCATTAGGTAGCAAACCATTCTCAAAAGTAACATATAGCGAAGAACGTAGGAACGAGCTCACCTCTAAATTTAGTTGTCGTGTACGAGCTCTAGTCATTGGACCTTGCAAGTCCAGATTTGGAGGAGTGTTGTGTGTATCCATAGGAGTGATGTCCTCATCACATATGAAGCTCCAGGGTGCTCGGCTTCTGAGCGCTCACTTGGCGTGCGTCTCCCACGTCTCGAGCCATTGTTGCTGCTGAACTTGATGTAGAGGCCTCTCCAAATATTTGCCATTCCTGCAAAAGGGTTACTTGGACACAATACCCGAAGGACAAAATGATGATAATGTCTAGCGGTTAGTCGTTCGGTAAGTAGTCCAAGTGTTAGTCATTCAAACGTGCAAGGGTGACAACAAATTCTCTCTAGTTGGTTTTATTGTAGCACACTTTTATTGCTAAGTGCAAAGTGCACTTACTAGTGAGAACTAGTGAAGTGAGAAGAGGGTGAAGAGGGAGAGAGGATGTTTTCAGCTAAAGGTTTTGGGTGGAGAAGCAAAGGAGATGGCGCCCGGTATTTGTATGCTCGAGGGGAGCCTTGGGGCAAAACTTTTCATGCCGGGCGGTGGGACACGCCTGGCGGCAGCCCATGCTGGCCGGCAAGGAAATTTTCTCCATTCGCTCAATTATTGCCTTGGTGGTGATGGGAGAGGGCTAGGTCCAAGTGCCATGTGAACCACTTGCTCGCTTTGTCCAGAATTTTGCTAAGAGTGTAGGGAGCAAGGATAGAGTGACGGGATGGCAAAAATTGTATGCTTGCAATGAGTGAGCTGCCACTCATGAGGCCTAGGTGAGTAGGGTGGCAGGTGAGTGTGGGTGGTGAAAGGAGTAAGGTGACATGTGTGGCTCTCATTCATTTACTTTCACTCATGGTGGGGCTTTTGATGAGCATTTTTCTTCAAGGAAATGCTGGCCACACCTCCACCACTCATGACCATCATCTCTACATTAAAAGTGCCAAGAATCCAAGAAAAAGTTGTGCCAGGTGGCATGGCTTGCCGGGCGGCAGAAATGACCCAGCCGGGTGGTCATTTTCATGAAAAATGACCTCCCGGGTGCTGAAATTTGACTGGGTTATTTCAGGCTGGGTTAAAGCCCTAGATAAGCAACCGGATGGTTGTTTTGACACGAAAATGACCTCCTGGCTAGGGAACTTGGCCAAGTTATCACCAAACAAATTTCTTCTTTTTTTTCAAAATTTTAATTTTTAAATTCTATTCTTTTATAGCCTAATTTAATGGTTAAAGATGCAAACAACCTAATTTAGTGGTAGTGAAGGAAAAATCAATCTAATTTAATGAAGGGTAAAGAAAAAGAAGGGGGATAAATATCGGTTTACCTCCCGATGAGGGTCCGGATTTTACGTCTCGAACAAGACGTTCTCCGCGTTTAATTCTCCGTAGTGCCCGTCGTGGATGGAGAATTTTCCACGATCGGTGCAACTTCTTTCTTCCTCCATACTTGTTTGATTTTCTTTGGCTTGGCGGCGACCTTTCTCTTTATTTCCCATGGCTCGTTCTTCTTCTTGGGCGGTGGTGGTGTGTTCTTAACTTTTACCATAGGTGCACCCAATTTTGATGGAATTGGATACACCACAATTTTCTGCACCATGTTAAGATTTTTGCCATAAAAGATGCGTACCTGATTGCATTGTTCCATTCGGGGTTTGAAGGCGAACTTTTCGTCATATCCATTAATGTTACGGTGGATTTCTCCATCCCCAACATCAATGTTGGAATTTGCGGTGCTATGGAATGGCCTTCCTAGTATAAGAGGTGTCTTTGCATCGGCCTCCATGTCTAGCACCACAAAGTCGATGGGAACAAGAGAGTTCCTTATGCTTACGGGTATGTCCTTCACAATGCCCGCCGGGTAGCGAACTGATTGGTCGGCGAGCTGCAAGCACATTGCCGTAGGGGATAATGAATTGACACCGAGTTTGCCATACACTACCTTTGGAATGACGCTCACGCTCGCCCCCAAGTCACAAAGGGTGTTGTTGAATTGTTGCGGCCCGATGGAACAAGGGATGGTTGGGCACCCCGGATCTCGCTTCTTTTCTGGAAGAGAGTTCAAGATAGCGGCGCTGCATTCTTCCATCAATTTAACAACCTCCATGGATGGCATTGGGCATTTGTTGCTAAGGATGTCCTTTAGGAACTTGGAGTATGTAGGAACCTGCATAGCATCAAGTAGTGGTATGTTGACATATAATTTCTTAATTACCTCAACAAACTTCCTGAATTGCTCATCCACCGTTGGCTTCCTCTGTCAAGGGGGAAATGGCAACACTGGGGTATCATAGAACTCGTGTGGTGCTTTCTTGTGGGGTGCTTTTGCCTCCTCAACTTCAATTTCTTCCTCTCCTTCTAACTCTTCATTGGTTTCCCTGGTCTTCCCTGCAATGTTACGATTTGGCGAATTCAGTGTAGATTTTTCGCCTCTAGTTGTGACGGCATTCACATTTTCCTTGGGGCTAGCTTCTGGCTGACCGGGGAGCTTGCCCGAGTTAGGCATAACAACAGAAGTGGCCAATTGAGCAATTTGTGTCTCTTGCATTTTGTTATGGCTAAGCTGGTTTTGCAGAGAGATATTAAATGCTTCCATACGGGAATCTATGCTTTCTAGGACTTTATCAGTAGCAATAAATTTCCTGCTAATACTTTCATTAATTTTAGATTGTCCTAGAACAAGATCATGGAAGGAATGTTTGTTACGAGTAAATTTGCCAGAGTTACCCATGTTCTTGTCAAAGAAAAGGTTCGGCTTGGACTCCCATCCGAAGTTGTTCGTACGGGGCCTAAACCCTGTTGTTGTTGCTGTTGTTGTTATTGAGGTAGTTCACTTCTTCTTCTTGAGTTTCTGGGCAGCGGCTTCCCATATGGCCAACATTCCCACAAACTTCGTAAGTCATGCGAGAGTCTAAGGATTGCGCATTTTGTGGCGAATCCATTTTCTTCAAAAGTTGATCCACCTTGATTGCTAGCATGTCAATACCGTCAACTTGGTGGACTCCCCTCATCTTGGCTTGCGGCTGGTTTTGCCTCTCATCATAGCCACTATAGTTGGCGACCATCTTTTCCATGAGAGTTTGAGTTTCTTTGACCTTCAGAGAGAAGAAGGAACCTCCAGCGGCTGCATCTAGGTGCTCACGTGCAGGACAGTTGAGCTCAAGGTAGAAGCTTTGGATTAGCATCCAATTCTGCATTCCATGATCTGGGCATGCCAGAGTATACTCTTGGAAATGTTCCCATGCCTCAAGGATGCTTTCATCGGTTAGCTGTTGGAAACTTGAAATCTTATTCCACAGGGCGTTGGTTTTTCCTAGCGGGAAGAACTTGGCAAGGAAGGCGTTGGAGCACTTGTCCCATGTGGCGAGCTCTTCTTGATTGCTGTTGAACCATTGCTTCACCTTTCCCATCAGTGAAAATGGAAAAAGGCGAAGGTGGATAGCTTCAGGAGTCGCCTCCCTCATGGTGAAGGTGCTGCACACCACTAAAAACTGTTGGAGGTGGGCGTTTGCATCTTCCGATGCCTTGCCACAGAATGGACTGGCCAAAACCATGTTGATTAGGGCCGGTTTCAGCTCATATCCTCCGTTCCCCGTGTTCGGGTTTGGACCGGTGCGGATGTTGTCTGCAGATGGGGAGGAGTAGTCACGGATTGTCTTTTCAGACATGGTTGGTTGAGCAGACGTGGAAGGGTCTTGATGTTGAGCTAGTGGGATCGGAGGTGCGACAAGAGCAAGTCCAGGTCGAGGAGGGGTAAGTCGTTGACACACTCTCCTTAACAATGCCTACAGATCGTTGTGGTAGTTATCTGGTAGGTCGAAACCAGTCATAAAGCATCCTGTTTACACCACAATTAAATAGAACAAGGGTAAGCCCGCTAAGGAAAGCGGTAACTACTTAATAGAAATATCAATGTTAAAATTCCGATATCTTAGCCTATTGCTTCCCCGGCAATGGTGCTATAAATGCTTGTTGGCACTTCTTAATGTCACACCAAAATATTTTCTAGTAACAACACTCAAAGTGTTGATTGATGTTTGTTATGCTTTAAGAGAAGAGTGAACCAATCCACAAGCGCACGGAACATCTATTGTAGAATTTCACCCGGAGTATTCCAAGATATCGTATTTATTTTCCTTAGGGAAGCTTGGCGTAAGAGTATCTTGGTTTTTAACAAGGATATGACTATAAGAGTTATACCAACTGACCAAAGATGGGGGTAACATATTCAATGATAATTAGGAGAGCAGTCATACAGCAGAAATCCACACTTAGATAGATAAAAGAGATCGATTAAGCTAGCCGGGAGGACAGTGAGTCTAAGTCTAGAATTCCTAAGATAAACTTTCCTAAATCTAGTCAAGCGTCAAAATTCCTAGTTACTCGGATTGAGCGCTTACACAAAATCCATGGTATAGCCTCGACTCTTTCACCAATAGCTTACTTCGGGGCACAACAACGATCCACTAATAGGGTCGGTAACTAACCTCGTGCACTAGTAGGCATGTTACTGCTAGACAACCCTGCTTGAGACTTCCCGAACGTGGTGGAATACTAAAAGGATGGACAGGGCTGTCACCACCTGCCGCCTATGACACAGCCCGTGGGGATGAATGCAAATCCAGCTAGTGTTAACTTAGGCACCGCGCCTACACCTTCACTAGATATTCTTCCATTGGCCTAGCGGAAGGATAGCCGGGAAATAACCAAGTCTAAGTTCTATTCAAGAACTAAACTTAATTAAATCCTAGCCGGGAATCTAGTAAACAATGCTTCAAAGTTCTTTCCCGATAATTGTAACTTGAGGAAATTGACTAAGTATAGATAAATACTTAACAAGATAAATAAGAAAAAGATAATTCTATTTTATAAAAGAGAAGTCTCACAAAAGGAGAAAAGATACAAGAGAGCTCATACCAAGACTTCGAGATGATTTCCGGAATCCCGAGCGATGATCTCGACTAGACTCTAACTCCCGACAAACTAACCTACTCTACTAGTAAGAAAAGTAGTGGGAAATGGACTTTAATGTGCTTCACTTGCTTTGATTCTTGATTTATGTAGATTCCCCCTCTATTTATAGGTGGCGAAGGGTTGGCAGGTACTTGTAGGTGAAGGAGAGTTGGTGGGCAAAATTTTCCCCGCCGGGCGGTGGGCCACAGCGGGCGGCCGGGCATGCCAGGTGGTATGCACTGCCGGGCGGCAGGCCAGGCCGGGCGGCCGTTGGATGAAGTCGGTTCCCGACCGACTTGTCTTTGGTTGGCTCAGATCTTTTTTTGATGACGGTTCCTGGGTCAGTTTGCGACGGATTTCCTGTTTTGGGGTCGGTAGGCCTCATGGGCCTCATGGGCTGGCAACATTGGGAGGCCAACCCAGGCCGAGCGGCAGGCCAGGCCGGGCGGCGGCCTAGGCTGGGTGCCGACCCCCTCTAGGTCGCCCCATGACTTGTCCCGGTTAGGCCACTCATGGACCCTTTTTCCTTAGCCATATTTCATTTCTTTTTGTCCGGGAGGAGAAAGCAACTTCATGGTGGAACGTTTTGCAGAATCGGCCGGGTCGGATGATGAGCCTGATGACAACTTGACTAGCCGGTTGGCTGATTTTAGCCTGATATGACCCTGTCAGCTACGTTCTGATTTCAGCCGTCACGACCCTGCCTAGGCCCTGATTTCAGCCTCACACGACTGATGTGGACAAGGGTTCCCGATCTTCCGAAAGGTTCAGGATACGTTGATTTGGTCGGAGGCGACACACAAATCGATCCAGCTTCAGAACAGCACGTTCTAAACCCCGCAATCGCAGCACGATGTCTCCTCTGATTATCAACCATCCTAAAACGATTGACCTCGCCGAAAAGGCTAATCCCTGCCTGCGAATCAAGAACACAAGCAAGAACAAAGAAGAAAGCAACACAATTGCAGATGTATTATGAATCTCATGAAGTTGGGGTCTCACAAACCGTGATGACGGCGAAACTGTTATGAACAGAATAATCTAAGCAAAACCCAAACCCTAATGAAGAGGCGGCGGCTGTATATGAGGACCCTAGGGTCGTGCAAGACCCCCTGGACGCAGCCCTAAGTGGGCTCAACTCGATATATGGCCCAAAGACCGATTACGGTGTCGCAGCACCAGGACAGATTCTGTACATCAACTTGTTTCGACAATTCCTGATGGCTCGCGACGAATTTTGATATGGGACCAGTTGGGTTGGAAAGATCTTTTCGTTATGTTTCCAGGCATATGTAGAACGTCCAAATCCGAGTCCGTATGCGTCCTGGGCGTCCGTTTTAGTGCAGACTGGTCCTGGGCTCCGAAACAGACTCAAAGTCGGTTTTGGATTGGGCTTCCACCTTGGCTTGGACGTCCTTGCTGGTCCATCACGCCTCCAATCACTTCCTCAGCTATATCATCATCATCTCCATGGTTCCTAACAATAATTAAATCATTAGGTAGCAATCTATTCTCAAAATCACATAAACAAAACATTAGAAACGAAGTCACCTGTAAATTCAGGTGATGCACATGAACTTTCATCTTAGTTGGAGGAGTGTTGCGTGTATCCATAGGTGTGATGTTCTCATCATTCTCCCCCTTTTGAATTAGAGTCGTCCTCGACTCGATCCCATCTCTTTCTCCGAATATTTGTCTCAAATCTGAAATATGAAATATAGAACTATTCCCAAACTTGGGATGCACCTCATGTTTATATGCGTTACAAAAATTATCATTAGAATGTGAAACTACAGTAGAAGGCATGTCACACAACTGAACAACATCTTTGAAAAATTGGCCAGTAGTATGAACATCATCCTCACTCTTATGACAAGTTAGAAAATGTGTGATCTTAGAAACAGTAGAAAAACTTGACATGACATGACAATTTTTATTACAGTTTTCTAGTGTCTCATTGAGTTGCACAACACAAGGAGGTTTCAATGTTGAAGAAATATAAACTCTATGCACCATAAACAAACCTCTATGATCATAATAGCCAATAGCATGAAAATTATTTCTTGTCAATAAAGGAAATTCAGTTTGAGAAAATATTTTCTTCTCAATGGCATTTAGATCACAAAGAACATCAAATTCAATATAACCCAAAGTGTTTAGAGAAGTCAACAATTTCTGCTCATCCTTTTCACATGTAACTAAAATCAAATGTTTTATTTCAGCACCATTAGGTGAATCATAAGCAAAAGCATCAAGCTCATTCATTTGTTGTGGCAAAGGTATAAGTGAAGCATTGGCACACAACTCCTCTTTATCACAAGGACCAATAGATAAATCAACTTGTAACAAAGAAACATCATCATAAGGTTCCAATACAGCAAGATTATTAGAACAGTTCATCACATCAAGAAAGCTTTTACCTGAAGCAACAACCTGTTCTTTATCTTTCCCACTATCATCTTCTTTATGTAGATGTTCAAATGTATTAGTTACAACAAGAGGCAAAGAAATATGTTCATCCTCTATGATTCAGATTTTGATGGAAGTGTTGCAACATTTGAAATAGCCCATTCTATCCTAAATGGTTCATTCTTTCTTCTCTCAAATCTTTGTTGGTCCTCTTCTAAAATTTCAGCAGCAGTCATAGGTTTAAGAGTAACCCTTCTACCATTGTATTTAAATGAGTAGCTATTAGCAATGGCATTATGTGAAACATTATTTGTAGATATCCAAGGTTTACCTAATAACACATGACATGCTTGCATATGTACTATATCAAATTCTGCACTATCCTTGTAAGAACCAATAAAAAATTCAATGCATGCAATTTGATCTACCTTTATCTTACCACAAGAATTTACCCATTGGATGTAGTATGGACATGGGTGTGGTTGTGTGGTCAAGCCAAGCTTCTCGACCAACTCCAAGCTTGCAATGTTGTGGCTACTCTCTCCATCAATAATGACACGACAACGTCGATCCTTCACAACAAAGTGAGTCTGGAATAAATTGTTCAATTGATTTTGCTCTACCTTCTCCATTTGAGAACTGAACACTCGTTGTGCTACAACACTCTTATCATCATGAGATGCCATCAATTCATTCCCATGAGTATTGGAACCTGTCATTGTTAGTAGCAAACAAGAAAACACACAAGAGTATATTTTCCTATCACTACTATGTAATGATGGTGGAAACTCTCAACAATAAAATGGAAGCATCTCACCAAGCCCTTACAAAGTTCTTAATTACAGCAAGCAAAGGATACCTTGGAGAGTGTGAACTGACAATTGCGAGAGTCAAAAATTTGTGCCTGTTCAGAAGGATATATATGGAGATTGGATAGCCAATATTAGGTAGCAAGGATTAGCAAGATCTCAATTCAGAAATTGCAAAACTGAATAATAGTCCCAAGCTAGTCTATGTCACCGGCCTAAACTTGTCTCGGACCTAGTTCAAGCAAGCAAGCGAATGACTTAACAAAGAATGCAAAGGCTGCAAGCAATTCTGAATTTTTATCTTTGCCTTTTTCTACTTCTCTTTTTTGTGCGGCTTTTTCCTCTTGTGCACTTTTGCCTTTTTCTTTTCTTTTCTTGTGAATCAGAACTGCAGCAAGGTATTAGTACTAGAAAGAAAAAGGAAAAAATATTTTAGCATAAGCAATATTATGATCTGAATATTATAGTCACGGAGATAGATAATATATTATTCCAAAACTCTTAATATGTGCAACAAACTAAAATTTTTTTTCTCTTGATTCTCTATGAATAAGGACATGCACCACTCAAACAAGACCAAAGAACAAGCACTAGACCAGCAATACAATGACCTTGTAGGGACTAAAATTCAGAGAAGCAAACCAAACTGAAAATTGCATAGCACAAGGGGGATATAGGACAGCGGAAACACGACGAACAAATATTTTTGTAGGGTAGTTTTCTGGAGTTTAGGACTGAACAAAATAACAGAGATAAGGGTGAACCTAACAGTGTACCTGAAGCTCTGATACCACTTGATGTGGACAAGGGTTCCCGATCTTCCGAAAGGTTCTGGATACGTTGATTTGGTCGGAGGCGACACACAAATCGATCCGGCTTCAGAACAGCACGTTCTAAACCCCGCAATCGCAGGACGACGTCTCCTCTGGTTATCAACTGTCCTAAAACGATTGACCTCGCCGAGAAGGCTAATCCCTGCCTGCGAATCAAGAACACAAGCAAGAACAAAGAAGAAAGCAACACAATTGCAGATGTATTATGAATCTCACGAAGTTGGGGTCTCACAAACCGTGATGACGGCGAAACTGTTATGAACAGAATAATCTAAGCAAAACCCAAATCCTAATGAAGAGGCAGCGGCTGTATATGAGGATCCTAGGGTCGTGCAAGACCCCCTGGACGCAGCCCTAAGTGGGCTCAACTCGATATATGGCCCAAAGATCGATTACGGTGTCGCAGCACCAGGACAGATTCTGTACATCAACTTGTTTCAACGATTCCCGATGGCTCGCGACGAATTTTGATATGGGACCAGTTGGGTTGGAAAAATCTTTTCGTTATGTTTCCAGGCATATGTAGAACGTCCAAATCCGAGTCCGTATGCGTCCTGGGCGTCCGTTTTAGTGCAGACTGGTCCTGGGCTCCGAAACAGACTCAAAGTCGGTTTTGGATTGGGCTTCCACCTTGGCTTGGACGTCCTTGCTGGTCCATCACGCCTCCAATCACCTCCTCAGCTATATCATCATCATCTCTATGGTTCCTAACAATAATTAAATCATTAGGTAGCAATCTATTCTCAAAATCACATAAACAAAACATTAGAAACGAAGTCACCTGTAAATTCAGGTGATGCACATGAACTTTCATGTTAGTTGGAGGAGTGTTGCGTGTATCCATAGGTGTGATGTTCTCCTGCAAATCAAGAACACAAGCAAGAACAAAGAAGAATGCAACCAAATTTGCAAGTATACCATGAATCTCACGAAGTTGGGGTCTCACAAACCGATCAAACGGCAAAACTGTTATCAACAGAATAATCTAAGCAAAACCCAAACCCTAATGAAGAGGCGGCGGCTGTATATGAGGACCCTAGGGTCGTGCAAGACCCCTTGGACGCAGCCCTAAGTGGGCTCAACTCGATATATGGCCCAAAGACCGATTACGGTGTCGCAGCACCAGGACAGATTCTGTACATCAACTTGTTTCGACGATTCCCGATGGTTCACGACGAATTTTGATATGGGACCAGTTGGGTTGGAACGATCTTTTCGTTATGTTTCCAGGCATATGTAGAACGTCCAAATCCGAGTCCGTATGCGTCCTGGGCGTCCGTTTTAGTGCAGACTGGTCCTGGGCTCCGAAACAGACTCAAAGTCGGTTTTGGATTGGGCTTCCACCTTGGCTTGGACGTCCTTGCTGGTCCATCACGCCTCCAATCACCTCCTCAGCTATATCATCATCATCTCCATGGTTCCTAACAATAATTAAATCATTAGGTAGCAATCTATTCTCAAAATCACATAAACAAAACATTAGAAACGAAGTCACCTGTAAATTCAGGTGATGCACATGAACTTTCATCTTAGTTGGAGGAGTGTTGCGTGTATCCATAGGTGTGATGTTCTCATCAACGACCCTGTCGGCCAGCTGTTTTACTGTAGGATCGGCCGACGGGGCGTTTCTTCATGTTTTTACATAATTTTGGCCCTTTCGTACTTGCAAACACATATTTCACCAAAACATGTGGAACTTTATTAGTTCAAACAAATATTCATGAAACTTTGGTCTTTACCTTGCATTTCCCGACCGGTTGGTGGCCGATATAGGGTTTTAAGGGCCACCAACACCTCCCCAAGCTTAAACCTTTGCTCATCCCAAGAAAATTAAAACTTGGAAGTGATGCATCGGGAGTTGCTTCAATATTAGAGCCCTGCAAGGATCAAGTGCACAAATACATACTCCTACAACATAGTGGTAATAGTAAACCAGCACAATTTGATCACTAAGTCTTTCTCATTGTAAGTGAGGCTCTTAGGCATTTTATGACCTTGTCATGAGCGGTTGGAACTCAGAACAACTAGTTTAGAATTTGTCACTCAACCTCCTACATGATCATGAGTCCAAAGATTTTGTAATGCTGTATAAGATTGAAAATTTTCCCTCTTGGTGCAATGTTTTCACTATGACTCTCGCCTCTCAAAAGGTGTATTTCCTCACCAAGTGCTCATCATACTCTATGAAATTTGGCTTTATATGTGGAGCTTGGAAGGATGGCACATCTAGTATGCATATTTTGTTAAGTTAAGAGATGGTCCAAGCGAAAAGACTTTGCACATTCTCATTCCAACCATTTGGAAATAATGTCTAGGGCAGAGGGAGAGAATGGACTCACGCGAAGGAGTGGACTAGCACAATAGCAAAAATCTTTATCAAAGACTGGATTTTTGTGCTAGAGTGAAAGGATGGTCCTTTATTTGTGTTCAATGAATTTAATGAACCTTGAAACTTGACATTTGTACATCTATGAGAGCTGATAATTTTTCTCATTTTTCTCGTTCTTTCTTTCTTTCTTTCTTTTTCAGCTCTCATAGTGTAGGGGAGCTAGTTCAATGATTCAAATAATTTTGCAAACATTTTCTAAGCATTTATTTTGGGAGGACCAAAATCTTTCTTGTAGGATCAAGGTTTTCGCAAAGGAGAGATTTTTGGCTAACATGTTTGGTGAAGCGGATGCTTGAATCCAATGTGGAAACCACATAACCAAGCATGATTATTTGAGAACTCAAAGATAACGTGAAGGAAAATGATTGGCTTTGAAAGTGCAAGTCCCTCATAACGATCAAATCCTAACCAAACTCAATGCATACATGGATGGCATAAAAGTGGGTTCATAATTAATATCTTGCCTTGGTAGGAATTTTTCTATCATAGGAAAGATATACACCAAGTAGGGGGGGTTTTATTGCAGCATGGTTTTGAAAGAAATCATTGGACTCTAATCATGAGGAGATCATAGACTCATCCAAAACATGCTATATTGTGAATTCCAACAACTAGACTTGGTGTTTATTAGCCATTTTGCACCCACTAAAACATAGAGAGACTAGCTTTGTCATCATGCCGATCTACCATTACCCACCGAAATGAAGAGTAGAGGTTGTATACTTGAGACTCACAGGGAGCTAACAGAGCAACTATTCATCATTTCCATAGGCAAGGTAGAGACTAAGTTCTCAAATTTTATTTAAAAAGGGAAATATTTTGTTCTTTTTGGTTATGCAAATTTTTACGGTTTTTCATCAAAAATTGAAAAATATTTTTGGGTTTTCATCAATTTTCTCAAAAATGAAAACAACTCAATTAGAGAAAGGGGGAGAGAGGGTAGAACAAGCGGCGCACCTTGGTCTGGGTACCTCCCCAAGCTTAGGTCTTTGCAAGACTTAAGCTTAGATGAATTTCACTGTGGCGGTTGATACTCGATGTTGAAGTGGCCGAATAGTTGGTCCATCATGGAGAGGTGTGTCTGAAGTTGTTCCGACATTTGTTGCTGCCATTCTTGTCCATCCCTTATGGCTGCCTGTATTTCTTGAGTTCGTTCATTGGTTTCATAAGCATTGGCAGCCATGTATTGCATGTCTTCTTCCAACTCCGAAAAGTTGTACGATGTGAATCGGGCGGAACGAGAAGTGCCTATGCCTCCATGAGGTTGGTGGTAACTCCCCGTCCCATAAGGATTGTACGGTTCATATTCTTCATGGGGTGAACTAGTGTAGTGTGATGAGCTAGTAAATCCGGGGACTTGTGGTTGCTCCCAATGGTATTGTGAGGTTCCTGAAGCACCTGTTCAAGGTGGTCTTGTCCCTGGCCTATCCCCTGAAACATTGTGTCATGCACACTGCACGGGAGCTTGCTGTGACACCCCAGGTGTCCCATTCCAATTAACAAGCATAAGGAGCACAAGGATATGAGAGAGGATGGCATGAAAATAGGGAAGCCTCCCAAAAATTTGGAATTTATTCTAGGAAAAATAAAAACCCTGCAATCAAATTATGAAGCAATTTAAAAATTTTCTATATAACATATAACAAGTAAATTCATAATCAGAATGATAATAATAAAATAGAATTATATGAATTTATTGAGTATTTTACCTAAAATTGCAAAAGCCACAATTAATTAAGTAATGCTTAAAGTGCCTATTTGAGGCAATTATTAAATACTAAAAATATTTTTATGGAAAACACAAATAAAATTCACCAGAGTGTTCTCCACTATTAAAGTAGTCAACCCACCAAATTTCACTATTTTTGGAAACTCCTAGCTATTTTATTTTGATTTTCCAAAATCCAGCATTGACCAGGGACCTCTTTGTGAGGATCTTGAAAGATTAGGGGGTGCAGCGTAAAAATTCCTTTTCTTCTTCCCTCACTGGCGCGAAGCCGATTCTCGGCCGATCTTCTGCCGACGCCGGCGCACCGCCCGGGCCGCTTTCACCCCGCCTCGGGACTCCATGTGCGACAGTGCCGATTGACCTCCCCGTGCAGTCCCATCCCTCTGCCTCGGCCGCGAGCTCGCCCAACCCTCTCTTCTCCCCCTCTGCACGCCATCGCCGCGACCGGGAAACCTTCAATTCCCGCCGCTCTCTTCGCTCCCACCTCTCCCCACTCACTCTTATCTCTTCGCAACTTGATAGCGAACCCGCAAGCTCTCGGGAGTCACTCTCTCTCGCTCTCTGCACTCCGCTCTCTTCCATTTTTCCCACCTCCTTTTCCCCTTTCGCCATTGCCAAGCAGAGCTCAAGCGCAATGCACTGCCCAGCCCTTCCACTGCTTCCCGAGCCCAACCAAGAGTAAAAACACACCGCTCACTTCCCCTCTAGCTTCTCAGGCCATCTCCTCGACGACTCCCCGTGTGTGCTCGATCAATTTGAAGAAAAACCGAGGCGCACAGTTCTGGTGGCCTCCTCTGTCATCAATCGAAATTAGCCGCTTCCGGTGAGCACCAATCCCATTTTCCTCCTCTACCGTTTGCGCACAATCCTCGACGTTTTCCTTGACCCATTTTCCCTTGGTTTCCATCACTGGAGTCGATGACACTTCGGTTTTTCCCCGGACTCGACCGTCACCACCGCTCATCGAAGCCGCCTCACCGACGAGCTACTAGTTCCGGCCCGAGTCCACGACGACATCCTCGACGCTGGTGTTCTCCGTCTTCTGCTGGTGCTCTACGCGAAGACGGCGACCGATTAGCTGTCTCCTACCAGAAACGCTACGCCGCCGAAGATCAGGGTTCCTCCACCTCATGTCGCCGACCAACTTTCGGTGAGAACCACTCCTCGCAAACCCTTCCGCTTCCCACGCCGTAATGCACGCTCCATTTTCCCTTAACCGCGGCGAGATTTTCCTGCGCGTAGCCGCCGGCAGCGAGCCCTCCGGCCGCGCGCCGCCCCGCTCCGACGAGCCTACTGGTCGTCCATCTGGCACCGACGTGGCGCTGAGGTGTTGCCTGCGTGGCCTTTCCCAGAGTAGAAAAATTCCAGAAAACCATTAAAACTTCAAAAATTCATAGTAAATCGATTTTGAACCCAAATCAACCCAAACCAATTTTGCTGGATTCATCATAGAGAACTCTATTTTAGTAAAATAATAAATCATAGTCTCTGTACATGTATTTTTATTAATTCATTTAATTGCTTAAACACTAGTTAATTCACTACCAATTCTAGGAATAAAATTTAATCCTGATTTTTGGCATGCTCAATAAACACATGATTATCTACCCCCACAAATTTTGGTTTGATAAAATATGGATTATTTTTGGCTCTGGAATTTATTTACTGTGTTTACTTAAATTAATTCTAGTAATTATTTTATAATTAATTAGCCCATGACACTTGGCACAAAAATCTCTCACACAAGCCTCTGTGCCTAGTAAATAACATAAGTCCAGAAACCTAAGTTTACTTAATTAAATTAAATTAATTGCTCATACCACTATTTTACTTTAATAAATGCTAGTAATTAAAGTAATTATATCCAGGGGCTGTAAATTAATAAAAATACAATTCACTTATGTCCCTGATCATGTTAAATCATACAACATCAGAATCAATTGGTTACTATTGTAATCACTTAATTATTTTGAAGGACTGTAACAACCCTAAATAAATGATTAACACACATAAAATGATGAAACTCTAATTGGTTTCTTCGAAGCATATGGCTTCGAGAACATAATAATAATAATGTTAATAAACATTAAAACATTGTACATCATATCCTTGCATTCTATGGTATTTTGGTAATACCGACAATTCAATTCTACAATATAGGCGACAACAACCCGGAGCAGGAACAAGAAGATCTGCAGAAGGATCTTGAACCCCAAGAGCAAGACGTTGTAGTTTCTAACACCAACATCGATCCAGGCAAGCCCTAGTTTGCATTTGCCCATTTATAAAATTTGCTAGTTGATGTCACTGCTACGTATTTGATTGTCTGATGCATTAGGTCATAGGAGTTGATTGGAAATCCACCTTGCATGACCCCCAAATGACCCCTGCTTATCATTAGAACTGTGATAGAAACGGTACTGTGTCGCTACGCTTAGTGACTAATAGTCTCGGTAGACATTATCATTAAGAAGTGAACTTGACCACTGGAACGGGAACCTAAAAGAAGCTTATTTTACTGTTATGATCGGGCAGGGAAGATGCATGTGTAGGTTTGCAGCAATACATGGGTGTTGACTGCGGTAGTCCTGCCTTGTCGAAACTAGGACCCGTCCGTGGTCGGCCCCTTGGTCAAGTATTGAACAGTACCAAATATATGCTAGTCCATGGGAACTAGTAAACAGATGTAGCATTGACGCGGCAATGAGGACGATACCCAGTACAGTGGTCGTTGACCCTTCTGCTGCTGGAGTGGGCGGTTCATACCACGAAGTACTGTTGGCAGAACGGCATGCCCACTCGCTGAGACTGGACCCGGACCAAGTTGTTTTTCGTCCTTGTGAAAGGTTGCCATATACGACCTTAATTGGTGCGTATGTGTCGTATATTTCGGGTTATCCCCAGCTGGTGTAAAATCGATTGCAATTGCTGTCGCTCGCAGTAAAGAGTACCGCTTGGTCACTGAAAGTTGATTATTGCCGCTTCGTCACGTAGTTGCATCATGAAAGTTGATTATTGCCCCTTATGTTGATTTCTTCTACTGATACTCTTGTACTGCCGTTACCCTGTATTGGCCTTATTATCCTATATAGTTCCACTAAAGTTACATTCTGCTTCACCCAATTAACATGACTCAATAAAACTCGATAGATCTAATAGGCTGCTTAGTGCGAGTCCCTTTCAAACAAGCTACCCTGTTAGAGCCTTGCATGTCTAGGTCTTTCGACGGGTAAGTCTTGCTGAGTAATTAGTACTCAGGCTTTGTGCCATCGTTGTTTACAGGTCATGAAGAGATTGATTTGCCTGAGAATGTGATGCCTTGGGACGTGCAAGTCCCCGAGGGTTGGACTGCCCACTGGGAGTCCGACTCGCCGCCGCAGTGATGTGTGTGCTGCTAGGGTGATGATTCTCCGGGCAGGGATCATCACTAATGCAAAAAATAAATCGTATTTTCAAAAACTATGATGTTTATGGGTGAGGATACGTTAGTATTGCCCATATAGATATTAGGGTGGTGACAAAGCTAACATGGGTTATGGTTGTTTAAATAATGTATCTACGGCTTCTTCAAACGAAGGTACGTGCGTGCTTAACCGACACGCGTGATATCGGTGTCTGTGCTCGCAGACGGATACGAGACACTGTTGGCTCGTGACTTATCACGGGGCGATCCTTTTTCATGGATCGTTACTAGTAGAAATGTGCTTCTTTTTATAGTTTCTTTTGAATTTGATGTATTGTTTCTGCAATGGATCTTCTGCAGGTACACTAACACCGTTAGTACAACTTTTAGCTTGACTTACGTAATGAGTGCGGGTCGTCACCAAATATCCGTGCCGCTAAGTATCGGCAATTCATGTGTTGAGTTGTGAGGAACGATAGGTTAAAAAAAAAGTACAACTCCTTGCATCATGCATTCCTTATGTAACTCAACTAAAATATGGTTCTCTTCTTGTCCACCCACCTCCGAATAAAAATTTCCAATGGTCAAGATAACAAGAACCTGTCCTGTTTTAATCGTCAACTTCAAAATTTCATAGCTAATAAGATACATAACCAAATAAGGCATATAAACGCTTCTCAGAAAGATCTCAACACCCTCTACCACCAGAAATCGAAATTTAATTTTAGGATAACAGTAACGACCCCCGAAATAGAGAACAAGTGGAACCTATTAGCTCGCTGACAGCTGGACAGTTAAAGACAAAACTGCAATAAAACCGTTACCGTATTATTGCCTCTTGAGACTGGAAAAGGTTACATCACTTTATATGATATGCAATCCTCGTTGTGGAACACTATACTCACCACTGGGTTGTCGTTCCAGATGGAAGATCACGATTTCGAGGAGTTTACGCACGACGGGTGGCGCTACACCACCGGTCTCCACCACCGTGGTTTTCCTACACTTTTATGGGATTTGCTCCGCTTGCTGGGCTACGATGAGCCGCACTCCTACAAGGGCCGTGAGGTCCACCGCCACGGTGTGACTCTTGCAGAGGTGCACATCAGCGTGCCCACTCACCCGCGCAACCTCGACATGGCAGGGATAGAGAGAGTCGCCCACAGGGCTCTCACCCACTTCTGCGGGTGCCACACGGCAGCGCTCTCTGGGACTCCGTTTGAGATGATCCCGATCTGGCACCAGGCCAACCCAGTCTGGCAGAGGCGCATGAGGCGCATCGCCCGCAATGACTACTCGACGTATCACGCGGGGTACCACCGTGTGTCCCAATACTTCGAGTACCTCCTCAACTTGGATGAGGAGGCTAGCAGCCACAGCAGGATCCTACTGGCTGACACTGAGCAGGTCTGGACACAGAGGAATGACCTGCAGACACAGGTGGACACACAACAGAGTGAGATTCAGCGGTTGACCGCTGCTCTTGAGGCAAGTGAGACCCGCGTTTCTGAGGTCACTGGACAGCGCGACACTCTCGCGCAGGAGGTCGATAGACGTGGCACGATTATGCAGCAGCGTGCTAACCACAACGAGCACCTACAGCATCAGTTGACGACTGCACAGCACGAGATGGAGCTTATGGGAGAGGACTTGGAGACCCTGGCTCACGAGAACCAGGGCCTGCAGGAGCAGCTAGAGGCGGCTCTAGCACCTCAGGTAGCACCAGAGGAGGAGGAGCCGCAGGAGGATATGGACGAGGAGTCTGATATGGACTACGAGGCACCAGATGGAGACAGGGCTTAGTGATCGTGGTAGATCGGACTAGGACGTGTAGGTAGGACTAGGTGGGTTGGTAGCTTTTGTTGATCCACGCGAGATTGTTGTATTTTGGGATCACTAGGTGATATGCTTTTGTAGCTCGATGGTCACATATTTTGAGTCCATGTACTTAAGGTTATGTTGACTCACGTTATGAATCAGTCATACCCTTTTTGCTATCTTATTACAATCAAGGCTTAATAAGATACGTTTGACTCAATCAAAGTACCTTCCTTGTAGATGGCTGAAAACCATGAACAAGCCCCACCGGATTGGGAGATCACCGACGGTCTGGAGTTCACCGGAATGGTTCACCTGTTCTGGAGAATTCTCCAGGGGTTCGGATATCACACTCCTCCCACTTATGTTGGCAAGGAATATCAGGAGTACGGAGTTACCTCCTGTGTCGTTCATGTGGCAGTTCCCACCAATTATTCATTTACTCCGGCATGGGAGTCTTGGACTATTAGCGTCTCCAGGACCGATTTACCCACCACTTGGAATATTGCTGCTTTCAAAGCACTCACACAATTCTGTGAAGACCGCAAGCATGATGTTGCTGGAACACCCGTCGCCTTGCTGCCCATCAACGATGTGACGGATTTTGAGTGGATTAGGCGTGTGGACTTCATCTTTGATCCAAACCACCGCCATCATGACCCCATGCTGCCCATGATAGAGTATTATGGCCTTTCCACATTCGCTTTATGCACCGACTTGTGCCGACTACTGGACAAGTATCAGTCTGCCCTCCGGTATTCGGAAGCAGAAAAGCGAGCTAAGGATGTGGAGATTTCAGAACTAAACCAACAAATCGAAGCAACGAATGAGGAGATGGACATGATTATAGAAGAGCGTGATCAAGCCTTGTTGGATGCCGAACGTTTTGAGCAGGACATGATCGAGGTGCAAGATGAATTTTATGCGTTCAAAGCCGCCCATCTTCCTTTTGAAGGGAATTGGGATGAGCTCACCTTGGAGTATGGAGAACAAGAGGACGTAGAGATGGCACCCGCCGAAATGAATGATGTGGAAATGCTAGAACCCGAAGAGCCCGCAGAGCCAGAAGATTTAGACCAGGATTAGACGACTTGCTACCTCCGGTCTTATTTCCATGTAATATATGTATCTTGAGTTCGGATGAAGGATCATGAATCTTGCATAATGTGTCCGCAATGCCGTAGCTAGACGTTGACGCAGGCATAAAGAACTATGTGATGATGCCTTTCGGACAACCATGTACTCCAAATTGGATTAATGGGGATGGTTATTACCTTTGGAATTTTTGTGTGTGCCCCTTGCAATTTATGTTTTTGCACATGTGATTTCTATGGATTAATTTGAGAGAGTACTAATGTGCAATTATGTAAATTACAGCATGGTGCGTACTCGGAATCAGGATGACCCTGAGAGCTCTCAACAGGGAGCTAATGCTCAGCCCTCACTGGCAGAAATCCTCGCCACAGTGATCAACTGTCAGCAAAATGAAGCTGAATTGCTTCATCAACTCGTGGAGAATACGTCCAACCTTGGAGGACGTGGGGGAAACCGCAACAATAACCAGCCTCGTCAGTGCACGTACTCGGACTTTTTAGGTACCCATCCACCGACGTTTGAGCGTGCCAGGGAACCTCTAGACGCGGATCATTGGCTGCGTCAGACCGAGTCCAAGTTCGGTCTGCAGGACTGCACAGAGCACCAGAAGGTGCTGTTCGCCGCCCAACAACTCCAGGGCTCTGCTAGTGCCTGGTGGGCAAATTATGAAGCTACTCTGCCTGCTGAACGCCGTCTTGAGTGGAACGAGTTCAAGACAGCATTTCGTGCCCATTTCATTCCAGCTGCCCTCATGCAGAGGAAGTTGCAGGAGTTTACAGATCTGAAACAAGGAGGGAGGAATGTCCTCCAATATTCTGAAGCTTTCAACCACCTCGCCCAGTATGCTAGTGAGTATGTCAATACGGAGGAAAAGAAGAGGTATGCATTCCTACGAGGGATGAATGCCAAGTTGAAGGAACGTCTGACCTGGCAGCAGACGGGCACCTACAACGACCTGGTCAATGCTGCTATTGTCCAGGAAGGTGCTATGCGCCAAGTGGAAGAAGAAGATCACAAAAGGAAGGCCCCTGCTAGTGCCTCTGAGACCACCCAGGCGAAGCATCGCCTGGTATTCACCTCACCAACCGGACAGCGATACAGGACACCCCTGCGGCAACAATTCCAGCGCCCGTATGCACAGAACTACCCAAGACCACCACAGCAGCAGAACCTTCTTTCCCGTGTTCCATACCAGCAGCAAAGCAATCAATATCGCGCACCGTATCAGCAGCAAGGGAATCCAAATGCTCGTGCCCCACAGCGTGCTGACCGTGGAGGCAACTATCCATGTTACAACTGTGGTCGCACTGGCCACTTTGCTAAGAACTGTACCGCACCTAGACGCAACAACCACGTCAACCAGCGTCCGAACCAGAGCAGAAATGTGAATGCACCGTCTCGTGGTGCTCAAGTGAACCACACCAATGCTGAAGATATTCCTCAGGGCGAGACTGTGCTGACCGGTACGCTCTCACTCTATCGCCAGCCTGTCCTTACACTTTTTGATTCTGGTGCTACTCATAATTTCATTAGCCAAGCATGTGTGCAAAGACTTAAATTTCAACCCAAGGCTATAGAAAAATACTACACCGTTCGTTCCCCCGCGGGACAAATCCGTGCCAATCAAATAGTATGCAAGGCTCCGCTAGAAATAAATCAGAAAATCTATCCCACTAATTTCATCGTGCTTAGTCACCAAGAAATTGATTTGATTTTGGGTATGTTCAGGATGAAAACCCATAGAGCCATGCTAGATATCTAGCCCCGTGTTGTGTACTTAAATTCTCCCTTGCACGGCCGAAGCATACTTTCGCTAAACCCCGATTCATCGAAACTGCTAGCTGCCTACCATTTGGAAGGAGTAGCACTAGAAAGTATTCCTGTTGTCTGTGAATTCCCCGATGTGTTTCCTGAAGATATCTCTGGTCTTCCCCCTGACCGGGACGTGGAATTTAAGATAGAGCTTCAGCCAGGAACTTCTCCAATATCCCGTCGACCGTATAAAATGGCTCCGAACGAGCTGGCTGAGTTGAAAAAGCAGTTGAATGAGCTATTGGAAAAGGGACTCATTCGCCCAAGTACTTCACCTTGGGGCTGCCCTGCTATCTTTGTGAAGAGGAAGGACAAATCTTTGCGTCTGGTAGTTGATTATCGGCCATTGAACAAAGTGACCATCAAAAATAAATACCCGCTGCCATGTATCGATATTCTTTTCGATCAATTGGTTGGTGCCAAGGTCTTTTCCAAAATTGACCTTCTCTCAGGGTATCATCAGATAAAGATAAGGGCAGAAGACATTCCCAAGACCGCTTTCTCTACGAGATATGGATTGTTTGACTACCTAGTAATGTCTTTCGGATTAACAAACGCCCCAGCCCATTTCATGTACTTCATGAATTCGGTATTCATGCCGGAGCTGGACAAATTCGGGGTGGTATTCATTGATGACATCCTCATCTATTCCAAATCCAAGGAAGAACACGCTGAACATCTTCGCATCGTTCTCCAACGCCTTCGAGATCACAAGCTATACGCAAAATTCAGCAAGTACGAGTTCTGGTTGGACCGTGTGCCATTTTTTGGTCACATAGTTTCTACGGAAGGTATCTCTGTAGATCCTAGCAAGGTTCAAGATGTGTTGGATTGGAAGCCACCGAGAACCGTTCATCAAGTACGCAGTTTCCTCGGACTAGCCGGATACTATCGTAGGTTCATTCTGAATTTCTCTTGGCTAACCAAACCCATCACAGAACTGCTGAAAAAGGATAAGAAGTTCGATTGGAATGATGATTGTGAGGAAGCATTTCAGACATTGAAGAAATTATTGACCACTGCCCCAGTATTGGCTCAGCCAGACATCACCAAGCCGTTTGACGTATATTGTGATGCATCTGGGACTGGACTTGGATGCGTGCTCATGCAGGAAGGTCGTGTCATTGCTTACGCATCTCGACAGCTACGGAAGCATGAAGAGCATTATCCAACCCACGACTTGGAACTAGCTGCAGTGGTACTTGCACTAAAAATCTAGAGGCATTATTTGCTTGGAAACTTAGTGCACATCTACACAGATCATAAAAGTTTAAAGTATATCTTTACTCAAAACGATCTGAACATGAGACAACGTCGGTGGCTAGAATTAATCAAGCATTATAACCTGGAGATTCACTATCATCCAGGCAAGGCCAATGTAGTAGCCGATGCACTAAGTCGAAAGGTACACTGCCATAACTTGGTGCTGGAATTTCAGGACAGCAGCAACCAAGTAGCTATCTCAGAACCTAGCATTCGCGTTTTGCCGGCTATAATAATCAACAACCTTAGTGTACAGTCCACCATTCGTGAGGAAATCATTGCTGCGCAGAAGAACGACGATGGTATGAATCATATCCGTCAAAACATCAAGAACGGTAAGGCAAAATGCTTTACGCAAGACTCAGATGGTACCCTATGGTTCAATAACCGTTTAGTAGTACCAAGGGACTTTGAGCTTCGACGGAAAATTTTGGATGAAGCGCATCACTCCAAATACTCCATTCACCCGGGTAGCAATAAAATGTACCAAGATCTGAAGAAGAATTTTTGGTGGACCAGAATGAAGCGAGAAGTCGCTCGATATGTTGTATTCCCGCCTGGAAATGGGAGGATATCAGCATGGATTTTATTGTTGGCCTCCCTCTTACTTCGCGTAAGCACGACTCCATTTGGGTCATTGTGGACAGACTCACCAAATCTGCCCACCTTCTTCCAGTCAATAACATTTACAAGGTAAAGCAGTATGCGGAATTGTACATCGCAAGAATTCTATGTCTTCATGGAGTACCAAAAACCATCGTTTCCGATCGTGGTTCGCAGTTCGTTGCTCGTTTCTGGGAACAACTGCATGCATCATTAGGAACAAGATTGATTCGAAGTTCCGCTTACCATGCCGCCACCGATGGACAAACAGAGCGTGTCAACCAAATTCTTGAAGATATGCTTAGAGCTTGCATTTTAACGTATGGCGGTAACTGGGATGAGTATCTACCCTATGCCAAGTTTTCGTATAACAACAGTTACCAGGAGAGTGTGAAGATGTCACCATTCGAAGCACTCTATGGTCGCAGTTGTAGGACACCATTGAATTGGTCTGAATCGGGAGAAAGAGTAACATTTGGCCCTGACCTCGTAAAGGATGCCGAGGAGAAGGTTCGTGTCATTCGAGCCAACCTTAAGGCTGCCAAATGCCAACAAGAGAAGTACGCAAACAGACGACGTAGACCACTGTACTTCAATAAGGGTGACTACGTCTATCTCCGAGTGTCCCCTATGAAAGGTATCCAACAGTTTGGAATTAAAGGAAAGTTAGCTCCCCGTTATATTGGACCATTCCAAATTCTGGAGAGATGAGGAAACGTTGCCTACAAGCTCGAGTTACCCGCTAACCTGTCTGGAGTACACCACACCTTCCATGTGTTCCAGTTGAAACGATGTCTCAAACCCTTAATTGATAAAATTCTAGAAGAGTATAACCAGCTCCAGCCAGACCTCACCTACTCCGAACAACCGATAAGGATCCTCGACGAGAAGGAGCGCATAACTCGTAAAAGAACCCTCAAATTCTATAAAGTTCAATGGTGTAATCACTCAGAAGACGAGTCTACTTGGGAATCAGAAGAGTTTCTGAGAACTCACTATCCGAAATTTTGGACATCATATACAGGTATATTTGACCACTGTACTTCCCTCTAGTTTGCCTTTTCCATAATCTCGGGACGAGATTTCTTTAAGGATGGAGGGCTGTGACACCCCAGGTGTCCCATTCCAATTAACAAGCATAAGGAGCACAAGGATATGAGAGAGGATGGCATGAAAATAGGGAAGCCTCCCAAAAATTTGGAATTTACTCTAGGAAAAATAAATCCCCTGCAACCAAATTATGAAGCAATTTAAAAATTTTCTATATAACATATAACAAGTAAATTCATAATCAGAATGATAATAATAAAATAGAATTATATGAATTTATTGAGTATTTTACCTAAAATTGCAAAAGCCACAATTAATTAAGTAATGCTTAAAGTGCCTATTTGAGGCAATTATTAAATACTAAAAATATTTTTATGGAAAACACAAATAAAATTCACCAGAGTGTTCTCCACTATTAAAGTAGTCAACCCACCAAATTTCACTATTTTTGGAAACTCCTAGCTATTTTATTTTGATTTTCCAAAATCCAGCATTGACCAGGGACCTCTTTGTGAGGATCTTGAAAGATCAGGGGGTGCAGCGTAAAAATTCCTTTTCTTCTTCCCTCACTGGCGCGAAGCCGATTCTCGGCCGATCTTCTGCCGACGCCGGTGCACCACCCGGGCCGCTTTCACCCCGCCTCGGGACTCCATGTGCGACAGTGCCGATTGACCTCCCCGTGCAGTCCCATCCCTCTGCCTCGGCCGCGAGCTCGCCCAACCCTCTCTTCTCCCCCTCTGCACGCCATCGCCGCGACCGGGAAACCTTCAATTCCCGCCGCTCTCTTCGCTCCCGCCTCTCCCCACTCACTCTTATCTCTTCGCAACTTGATTGCGAACCCGCAAGCTCTCGGGAGTCACTCTCTCTCGCTCTCTGCACTCCGCTCTCTTCCATTTTTCCCACCTCCTTTTCCCCTTTCGCCATTGCCGAGCAGAGCTCAAGCGCAATGCACTGCCCATCCCTTCCACTGCTTCCCGAGCCCAACCAAGAGTAAAAACACACCGCTCACTTCCCCTCTAGCTTCCCAGGCCATCTCCTCGACGACTCCCCGTGTGTGCTCGATCAATTTGAAGAAAAACCGAGGCGCACAGTTCTGGTGGCCTCCTCTGTCGTCGATCGAAATTAGCCGCTTCCGGTGAGCACCATTCCCTCTTTCCTCCTCTACCGTTTGCGCACAATCCTCGACGTTTTCCTTGACCCATTTTCCCTTGGTTTCCATCACTGGAGTCGACGACACTTCGGTTTTTCCTAGACTCGACCGTCACCATCGCTCATCGAAGCCGCCTCACCGACGAGCTACTAGTTCCGGTTCGAGTCCACGAAGACATCCTCGACGCCGGTGTTCTCCGCCTTCTGCTGGTGCTCTACGCGAAGACGGCGACCGATTTGCTGTCTCCTACCAGAAACGCGACGCCGCCAAAGATCAGGGTTCCGCCGCCTCACGTCGCCGACCAACATCCGGTGAGAACCACTCCTCGCAAACCCTTCCGCTTCCCTCGCCGTAATGCACGCTCCATTTTCCCTTAACCGCGGCGAGATTTTGCTGCGCGTAGCCGCCGGCAGTGAGCCCTCCGGCCGTGCGCCGCCCCGCTCCAACGAGCCTACTGGCCGTCCATCTGGCACCGATGTGGCGTCCACGCGTAGCCGACGTGGCGCTGAGGTGTTGCCTGCGTGGCCTTTCCCAGAGTAGAAAAATTCCAAAAAACCATTAAAACTTCAAAAATTCATAGTAAATTGATTTTAAACTCAAATCAACCCAAACCAATTTTTCTGGATTCATCTTTGAGAGCTCTATTTTAGTAAAATAATAAATCATAGTCTCTGTACATGTATTTTTATTAATTCATTTAATTGCTTAAACACTAGTTAATTCACTAGAAATTCTAGGAATAAAATTTAATCCTGATTTTTGGCATGCTCAATAAACACATGATTATCTACCGCCACAAATTTTGGTTTGATAAAATATGGATTATGTTTGGCTCTGGAATTTATTTAGTTTGTTTACTTAAATTAATTCTAGTAATTATTTTATAATTAATTGGCCCATGACACATGGCACAAAAATCTCTCACACAAGCCTCTGTACCTAGTAAATAACATAAGTCCAGAAACCTAAGTTTACTTAATTAAATTAAATTAATTGCTCATACCACTATTTTACTTTAATAAATGCTAGTAATTAAAGTAATTATATCCAGGGGCTGTAAATTAATAAAAATACAATTCACTTATGTCCCTGATCATGTTAAATCATACAACATCAGAATCAATTGGTTACTATTGTAATCACTTAATTATTTTGAAGGACTGTAACAACCCTAAATAAATGATTAACACACATAAAATGATGAAACTCTAATTGGTTTCTTCGAAGCATATGGCTTCGAGAACATAATAATAATAATGTTAATCAACATTAAAGACATTGTACATCATATCCTTGCATTCTATGGTATTTTGGTAATACCGACAATTCAATTCTATCATATAGGCGACAACAACCCGGAGCAGGAACAAGAAAATCTGCAGAAGGATCTTGAACCCCAAGAGCAAGACGTTGTAGTTTCTAACACCAACATCGATCCAGGCAAGCCCCAGTTTGCATTTGCCCATTTATAAAATTTGCTAGTTTATGTCACTGCTACGTATTTGATTGTCTGATGCATTAGGTCATAGGAGTTGATTGGAAATCCACCTTGCATGACCCCCAAATGACCCCTGCTTATCATTAGAACTGTGATAGAAAGGGTACTGTGTCGCTACGCTTAGTGACTAATAGTCTCGGTAGACATTATCATTAAGAAGTAAACTTTACCACTCGAACGGGAACCTAAAAGAAGCTTATTTTACTGTTATGATCGGGCAGGGAAGATGCATGTGTAGGTTTGCAGCAATACATGGGTGTTGACTGCGGTAGCCCTGCCTTGTCGAAACTAGGACCCGTCCGTGGTCGGCCCCTTGGTCAAGTATTGAATAGTACCGAATATATGCTAGTCCATGGGAACTAGTAAACTGATGTAGCATTGACGCGGCAATGAGGACGATACCCAGTATAGTGGTCGTTGACCCTTCTGCTGCTGGAGTGGGCGGTTCATACCACGAAGTACTGTTGGCAGAACGGCATGCCCACTCGCTGAGACTGGACCCGGACCAAGTTGTTTTTCTTCCTTGTGAAAGGTTGCCATATACGACCTTAATTGGTACGTATGTGTCGTATATTTCGGGTTATCCCCAGCTGGTGTAAAATCGATTGCAATTGCTGTCGCTCGCAGTAAAGAGTACCGTTTGGTCACTGAGTCGTCACATAGTTGCATCATGAAAGTTGATTATTGCCCCTTATGTTGATTTCTTCTATTGATACTCTTGTAATGCCGTTACCCTGTATTGGCCTTATTATCCTATATAGTTCCACTAAAGTCACATTCTGCTTCACCCAATTAACATGGCTCAATAAAACTCGATAGAACTAATAGGCTGCTTAGTGCGAGTCCCTTTCAAACAAGCTACCCTGTTAGAGCCTTGCATGTCTAGGTCTTTCGACGGGTAAGTTTTGCTGAGTAATTAGTACTCAGGCTTTGTGCCATTGTTGTTTACAGGTCATGAAGAGATTGATTTGCCTGAGAATGTGATGCCTTGGGACGTGCAAGTCCCCGAGGGTTGGACTGCCCACTGGGAGTCCGACTCGCCGCCGCAGTGATGTGTGTGCTGCTAGGGTGATGATTCTCCGGGCAGGGATCATCACTACGCTGTATCGTCGAGCTTGTAGTTCCTTATGTTAATTGCTTCCGCTATTTTCGAAACAATATGAACTTGTATTAATTCCGCTGCACTCTGAACCATCGAATTATTGTAATATTCTACTTAAATTTGGACCAATGTTGTATTATCAAGTGTCTGTGTTATCAGCACCGTCGGGACCTCGATCCTGCGGGGAGGGCCGCCTCACTTGCCAATTGTATAGGAAGTTCTTTCTACCGATGATGGTGAGCTCGACGTTAGGCAGTTCTATCTCTGTGTTGCGCGCTGGATAAAGCATGTAGAACCTATTGTTCTCCTCCTTCAAATGGTGGGCTTGCCAAAAGTGATCTTTCCCTGGCAAAGGAGCACTAGGGAGGCGATTTGTTCTAACTCTATGGAGCGCACCAACCTTTCTAGCAATTCTAGTGACAAAAGATGTGCAAGTGATAGGTCCATGCTGCTTGAATTCTAGGGTGAGCCAATGGTTGATGAGGAACAAAGTGGGATTCGTTTTAATTTTCTTTGTTAGAGCAAAGAGATAAGCTTTATCCAAACTATTCACTGAACGTACATCACCCCGATGGGTGAGGTAGTGAGTGATAAAACGGTGAATTCTACAGAGCGAAGGGTTATGAATGTCGCTAGTGCGCTCCTGCCCCGTGACGGGATTTCCTATCTTAGCCCAAAGTCCTTGCGGGGTGAAACCTTTAAGTTTATCAATGTCTATTGGGGCTTTTCGGTCAAAACCAAGGTAAGTGCTAATTTGTTTTAAAGACCGTTCATAGGTTTCACCAAAAAGACAAAATTGATAGAGAGTGCCTAATTTGTTGGATGGAGTGGTGTGGACTTTTAAGGTGCAATGGATTTCAATGGTAAGCCATTTAGAACCATAATCATCGAGGTGGTAGAAATCATACCATCTAGATGTGTTGAGTGCGTACGCAAAATCAACGAGAAAACCGATCCACTCGAGGAAGTTGTGGTTGAACTTACACACGGATGTGAACTCCCGGTCCCGAATGGCGGTATGTTTGCTTCGCTCGTCATTGTCATTGAACACCATATTCTCTTCACTCTCCATGAACTTGTCAAACTCTTCATCTTGCATGCTTTGCACCGTTGGGGCATCGGATACGGACATTGAGTCTGAACGATAACTCAGGGCATACCCATGTGAAGCTCCCGAGTGCTCGGCTTCTGAGCACTCACTTGGCGTACGCCTCCCACGGCTGGAGCCGTTGTTGCTGCTGAACTTGATGTAGAGGCCTCTCCAAATATTTGCCATTCCTAGCGGTTAGTTGTTCAGTTAGTAGTCCAAGTGTTAGTCGTTCAAGCGTGCAAGGGTGACAACAAATTCTCTCTATTTGGTTTTATTGCAGCACACTTTTATTGCTAAGTGCAAAGTGCACTTACTAGAGGGAGCTAGTGGAGTGAGAAAAGGAGTGCAAAAGGGAGAGAGTTTGTGAGAGAAATGTTTTCAGCTGAGGGTGGAGAAGAAAACGAGAGTGAGCCCTCTATTTATAGGCTCAAGAGGAGCCTTGGGCAGAGGAGTGGCCAGGCCGAGTGGCACCCCATGCCGGCCGGCAGTCCCTTTTCCTGCCACTTGGGTGTATTATTGGTGGCCAGGTTGCTTGTACATGTGCCATGTGAAATGCATGCCTCCATTATTCCGAAAAAAGGAGAGAGGATAGGGAACAAGGAGGGATTGACGAGATGGCCAAAGTTAGAATTTTGTAATGAGTGTTCTACCCTCTATGGTGCCTAGGTGAATAGGGTGGCAGGTGAGAGTGGATGATCAAAACATGGAGTGATTTGAGTGGCTTTCAATCACTTGTTTTAACTCATGGTGGCCCTTTTTATGAGCATTTTGCCTAAAGGGAAAGCTGGGCACACCTCCACCACTCATGGCCATCATCTCTGCATTAAAAGTGCCAATAATCCGAGAAAAGGTTGTGCCAGGCTGCATGGCTTGCTGGGCGGTAAAAATGACCCAGCCAGGTGGTCATTTTCATGAAAAATGACCTCGAGGGTGCTTAAACTTGATTGGGTTATTTCAGGTTAGGTGGCTTAAGATTAGCTAGCCGGGTGATCATATTTTGTCAAATATGACATCCCGGGTGCTAAAAATCAATAGAATCTGACCTCCCAAAATTTTACCCAGCCGGGTGGTCATTTTCATGGGATATGACCTCTCGGTTTGCTGAAATCCGACTAGCCGGGTTGGATGATCAGACCATCACCCGGAGGGTCATTTTTGCTGAGATTTGACCTCCTGGGTGCTAATATTTGACTGGTCGGGTTGGATTCTGGGTACTTGAATATTACATAACCGGGGGGTCGTTTTCATGAAATACGACCTCCAGGGTGCTGAAAACTGACTGGCTGGATAGGAGCCTCAGATTATCACCCGGGTGGTCGTTTTTTATGAAATTTGACCTCCCGGCCAGCAAATTTGGCCGAGCCATCACCAAGGTGGTCATTTTTTAGCCTAATTTAGTGGTTAGGGAAAATAAAACTAATTTAATGAGAGGTAAGGAACGACGAGGGTCCGGATTTTACGTCTCGAACAAGATGTTCTCCTCGTTTAATTCTTCGTGGTGCCCATCGTGGATTGAGAATTTTCCACGATCGGTGAAACTTCTTTCTTCCAACATCCTTGTTTGATATTCTTTGGCTTGGCGGCGACCTTTCTCTTTATTTCCTGTGGCTCGTTCTTCTTCTTGGGCGGTGGTGGTGTGTTCTTAACTTTTACCACCGGTGCACCCAATTTTGATGGAATTGGATACACCTCAATTTTCTGCACCATGTTAGAATTTTTGCCATAAAAGACACGTACCTAATTGCATTGTTCCGTTTGGGGTTTGAAGGCGAACTTTTCATCGTATCCATTAATGTTAAGGTGGATTTCTCCAGCCCCAACATCAATGTTGGCATTTGCAGTGCTAAGGAATGACCTTCCTAGTATAAGAGGTGTCTTTGCATCTGCCTCCATGTCTAGCACCACAAAGTCGACGGGAACAAGAGAGTTCCTTATCCTTACGGGGATGTCCTCCGTAATGCTCGCTGGGCAGCGGACTGACTGGCCGGTGAGCTGCAAGCTCATTGCCGTAGGGGATAATGAATTGGCATCGAGTTTGTCATACACTACCTTTGGCATGATGCTCACGCTCGACCCCAAGTCACAAACGGCGTTGTTGAATTTCTGCATCCCGATGGAACATGGGATGGTTGGTGTGGGATATATATACCAGGGATACCTCACCACTCGGATATATTGCCGAGTGGGCCGAGCTCCAATAAAGATAAAGACCCATCAAGATAACTACTCGGATTATTACTTGGAGTACACGACAAGTCAACACTAGAGATAGAAAGTTAGAGATAGAATCCTAATCGGAAATCATGTTGTAACCGACTAGGACACTTGCCATGTAACCCTGCCCCCCGGATATATAAGGAGGGGCAGGGGCTCTCTCATAGACACATCATACCACATAATACACCACAGAACACAGGACTTAGCGTTGTTATCCTTTGGGAGGCCCGAACCCGTCTAAACCTTACGTCTTGTGTGTCCATCGACTCTCGGTCTCGCGCATGCCTTTACCGATACATAAGGATCATGGGTAGCCCTATGATCCACTGCCGATATTAGTGTCGACAGTTGGCGCGCCAAGAAGAGGCAGCGCGATGATCGGCTTGTCAAGTTCGATGACCAAGCTTTTGAGAAAATACAGATCTTCATTGTCAATGATGGAGCGGAGGCAATAACTTCATCCAGCGAGGCGGCGTGTTGTTTGGCTCACACACAAGAGAAGTCGATGAGCAGGCAGTCGTCGTGGCGGCGTGCACACCAGGCAAGCAATGGCAAGACTCGTGACTTTGCTTCATGGAGACCAAAGGCCAGGTCGGCGGCGGCAGCAACGAGATGCTCAAGATTACATGCCAAAGCCATAGCATGTGGTCGACGTCGAAACCAGTGGCAGATCCATCCGGTTGATCAAAAATCGATCGAGAATTGGAACCGACTACGAGTTGGAGTTGGCAAGACTCGTGACTTTCTACTAATCACATACATGTGCGCGTGTGGTGTCGTGAGCTGTCAGCATGTTTGGAGTTGGCAAGTTTATCTTCCAATGCAAGAAGATCAAAGAGTCCCTGAGTTCGACTTGTGCAACCAAGGCTATGTCCGAGTCAATTCTTGCCACAGGGGAATCTTTTTCCATATTATTTTATTCCATATAAAGTAATCAATTCATGCACGTTATGCTGTTTCAATTTTGTTTTTTTTGCATGAACGTGTCGCTATCGATGGCATGAGATCCAGGTTATGTCATATCAACAAGGCAAATCAAACTTGGCTAATGACAAGATCATGAGGTTAATGATGCGGTATCTTGGTCATTTGATGACTCACAACTCATGGACTCTGACATCGATGGTCTAAGTTACAAGCCAAGCTTCTGTATATCCATGTGCGATACGCGATCCAGCGGTGTCTGGATTAGATCGATCAGTACATTGGCCCAGAGAGAACCGATGCTGCATGGCATTACGATTCGGCGAGCAGCTCGGCCAGCACTACTACGACTCTAACTCGTGATCGAGTTTGAGATCCGACTTGTGGATTTGGAGCTTTGGTGACTTGGCCACTAGGCAACACAGTAGCTCGGAAATTCGACCGGTCACTCAGTCAATTCAGGGAAATTTCTTTCCATATTAATTATTCCGTATTATTTTATTTTTTCAATATTAATCTATCTTATTAACGGAATAACTTCTTTTGTACATGAGAAACGTTGGCATGTCATCTCAATTACTCGGCTGAGTACTTGGTGACTCGGCTATTATGTTGGCAACACGACGACTTGGCAGCTTACGGTTTAGAGACTTGCGAGCCACTCGATCACGTGATTAATCACTCGATGGTTTCGCATTGACAATCAAGCCACACACTCGGGGGCTTGCATATGGCTCGTCTACAATTCGTCGAATATCAAAGCTAAATAAACTTTATAGTCTTTTTTTATTATTATTCATATTAACTCAATTTGAAGGCCGTAGGTTCTTAATCTTACGGTGATAGTTTTAAGTTTATTTTGCACTTATCCTTTTGCATCTATGAGTTGACCATCTACACCATGGTTAGCTATATCGTATTTGTCAAATCAAACCAGGTGCTTGTTGCTATGAAAAAGGCGGGTAATCAAGATGGCGAGGCCGGTTGTCCACTCGGCTGATGGGTCAGCAACTCGGCGATGCAATGGCTCGTCTATATGGTTGAAGGCACAAACACACTGGTGACGTTTTGAGTCACTCAAGCATTTGCAGCCACTCGTTGACTCAATAAATCACTCGGCGTGGCGACCAATCACTTGGCGTGGCAATTCGGCGACCTGCGATTCGACGGATCGAACAATGAGTTATTCGACGACTCGATCGCTGACTTGATGATCTAGCGGTATGCTCGGGGGCTCGTCTTGGACTCATCTATCGTCATAAATCTAAGTAAATTTTATAATTTTTTCTTACCAGTATGATTTAAAGGTTGTAGGTTCTGAGCCTTATAGTAATAAATTTTGAGTTTTTTTTGAACTCATCTTTTCGCCTTGACAATATTGGTCAATAATTTTTCTCGGTTGATTTCAACTCGTACATGTTTGGCCGAATGAGTTTTAGCAGTGCTGGTATTAGGAGGAGTTCAGCTATTTTGCTTAGTTGCCCGTCTGACTCCCATTACCCAAATTGGTCAGTCTAGCTCTATGGCTCATGTCGTTTGTCAAAATTGTCGTGCACATTATTCTTCTAATGAACCTTGTTTATTATTTATGTCTGTTGGTTGAATGATCAGAACTCTAAGCAAACATAAGCCTTACACGAATAACAAAAATCCAACAGACTTAGGTACTAAAGATGTTGTTTCATTAATGCTTTATATAAATTTTACATATAACTATATTATTTGTGTTCTTGTATTACAGTTGTCTCATTGATATCACTTGCACCGACTCATTGGATCACTTGGCCATGATCAACTACTCATGGTTTCTAGAATTTCGATCCCTCGGACCTTTTGAGCTATTATGTCAGGGGCTCATCTTTAGCTCGATGGATATTAAGCAGCTAAGTATTTTATAATTTTAGTTTTATTCTTCTAATTAAATGCCGTAGGTTCTTTAACTTAGGGATGATTTCTTTTTGCATAATCTTGATGCATTAGACTCTCGGTATTACCTTAACTCGCATATGCTTCATAGAGTGAGTTCTTAGTCTCCATAGTTCATATCGTTTGTTGAGGACCGAGGCGGCTTTTTACCTTGACTCACATGTTCATCTGAGTGAGTTCTTAGTCTCCATGTTTCATGTTGAAGGTTAAGGAAGTCATTTAGTAGTATTGGTACCTGATATTTACTGGTTGTGAGAGTTAGGCTCGAGTTCATATAGTACTTAATCACCCAATACAACCCAAGCATCTATTGCATTTCTAGCAATGGATCAATATTGTTATTTTATATATGTATCACATATTGAATATATTGTTTGATTTATCAGTGTACTACATATTGAATACATTGTTCATTTTATCAATGTATTATCTTTTGAGTACATTGTTTGTTTTATATATGTATTACTTATTGAATACATTATTTGTTTTATTAATGTATTATTTATTGAATACATTATTTTCATGGATTATAGTAGCTATATCAATTGGCGCTACTTTATTGACATCACTCTGGTTTTTTTATCCCGAGTTATTTGATCATTCAGCTTCATTATTGGATTACTCGGTCTTCTTGTCTCGAGTCGTTATATCATTCGATGATATTATTGGATCACTTGGCTATTATTGATTACTTATGATCTTACTTAATACTAGAGAGCCCTGCAAGAGTTGTTATTTTTCACTCGGAATCACGCCCGGGGGCTGCTATGCTTATTATATTTAATCAAGTATTGCTTGGATATTTTTGATGGCTCTTATACTTGTTATATTGGATCAAGTATCACCAGGATATTTTGATGACTGTTATGCTTGATATATTTGGTCAAGTATCACTCAGATTCATTTGTACCAACAGTTCCTTTTGTTAGTTGGCAGGAGTTGTAGAACCTATCTTGTGGGCTACCGTATTAAAACTCCTCATCGAATCAGTCGGAGAAAGTGGTAAATCCAGATTTACATACGCCGTTATTATTTTTGAGACACAAGATATTTTATGATCTAAATACCTTCTGAGTCAGGGTCTATACCTACACCTAGTAGGTGGATTTTTTCCCCGCATATGGATATTATTTGGCGTATAATTCTTTTTGAAGATTCTTGGAGACCTTTACAAGTTTGTTGCTGTACATACAAAAGTTAATCATATTCATGGCGAAGCATTAGTCAATTAACTGAAGATCAACAACTAACTTGCAAAGCTCTCGGGGGCTACTGTGGGATATATATACCAGGGATACCTCACCACTCGAATATATTGCCGAGTGGGCCGGGCTCCAATAAAGATAAAGACCCATGAAGATAACTACTTGGATTATTACTTGGAGTACACGACAAGTCAACACTAGAGATAGAAAGTTAGAGATAGAATCCTAATCGGAAATCATGTTGTAACCGACTAGGACACTTGCCATGTAACCCTGCCCCCCCCCCCCCCCCCCGGATATATAAGGAGGGGCAGGGGCTCTCTCATAGATACATCATACCACATAATACACCACAGAACACAAGACGTAGGGTTGTTATCCTTAAGGAGGCCCGAACCTGTCTAAACCTTGCATCTTGTGTGTCCATCGATTCTCGGTCTCGCGCATGCCTTTACCGATACACAAGGATCATGGGTAGCCCTATGATCCACTGCCGATATTAGTGTCGACAGTTGGCGCGCCAAGAAGGGGCAGTGCGATGATCGGCTTGTCAAGTTCGATGATCGGCATCCCGGGTCTCGCTTCTTTTCTGGGAGAGAGTTCAAGATAGCAGTGCTACATTCCTCCGTCAATTTGACAACCTTCGTCGATGGGATTGGGCGTTTGCTATTGAGGATGTCCTTTAGGTACTTGGAGTATGTAGGAACCTACATAGCATCAAGTAGTGGTATGTTGACATATAATTTCTTTATTACCTCAACAAATTTCCTGAATTGCTCGTCCACTGTTGGCTTCCTCTGTCGAGGGGGAAATGGCAACGCCAGGGTATCATAGAACTCATGCGGAGCTTTCTTGAGGGGTGCTTTTGCCTCCTTAACTTCAATTTCTTCTTCTCCTTCTGACTCTTCATTGGTTTCCCTGGTCTTCCCTGCAATGTTAGGATTTGGCGGATCCTGTGTAGATTTTCCGCCTCTAGTTTTGACGGTATTCACATTTTCCTTGGGGCTTGCTTTCGGCTGACCGGGGAGCTTTCCCGAGTTAGGCTTAACAACAGAAGCGGCCAGCTGAGCAATTTGTGTCTCTAGCATTTTGTTATGGCTAAGCTGGTTTTGCAAAGAGGTATTAAATGCTTCCATACGAGAATCTATGCTTTCTAGGACTTTATCAGTAGCAATAAATTTCCTACTAATACTTTCATTAATTTTAGATTGTGCTAGAACAAGATCATGGAAGGAAGGTTCATTACAAGTAAAGTTGTCAGAGTTACCCATGTTCTTGTTGAAGGTAAGGTTCGGCATGGACTCTCATCCGAAGTTGTTCGTACAGGGCCTAAACCCATTGTTGTTGAGGTAGTTCACTTCTTCTTCTTCTTGAGTTTCTGGGCAGCGGCTACCCAAATGTCCAACATTCCCACAAACTTCGCAAGTCATACGAGAGTCTAGGGATAGGGCAGTTTGTGGCGAATCCATTTTCTTCAAAAGTTGATCCATCTTGATTACTAGCATGTCAATACCGTCAACTTGGCGGACTCCCCTCATCTTGGTTGCGGCTGGTTTTGCCTCTCAACATAGCCACTATAGTTGGCGACCATCTTTTCTATGAGAGTTTGAGCTTCTTTGACCTTCAGAGAGAAGAAGGAACCTCCAGCGGCTGCATCTAGGTGCTCATGAGCGGGACGGTTGAGCCCATGGTAGAAGCTTTGGATTAGCAACCAATTTTGCATTCCATGATGTGGGCATGCCAGAGTATACTCTTGGAAACACTCCCATGCCTCAGGGATGCTTTCATCGGTTAGCTGTTGGAAACTTGAAATCTTATTCCGCAGGGCATTGGTTTTGCCTAGCGGGAAGAACTTGGCAAGGAAGGCGTTGGAGCACTTGTCCCATGAAGTGAGCTCTTCTTGATTGCTGTAGAACCATTGCTTCGCCTTCCCCATCAGTGAAAATGGTAAAAGGAGAAGGCGAATAGCTTCAGGAGTCGCCTCCCTCATGGTGAAGGTGCTGCACACCGCCAAAAACTATTGGAGGTGGACGTTTGCATCTTCTGATGCCTTGCCACAGAAAGGACTAGCCAAAACCATGTTGATTAAGGCCGATTTCAGCTGATAACCTCCATTCCCCATGTTCGGGTTCAAACCGGTGCGGATGTTGTCTGCAGATGGGGCGGAGTAGTCACGGATTGTATTCTCAGCCATGGTTGGTTGAGCGGACGTGGAAGGGTCTTGCTATTGAGCTGTTAGGATCGGAGGTGCTACAAGAGCAAGTCTAGGTCGAGGAGGGGTCAGTGTTTGACGCACTCTCCTCAACAAAGCCTCCGGATCATTGTGGTAGTTGTCTGGTAGGTCGAAACCAGTCATAAAGCATCCTGTTTATACCACAAATAAACAGAACAAGGGTAAACCCACTAAGGAAAGCGGTAACTCCTTAATAGAAATATTTATGTTAAAATTCCAATATCTTAGCCTATTGCTTACCCAGCAACGGCACGAGAAATGCTTGTTGGCACTTCTTAACGTCGCACCAAAATATTATCTGGTAACAACACTTGAAGTGTTGATTGATGTTTTTTATGCTTTAAGAGAAGAGTGAACCAATCTGCAAGCACGTGGAACATCTGTTGTAGCATTTCACCTGGGGGTATTCCAAGGTATCGTATTTATATTCCTCAGGGAAGCTAGGCATAAGAGTATCTTGGTTTAACAAAGATATGACTATAAGAGTTATACCAACTAACCAAAGATCGGGGTAAAGATATTCAATGATAAACAGGGGAGCAGTGATACAGGAGAAATCCACACTAAGATAAATAAAAGAGATCAATTAAGCTCGTCGGGAGGACAATGAGCCTAAGTCTAGAATTCCTAAGATAAACTTTCCTAAATCTAGTCAAGCGTCAAAATTCCTAGTTACTCGGGTTGAGTGCTTACACCAAATCCATGGTACAACCTCGAGTTTTTCACCAATAAGCTTACTTTGGGGCACGACATCGCTTACGCCTTCACTAGATATTCTTCCGTTGGCCTAGCGGAAGAATAGCCGGGAATAACCAAGTCTATGCTCTATTCGAGAACTAAACTTAATTAAATCCTGGCCGGGAATCTAGAAAACTATGCTTCAAAGTTCTTTCCCGATAATTGTAACTTGAGGAAACTGACTAAGTAAAGATAAATACTTGACAAGATAAATAAGGAAAAGATAATTGTATTTAATAAAAGATAAGTCTCACAAAAGGAGAAAAGATACAAGAGAGCTCATACCAAGACTCCGAGACAATTTCTGGAATCCCGAGCGATGCTCTCGACTAGACTCTAACTCCCGACTAACTAACCTACTCTACTAGTAAGAAAAGTAGTGGGAAATGGACTTCAATGTGTTTCACTTGCTTGATGAAGGGTTGGCGGGTACTTGTAGGTCAAGGAGAGTCGGTGGGCAAAATTTCCCCCGCCGGGCAGCGGGCCACGCCAGGCGGCTAGGCATGCCGGGCGGCATGCACCGCTGGGCGGTAGGCCTGGCCGGGTGGCCGTTGGATGAGGTTGGTTCCCGACCGACTTGTCTTTGGTTCGCTCAGATCTTGTCTTGATGACGGTTCCTGGGTCGGTTTGCGTCGGGTTTCCCATTTTGGGGTCGGTAGGGCTCATGGGCCTCATGGGCTGGCAACCCTAGGAGGCCGACCCAGGCCAGGTGGTAGGTGGCCGAGCGGCAGGCAAAGCCGGATAGCGGCCTAGGCCGAGTGCCGACCCCCTCCAGGTCGCCTCGTGACTTGTCCCGATTAGGCCACTCGTGGACCCTTTTTCCTTAGCCATATTTCATTGCTTTTTGTCCGGGAGAAGAAAACAGCTTCATGGTGGAACGTTTTGCAGAATTGGCCGGGTTGGATGATGGGCCTGATGAGACTCTGTTTTGACTAGACGGGTAGCTGATTTCAGCCTGATATGACCCTATCGGCTGAGTTCTGATTTCAGCCGTCATGACCCTGCCCGGGCCCTGATTTCAACCTCATACGACCCTGTCGGCCGGCTGTTTTATGGCAGGATTGGCCGACGGGGCGTTTCTTCATGTTTTTACATAATTTTGGCCCTTTTGAACCTGCAAACACATATTTCACCAAAACTTGTGGAACATTATTAGTTTAAACAAATATTCATGAAACTTTGGTCTTTACCTTGCATTTCCCGACCGGTTGGTGGCCAATATTGGGTTTTAAGGGCCACCAACAGCATCGAGCGTAGCAACCTTAGCCTTGTATTCTTCCTTGAGTCTTTCGACTTCTTTGAAATAATTTTGGAACTTGTTCAGCTCGTCTATGGCTTTTTTGAAAATGCCTTCGGCTTTGGTCAGCTGGGTCTCTAGCTTGGTGCTCCTTTCCCTTTGAGTTTTTATCGTCTCTTTAGCCTCTGTCATTTACCATTGGTGGTTTCTAGCTACCCATTTTATCTACCAAAAAGGGACATTTTACATCGTTATTTGGTGGTTTGGACTAACAATTAACCCCATATTTGCATATATTTGTAGTTATTCTGTTTTGGATGTAATTGCAGAAAACAGGTGTAAAACAGGGCAATTATGGATAAGGAACCAAAGAGCAACGAAGATGGGCCATATGCAGGGTCGCGCCGATCGGCTCCAATGCCACGCCGATCGGCGCATGGAGGAAAAGATGATTGCAAGCATAACCCGGTCCAAGAAGGACGAAGGCCCAGCCCAATACAAGTCAGAATTGGTGGAAGTTGACCTAATCTCGTTAGTATAAAAGGGAGATAACTATCAAGAGCTAAGGGTAACCGGAAGGATAGCAATTGCGATATCGAGTTGTTAGAACTAGGGTTCAACGATATTGGCGGCGACGGTCGGTCAACATCGACGAGAACCACTAGAAGGGAGATCGCGCCGATTGGCGCGACGCTTGCGCCGATAGGCTCGTGCTCGTTCCAGCTCTATTTCTAATCCCTCTGCTATGTCTAGCGGAAGGATGAGTGAGTAGTTTCATATTCTCTTCTCTGGTGCGGGGATCTGGTCATGTAACTCTCATACTTATTGATACTCTCTTGATGAATTTAATCTATGTGATGAACTCAATTGCGCATCTATTTCCATTAGTGTATAGGCCAATACACTTCTGCCCATTGCATAGTGCAAGAAACCAGTGGGCAGCTAATAGCCTCTGTAGTGACAGCCGGGGTGAACGAAACCACCATGTCTTGTAGAATATTAGAGTCATCATCCGAGTCAATAAGAATAAGGTTGCATGCTAGTGAACCAATCCGAACGAGAGAATTCTTCATTATCATGTTACATCTCTAACAACATTCATCCACCACTCTCTCACCGTCACTATTCACACCAACCCAACCATTGCAATCTGTTAGTAACACTTTAATAGTAATAGTTCCGCTCATTCCTTGTGGATTCGATAACCTTGGAATACTCTAAGGGAAAAAGAGCTACAACTGTACACCGTCCTCTTGCGGTATATAAGTGGGTGCGTAACTACGACCAACAAGCTCATTTTCTGGCGCCGTTGCTGGGGAACAAGCTAGTTCTTTTACTATTAATATTTTACTAATGTCTAATCATTTATTTTCTAGTTGTTTTTGTGTTTTGCATGAATTTCAGGATGAGTATGACAGGACCTTCTCCGACGCTCAGGGAGCTTTCTTGCCATCTCCAGACGTGCTAGTGTCTCAATCCTCAGACAAGAAGGCCACAACCCCCTCGTATGTGTTGAACCCCATTATCATTAGCATGGGTGAAGCAAATAAGTTCTTTGGAGCTAAAGAGGAGAACCCGTATACTCACTTACAAGACTTGGAGGCACTTTGCCAAACATTCAATCATGAAGGAGTGCCTCAGGATCTTTACATATAGCTGCTTTTCCCATTCTCTTTGGGAGGGAAAACCAAAGAGTGGCATAAGGCGGCATCTCAGGAAGCGAAAGTTAAGTGGAGTGAATTAGTTGGAAATTTTTGTCTCCACTATTTTCTTTTGCCAAAGGTGCAAAAGTTGAGAAGAGATGTGGTGAACTTTTTACAAGAAGATGAAGAAGCTCTCGCGGAAGCCTGGACGCATTTTCAAACCTTTGTTGAAACAAGGACCTGACCTCGGCATTGATGAGAATATGTGTGCTCAAACCTTCTACATGGCCATAAACAAGGCATCAAGGATGCATTTGGATGGATCAGCTGGAGGATGTTTTCTGAGATTGACAGCCAAGGCAGGGATCAAATTGTTAGGCAAAATTGCTGAGAATGAAGCTTTGCACAAGCATTGGGAAGAATACCTAGAACCTTGCCGACAATGCCTAGAAGTTATGCAAAAGGAAGAGTCGCTGGCTAAACAGATCTTTATGTCCGAGAGTAGAGCAATGATTACTTCAGAGCATAAATTCGAAGAGACAGGGCCCATCAGACCCGCCTCTATGGATCTGACGTGTGCGCCGATCGGCGCAGACTCTGAGTCGATCGGCGCAGTTGCAACAACATGAAAACAGATATCCCTGATGACTCCGTCAAGTTGCAAGGAACATACCAAGATAGAAGCTGCAATTCTGGACAGCCACCTGAAGGAATTGGAAGGCAACTTTGCTAAACCAAAGGGGGATAGGACATTGACAAATGCTAAACCACTCGACGAATTTGAACCAATGGACTAGATTCCTATTGATTTTTCGCAAGAGTTGATCAATATGAGAAGATCCTTCAGCCCGCAAGATTCTTTCAAAGCCGGAATTGAATACAATTTGCCGAGTAATCGCCTTAAGTCAGAAGTTTTCGATCAAGAGGTTATTGGGAGAGTTTTAGGGAAGCTTTGCAAGGATGATATAGAGCTTGATGGAACAGAGGTGAAACAAGCAAAGAGATTGCTAGGCAGTTGCTTCGAGCCATCTCCCTACAAAGGATTATGTGGTGTGTATGTTGTAGGCCTCACTGAAGAGGAAGAAGAACAACCATACATACCATGTGAGATATCGGGGAAGAAATTTCCGAAAGCCTTGTGTGACTTTGGTTCCCATGTTAGCTTGATGACTTACGATGCATTCATGAGCGTGCCTTATGGAATTCCACAACAGCTCATAGGGACTGAACTTGAGCTCATCATGGCAGATGGGAGGAAGACCAAGTTAATGGGAGTGATCAAGAATGTTGAAATTGAGATCAGCTCGAAAACAATACCGGTAGATTTCTTCGTTCTAGACAATAAAGAAACTAGGGTTGAAGACATCATTCTGGGAAGGTCATTCTTAAGATTAGTACAAGCTGTTCTGGATGCTGGGAAAGGTCAAATTACGCTGCACCTAGGAGGTGAAGAAGTGCAATTTCAATTTAACAATCCATCTCATCTAGACCCTTCTCGCTATCAGGAATTCTACCTAGAGGAAGACGAGAAGATAGGGATGGATATGGGAGACCCACTAGAACACATCATGTGCTAAACTAACAAGGATACTGCTGGCGTCGATCGGCGCGATGCTTGCGCCGATCGGCTCAATCAGGAAAATCCTGATTTTGAACCTCTTGGGGAACTAGATCCAGATGAAGCACCAGAAGTGGAACAGAAGTAACTTTCGAAGGAGCTATGCTATGAGTATCTAGGGAAGAATGAAACATATCCAGTTATCGTGAATGACGCCCTAACGAAGGAAGAAACGGAGAAGCTGCTTACTATGCTCAAAAGGTATGAGAAGGCTATTGGTTACACTTTGGATGATATCAAGGGAATCAACCCCGCATTCTGCACCCACAAGATTAACTTGGAAGAGAATGCTAAACCAGTGGTTGAAGGGATGCAAAGGTTGAAGGAGTCAATGAAGCCAGTGGTTAAAATTGAGATTCTAAAGCTGCTTAATGCAGGTATGATCTACCCTGTTCCTGATTGTGAATGAATTAGTCCAATACATTGTGTGCCCAAGAAAGGAGGGTTAACAGTAGTGCCTAATGAGAACAATGAGTTGATCTCTCAAAGGACTGTAACTGGATGGAGAATGTGCATAGATTACAGAAGTTTGAACAAGGTGACGAAGAAAGATCACTATCCTCTTCCATTCACTAACGAGATGCTTGAAAGGCTAGCAAAGAATTCATACTTTTGTTATTTGGATGGATTTAGTGGTTTCTTTCAAATACCGGTAAGACCAGAGGATCAGCAGAACACTACTTTTACTTGCCCTTTCGGGACATATGCATATAGGAGGATGCCATTTGGTCTTTGCAATGCGCCCGCCAGATTTCAAAGATGCATGAATGCAATATTCACTAAATTCATAGAAGATATTATGGAAGTGTTTATGGATGACTTGTCCCTACATGGTACTAATTTTGATAGTTGCTTGGAGAATTTTGAGGTGGCCCTCCCCGCAGGATCGAGGTCCCGACGGTGCTGATAACGCAGACACTTGATAATACAACATTGGTCCAAATTTAAATAGAATATTACAATAATTCGATGGTTCAGAGTGCAGCGGAATTAATACAAGTTCATATTGTTTCGAAAACAGCGGAAGCAATTAACGTAAGGAACTACGAGCTCGACGATACAGCGTAGTGATGATCCCTGCCCGGAGAATCATCACCCTAGCAGCACACACATCACTGCGGCGGCGAGTCGGACTCCCAGTGGGCAGTCCAACCCTCGGGGACTTGCACGTCCCAAGGCATCATTCTCTCAGGCAAATCAATCTCTTCATGACCTGTAAACAACGATGGCACAAAGCCTGAGTACTAATTACTCAGCAAGACTTACCCGTCGAAAGACCTAGACATGCAAGGCTCTAACAGGGTAGCTCGTTTGAAAGGGGCTCGCACTAAGCATCCTATTAGTTCTATCGAGTTTTATTGAGCCATGTTAATTGGGTGAAGCAGAATGTAACTTTAGTGGAACTATATAGGATAATAAGGCCAATACAGGGTGACGGCAGTACAAAAGTATCAGTAGAAGAAATCAACATAAGGGGCAATAATCAACTTTCATGATGCAACTACGTGACGACTCAGTGACCAAGCGGTACTCTTTACTGCGAGCGACAGCAATTGCAATTGATTTTACACCAGCTGGGGATAACCCGAAATATACGACACATACGCACCAATTAAGGTCGTATATGGCAACCTTTCACAAGGACGAAAAACAACTTGGTCCGGGTCCAGTCTCAGCGAGTGGGCATGCCGTTCTGCCAACAGTACTTCATGGTATAAACCGCCCACTCCAGCAGCAGAAGGGTCAACGACCACTGTACCGGGTATCGTCCTCATTGCCGCGTCAATGCTACATCAGTTTACTAGTTCCCATGGACTAGCATATATTCGGTACTGTTCAATACTTGACCAAGGGGCCGACCACGGACGGGTCCTAGTTTCGACAAGGCAGGGCTACCGCAGTCAACACCCATGTATTGCTGCAAACCTACACATGCATCTTCCCTGCCCGATCATAACTGTATAATAAACTTCTTTTAGGTTCTCGTTGCAGTGGTCAAGTTCACTTCTTAATGATAATGTCTACCGAGACTATTAGTCACTAAGCGTAGCGACACAGTACCATTTCTATCACAGTTCTGATGATAAGCAGGGGTCATTTGGGGTCATGCAAGGTGGATTTCCAATCAACTCCTATGACCTAATGCATCAGACAATCATAGACGTAGCAGTGACATAAACTAGCAATTTTATAAATGGGCAAATGTAAACCGGGGCTTGCCTGGATCGATGTTAGTGTTAGAAACTACAACGTCTTGCTCTTGGGGTTCAAGATCCTTCTGCAGATCTTCTTGTTCCTGCTCCGGGTTGTTGTCGCCTATATGATAGAATTGAATTGTCGGTATTACCAAAATACCGTAGAATGCAAGGATATGATGCACAATGTCTTTAATGTTGATTAACATTATCATTATTATGTTCTCGAAGCCATATGCTTCGAAGAAACCAATTAGAGTTTCATCATTTTATGTGTGTTAATCATTTATTTAGGGTTGTTACAGTCCTTCAAAATAATTAAGAGATTACAATAGTGACCAATTGATTCTGATGTTGTATGATTTAACATGATCAGGGACATAAGTGAATTGTATTTTTATTAATTTACAGCCCCTGGATATAATTACTTTAATTACTAGCATTTATTAAAGTAAAATAGTGGTATGAGCAATTAATTTAATTTAATTAAGTAAACTTAGGTTTCTGGACTTATGTTATTTACTAGGCACAGAGGCTTGTGTGAGAGATTTTTGTGCCAAGTGTCATGGGCCAATTAATCATAAAATAATTACTAGAATTAATTTAAGTAAACACACTAAATAAATTCCAGAGCCAAAAATAATCTATATTTTATCGAACCAAAATTTGTGGGGGTAGATAATCATGTGTTTATTGAGCATGCCAAAAATCAAGATTAAATTTTATTCCTAGAATTTCTAGTGAATTAACTAGTGTTTAAGCAATTAAATGAATTAATAAAAATACATGTACAGAGACTATGATTTATTATTTTACTAAAATAGAGCTCTCAAAGATGAATCCAGCAAAATTGGTTTGGGTTGATTTGGGTTTGAAATCGATTTACTATGAATTTTTGAAGTTTTAATGGTTTTCTGGAATTTTTCTAATCTGAGAAAGGCCACGCAGGCAACACCTCAGCGCCACGTCGGCTACATGTGGACGCCACGTCGGTGCCAGATGGACAGCCAGTAGGCTCGTCGGAGCGGGGCGGCGCGCGACCGGAGGGCTCGCTGTCGGCGGCTACGCGCAGGAAAATCTCGCCGCGGTTGAGGGAAAATGGAGCGTGCATTACGGCGAGGGAAGCAGAAGGGTTCGCGAGGAGTGGTTCTCACCGGAAGTTGGTCGGCGACGTGAGGTGGCGGAACCCTGATCTTCGGCAGCGTCGCGTTTCTGGTAGGAGACAGCAAATCGGTCGCCGTCTTCGCGTAGAGCACCAGCAGAAGACGGAGAACACCGGCGTCGAGGATGTCATCGTGGACTTGGGCCGGAACTAGTTGCTCGTCGGTGAGGCGGCTTCGATGAGCGGCGGCGATGGTCGAGTCCGGGGAAAAACCGAAGTGTCGTCGACTCCAGTGATGGAAACAAAGGGAAAATGGGTCAAGGAAAACGTCGAGGATTGTGCGCAAACGGTAGAGGAGGAAAGAGGGAATGGTGCTCACCGGAAGCGGCTAATTTCGATCAACGATAGAGGAGGCCACCAGAACTGTGCGCCTCGGTTTTTCTTCAAATTGATCGAGCACACACGGGGAGTCGTCGAGGAGATGGCCTGGGAAGCTAGAGGAGAAGTGAGCGGTGTGTTTTTACTCTTGGTTGGGCTCGGGAAGCAGTGGAAGGGCTGGGCAGTGCATTGCGCTTGAGCTCTGCTCAGCAATGGCCAAAGGGGAAAAGGAGGTGGGAAAAATGGAAGAGAGCGGAGTGCAGAGAGCGAGAGAGAGTGACTCCCGAGAGCTTGTGGGTTCGCTATCAAGTTGCGAAGAGATAAGAGTGAGTGGGGAGAGGCGGGAGCGAAGAGAGCGGCAGGAATTGAAGGTTTCCCGGTCGCGGCGATGGCGTGCAGAGGGGGAGAAGAGAGGGTTGGGCGAGCTCGCGGCCGAGGCAGAGGGGACGGGACTACACGGGAAGGTCAGTGGCACTGTCACGCACGGAGTCCCGAGGCGGGGTGAAGGCCGGCCGTGCGATGCGCTGGCCGTGGCAGAAGATCGGCCGAGAATCAGCTTCGTGCCAGTGAGGGAAGAAGAAAAGGAATTTTTACGCTGCACCCCCTGATCTTTCAAGATCCTCACAAAGAGGTCCCTGGTCAATGCTGGATTTTGGAAAATCAAAATAAAATAGCTAGGAGTTTCCAAAAATAGTGAAATTTGGTGGGTTGACTACTTTAATAGTGGAGAACACTCTGGTGAATTTTATTTGTGTTTTCCATAAAAATATTTTTAGTATTTAATAATTGCCTCAAATAGGCACTTTAAGCATTACTTAATTAATTGTGGCTTTTGCAATTTAGGTAAAATACTCAATAAATTCATGTAATTCTATTTTATTATTATCATTCTGATTATGAATTTACTTGTTATATGTTATATAGAAAATTTTTAAATTGCTTCACAATTTGGTTGCAGGGTGTTTATTTTTCCTAGAATAAATTCCAAATTTTTGGGAGGCTTCCCTATTTTCATGCCATCCTCTCTCATATCCTTGTGCTCCTTATGCTTGTTAATTGGAATGGGACACCTGGGGTGTCACAGCCCTCCCTCCTTAAAGAAATCTCGTCCCGAGATTATGGAAAAGGCAAACTAGAGGGAAGTACAGTGGTCAAATATACCTGTATATGATGTCCAAAATTTCGGGTAGTGAGTTCTCAAAAACTCTTCTGATTCCCAAGTAGACTCGTCTTCTGAGTGATTACACCATTGAACTTTATAGAATTTGAGGGTTCTTTTACGAGTTATGCGCTCCTTCTCGTCGAGGATCCTTATCGGTTGTTCGGAGTAGGTGAGGTCTGGCTGGAGCTGGTTATACTCTTCTAGTACTTTGTCAATTGAGGATTTGAGACATCGTTTCAACTGGGACACATGGAAGGTGTGGTGTACTCCAGACAGGTTAGCGGGTAACTCGAGCTTGTAGGCAACGTTTCCTCGTCTCTCCAGAATTTGGAATGGTCCAATATAACGGGGAGCTAACTTTCCTTTAATTCCAAACCGTTGGATACCTTTCATAGGGGACACTCGGAGATAGACGTAGTCACCCTTATTGAAGTACAGTGGTCTACGTCGTCTGTTTGCGTACTTCTCTTGTCGGCATTTGGCAGCCTTAAGGTTGGCTCGAATGATACGAACCTTCTCCTCGGCATCCTTTACGAGGTCGGGGCCAAATGTTACTCTTTCTCCCGATTCAGACCAATTCAATGGTGTCCTACAACTACGACCATAGAGTGCTTCGAATGGTGACATCTTCACACTCTCCTGGTAACTGTTGTTATACGAAAACTCGGCATAGGGTAGATACTCATCCCAGTTACCGCCATACGTTAAAACGCAAGCTCTAAGCATATCTTCAAGAATTTGGTTGACACGCTCTATTTGTCCATCGGTGGCGGCATGGTAAGCGGAACTTCGAATCAAACTTGTTCCTAATGATGCATGCAGTTGTTCCCAGAAACGAGCAACGAACTGCGAACCACGAACGGAAACGATGGTTTTTGGTACTCCATGAAGACATAGAATTCTTGCGATGTATAATTCTGCATACTGTTTTATCTTGTAAGTGTTATTGACCGGAAGAAAGTGAGCAGATTTGGTGAGTCTGTCCACAATGACCCAAATGGAGTCGTGCTTACGCGAAGTAAGAGGGAGGCCAACAATAAAATCCATGCTGATATCCTCCCATTTCCAGGCGGGAATACTTAACGGTTGAAGTAACCCGGCCGGTTTCAAATGGTCAGCCTTAACTCTCTGACACGTGTCGCATTCTGCAACATATCGAGCAAATTCTCGCTTCATTCTGGTCCACCAAAAATTCTTCTTCAGATCTTGGTACATTTTATTGCTACCCGGGTGAATGGAGTATTTGGAGTGATGTGCTTCATCCAAAATTTTCCGTCGAAGCTCAAAGTCCCTTGGCACTTCTAAACGGTTATTGAACCATAGGGTACCATCTGAGTCTTGTGTAAAGCATTTTGCCTTACCGTTCTTGATGTTTTGACGGATATGATTCATACCATCGTCGCTCTTCTGCGCAGCAATGATTTCCTCATGAATGGTGGACTATACACTAAGGTTGTTGATTACTATAGCCGGCAAAACGCGAAGGCTAGGTTCGGAAATAGCTACTTGGTTGCTGCTGTCCTGAAATTCCAGCACCAAATTATGACAGATTATCTTTCGACTTAGTGCATCGGCTACTACATTGGCCTTGCCTGGATGGTAACGAATCTCCAGATTATAATCCTTGATTAATTCTAGCCATCGGCATTGTCTCATGTTCAGATCGGTTTGAGTAAAGATATACTTCAAACTTTTATGATCCGTGTAGATGTGCACTAAGTTTCCAAGCAGATAATGCCTCCAGATTTTGAGTGCAAGTACCACTGCAGCTAGTTCCAAGTCGTGGGTTGGATAATGCTCTTCATGCTTCCGTAGCTGTCGAGATGCGTAAGCAATGACACGACCTTCCTGCATGAGCACGCATCCAAGTCCAGTCCCAGATGCATCACAATATACATCAAATGGCTTGGTGATGTCTGGCTGAGCCAATACTGGGGCAGTGGTCAATAATTTCTTCAATGTCTGAAAGGATTCCTCACAATTGTTGTTCCAATCGAACTTCTTATCCTTTTTCAGCAGTTCCGTGATGGGTTTGCTTAGCCGAGAGAAATTCGGAATGAACCTACGATAGTATCCGGCTAGTCCGAGGAAACTGCGTACTTGATGAACGGTTCTCGGTGGCTTCCAATCCAACACATCTTGAACCTTGCTAGGATCTACAGAGATACCTTCCGCAGAAACTATGTGACCAAGAAATGGCACACGGTCCAACCAAAACTCGCACTTGCTGAATTTTGCGTACAGCTTGTGATCTCGGAGGCGTTGGAGAACAATGCGAAGATGTTCAGCGTGTTCTTCCTTGGATTTGGAATAGATGAGGATGTCATCAATGAATACCACCACGAATTTGTCCAGCTCCGGCATGAATACCGAATTCATGAGGTACATGAAATGGGCTGGGGCGTTTGTTAATCCGAAAGACATTACTAGGTACTCAAACAATCCATATCTCGTAGAGAAAGCGGTCTTGGGAATGTCTTCTGCCCTTATCTTTATCTGATGATACCCTGAGCGAAGGTCAATTTTGGAAAAGACCTTGGCACCAACCAATTGATTGAAAAGAATATCGATACGTGGCAGCGGGTATTGATTTTTGATGGTCACTTCGTTCAATGGCCGATAATCAACTACCAGACGCAAGGATTTGTCCTTCTTCTTCACGAAGATAGCAGGGCAGCCCCAAGGTGAAGTACTTGGGCGAATGAGTCCCTTTTCCAATAGCTCATTCAACTGCTTTTTCAACTCAGCCAGCTCGTTCGGAGCCATTTTATACGGTCGACAGGATATTGGAGAAGTTCCTGGCTGAAGCTCTATCTTAAATTCCACGTCCCGGTCAGGGGGAAGACCAGAGATATCTTCAGGAAACACATCGGGGAATTCACAGACAACAGGAATACTTTCTAGTGCTACTCCTTCCAAATGGTAGGCAGCTAGCAGTTTTGATGAATCGGGGTTTAGCGAAACTATGCTTCGGCCGTGCAAGGGAGAATTTAAGTACACAACACGGGGCTCGATATCTAGCATGGCTCTATGGGTTTTCATCCAGAACATACCCAAAATCAAATCAATTTCTTGGTGACTAAGCACGATGAAATTAGTGGGATAGATTTTCTGATTTATTTCTAGCGGAGCCTTGCATACTATTTGATTGGCATGGATTTGTCCCGCGAGGGAACGAATGGTGTAGTATCTTTCTGTAGCCTTGGGTTGAAGTTTAAGTCTTTGCACACATGCTTGGCTAATGAAATTATGAGTAGCACCAGAATCAAAAAGTGTAAGGACAGGCTGGCGATAGAGTGAGAGCGTACCGGTCAGCACGGTCTTGCCCTGAGGAATATCTTCAGCATTGGTGTGGTTCACTTGAGTACCACGAAACGATGCATTCACATTTCTGCTCTGGTTCGGACGCTGGTTGACGTGGTTGTTGCGTCTAGGTGCGGTACAGTTCTTAGCAAAGTGGCCAGTGCGACCACAGTTGTAACATGGATAGTTGCCTCCACGGTCAGCAGGCGGTGGGGCACGAGCATTTGGGTTCCCTTGCTGCTGATACGGTGCACGATACTGATTGCTTTGCTGCTGGTATGGCACACGGAAAAGAAGGTTTTGCTGCTGTGGTGGTCTTGGGTAATTCTGTTCATACGGGCGCTGGAATTGTTGCCGCAGGGGTGTCCTGTATTGCTGTCCGGTTGGTGGGGTGAATACCAGGCGATGCTTCGCCTGGGTGGTCTCGGGGGCACTAGCAGGGGCCTTCCTTTTGCGATCTTCTTCTTCCACTTGGCGCATAGCACCTTCCTAGACAATAGCAGCATTGACCAGGTCGTTGTAGGTGCCCGTCTGCTGCCAGGTCAGACGTTCCTTCAGCTTGGCATTCATCCCTCGTAGGAATGCATACCTCTTCTTTTCCTCCGTATTGACATACTCACTAGCATACTGGGCGAGGTGGTTGAAAGCTTCAGAATATTGGAGGACATTCCTCCCTCCTTGTTTCAGATCTGTAAACTCTTGCAACTTCCTCTGCATGAGGGCAGCTGGAATGAAATGGGCACGAAATGCTGTCTTGAACTCGTTCCACTCAAGACGATGTCCAGCAGGCAGAGTAGCTTCATAATTCGCCCACCAGGCACTAGCAGAGCCTTGGAGTTGTTGGGCGGCGAACAGCACCTTCTAGTGCTCTGTGCAGTCCAGCAGACCGAACTTGGACTCGGTCTGACGCAGCCAATGATCCGCGTCCAGAGGTTCCCTGGCACGCTCAAACGTCGGTGGATGGGTACCCAAAAAGTCCGAGTACGTGCACTGACGAGGCTGGTTATTGTTGCGGTTTCCCCCACGTCCTCCAAGGTTGGACGTATTCTCCACGAGTTGACGAAGCAATTCAGCTTCATTTTGCTGACGGTTGATCACTGTGGCAAGGATTTCTGCCAGTGAGGGCTGAGCATTAGCTCCCTGTTGAGAGCTCTTAGGGTCATCCTGATTCCGGGTACGCACCATGCTGTAATTTACATAATTGCACATTAGTACTCTCTCAAATTAATCCATAGAAATCACATGTGCAAAAACATAAATTGCAAGGGGCACACACAACAATTCCAAAGGTAATAACCATCCCCATTAATCCAATTTGGAGTACATGGTTTTCCGAAAGGCATCATCACATAGTTCTTTATGCCTGCGTCAACGTCTAGCTACGGCATTACGGACACATTATGCAAGATTCATGATCCTTCATCCGAACTCAAGATACATATATTACATGGAAATAAGACCGGAGGTAGCAAGTCGTCTAATCCTGGTCTAAATCTTCTGGCTCTGCGGGTTCTTCGGGTTCTAGCATTTCCACATCATTCATTTCGGCGGGTGCCATCTCTACGTCCTCTTGTTCTCCATACTCCAAGGTGAGCTCATCCCAATTCCCTTCAACAGGAAGATGGGCGGCTTTGAACGCATAAAATTCATCTTGCGCCTCGATCATGTCCTGCTCAAAACGTTCGGCATCCAACAAGGCTTGATCACGCTCTTCTATAACCATGTCCATCTCCTCATTCTTTGCTTCGATTTGTTGGTTTAGTTCTGAAATCTCCACATCCTTAGCTCGCTTTTCTGCTTCCGAATACCGGAGGGCAGACTGATACTTGTCCAATAGTCGGCACAAGTCGGTGCATAAAGCGAATGTGGAAAGGCCATAATACTCTATCATGGGCAGCATGGGGTCATGATGGCGGTGGTTTGGATCAAAGATGAAGTTCACATGCCTAATCCACTCAAAATCCGTCACATCGTTGATGGGCAGCAAGGCGACGGGTGTTCCAGCAACATCATGCTTGCGGTCTTCACAGAATTGTGTGAGTGCTTTGAAAGCAGCAATATTCCAAGTGGTGGGTAAATCGGTCCCGGAGACGCTAATAGTCCAAGACTCCCATGCCGAAGTAAATGAATAATTGGTGGGAACTGCCACATGAACGACACAGGAGGTAACTCTGTACTCCTGATATTCCTTGCCAACATAAATGGGAGGAGTGTGATATCCGAACCCCTGGAGAATTCTCCAGAACAGGTGAACCATTCCGGTGAACTCCAAACCGTCGGTGATCTCCCAACCCGGTGGGGCTTGTTCATGGTTTTCAGCCATCTACAAGGAAGGTACTTTGATTGAGTCAAACGTATCTTATGAAGCCTTGATTGTAATAAGATAGCAAAAAGGGTATGACTGATTCATAACGTGAGTCAACATAACCTTAAGTACATGGACTCGAAATATGTGACCATCGAGCTACAAAAGCATATCACCTAGTGATCCCAAAATACAACAATCTCGCGTGGATCAACAAAAGCTACCAACCCACCCAGTCCTACCTACACGTCCTAGTCCGATCTACCACGATCACTAAGCCCTGTCTCCAACTGGTGCCTTGTAGTCCATATCAGACTCCTCGTCCATATCCTCCTGCGGCTCCTCCTCCTCTGGTGCTGCCTGAGGTGCTAGAGCCGCCTCTAGCTGCTCCTGCAGGCCCTGGTTCTCGTGAGCCAGGGTCTCCAAGTCCTCTCCCATAAGCTCCATCTCGTGCTGTGCAGCCGTCAACTGATGCTGTAGGTGCTCGTTGTGGTTAGCACGCTGCTGCATAATCGTGCCACGTCTATCGACCTCCTGCGCGAGAGTGTCGCGCTGTCCAGTGACCTCAGTAACGCGGGTCTCACTTGCCTCAAGAGCAGTGGTCAACCGCTGAATCTCCCTCTGCTGTGTGTCCACCTGTGTCTGCAGGTCGTTCCTCTGTGTCCAGACCTGCTCAGTGTCAACCAGTAGGATCCTGTTGTGGCTGCTAGCCTCCTCATCCAAGTTGAGGAGGTACTCGGAGTATTGGGACACACGGTGGTACCCCGCGTGATACGTCGAGTAGTCATTACGGGCGATGCGCCTCATGCGCCTCTACCAGACTGGGTTGGCCTGGTGCCAGATCGGGATCATCTCAAACGGAGTCCCAGAGAGCGCTACCGTGTGGCGCCCGCAGAAGTGGGTGAGAGCCCTGTGGGCGACTCTCTCCAAGCCCTCACGAAGGCTCCCACAAGTCGCCATGCTCTCCATCCCCGCCATGTCGAGGTTGCGCGGGTGAGTGGGCACGCTGATGTGCACCTCTGCAAGAGTCACACCGTGGCGGTGGACCTCACGGCCCTTGTAGGAGGGCGGCTCATCGTAGCCCAGCAAGCGGAGCAAATCCCACAAAAGTGTAGGAAAACCACGGTGGTGGAGACCGGTGGTGTAGCGCCACCCGTCGTGCGTAAACTCCTCGAAACCGTGATCTTCCATCTGGAACGACAACCTAGTGGTGAGTATAGTGTTCCACAACAAGGAATGCATATCATATAAAGTGCTGTAACCTTTTCCAGTCTCAAGGGGCAATAATACGGTAACGGTTTTATTGCAGTTTTATCTTTGACTGTCCAGTTGTCAGCGAACTAATAGGTTCCACTTGTTCTCTATTTCGGGGGTCGTTACTGTTATTCTAAAATTAAATTACGATTTCTGGTGGTAGAGGGTGTTGAGATCTTTCTGAGAAGCGTTTATATGCCTTATTTGGTTATGTATCTTATTAGCTATGAATTTTTTTAAGTTGATGATTAAAATAGGATAGGTTCTTGTTATCTTGACCATTGGAAATTTTTATTCGGAGGTGGGTGGACAAGAAGAGAACCATATTTTAGTTGAGTTACATAAGGAATGCATGATGCAAGGAGTTTTACTTAATTTTAACCTATCGTTCCTCACAACTCAACACATGAATTGCCGATACTTAGCGGCATGGATATTTGGTGACGACCCGCACTCATCATGTAAGTCAAGCTAAAAGTTTTACTAACGGCGTTAGTGTACCTGCAGAAGATCCATTGCAGAAACAATACATCAAATTCAAAAGAAACTATGAAAAGAAGCACAATTCTACTAGTAACGATCCATGGAAAAGGATCGCCCCGTGATAAGTCACGAGCCAACAGTGTCTCGTATCCGTCTGCGAGCGCAGACACCGATATCACGCGTGTCGGTTAAGCACGCACGTACCTTCGTTTGAAAAAGCCACAGATACATTATTTAAACAAACATAACCCATGTTAGCTTTGTCACCACCCTAATATCTATATGGGCAATACTAACGTATCCTCACCCGTAAACGTCGTAGTTTTTGAAAATACGATTTATTTGTTGTATTATCATGGACCACGGCTCTGATACCAGCTGAGGCGGCCCTCCCCGCAGGATCGAGGTCCCGATGGTGCTGATAACGCAGACACTTGATAATACAACATTGGTCCAAATTTAAGTAGAATATTACAATAATTCGATGGTTCAGAGTGCAGCGGAATTAATACAAGTTCACATTGTTTCGAAAACAGCGGAAGCAATTAACGTAAGGAACTACAAGCTTGACGATACAGCGTAGTGATGATCCCTGCCCGGAGAATCATCACCCTAGCAGCACACACATCACTGCGGCGGCGAGTCGGACTCCTAGTGGGCAGTCCAACCCTCGGGGACTTGCACGTCCCAAGACATTACATTCTCAGGCAAATCAATCTCTTCATGACCTGTAAACAATGATGGCACAAAGCCTGAGTACTAATTACTCAGCAAGACTTACCCGTCGAAAGACCTAGACATGCAAGGCTCTAACAGGGTAGCTCGTTTGAAAGGGGCTCGCACTAAGCATCCTATTAGTTCTATCGAGTTTTATTGAGCCATGTTAATTGGGTGAAGCAGAATGTAACTTTAGTGGAACTATATAGGACAATAAGGCCAATACAGGGTGACGGCAGTACAAGAGTATCAGTAGAAGAAATCAACATAAGGGGCCATAATCAACTTTCATGATGCAACTACATGACGACTCAGTGACCAAGCGGTACTCTTTACTGCGAGCGACAGCAATTGCAATCGATTTTACACCAGCTGGGGATAACCCGAAATATACGACACATATGCACCAATTAAGGTCGTATATGGCAACCTTTCACAAGGAGGAAAAACAACTTGGTCTGGGTCCAGTCTCAGCGAGTGGGCATGCCATTCTGCCAACAGTACTTTGTTGTATGAACCGCCCACTCCAGCAGCAGAAGGGTCAACGACCACTGTACTGGGTATCGTCCTCATTGCCGCGTCAATGCTACATCAGTTTACTAGTTCCCATGGACTAGCATATATTCGGTACTGTTCAATACTTGACCAAGTGCCGACCACGGACGGGTCCTAGTTTCGACAAGGCAGGGCTACCGCAGTCAACACCCATGTATTGCTGCAAACCTACACATGCATCTTCCCTGCCCGATCATAACAGTAAAATAAACTTCTTTTAGGTTCCCGTTCCAGTGATCAAGTTCACTTCTTAATGATAATGTCTACCGAGACTATTAGTCACTAAACGTAGCGACACAGTACCGTTTCTATCACAGTTCTGATGATAAGCAGGGGTCATTTGGGGTCATGCAAGGTGGATTTCCAATCAATTCCTATGACCTAATGCATCAGACAATCATAGATGTAGCAGTGACATAAACTAGCAAATTTTATAAATGGGCAAATGCAAACCGGGGCTTGCCTGGATCGATGTTGGTGTTAGAAACTACAACGTCTTGCTCTTGGGGTTCAAGATCCTTCTGCAGATCTTCTTGTTCCTGCTCCGGGTTGTTGTCGCCTATATGATAGAATTGAATTGTCGGTATTACCAAAATACCGTAGAATGCAAGGATATGATGCACAATGTCTTTAATGTTGATGAACATTATCATTATTATGTTCTCGAAGCCATATGCTTCGAAGAAACCAATTAGAGTTTCATCATTTTATGTGTGTTAATCATTTATTTAGGGTTGTTACAGTCCTTCAAAATAATTAAGTGATTACAATAGTGACCAATTGATTCTGATGTTGTATGATTTAACATGATCAGGGACATAAGTGAATTGTATTTTTATTAATTTACAGCCCCTGGATATAATTACTTTAATTACTAGCATTTATTAAAGTAAAATAGTGGTATGAGCAATTAATTTAATTTAATTAAGTAAACTTAGGTTTCTGGACTTATGTTATTTACTAGGCACAGAGGCTTGTGTGAGAGATTTTTGTGCCAAGTGTCATGGGCCAATTAATTATAAAATAATTACTAGAATTAATTTAAGTAAACACACTAAATAAATTCCTGATCCAAAAATAATCCATATTTTATCGAACCGAAATTTGTGGGGGTACATAATCACGTGTTTATTGAGCATGCCAAAAATCAGGATTAAATTTTATTCCTAGAATTTCTAGTGAATTAACTAGTGTTTAAGCAATTAAACGAATTAATAAAAATACATGTACAGAGACTGTGATTTATTATTTTACTAAAATAGAGCTCTCAAAGATGAATCCAGCAAAATTGGTTTGGGTTGATTTGGGTTTGAAATCGATTTACTATGAATTTTTGAAGTTTTAATGGTTTTCTGGAATTTTTCTAATCTGAGAAAGGCCACGCAGGCAACATCTCAGCGCCACGTCGGCTACACGTGGACGCCACGTCGGTGCCAGATGGACAGCCAGTAGGCTCGTCGGAGGGGGGCGGCGCGCGACCGGAGGGCTCGCTGCCGGCGGCTACGCGCAGGAAAATCTCGCCGCGGTTGAGGGAAAATGGAGCGTGCATTACGGCGAGGGAAGCGGAAGGGTTCACGAGGAGTGGTTCTCACCGGAAGTTGGTCGGCGACGTGAGGCGGCGGAACCCTGATCTTCGGCGGCGTCGCGTTTCTGGTAGCAGACAGCAAATCGGTCGCCGTCTTCGCGTAGAGCACCAGCAGAAGACGGAGAACATCGGCGTCGAGGATGTCGTCGTGGACTCGGGCCGGAACTAGTTGCTCGTCGGTGAGGCGGCTTCGATGAGCGGCGGCGATGGTCGAGTCCGGGAAAAAACCGAAGTGTCGTCGACTCCAGTGATGGAAACCAAGGGAAAATGGGTCAAGGAAAACGTCGAGGATTGTGCGCAAACGGTAGAGGAGGAAAGAGGGAATGGTGCTCACCGGAAGCGGCTAATTTCGATCGACGACAGAGGAGGCCACCAGAACTGTGCGCCTCGGTTTTTCTTCAAATTGATCGAGCACACACGGGGAGTCGTCGAGGAGATGGCCTGGGAAGCTAGAGGGGAAGTGAGCGGTGTGTTTTTACTCTTGGTTGGGCTCGGGAAGCAGTGGAAGGGCTGGGCAGTGCATTGCGCTTGAGCTCTGCTCGGCAATGGCGAAAGGGGAAAAGGAGGTGGGAAAAATGGAAGAGAGCGGAGTGCAGAGAGCGAGAGAGAGTGACTCCCGAGAGCTTGCGGGTTCGCTATCAACTTGCCAAGAGATAAGAGTGAGTGGGGAGAGGCGGGAGCAAAGAGAGGGGCGGGAATTGAAGGTTTCCCGGTCGCGGCGATGGCCTGCAGAGGGGGAGAAGAGAGGGTTGGGCGAGCTCGCGGCCGAGGCAGAGGGGACGGGACTGCACGGGAAGGTAAGTGGCACTGTCACGCACGGAGTCCCGAGGCGGGGTGAAGGTCGGCCGTGCGGTGCGCTGGCCGCGGCAGAAGATCGGCCGAGAATCGGCTTCGCGCCAGTGAGGGAAGAAGAAAAGGAATTTTTACGCTGCACCCCCTGATCTTTCAAGATCCTCACAAAGAGGTCCCTGGTCAATGCTGGATTTTGGAAAATCAAAATAAAATAGCTAGGAGTTTCCAAAAATAGTGAAATTTGGTGGGTTGACTACTTTAATAGTGGAGAACACTCTGGTGAATTTTATTTGTGTTTTCCATAAAAATATTTTTAGTATTTAATAATTGCCTCAAATAGGCACTTTAAGCATTACTTAATTAATTGTGGCTTTTGCAATTTAGGTAAAATACTCAATAAATTCATATAATTCTATTTTATTATTATCATTCTGATTATGAATTTACTTGTTATATGTTATATAGAAAATTTTTAAATTGCTTCACAATTTGGTTGCAGGGTGTTTATTTTTCCTAGAATAAATTCCAAATTTTTGGGAGGCTTCCCTGTTTTCATGCCATCCTCTCTCATATCCTTGTGCTCCTTATACTTGTTAATTGGAATGGGACACCTGGGGTGTCACAAATTTGGAGAAGGTTTTGAAAAGGTGTGTTGAATGCGACTTAGTTCTTAATTGGGAGAAATGCCATTTTTTGGTAACAGAAGGGATAGTACTTGGTCATGTCATATCTAACAGAGGGATAGAGGTTGATAAAGCAAAGGTATCTACAGTTGAGAAATTACCTCCCCCTACTGATCTTACAACATTGAGGAGTTTTCTTGGACATGCCAACTTCTATCGCGGGTTTGTTAAGAATTATTCAAAGATTGCTAAGCCTCTGACAGAATTGTTGAAGCAAGGTACATAATTTGTCATGGATGATGAACGACTCTTTGCTTTCAGAAGATTAAAGGAAGCTCTATGCTCTGCACCCATTATGCAGCCACCTGATTGGAGTTTACCTTTTGAAATCATGTGTGATGCAAGTGACTATGCAGTTGGAGCTGTTCTTGGACAATGAAAGGGATGTAAAGTGCATGCTATTTATTATGCTAGCAAAACTTTGAATGAGGCGCAGATCAATTATACAACAACTGAGAAGAGATGTGACCAAAGGTTCCCGATCTTCCGATAGGTTCTGATAATCTTGATTAAGGCGGAGGCGATACATAAATCGATCCGGCTTCCGAACGACACGTTCTGAACCCCGCAATCGCAGCACAACGTCTCCTCTGGTTCTCAACCGTTCAAGAATGATTGACCTTGCCGAGATGGCCTATCCTTGCCTGCAAATCAAGAACACAAGCAAGAACAAAGAAGAATGCAACCAAACTTGCAAGTATACAATGAATCTCACAAGTTGGTGTCTCATAAACCGTGATGACGGTGAAACTGTTATCAACAGAATAATATAAGCAAAACCCCAAACCCTAATGAAGAGGCGGTGGCTGTATATGAGGACCCTAGGGTCGTGCAAGACCCCCTGGACGTAGCCCTAAGTGGGGTCAACTCGATACATGGCCCAAAGACCGATTATGGTGTCGCAGCACCAGGACAGATTCTGGAAGTCGAATTGTTTTGATGATTGCCGATGGCTCGGGACGTATTTTGACATGGGACCAGTTGTGTTGGAAAGTTCTTTTCGTTATCTTTTCAGGCATATATAGAACTTCCAAATCTGAGTACGTATGTGTCCTGGGCATCCATTTTAGTGCATATTAGTCCTGGGCTCTGAAACAGACTCGAAGTTGGTTTTTATTGGGCCTCCACCTTGGCTTGGACGTCCTTGCTGGCCCATCATGCCCCCAATCATGTACCCAGCTATCTCATCATCATCTCCATGGTTCCTAATAATAATTAATTCATTAGGTAGCCATAAGTTCTAAAAATCATATAAAGAATTCATTAAGAACAAGCTCACCCATAAATTAAGTTGTCGCGCATGAACTTGTATTTTGATTGGCGGAGTGCTGGGTGTATTCATAAGAGTGATGTCCTCATCATTCTCCCCCTTTTGAATTAGAGTCGTTCTCGACTCGAGCTCGTCTCTTTCTCCCATGTATGGTCTCAAATCTGAAATATTAATTGTGGAACTATTCCCAAGCTTGGGATGCAACTCATATTTATATGCATTATGAAATTTTTCATCACGATGAGAATCTACAGTAGAAGGCATTCCCATGCAAATTAGTAACCTCTTTGAAAACATGGTCAACAATATGAGCATCATTCTCAGTCTTATGACAAGGTAGACAATGTGTGATCTTAGAAATACTAGAAAAAGATGACGTGACATGGTAATTATTTTCAAAGTTTCCTTGTTGGTCATTTATTTGTACAACACAAGGGGGTTTCAATTTTGAACAAACATAAACTCTACGCACAATAAACAAACCTCTATGATCATAGTTGCCAATAGCATAAAAATGTTTTTTTGCTAATAAAGGCAATTCAGTTTGAGAAAAGATATTCTTCTCCACGGTATTTAGATCACAAAGAACATCAAATTCAATATAACCAAAAGTATTTCGAGAAGACAATAATTTATGTTCATCCCTTTCACATGAAACTAGAATCAAATGTTTAATTTCAGCACTAATAGGTGAATCATAAGCAAAATCATCAAGCTCATTCATTTGTTGTGGAAAAGATATAAGTAAAGCATTGGCATATAACTTATCTTTATCACAAGGATCAGTAGATAAATCAACTTGTGGCAATGATAAATCAAGACAAGGTACCAATCCAACAAGATTGTTGGAACAATTCAGCACATTAGGAAAGTTCTTACTTGAAACAACAACTTGTTCTTTATCTTTCTCACTATCCTCTTCTTTGTATAGAACCTGAAATGTATTAGTTGCAACAAGAGGCAAGGAAATATGTTCATCCTCTAGTAATTTAGATTTTAAAAGTGTTGCAACATTTAAAGCAGCTCATTCTATCCTAAATGATTCGTTCTTTCTTCTCTCAAGTCTTTGTTGATCCTCTTCTAAAATTTCAGCAGCGGTCATAGGTTTAAGAGTAACTCTTCTACCATTGTATTTAAATGAATAACTATTAGCAATGGTATTGTGCAAAGCATTATTTGTAGAAATCCAAGGCTTACTCAATAACAAATGACACGCTTGCATAGGCACTATATCAAAATATGCACTATCCTTATAAGATCCAATAAAAAATTCAATGTGTGCAATTTTATCTACCTTTTTCTTACCACAAGAATTTACCCATTGGATGTAGTATGGATATGGGTGTGGCTGTGTGGTCAAGCCAAGCTTCTCTACCAACTCCAAGCTTGCGATGTTGCGGCTACTTTCTCCATCAATGTTGACACAACAATGTTGATCCTTCACAACAAAGTTAGTTTGAAACAAGTTGTTGAATTGATTTTTCTCTACCTTCTCCATTTGAGAACTAATCACTTGTTCTACTGCAACACTTGTATCATCCTCATTAGACACCATAGACTCATCACCATGAGTGTTGTAACCTGTCAGTGTTAGTAGCAAACAAGAAAAGACACAAGAGTATGTTTTCCTACCACTACTATCTCATCACAGTGGAAGCTCTCAACAAGCAAATTGAAGCATCTTACTAAGATCTTATAAAGTTCTTAATTACAGCAAGCGAAGGATACCTTGGAGAGTGTGATCCGACGATTGCGAGGGTCAAACATTTGTGCCTGCTCAGAAGGATATAAGTGGAGCTTGGATAGGCAATATGTGATAGCAAGGATTAACAAAATTTTAATTCAGAAGTTGCAAAACTAAATGATAGTCCCAAGCTAGTCTATATAAATTGCCTAACTTGTCTCGGACCTAGTTCAAGCAAGCAAGCAAATGACTCAACAAAGGACACAAAGGCTGCAAGCAATTCTAAATTTTTATCTTTTCCTTTTTCTACTTCCTCTTTTTTGTGCGGCTTTTCCTCTTGTGCACTTTTGCCTTTTTCCTTTCTTTTCTTTTCTTTTCTTGTGAATTAGAACTGCAGTAAGGTATTAGTGAAAGAAAGAAAAAGGAAAATATATTCTAGCACAACGAAAATTATGATCTGAATATGATAGACATAGGGATGGATAATATATTATTCCAAAACTCTCAATGTGTGCAACAAACTGAATTTTTTTTCTCTTGATTCTTTATGAACAAGGGCGTGCACTACACAAACAAGACCAAAGAACAAGCACTAGACCAGAAATACAATGACCTTGTAGGGACTAAAATTCAGAGAAGCAAACTAAACTAAAAATTGCATAGCACAAGGGGGATATAGGACAACGGAAACACGATGAACAAATATTTTTATAGGGCAGTTTTCTGGAGTTTAGGACTGAACAAAATAACAGGGATAAGGGAGAACCTAATAGTATACCTGAAGCTCTGATTACCACTTGATGTGAACAAGGTTCTCAATCTTCCGATAGGTTCTGATAATACTGATTAAGGCGAAGGCGATACACAAATCGATCCGGCTACCGAACGACACGTTCTGAACCCCGCAATCGCAGCACAACGTCTCCTCTGGTTATCAACCGTTCAAGAATGATTGACCTCACCGAGATGGCTTATTCTTGCCTGCAAATCAAGAACACAAGCAATAACAAAGAAGAATGCAACCATACTTGCAAGTATATGATGAATCTCACTAGTTGGGGTCTCACAAACCGTGATGACGACAAAACTGTTATCAACAGAATAATCTAAGCAAAACCCCAAACACTAATTAAGATGTGGTGACTGTATATGAGGACCCTAGGGTCGTGCAAGACCCCTGGACGCAGCCCTTTGTGGGCTCAACTCGATACATGGCCCAAAGACCGATTACGGTGTGGCAGCACCAGGACAGATTCTGGAAGTCAATTTTTTTTGCCGATTGCTGACGGCTCGGGACGTATTTTGATATGATACCAGTTGTATTGGAAAGATCTTTTTGTTATCTTCCCAGGCATATATAGAACATCCAAATCCGAGTCCGTATGTGTCCTGGACGTCCATTTTAGTGCAGACTGGTCCTGGGCTCCAAAACAGACTCGAAGTCGGTTTTGATTGGGTCTCCACCTTGTCTTGGACGTCCTTGCTGGCCCATCATGCCTCCAATCACGTCCCCAGATATCTCATCATCATCTCCATGGTTCCTAATAATAATTAATTCATTAGGTAGCCATATGTTCTCAAAATCATATAAAAGAATTCATTAAGAACAAGCTCACCCGTAAATTCAGTTGTCGCGCATGAACTTGCATTTTGATTGTCAGAGTGCTGGGTGTATCCATAAGAGTGATGTCCTCATTAGAAAGAGATGTTAGCTATTATATTTTCTTTTGAAAAATTTAAATCCTATATTCTAAAGTCTAAGGTGATTGTATATACTGATCATGCCGCTATAAGATACTTGGTTTCAAAGAAAGAGTCTAAGCCTTGGTTAATGCGATGGGTATTGATGCTACAAGAATTTGAATTGGAGATAAGAAATAAGAAAGGGGTAGAAAATTCTATAGCAGATCATTGTTCTGTCTTGAGTCATCATCAACTGAGTCGATAAAAGATGAAATGCAATAAGAGTTGTTTGCCACATTTGATCATAGAGAAAGTTGGACGATGGATATTATCAAGGGTTTCAAGGGACAGACTGATATGATGAACAAAAACACAAAGAAAAGGGTTAGAAGTGAAATGAGAAAATTTATATGGGCCGACCCATACTTATATAGGTATTGCCAGGACGGAGCAGTGCGAAGATGTGTACCCAGAGAAGAAAGTGCAAGCATTTTGGCAAAATGTCACTCTTCGGACTATGGGGGATATTATGGCTACTTCATAACACAGGCAAAGGTATGGGTGAGTGGTTTCTATTGGCCTACTATGCATGAAGATGCAAAAAGGTATGTTGAAACATGTGCTCAATGCCAACGAATAGGGAATGTTAATAGTAGGAATGCAATGCCTCTTAAGTATAATCTCCAAGTTGATATCTTGGATGTTTGGGGTATGAACTTTATGGGGCCATTTGTGAATTCTCATAGTTGCGAATATATATTGGTTGTCGTTGATTATGTCTCCAAGTGGGTCAAAGCAATGGCATGCAAGGCCAATACCACAAGAGAATCTAGGAGTATACTTCAAGAGCAAATATTCTCTAGGTATGGAGTACCAAGGATAATAATTACAAATGGAGGATCCCATTTTATAGGAGGAGATTTTACTAGGTTTTTGGCTAAATTTGGAGTTGAACATAGAATTGGGACAGCCTATCCTCCCCAGACAAATGGACAAGCAGAAACATCAAATAAGCAATTAAAAGAGATTCTGCAAAAGATTGTTATGAAAGAATGAAAGGATTGGGCCACAAAGCTTAATGGAGCATTGTGGGCATATAGGACGGCATTCAAGACACCAATTGGCATGACACCATATCAATTTGTCTATGTAAAATCATGTCACCTACCGGTGGAATTGGAACCTAAGGCTTATTGGGCAATAAAAGAAATGAGTTTGGATCTTGATGCCGCCGACGTGTAAAGGAAAATACAAATAAGTGAATTAGAAAAGATGCAATTGCGTGCATATGAAAATGCAGCAATATACAAGGAAAGGACAAAGAAGTGGTATGATAAGAAGCTTTTGAAGAAGGAATTCAAGGAAGGAGATCAGGTACTCCTATTTAATTCATGATTCAGATTATCTGGTAAAGGCAAGCTGCGAAGTAAATGGGAAGGGCCTTATCTTGTGAACATGGTGTTAACTTCGGGAGCTGTAATCATAATGGATGGCAAAAGAAACAAGTACACGGTGAATGGACAACGTCGGAAGGTATATCTAGAACCCGACACATTTGAATTAAAATCTTTTGACGTGTACTTAACTGCTTAGTGCCCTGTGTGGTCGAGCTTAATGACGTAAAACGAAAGCTCTATATGTGTTTTTGGTTTTTGTGATTTTTCTGTTTCTGATTTGGGTAAATTAGTGTACCACACTGATCGGCGCAGCAGAGTCCTTTTGGTTTTTGAGTCGGTTTTGGACCTTGCCTTCTTAAGACTCATTCAATTCCGCAAATAAGAGACAGAGTCCTAGCCCAATTGAATATCAAGGGATATAAATATGAGAGGGCGGCAATACCATGGATCATCTCGCATCAAGTAGTCACCAAAACAAACCCTAAGGGCAAAAGCAATGGAAGACGGTGCGTCGGGAAGCAACCAAGGTGGCGCCGATTGGCGCGACACCAGAGCCGATCGGCGCGACTCTGGAGCCGATCGGCTCGGCAACGGATCTCTGCCGTTTGGGCCTGTGACGAAGTAGACGAGGTGTTGACACCAACACGAGATGATCCTGTCATCTGGTCAAATCTAAGGAAGAGATTCATGAGGAAAAGTGAAGATGCCGCGGGGAACGCAGAAAAGGTGAAGATGGACAATGAACTTCGGCAGATAATGAAGAGAGTATTGGTGCACAAGGGAAAATCTATAGCACCTATTGAAAGTGAAGCTGATTCTCGAAGGTACACTGTGGAAGGCCTTCTTGATCCTGGTAAGCCCTTGTCATATGAGGGTTTCCTATCTTTCGAAAATTCATTGACTGAACAAGAGAAGGAGGAACTAGATAAAGGGAGCGCTCTCTCCATGAGTGTCGACTTTACGGTGAACATGATATTGTTGCCAAATATGAACTCAGGCTGCAAGAGGAAGCCAAAGAAGCCATGAACCAGCTGGATGCGGAAAAGGATCTTCAGGCTAGAAAGGATGGAGCCTCTCCCAGGGTTCTTACCGATTGGGAGGGTTTCCAAGAAAACAAGATTCATAGGGATAGTTCATCGAAGGTTGCAAGTGTTTCTTTTGTGCTAAATATCTTCAACATAGGATTGAACTCCAATTGGCGGAAGACCCAACCTTCATACCTAGAGATGTTTTATATGATGATGGCTATCGTGCAGTTCCTGGAGGGAAGACGCCTAAGGAGATTAACGATGAGATTTTATGAAGGCAACAGAACAAGGCGATGTGTGAGCAGAATCTGGAATAGTTGGCTGAGTATATGGAGGAAGCCGCTGGCTGTGCCGATCGCCGTAACGTTAGAGCCGATTGGCGCGACATCAGAGCTGATCGGCGTGACATAGAGGCCGATCGACGCAATCTGAAGATGGCTGAATTTATTGATCTGACAGCTCTACCAAGTGATGATTTTGATATGCAAAGAAGCTTTGGTAGTCGTAAGTTTGAGAATTAGGGAACGCCTGCAGAATGTAACAATGACAGGGAAGCAAGAAGTTCAACAAGAGTTAATGGTAATGCAGAGAGAAGTGGAGGAAGTCGCAATGGAGAAAGAATACCACCGCGTTGATCGGCTCAGCCACTGTGCCGATCGGCTCAGAGGAGTTTGAACAGTGTCTCCCCCTATAGTGTTGAAAATCATAATCTGCAACCACATGTTTGCTGTCCTATCTACCGAAGGAATATTGAGCGGTTGTATCTAGACGGGGATCATGCCTACATGAATCAAAGGGATGTGAATCGGAGAATCCAGGATACAATCGAGATTAATGAAGCAGACTACACTTTTCTCATAAGGAATATAAGACGAATTTTCCGAGTATTGAATAGGCATGGTCTGAATGATTAGTGTGTTGAGTTTCTTCTCTTGCAATGAGGACATTGCAAATTTTGAGTATGGGGGAAGGGCTTTGCCATTAGTCATAGTTTTTAAGTGTATTCGAGTCTAGTTTCTTGTTTATTTTTCATACGAGTGCTTATTTTTAGTTTGTGTGTGTTTAAGAGAGTCATGAGTCATGATTGAGAGTTGCTTCAAGATCTTTTATGAAGTTTGAATTATTGCATTGTCTTTTATGAAGTTATTGTCGATTGTCAAATTGAAAGTGCCCCATACTATTTATCTTGTCTTTTTGATGATCTGTTGGTTGATTACTTAAATTAGTTGGTTACCACTTAACTTTTGAGCTTTGTATTTATGAAAAATTCTTTTGACTCATCATAAGCTAAAGCAAAAGCAAGGTCTAAATATGCCTACATAGCCAAGTGAATAAGAATAAGCTACATATTTGAACTAGTTCGATTGTAAGTAACTTTGTCAACTTTTTGCTCATGATTTCGACCAAGTTAGGAAAGGATGATCTATTTGTTTATCTCTGTATTTGTAGCCATTCTTATCCATTTAAATTCCTTGCTATCATGAAAACCATAGGTCTTTGCTTTTCCCTCCTCCTTGATACAACCTATATTCTCAATAAAGGGGAATTCAGAAAACTTTCGCTGCTGATACAAGATAGAAATTGCTGATTAATCAGGAATAAAGAAAGAGTGAAAGAAAGAAAAAGAAGAAAAAAAATATATAGATCGCGCCAATCGGCCCTGCGCCTACGCCGATCGGCGCTGTTGGAAAAAGAAAAAGATATATATTGAAAAAAAAGAGAGAAGAAAGAGACAAAGATAAAAATAAAAAATATATATTCCCTGAGAAGTAGTAAGGTCATCAAAGAAGCAGCTTTCTGATTATTTCCAATTCCTTGCCATAGTTCTCATTGAAATATTTTTCTTTTTAGATCTTCTATATTCCTCTTTTCCATTAAAGTTCTTTTCCAGGAAAATTCTTTCTTAGCGGGCATGATTGAGCACATTGTTGACATGGTTAATCTTATGGTTTAATTTAGTTATATAGCCCTCCAAGATCCATATACAATCCTTGATTAGACAGGAGAGGGAAGGAAATACACTCGATAGATCTAGAGAGAACCAAATGCTTGATGTTTGATGCTAAAGATGAGTTGAGGAGAACTAAATTTGTTTTTTAAAAGGTTTTGTGATAATTTGATTAAGTTCGAGTATGAAATGCTGATTGGTTAAAAAGAAGATGAGAGAAAAATCTTTGTTATGGAATAACAAGTAAAAATGATGATTGAGATTGATTGCATGAGAGATGATGTGAAGGTTCTTGCTACATATTTGATTTGTATTGCTCGAGGACTAGCAATGATTTGAGTGTGGGGGAACTACTGGTGGTTTCTAGCTACCCATTTTATCTACCAGAAAGGGACGTTTTACGATGTTATTTGGTTGGTTGGACTATCAATTAACCCCATATTTGCATATATTTGTAGTTGTCCTATTTTGGATGTAATTGCAGAAAACAGGTGTAAAACAGGGCTATTATGGATAAGGAACCAAAGAGCAACAAAATTGGGCCATATGTAGGGTCGCACCAATCGGCTCGAATGCCGCGCCGATCGGCGCAAGGAGGAAATGATGATGAAAATCAAAACCCGGTCCAAGAAGGACGAAGGCCCAGCCCAATACAAGTCAGAGTCAGTGGAAGTCGACCTAATCCCATCAGTATAAAAGGGAGATAACTATCAAGAGCCAAGGGTAACCGGAAGGACAACAATTGCGATATCGAGTTGTTAGAACTAGGGTTGAAGGATATTGGCGGTGACGGTTGGTCAACACCGACGAGAACCACTAGAAGGGAGGTTGCGCCGATCGGCGCGACGCTTGCGCCAATCGGCTCGTGCACGTTTCAGCGCTATTTCTCATCCCTTTGCTAGGTCTAGCGGAAGGATGAGTGAGTAGTCTCATATTCTCTTCTCTGATGCGGGGATCTGGTCATGTAACTCTCATACTTATTGATACTCTCTTGATGAATTTAATCTATGTGATGAACTCAATTGCGCATCTATTTCCATTAGTGTATAGGCCAATACACTTCTGCCCAATGCATAGTGCAAGAAACCAGTGGGAAGCTAATAGCCTCTGTAGTGACTGCCGGGGTGAACGAAACCACCATGTCTTGTAGAATATTAGAGTCATTGCCCGAGTCAATAAGAATAAGGTTGCATGCTAGTGAACCAATCCGAAGGAGAGAATCCTTCATTATCCTGTTACATCTCTAACAACATTCATCCACCACTCTCCCATCGTCATTATTCACACCAACCCAACCATTGCAATCTGTTAGTAACACTTTAATAGTAATAGTTCTGCTCGTTTCTTATGGATTTGATAACCTTGGAATACTCTGAGGGTAAAAGAGCTACAACTATACACCATCCTCTTGTGGAATATAAGTGGGTGCGTAACTACGACCAACATTTACCAACGGGTCAGTCGACAGAAAAAGTTTTCATGAGCACAAGTATATCAGTTTGTACCTTCTGTTCTCTTTTTCCAGTGGACTTGAGATTCTTGCATAGTTTTGAAGTCATCCTTTAGCTTTTCAAAGTCATTTTTGACTTCTTCCGAGTCCTGGAGCTGCCTTTTTAAGCCTTGATTTTTGCTCTTTAAAGCCTCGGTAGCCATGGATGATGACTCCAGTTCCTTTATGCGGTCTTGCAATTTCACAATCTTTGTGGCCGAGTTGGCATCTTCTTTACGCTTCAGCATCGGCTCTTGTGATACCTCTATAACGGAGAGGTCAAATAAGTATGGCCAGCAAATAGCATGTATGGTACGGAATTTACAGTTTTCATACCTTGTAGCTTAAACTGAAGTTCATCCACCCGAGATGAACGGGCTTTCAGATCAGCCAATAGGCGTCCAACTTCAAGCCTCTCCCTGGCAAGTTGATCCTCTAGGTCCACGGCCTTTGCACAATGTCTTTCAACAAGCTGCAAAAGCTTGCTCTTGCTAGCCATATGGGATTTCAAGGCCTGCAACAACACTTGGATGAAGATGTGTTGACTGGAAAATACATTTAATTTTTTCCAAGAAGGAAAGTATACCTGAAACGAATGGTAAGCCTTTTCGGTGTAATCCTCGAAGGTCTTCGGCTCGGCTTGTTCTGCCACCTCTTCAAATCCTGCAATGGTAAATTTACGGACATGGTATACGGACCTGGCAGGCGGGGTTTCTTCTTCAAGACCAATGGGATATTCGTATGCAGGCTCAGGCATTCTTTCAAAAACCATAGAAGGTTCTTCTGGTTCGGTGGAGGCAGGAGTACCAGTACCCGCAACCATTTCAGGAACATTGAGATCCAGTACAGTGGGGGTCTGTCGAGAGATATTCTCGAGAGTAGATTCAGGTATGCGTATGAGTATGAAAGATCGATGGACACAGGACACAGGGTTTATACAGGTTCGAGCCTCCCGGAGGATAACAACACTACGTCCTGTTTGGTGTTTCCATATTGCTAAGGCTCGCACTAGAATTAGGGTTCCAATACGAGTCTCTGCCTTGCCGAAGGCCCTCTGCCCTCCTTATATATCCGAAGGGCAGAGGCTTACATGGTAAAATTTCAGTCAGTTACAACAGATCCTATCTATCCAACATATCTACTAACCTAGCTTGCTGGTTACTCAAACAAATATCTAAATAAATATCTCCTGGGCCAAATACATCATAACCGAGCCCCGGCCCACTCGTCCATATAGCCGAGTGATTAGGAATCCCGGGTACATATGTCCCACAGTAGCCCCCAAGAACTTTCCATCTTGAAATGTCGCCTTGATTCATCTCGACTTTTTTTGAAATTGGAAAGTGCTTCTTTTGTTATATCTGATAACTTTTCTTCATGGACGTCTGAGAAAGGCATACTCTGTGAGTATAGCCCCCAACTCAGAAGGTGTTGAGTCTTTGCCGAAGCATCTTGTGAGTTCTTGAAAAATAAATACCCAATATCCAGAATTAATCATAGCCCCCAGCTCAAAAGGTCATTTTCAAGAAAATATCTTATGAGCTTAAGCATAATAATATCCAAGTCTTCCACTTCTCGTAATAATCCTCGAAGCTCGATTATACAGTCTTCAGATAAATTGCCATCATAAGCCGAATGATGCATCACCAATTTAAAAACTACAGCCCCAATGTTGATGCCGCCTCCGTCCGAATGATTTATCACAAAATTTAACTTCTACAACCCCCAAGATCGGTGATGTTTCAATTCGAGTATTTTAACACAGATTCTTTAAAAATACAACTCCCAAGATTGGTGCTGAGATAATCCGAGTGAATTATCAGAAATCTCAAAAGGTACAACCTCCAAGATTGAAGCCGTTACAATCCGAGTGATTTATTAGAAATCTCGACAGATACAACCTCCAAGATTGAAACCGTAACAATCCGAGTGATTTGGCACAAGTTACAAAATTTTCAGACTCCAAAACCGATGCAGTAACAATCCGAGTGATTTGTCACTAATATCGAAACCCACAACATCCAAGGTTAACGCTGAAATGATTCTCAGATGGCGTGATAAATGCGCCTACCGATTCACTGTGACACCCCAGGTGTCCCATTCCAATTAACAAGCATAAGGAGTACAAGGATATGAGTAAGGATGGCTTGAAATAGGGAAGCCTCCCAAAAATTTGGAATTAGTCCTAGGAAAAACAAAAACCCTGCAACCAAATTATGAAGCAATTTAAAAATTTTCTATATAACATATATCAAGTAAATTCATAATCAGAATGGTAATAATAAAATAAGAATTTTATGAATTTATGGAGCATTTTATCTAAATTGCAAAAGCCACAATTAATTAAGTAATGCTTAAGTATCTAATTGAGGCAATTATTAAATACTAAAAATATTTTTATGGAAAACACAAATAAAATTCACCAGAGTGTTCTCCACTATTTAAGTAGTCAACTCACCAAGTTTCACAATTTATGGGAATTTCTAGCTATTTTATTTTGATTTTCCAAAATCCAGCATTGACCAAGGACCTTTTTGCGAAGAATCTGAAAGTTTGGGGGGTTCAGAGGAAAATCTTTTCTCCTTCTTCCTCCATTGGCCGGCGACGCTCTCCCCGCCGATTCTCGCTCTGCCAACGCCGGCGCACCGCCCGGGCCGCCTTCACTTCCCCCTCGGGACCGAGCGCGCGCTACAGCGCCCCCCCTGCCACTGACCTTGCCGCCCGAGCCCGCCTAACGGCCTTCGCTTTCCTCTTCTCCCCTCTCCTCTGCACGCCACCGGCCGGCGACTTCAATTCTCACCGTTTCTTTCCCTCATGAAACCCCGCTTACTCCTCTCCCCTCTGCGCAACTAGAAGACGCAACCGCCAGTCCCCAACCACCTCCCATCTTTGCTTCCTCCGCTCTCTCTTCCATTTCTCCTCTCCTTTCCCCTTTCTGCCATTGCCGAAGCAGGTCGGAATTCGAGTGGCAGCCGCCCCGCACTTTCCCTTCCCCGGCCAAGAGCACAAACGGTCGTGCTTCACCCTCTTACACCTCCCCGCACCCTGGCTTGGCCTCTTTCCCGTGCTCGCTGCTTGAATCGAAGGAGGCACCGAGGGTAGCTTCCGGCCGAGTGCCATTGATGCCGCCGTGAAATTCCTCATCCGTGGTGGGTCTCCCCGTCCTATTCTCTTCGAGCGCACTCGCAAACCAACTGCGCATTTCCCTGACCCGTTTTCCCTTGGTTTCCATCACTGGAGTCGGCGACATTGCGATTTTCCCTGGACTCTACCATCGCCGCCGTTCACCGAAGCCGCCTCATCGACGAGCTACTAGTTCTGGCCCGAGTCCACGACGACATCATCAACGCCGGTGTTCTCCGCCTTCTGCTGGTGCTCTACGCGAAGACGGCGATCGATTTGCTGCCCCCTATCAGAAACGCGCCGCCGCCGAAGATCAGAGTTCCGCCACCGCTCGATGCCGACCCTCTCCGGTGAGCCTCTGTCCTCGCCAACCCTCCAGACGTGTTCGCCTCGATGTGCGTGATAGAAAAATGCTTCCGCAGCGAGCATCCCTCGCGTGTGCTTGCCAGCGGCGAGCTTGACCGCTCTCCGGCGAGCTCCGGCGCCACTGACCAGCCGTCCGATTGGCGCCTACTGGCAGCCGAGCTGGAGCCGACGTGGCATTGACGTGTCTGGTGACCTGGCCCGACGTGGCAGCGTTTTAATAGATAAATGCCAAGAAAATTCCAGAAAACCATTAAAACTTCAAAAATTCATAGTAAATCGATTTCAAACCCAAATCAGCCCAAACAAATTTTGCTGAGTTCACCTTTTAGAACTCTATTTTAATAAAATGATAAATCATAGTCTCTGTACATGAATTTTTATTAATTCATTTAATTGCTTAAACACTAGTTAATTCACTAGAAATTCTAGGAATAAAATTAAATCCTGATTTTTGGCATGCTCAATAAACATATGATTATGGACCACCACAAATTTTGGTTTGATAAAATATGGACTATTTTTGGCCCTGGAATTTATTTAGTGTGTTTATTTAAATTAATTCTAGTAATTATTTTATAATTAATTGGCCCATGTCACTTGGCACAAAAATTTCTCACACAAGCCTCTGTGCCTAGTAAATTACATAAGTCCAGAAACCTAAGTTTACTTAATTAAATTTAATTAATTGCTCATACGACTATTTTACTTTAATAAATGCTAGTAATTAGAGTAATTATATCCAGGGTCTGTGAATTGGTAAAAATACAATTCATCTATGTCCCTGTTCATGCTAAATCATTCAACATCAGAATCAATTGATTACTATTGTAATCGCTTAATTATTTTAAAGGACTATAACAACCCTAAATAATTGATTAACGCACATAAAATGATGAAACTCTAAGTTGTTTCTTTGAAGCATATGACTTCGAGAACATAATAATAATGTTAATCAATATTAAAGACATTGTGCATCATATCATTGCATTCTACGGTATTCCGATAATACCGACAATTCAATTCTATCATATAGGTAACGACAACCAGGAGCCCGAAGAGGGTCTTTAGAAGAACACTGAACACCAGGAGCCAGAAGTTGAGGCTGCTAACACCAGTGTCGATTCAGGCAAGCCCCGGTTTGCATTTGCCCATTTATAAAAATTGGCTAGTTTATGTCACTGCTACGTCTATGATTGTTTGATGCATTAGGTCATAGGAGTTGACTGGAAATCCACCTTGCATGACCCCCAAATGACCCTTGCTTATTATTAGAACTGTCATAGGAATGGTACTGCATCGCTATGCTTAGTGACTACTGGTCTCGGTAGACATTTTTACTAAGGAATGAACTTGACCACTGAAACAGGAATCTAAAAGAAATTTATTTTACTGTTATGATCGGGCAGGGAAGATGCATGTGTAGGTTTGCAGCAATACATGGGTGTTGACTGCGGTAGCCCTGCCTTGTCAAACCTAGGACCCGTCCGTGGTCGGCCCCCTTGGTCAAGTATTGAACAGTACCGAATATATGCTAGTCTATGGGTACTAGTAAACTGATGTAGCATTGACACGGCAATGAGGACGGTACCTAGTATAGTGGTCATTGACCCTTCTGCTGCTGGAGTGGGCGGTCCACACCGCGAAGTACTGCTGGCAGGACGGCATGCCCACTCGCTGAGACTGGACCCGGACCAAGTTGTTTTTGTCCTTGTGAAAGGTTGCCATATACGACCTTAATTGGTGCGTATGTGTCGTGTATTTCGGGTTTTTCCCAGCTGGTGTAAATCGATTGCAATTGCTGTCGCTCGCAGTAAAGAGCACCGCTTGGTCACTAAGTCGTCACGTAGTGGCATCATGAAAGTTGATTATTGCCCCTTCTGTTGATTACTTCTACTGATGCTCTTGTACTGCTGTCACCCCTGTACTGGCTTTAGTATCTTATATAGCTCCACTAAAGTTACATTTTTGCTTCACCCAATTAATATGGCTCAATAAAACTCGATAGAACTAATAGGTTGCTTAGTGCGAGTCCTTTCAATGAGCTACCCTATTAGAGCCCTTGCATGTCTAGGTGATTCGACGGGTAAGTCTTGCTGAGTAACTAGTACTCAGGCTTTGTGCCATCGTTGTTTACAGGTCATGAAGAGATTGAATTGCCTGAGAATGTGATGCCTTGGGACGTGCAAGTCCCCGAGGGTTGGACTGCCCACAGGGAGTCCGACTCGCCGCCGCAGTGATGTGTGTGCTGCTAGGGTGATGGTTCTCCGGGCAGGGATCATCACTACGTTGTATCGTCGAGCTCGTAGTTTCTTTACGTTAATGCTTCCGCTGTTTTCAAAACATTATGAACTTGTATTAATTCCGCTGCACTCTGAACCCTCGAATTATTGTAATATTCTACTTAAATTTGGACCAATGTTGTATTATCAAGTGTCTGCGCTATCAGCACCGTCGGGACCTCGATCCTGCGGGGAGGGGCACCTCATTCACGAAGCTGGACTAATGGGTTATGAGAACCCGCAACCCATTAGGTCTTCCTTCCCTTATATAAGTGCCGCCAAAACAGTCGTATCCCTTCATCTTCATTTTGCAGCCGCCGCCATCACACACGCTGAAATCCTAGATCTCGAGGCTCCATTTCCGCCTGAAAGCTTTGCTCAATTACTCACTTGCCGAAATAGCAATGGCGCCAAAACAAACCCGCCAAAGCACCAAATCCCAATCCAAGAAACAATCTTCTCCTAGAAAAGGTGAAGAAGAAGCAGTGTTTGACATCCCCGCCGCCATCAAGGAATTCCCTGCGTCGGCCATGGATACGGAGAAGATCAATAGGATGGTTATTGATGGAGTGCTTCAAGATCAACAAACCGGAGGATGGATCGAAGCTATAGGTCAGAGATTTCCCCAACCTCTGGTCAACCAAATCACTGTTTTTTTCCTCCTTTTTCTACCGTGGATTTGGGATCCCCTGTTGCGACTTCTTTTGAGGTCTACTTTTTTTCTATGGCATAAACCTCGTCAATCTGAACCCAAATTCCATCTTGCATATTGCCATCTTTATCCATCTGTGCGAGGTATTCTTGGGGATTTATCTCCATTTTGATACTTTCAAGGAGCTATTTGTATTGAAATCAAACTACAATAATGTCATAGGGGGGGCTGGATTCCAACTAAGGAATAAATCCAAATACATTGATGTACCACTCCCCTCAACAAACAAAGGTTGGCATGCGGATTGGTTTTACCATGGAAACCATGCTCCGCCTCTGTCATAGACCACAGCCGAAGCCCCCAAACCGTGACTCGAGTGGTCAGCGAAAGCAGATCCCAACAAAACATCTCAGGTTGATGCCATATTGGAACACATTTTTGAAATCCAAGGGTTACAGCGGTGTTGACGTTGCCGCAAGCTTCATATACCGTCGTGCGCAACCCATTAAGAAACGACATATTCCGGGATGGAAATTCCAAATGGGTTCAGATCTCACAATGGAGGTGCCAAAAAAATTATCAGAAAGAGAATTGACTTTGCATCTAGAGAACATATTCTCCTCGCTACTTGATTGGACTCTAGGGAACGCCAGATGCAGACATCATTCCAAAACTGACAGGAGTTCAGTAAGTTATTCGTTCTCATCTTCTATAATCAAGACTGCAAACTTTATCTTCAACGGAGATTAATATGTCATTCATATTGCAAAACCTTGATGTTTATCTGTCCAATTCGCCATTGCCTCCAACGCCTCGAGTAAAATCACCCAGTCAACCATCAGCCCCAAGCGTCGCAAAGCACACATCAAGGTATCAGACGAAGAAGAATCTCTAGCTGGAAGGACAGCTAGACTTCAAGAAGAAACAAAGAAACAGGCTTCAGAAAGGACTTCCACCACACGTTGGGCTATGAAAGAAGACAATAAGGCAGAGCCTGTAAAAGACTAAGTCCGCCCAAGTGAACAATCAAGCAAGACAGGCGCCACTGAGGAGACTACGGGCACGACAGAAAACCCAAGGCCAACTAGTCCCCCACCGAAAGTGTCAGGCTTGAAATTTAAACATCGCCCAAGGTAAACGAATCATGATAACATGATTCTAAGCTTTCTAGTGATTGTTCGTGTAACCTTTATTTGCTTGGTAGGTCAGTAGGGACTTCATCATCTTATGAAACCCCGCCACAAAGCTCAGTTCCTGAAAAAGACCAGGCCGCTCCGTTTGACAAGACATCCAGAGATGATGTCCCAGACCACTCGGCAAAGAAGCCGAGTGATTCAAAGAATGCTCCAAAATCTACTCAGCCGAAAGCCAGCCATTCTAAGACCCCCACTGTACCAGACCTAAATGTTCCTGAGATGGCCACGACTGCTAGTACTCCTGCCTCCACCGAACCAGAAGAACCATCATTGGTTTTTGAAAAGATGCCAGAGCCTGCGTACGAATATCATATTGGTCCAAAAGAAAACATCACGCCTACTCCCATCCACCAAGTGGTGAAAGAAGGCATTCCAGAAGAAACCTTGCCTACCAGGTCGGTATACCATGTTGGTAAATTCGCTATTGCAGGATTTGATGAGTCGATGAAGCAAGCCGAGTTGAAGACCTTCGAGGAGCACACCGAAAAGGCTTACCACTCGTTCTATGTATACTTTCCTTCTTGAAAAATAATAATAATAAAAATTGAATATAGCTGTCGATCTACACATCTTTATCCTAATGTTGTTGCAAGCCTTGAAAGCCCATATGGCTAGCAAAAGCAAACTTTTGCAGCTTATTGGGAGGCATTGTGCCAAAACCGTGGACCTAGAAGATCAACTCGCCATGGAAAGGCTTGAAGTCAGACGCCTATCTGTTTATCTGAAGGCCCGTTCATCCCTGGTGGATGAACATCAGTTTAAGCTACAAGGTACAAAAACTGTAAATTACGTACCACACATGCTATTTGCTGGCCACAATTATTTGATCTTCTCCCTTATAGAGGTATCACAAGCGCTGATGCTAAAGCGTAAAGAGGATGCCAACTCAGCCATAGAGATTGCAAAATTGCAAGGCCACATAAACGAACTGGAGTCATCTTCCCTGGCTACCGAGGCTTTAAAAAACGAAAATCAACATTTAAAAAAGCAGCTCTAGGACTCGGAAGATGTTAAAAACCAATTTGAAAAGCTAAAGGATGGCTTCAAAACTATGCAAGAATCTCAAGGTCACTGGAAAAAGAGAGCAGAAGGTACAAACTGATATTCTTGTATTCATGAAAACTCTTTGCTGCCGACTGAACCTTTTGTAAATGACAGAGGCTAAAGAAACGATAAAAGCCCAAAGGAAAAGGAACACCAAGCTAGAGACCCGGCTGGCCAAAGCAGAAGGCATTTTCAAAAAAGGTCGTAGATGAGCTGAATAAGTTCCAAAATTCCTTCAAAGAAGTTGAAAAACTCAAGGAAGAGTACAAGGGAAAGGTTGCTACGCTTGAGGCTGAAAATTGGAAGCTGGGAAACGCCTAAGAGGTAAATTTTGTTCTCATAATACCTTTATAGCCGAGTTCATATGTGCCGGATGTAAGCTTCATGACCATTGATGATTGGATCCCTGAGGTATGGATGTTTTGGTGATAGATGACAACTATGAAATTGTGGGCTAACATCTACATGAGTGTTGTCTATGTAGGAATCATCTCTTAACTCTATTGCAATTCACATGGATGATGGTGTCCTTGGCGATGGATGACAATGACCGCAAGCATGGAGGCTTGTGAACTTGATGAAGTCCAAGGGTTGATGGAGATGGATCAAAGCGGTGAACAAGCTATGGTGCAAGTGTTTGGAACACTTGAGTACTTGTTAGGGCTTTGAGTCCATAGGAAAAACCGGACTATCAAGGGCGTCTAGGTCATTCTCTTAGGTCATGTCTAGTTGGTGATGTGCAAGGTTTCTTAGTGAAATCACAAGCACTAGGTGATAGTGGAGAAGCCAAGGAGCTGTTCGAAGAAGCCGGGAAACCATGTCAAGCGAGGACGACGAGTTTTAGCTTCTGGACATAGAGACCGAACAGAGGGGTGTTGACGGCCACTAAGTGTTCATTTTAGCCGTCACATATCTCGGTAAATAATGGAGAACTAACATGATCACCTCATATAATGTTTCAAAATAATGTAGTTCCACATGTCCTTGGAGTTTACCTAGTGCAGGAGGAATCATCAATAATATGAGGTGCAGCAAGGGGTAAAAGTGGCAAAGAATAATCAAAGAATAATTCCCCACCTTGCCACATGGAGAAAGAACCCCACAAGACAAATACCTGACAAATTCTCCACGGAAGAATCCCACCAACAGGCTCTGGAGGACCACACTCACCAACCGACCAAGGCCCAGGCCCAGCGACGCCACCCCCTGGTCGGCCGACCTCCCTGGTCGGCCGACCCTGTGGTTGGCCCACTGGTCCACCACTTGAGTCGGTGGCCTCCACCGACCTTCCCCCACCGCATTGAAGGACTTACCATATTTCTACATGCCTGGAACCGCCTCAGGACCCCTATAAGAGGAGGGGTACACCCCCCTCTCTAAAACACACACCACACACCAATATACACATACTCCTCTTGTATTAGTAGTCCAAGGCAGTGGGAAATAGGCTAGAATAGCTCTCTTGGAGTTCCCAAGTCCCATTGGAGAGTTGGAGCTAGCTACTCCTCCCCTTCTTTATAAGACTTTACTCCTTTTCAATAGAATTATCTTCCTCTTATGAATACCTTTATCATATTCATGAAGTCTTGTTCATACAAGTATCCTTGTTCTTGCTTAGTAGTATACATGCTAGGGTTTATCGTATTGCCTCTTGGTGCAAGGTTCACGTCTCATTTGGGTGCTCTAGTTGGATATTCTAGACCGACTAGAGTTCTATTCAATGACATAGACATGGTGTCTAGGTTTACGAGTAGCATCGAATTTTGTGTGTTCGACGGACGAGAGGGGGCCGCGCAGGTAGTGACAGCCCCGTCCGGTATTAGCATCCCTCCACGTTTGGCCACATTCATAGGGCTCTTGGCGTTAGTCACCTATGTAACAGGTGTAAGCCCGTGCTCCCTTCGTACCTTGTTAGCGTGATCTGTAGCCTTAGTACGTGTATATTATGTGCATAAACATAGGATAGGCCAACTTGAGTAGGAAGTATAATAGGAACTAGAGTTGTTCTTAGTCTTTTCTTTACTAGCCTTGCTACTAGTACAAGTGTGAGATAAAGCATTATGTGTGTGGGTCAACTACCCAAATATCTTTATCTATCCTTACCCCTGTGATTTACTATTGTCTATTCACTCATGATCCATATAACCTATGAACATATTTAGTAACCTACACTTGGTACTTGCCTTCCCTTGGGAAAATATAAATGACAACCTTCGGGAATACTCTAAGGTGAAATGCTACAACGGTATACTCCGTGCGCTTGCAGATTATTCTATAATATTGTGGAGATACCTATACCACGTTGGTTGGTATTACTGTTAAGGGAACCTAGTGATGACATTCAGGAATGACACAAGCATTTATAGTGCCATTGCCAGGGATAACTTACAGTGATGCTAAGCAATGCCAACAAGCATTTCTGGCGCCGTTAAGAAGTGCCAACAAGCATTTCTGGCGATGTTAAGAAGTGTCAACAAGCATTTCTGGCGCCATTGCTGGGGAAGGCTAAACCAAGCAAAGTTACTAAAAATGTTTATGTTATCAAATCATGATTGATAGGCTATAGTATTGAGCAGGCTAACTTGTCTTGTTTTCATCTTCGTGTGGAAACAGGGTAGTGCATGACCGGTTTCGACCTGCCACAGAACTTCCTTCTAGATCCCGAAATGCTCTTGAGGAACACGCGCTCTCGTACGAGTTCCCCAGGAACCATTTCTGTGACAGACGATCTAGTCATTCTTGCATCATCAAGCTCAACACCAATGGTCGAGAAGATGCTTCGTGAGTTCTCTGCTCCCTCTACTGACAATGTGCCTACTGGGCCACCTGTCGCAGTTGGTGATGCAGTGTTTGAACTCAAGACCGGCATAATCACTATGGTGCAGTCAAGTCCCTTTTGTGGGAAATCCAACGAGGACGCAAGCGCCCATTTGCAGAATTTCCTTGAGCTGTGCAACACCTTTACCATAAGGGGAGTCACCCAAGATGCCATCCGACTCCGTCTGTTTCCCTTCTCATTACTGGGAAGGGCGAAACAGTGGTTTTACTCAGCTAAAGCAAACTTCATAGACACTTGGGACAAGTGTTCGACGGTGTTCCTCGCCAAATTTTTCCCGAAGGGCAAAACCAATGCCCTTCGTGGATAGATTTCTTCATTCCAGCAGTCAAGGGATGAGTCAATCCCAGATGCCTGGGAGCGGCTCCAAGAATACATTTCCGCTTGTCCTCATCATGGGATGGACTCATGGCTCATCCTACACAGTTTCTACAATGGGTTGTCTCCCACATCCCGTGCTCATCTTGATGCTACTGCTGGAGGAGCATTCTTCTCACTCACTGCCACAGGTGCTACGACACTTATCGAGAAGATGATCTCCAACCAAGGTTGGAATGACGAACCCCAACCGCGTGGAAGAGGCACGCATACAGTGAAAGAAGTGGATATGCTCTCCGCTAAGATAGACCTCCTCATGAAGAAGATGGACAGCCACACATCCAACCAAGGAGTTGTCTTTGCCTTAGACTCTCACATGACCTGTGAAGTCTGTGGCAATGTTGGACATTCAGGAAATGATTGCCCCGAAACCCGTGAAGACGTGTGCTACACCAACAACAACAACGGGTATCGTCCACAAGGAGGTCAAGGGTGGAGTCAACCTCGACCCTACTACCAAGGAGGTAACAACAATGGCAACTCTAGTAATTTTCAAAATCAACCCTCCTTGAGAGATCTTGTTTTTGGCCAAGTTAAAATTAATGAATCTTTGAAAAAAAAGCTTGCTGCCAATGATAAAATTTTAGAAAATTTAAACGCTAAAATTGATGGTATTTCTTCTGCTTTCAAAAATCAAGTTAGTTTCAACAAAATGATTGAAACTCAATTAGCTCAAATTGCTGCTGCTGTTCCTAGTTTGGAAAATGGGAAAATCCCAGGGCAACTCGAGCTCTCCCATGAACATGTTAGTGTGGTGACCACTCGAGGTGGCAAGTCCACTCGAGATCTGCCATATCCTAACCATGCAGGAACTAGCAAGACGAACAGACAGGAGGAAGAATCACCAATAGAGGAAGCCTCCAACAAGGAGGAAGAAAATGAAGAACGGCCAACTCCCCAAAAGTTCGTTGACACGAGCTTCTTACCGTTCCCGCATCGTCAAAAGAAGCCCACGGTGGACGAGCAATTTGCTCATTTTGTTGAAGTCATCCGAAAGGTGCACATCAACATGCCCTTGATTGATGCGATGCAAGTGCCAATGTACTCTCTCTATCTCAAGGACATTCTGAACAACAAACAGCCATTGCCCACCACCGAGGTCGTGACTTTGATGGAGGAATGCAGTGCAGCAATACTCAATAGGCTGCCAGAGAAGAAGAAAGATCCAGGGTGCCCCACCATCAACTGCTCAATTGGGATGCACCACTTCGACCACGCCCTTTGTGATCTAGGGGCAAGTGTGAGTGTCATGCCAAAGTCGGTTTTTGACCGACTCAACTTCACTACGCTCACCCCAACGCCAATGCAACTTCAGCTGGCCGACTCATCGGCCCGTTACCCGACGGGCATTACAGAAGACATAACGGTGAAAGTCTGAGACTTCTTCATCCCCGTAGACTTCGTGGTGCTCGACATGGAGGATGAAAAGGAAGCGCTCATTCTTGGGTGACCGTTCCTCAGCACCGCAGAAGCACACATTGATGTTGGCACCGGAGAAATCCGATTCAACAATAGTGGCAAGGAAGAGAAGTTCAATTTTCGTCCCAAAAGAGAGCAATGTTCCATGATCAAGATCAAGTATGGACCGAATAAGAGGAACATCAAGGAAGTCGAAGTGCTACCCCCTAAGAAAGATGATCTTGTGAAATTCATGAAGGAACTTCTTGTAAGAGAAAATCCTCCGATCAAGAAGGGTATAAGAACTGCAAAATTGGCAAGGAACCACCCTGAAGAATCCAAGAAGACTATGACCACACCAACACCAAAACCCAAGACCAAGCAAGTGTGGCGAGTCAAGAAGGTGCAGCCATCCACGTCCACTTCTCCGGGACAAGGCAAAGCATCATCAACCTGAAGAAGACGGAGAAAGTCCTGTTCGTTGGACTTTAAAAGACGAACCCTCACCGGGAGGAAAAATCGATACGTATCTCATATTTAAAATTCCAACTGCATATTTAATTTCTCAATTTATTTCTCTTCACCATATTTGCATTTGCATGCATCATGTTTAAAATTCTCAAATTAGTTTGCATGACGGGATTAATTTCTCGACCCTCTTTGCATTTTTCAAAAAAAAAATCGTGTTCTTTTTGGCATCCATTTCTGAGATTTAATTTTTCTGAACATGAGTTTTTATTAAAAACATCAAAAATATTTGTTAAATCATTTCTGGAGCCAGTAGGCCGAGGCCTGGCCCTGGTGGGACCCACCAGGAGTCGGCCGACCTGGACTAGCCGTTGGCTAGGTCCCACTTTGGCCAACGGCTAGTTGGTGCTCCCTTGTTACCGTTTTCGGCCGTTACCACTTCTAATATAAAACCTGGTGGCCGGGAGAGGAGTATTTCACTTACTTGCTCATTCTTTCACTCTCCCAATTTGGTCCAAAGCTCTTGCTCACTTTGCTCTCAAATTACTCTCAAAATCTTGGCTCAAGAACACCCAAAAATAGTCTTGTTTCTGTTTTGTTTTGATTTTCTTATTTGCTTTTGCAAGTTCCTCTCATCTTCGTGGCCGTATTCGAATCGGAGTTTTGATTTGCACTAACCAATAACCCGTTCCCGAGTCCGTTCCCGTGTTTTGGTTTACACGTGTTTGCAGCCATGCAGAAAGCAGGAGCACTATTCCGAAAAGCTAAGAAAACCATGGGCTCAAGCTCAAGACGCTCTCATAAATCCTCGAGCTCCATCCTATCCGTCGATCCCCCCTCATTCGGAGCCAAGCTGAACCAGTGGAGCAAAGTGATGACGATCTTCCTCCACCAACCCTCGTCTCTGACTGACAACATGACTTGCGAGAAGCTCGAGAAGTGCAAGTGTACAATCTCCTACGACATCGAGCTTTCAACCACACACGGACATTCAACACGGACCTTCTAGCCCGCATAGGTATGGATGTTGAATTTAATGAAATTTGGCATGCCGTAGGATGGGAGGCTTTTTCTCCCGTCGATGGAGATGGTTCACGTTTGCTTACAATTCAATTCCTTTGCACTTTGCACACGGACGGGGAAGGTATAACTTTCCGTTTATTCGGGAATGAATACACCCTATCATGGAAAGAACTTAGTATGCTTCTAGGCTTTTCACCTACTTGTAGGATTGATTTGGCTAGAGCTACACTTTCTTTTGATAAGCAAGTTTTTTGTGCATGGAAAGAACTTTCCATTTGTATACCTGTAATGAGCTAACCATTCGTCGAGAACCAGTGGGAACTTTGGGCATGGATGCAGGAAGGCTTACACGAAGCCGCACTGCACGAGCTGCTGCCAAGGCCTGTACCTCGCAGCCAGTACAGGATGTAGAAGAAGGCGAGTCGGGTTCACGATCTGACCCGTGGCTCATGCAGCCACCACGACAGTCGTTCGGAGGACACTGGGATGCAGACCCGTCCTCAAGCTTCAACACCAGCGGACCACCACCATTCGATTGCGGGCGCCACTCTTTTGCGGGTTATAGTCATTACGACTTAACCCAAGAAATTAGTGTGCTCTCTAATCGAGTGGAGGACCTCCCGCTATCTACACAAGAGATGAACGACTCCCTCAACCAACACATGTCATCTACAACCCAATGGCAAAACTTCAGCGACAATCAATTTTGACAAATCAACTATTCGTTGCAGCAACAACAAGCCGACATGCACGCCTTCTTCCAGTACCAAGGGTTTCTATAACACCCATTTTAAGAAGCAAAATGGGTGCAGTCGTACGTGTGCCCAGGATCAAATTACACACACATATGGTACATCATCAATGGTAAACAGAATAATTATCCATATCCTTTAATTAGTACATCGTATCTTTATTACAAAAGGACCCGTGGGTTTAGAAGAAAAGTACATCAATGCAGCGGAAAGTAGCTAGCTTAGACATCCCAAACTCCACAGGCATCGATTGGAGGATCATCGCCTAGTACTCGCTTCCTTCATCTTCGTATTGGCTCCAATATTCTCCTTGGGCTGAATATCAACGTGGTACAGCAAGGGTGAGTACATGTCATACTCAGGAAGTGGGGAAAAAGATGACATGGGGCTATAGTCAAGAAAAGGCTTTATAGAGTGGGTTGCATGAGCTTTTAATTAACCTAAGCATCCTATTTACTACGTGGGGTCATCCCAACCATGATTTCACAAGGTGCTATACTAACCAAGTCTCAATCCATCCCACCTTTCCAACCATACCAACCCATCCCCAACTAATCTTGTGAGGATTCCAGGGCGCTCTTAACCGTGAACACGGCTATCATGATAGTTTGATACTCTGCATAGTTTGTACCACTTTACCCACAAGCCGTGATTCCCTTGGTGCCCGTGGACGCGACCCACATTACACACTTCCTTTGTTGTGTGGCAGGGTTTCACTATGAGGCTTTTCCAAAGAGTCTCCCAGTACATCCGAGCCACTAAGGTTCCACTCCCGTCCATAAGTGATAGCCCTTCAACAAGCAGCTCATCACCCCAGGAGCCCCCTCTTGAGCCATTCGGATACAAGGACAGTCCTCTCGACTTTCATTCCTCGCTCCACCAAGCTGCACCGACACTGGGAGAACACCTAATTACTAGGCCAAGCCTTACCCATGTCGGTCTTGTGATGGCACTGTTTTCCTAGGTTGTCACTCCAAGAACCGGTTCCTAGGATCTACAACAAGCCTACCACCACAAGCATGTGCCCACGGCACCACATCCTTTCCACCTGGCTTGCATAGATCCCTAAGCCATGTTACTAAAAGATTTACCAAACATTTCCCACGTGACATTGTTCATTAATCAAAATTAATATTAACCCATATCCCATAAGCCATCTAAGCATTATCTACCCACAACACACCCATTGGTTCAAGGCGACAAGGAACAGGGTAAAAACAATACTAAGGAAAACCCTGACAATAGGTTCCCAATAAATTGACACAAGCATGCAATTCTATAGTAACATTTCAATAGGTGCAATATGCATCAAGGACACTTGCCTTCGTCCTGCGCGGAAGGCTGCTCTAACCCTTCAAATTCCTGCTCTTGAAAGTCCTCGTAGGGCGGTCCTTGTGTATGTTCGCCTTTACGTAACGAAATAGTGACACAAGCAAACATACAAAAAAATCAATACACAATTATGCAACAGAGGAAAAACAATATGTAGATGCAATGAATGCAAAGGTTATGCTCCTACGAGAAATTTGGCACAAGAATCACCTAATTTGGAGTTACGAGTAAAAAGTTATGCTAGTTAGAAGTTTTTAGGGGGCAAAAGGGTAAAAACAGGGGCTTTTAAGGACCTAATTGTAACTTTATAAAATTACAGGGACTAAAGTGTAAATTATTAGGAGTAAAAAAATAATTACTAAAAAGTATAAGGTTGTTTTTGCAAAATTTTAGGACTTAAACATAATTAATAATAAGTGTAGGGGGTTAAGTGTAAAAAGACAGGGCCAAAATATAATTAAAATTTAGTACAGGGATGCTTCTATAAATTTATAGGGCTAAAATAGTATTTCTAAAAATAATAAGGATTAAAGTATAGTTAAAAGTAATTCTAGGGATAAAAACATAATTAAAATCAATCCAGGGGTGTTTTTGTAAAATTACAGGGTCAAAATAATAATTCTAATAATGTATAGGGGTGTTTCTATTAAGTTAAAGTGCTAAAAATTAATTTTATAAAAATATTTGGGCTTAAAAACAATTTTCTATTGTTCTGGACAGAAATTGGGGCTTAAATCTAATTTATTCTAAACACAGGGGCCTAATTGCAAAACTGCCAACAATATCCCAGGAATTATTGAATTAATTTTGAACTAAAAATTCATGGACCGGGTCTATGGGCTCTGAGGACTGGCGTTGACCGAAGGGTCCACGGGTCCATGGTGGACCAGGGGAAATACCCCTTCAATCATCTAATCTCGGCCCTAGGTTTTAAAACGGATGGCATCGGGGGGGTCAGGCGGGCAGGCGGCGGACGGTGGTGGCTATGCAGCGGCGGCGGCGGGGGGGGGGGGGGGGGGGGGGGGGGCTCGCCGGAGGTCGGCCGGAACGGTGCTCCGGCCATCCATTCCTCGCCGTGAGGGATCGGGGAGGGAGAGGGGAGAGAGGGGAACCTCACCGACAGATCGCGCGGGTGCGGGGGAGGCCGGGAGGTGGTCGGCGGCGTGGCTCGGTGGCGGCGGCGATTGGAGCTCGGCGGGGAGGGCCTCCGGGGGTCGCGAGCGAGCGGGGAAGAGCGGAGGAGCGGCAGCAGAGCAGGGCGGTGCCGAGGGGAGGCCTTATAGGCGCGGAGGGGGAGGGGATTGAGCCGGCATGGAGGCTCTCCGGCCATCAATGGCCACTAGCGCCATTGATGCACGGGGGGCTCGGGAACGGCCGAAATGGCTGGAATATGGGGGGGAAGGGGAAGGGGAGGGGTGCGTGCGCGCTTGTGCGCCAGTTACGGGAGCCGGGGAGGTCGGGGAAGGGAGATTGACGGGGAGGCGTCGGTTTTTGGCGGTGGGGAGAGAGAAGGGCAGGAGGAGGGAGATGACACGTGGGCCCGGGCGGTCAGTGAGCACGGTGGGGCGGCTGGGCTGGCGGGGGAGCTGGGTCGGGGCGCTGCGGCTGGGCCGGGAAGGAAGCTGGGCCAGGGTGGGGGAGGAGAAGGAAAGGAGGGGGGGGGGGGGGCGGCCTGGCCGGCTGGGCCGAAAGGAGGAGGTGGGGAGAGGGGAGGGGTGGGCTGAATTGGGGGGTGCGGCCCGGTTTTGGCTTTTCTCTTTTTCTTTTCTCTTTTCTAATTCCTTTCCTCTCTAAATTCTATTCTATTATTCCTAGTAATTAATTAATTAATTAACTAAATGCATGATGCAAATAAAACCTATATGAACATGTCATGCTATGAAAATGCAACAATTGATTTAATTTAATTATAAAAACAATTTGTCCTAGGTTATTTAATTAAACTTCTAAATGCTAATAGTTGGCATTTTTAGAATTTGTAAAAGTAGGGTGTTACAAACCTACCCCCCCTTACAATGAATCTCGCCCTCTAGATTCGGAAAGATCGATGAAGAGGTGGGGAAACTTGGCTTTTAATTCTTCTTCACGCTCCCAGGTGGCTTCTTCTTCCGTGTGATGATTCCAGAGCACCTTGCACATCCGGATCACCTTATTTCTGGTAACTCTCTCAACGACTTCTAGGATCTTGACTGGTTGTTCCGTATATGTGAGGTCTTTCCGAAGGTCTATTTCATCAACAGGGAGTTGTTCTTCAGGCACTCTTAAGCACTTGTTTAATTGGGACACATGGAACATGGCACATCTGTGTGATGCGAGGGTAGCTCCAACTGATATGCAACTTCTCCTCTTCTATCGAGGATCTTGAAAGGGCCGATGTAACATGGTGCTAACTTCCCTTTGACTTTGAAGCGTCTAACGCCCCTCATGGGTGATACCTTGAGATACACGAAATCTCCAATCTCGAAGGATAGGTCTCTTCGCCTACGATCGGCGTAGCTTTTCTGCCTTGACTGTGCTACTTTTAGGTTCTCACGTACAATCTTAACTTGTCTTTCTGCTTCTTGTAGTATCTCAGGTCCAAAGACTTGGTTCTCTCCTGTCTTGTTCCAGAATAGAGGTGTCCTACACTTTCGTCCATATAGGAACTCGAAAGGTGCCATCTCTATACTTGCTTGATAACTATTGTTATAAGAAAATTCTGCGTAGGGTACGCTCTTGTCCCAGCTCTTGCCATATTTCAACGCATAAGCTCTCAACATGTCTTCTAGTATCTGGTTCGTCCTCTCGGTTTGTCCATCAGTTTGAGGGTGATATGCAGTGCTAAAGTTCAACTTGGTGCCAAGAGATTCATGTACCATCTCCCAAAACCTCAAAGTGAACTGAGAGCCTCTGTCAGATACTATCTTCTTAGGGACTCCATGTAAACACACTATCCTTGACATGTATAGTTCTGCCAGCTTCGCACCACTATAAGTTGTCTTGACGGTAATAAAGTGTGCCACCTTGGTTAAACGATCAACTATAACCCATATAGAATCATATCCCGATTGTGTACGGGGGAATCCAACTATGAAGTCCATACCGACTTGTTCCCATTTCCACTCAGGAATCTTTAGAGGTTGAAGCAATCCGACGGGTCATTGGTGTTCTGCCTTGACACGTTGACATGTGTCACATACCGCAACATACTCTGCGACATCGCACTTCATGCCATGCCACCAATAATGAGTCTTCAAATCTTGATACATCTTAGTACTTCCTGGATGAATGGAGTATGCAGAATTGTATGCTTCCCGTACGATTATGTCACGAAGGGGCTTCTTGTTTAGCACACATATTCGTTTACCTATCCATATAGTACCCTTCTCATCTTCTGTGAAGTCGGTAGCTTTTCCTTCCTTAATGAGCTTTCTGATCTCACTTAGCTTCTCATCTTCTAGCTGTCCCTTGCGGATTTCTTCGTCGAGAATTGGTTCCACTTCCATTGCAACGGTCTCTAACTCATTCACAAACCCAAGGTTCAGTCGCTCAAACTCCTTGCAGAGCTCTGGCGGTAGCCTTTCCACGATTAACTGACTACAATAGGTCTTTCTACTCAGGGCATCCGCAACAACATTCGCCTTCCCTGGATGATAGTTAATACCCACATCATAGTCCTTAATCAACTCTAACCAACATCGTTGTCTTAGGTTCAACTCCATCTGAGTGAATATGTACTTGAGACTCTTGTGATCCGTATAGATCTCACAACGATGACCAAGGATGTAGTGCCTCCAAATCTTCAGAGCATGTACTACTACTGCTAATTCCAAGTCATGTGTTGGGTACTTTTCTTCATGCTTCCGTAATTGCCTAGAGGCATATGCCACAACATGACCTTCCTGCATGAGCACACATCCTAGTCCTTGCCTGGATGCGTCACAGTATATGTCGAAACTCTTACTGATGTCAGGTAAGATTAAGACAGGGGCTAATGTTAATCTCTTCTTCAATTCTTCAAAACTGGCTTGACAACACGGAGTCCATTCAAAACTTTTGTCCTTCCCTAACAATGTCGTCATTGGCTTTGCTATCTTGGAGAAGTCCTTTATGAATCGCCGATAGTATCCGGCTAATCCAAGAAAACTTCTAATCTACTTTACTGTCTGTGGTGGTTTCCAGTCTAGAACGTCCTTTACCTTGCCTGGATCGACTGACACTCCTCCAGCAGAGATCACATGACCTAGAAATGCTACCTCCTTCAACCAGAATTCACACTTACTCAATTTGGCATACAGCTGGTGTTCACGCAGCTTCTCTAGATGTTCCTCATGCTCTTCTTCATTCTTTGAAAACACCAAGATTTCACCAATGAAAACCACAACAAACTTATCCAAGTATTCCATGAACACCTTGTTCATAAGGTACATGAAGTAGGCCGGTGCAGTGGTCAACCTAAATGACATTACCGTATACTCATATAACCCATATCTTGTTCGAAAAGCCGTCTTGGATATGTCTGATGGCCTGATCTTCAAAATGTGATACCCGGATCATAGATCAATCTTGGAGAATACGCAAGCTCCTTTCATCTGATCAAACAAGTCTTCAATCCGTGGTAGTGGATACTTATTCTTGATGGTCACATCATTAAGAGAACGATAGTCCACACACATCCTCTGAGTCTTATCCTTCTTCTCGACAATGAGTACTGGAGCTCCCCAAGGTGAGGAACTAGGGCGAATGAAACCTTTCTCTAGCATCTCATGTAATTGCTTCTTTAGTTCTACCAACTCATTAACTGGCATCCTATAGGGCCTCTTAGATATAGGAGCAGTTCCCGGTATTAAGTCGATAACAAACTCTATGTCACGATCTGGTGGCATACCTAGAAGTTCTTCAAGAAAGACATCAGGGAAATCACAAACCACCCGTATCTCTTCTATGGGTGTGCCGGTGGTTTGGTTTAGTATGACCTCCTTGGCAGTGGAGTTGGCTGCTACAAACTCAGCCTTGGTACCCTCTGCACTAGTCAGTTGTACCGACTGCTTGGCGCACTGTATCACTCCATCATACTTGCGTAATCAATCCATTCCAAGTATTATATCTATCCCCTTGGAGTCTAGGATTATGAGATTAGCTGAGAAGTCTACCCCCCTTATTTTAAGGGCGACCTTTGGGCATATTTGATTGGTTCTCATTTCTCCACCAGGAGAGCTAACTAGCATGGTATGCTTCATAAGAGCAATCGGTAGGTTGTGCTTTGCCACATATGTGGATGTTATGAATGAATGTGATGCTCCCGAATCAAACAAAATGGTTCCAGGTTGAGAGTTAGCTAAGAACATACCGAGCACCACATCTGCAGCTTGCTTAGCTTCCTCAGTAGTGACATGATTGATGCGCCCTCGAGCCTAATTCTGCTGTCCTCGATTGCCTAGAAGCATGTTGGTTGGGGCTTGCCTTGGTGCGTTGTTCCGTTGAGGACACTGTCCCATGAAGTGACCTTCCTATCCGCAGTGATAACATCCGCGCTTCACACCATTAGTGTTTCCAGAAGTAGGGCGGTTCTAGTTTTGTGGAGCTATTGGGGCTGTGGGGCGGGGTGCTTGCTGATAGGTGGGGCGAGGTGCCTGCTGCTGGTTAGGGCTAAGTGCCTGGTAGTTGGAGCGTTGCATTGGAAAGTTGGGGCGTGGAGCTTGCATGGGTGGCCTGACAGTGTTGGGAGCACGGTAATATGGGTTGGGAGGTGGCATCATGTGGGGGCGATTGTTACTACCAGATGATTGTCCTTGGAATGGCATCTTCCTCTTGCCTTCCCTCTCAATCTCATTACGCTTGTTCTCCACAACAATGGCCTTGTCCACCAGTTTCTGGAAGTTGACATAGTCATTGTTTATCAACTGAAACTGTATGTCATTCTGCAGTCCCCTCATGAACATGTATTGCTTCTTCCCATCGCTGTTCACATCCTCTGGAGCATACCTGGACAGCTGGATGAATCTATTCAGGTATTCACTTACTGACATGTTCCCCTGTCTCATGTCTTGAAATTCCTGTCTTTCCAGCAACTTGATGCCCGTAGGAACATAGTGGGAGCGGAAATTATCCTTGAACTCAATCCAAGTGATGCTTTCCACATCAGCATGAGCATTGCAATATGTTTCCCACCAGTCTGCGGCTACACCATACAGCTAATGAGCTGCAAAGAGAACCTTCTCTCGATCATTGCATTGAGCGATCATCAACTTCTTCTTGATTGCCTTGAGCCAATCATCCGCTTCCATCGGATCCTTGGATTGAGAAAAGGTAGGTGGCCTAGTCCTGAGGAACTCCCCCAATCTATTCTGGGGTGGAGGTGGAGGTGGCGGTGCATTGTGGTTCTGCTGGATGTTGTGGTTCTGTTGTATAGCGCCCAAAGTTTGGATCATTGTCTGCATGAGCTGAGTCGGCACGGCCAAGAATTGCTCAAGGTTCAGAACATTATTGCCATCCTCGTTGTTCTGATTGCTACCTCCAGCGTGGCCTCTAGTGCGAACCATCTGATAGAATAGGTGGTGGAAGTAGTGTGAGACGAGGTGTGGTAATAACGAAAAGAAAGATCCCCATCTAAATGCATCAAGGAATGATAAGTAAAAGATAGTTTATTTAATAAGCAACCAAACGATGAGGTTGTGGACAAGGTGCCGAGGCATCCCACAACTCACATCAAGCACACTTATTTAACCAAGCCACAGAGTTCATTACATCACACCATGAAAGTAAATTGATCTAAGCATTTGATTATTACAATCTTTATTCATGGGTAAGGGAATGTCCTAGGCACGGGAGTTGACTTCGTCAGAGACCGAAGGTAGGGAACTTGCGCGCTTCGGGGAGTTTGCAGTCCAAGTGCGGATACCAGAGGAATAGAGGTCACTCTGCTCGCCCATCTTGACTCACTGGTCGCGCTTTATGTAGTCCTCAGTATCATGCAGCCTCTTCTGAAGAGTGTGGTTCTCCCTCTATAGCGCTTCCATAGCGCGGCTTAAGTCCACCGCGACTCCCTGAGTCTCGTCCATCTCCCTTGTGCTCACATACCATTCTGTAGGAGCGACGGTGTACTTCTCCGTGCCTAGCTTCCGACGGGGAATGTGGGTAAAACTTGTCTTTGCTATTCCATGGCGGTAAGTGTAGCAGAGGCTAGTGAGAGCCCTCCAGGCAACGTCATCCACTGCGGCCCCACGAGTAGCCCTGGGGGTGCGGCCACGGTGAGTAGATATGACGCGGTCGCCCTCGTAGATGTTGACCTCCGCTGTCCATTCCTCACGAAAAGGGCGATCCACCTTCTTGAGTAAGTATTGAGGCCTGTTGGTGATGCCAATATTGGAGAAGGTCTCACCCTCTAGTCCAAGAGAGCGGTACTTCTCAGCCATACGGATGGCTAGGTCTTCGTCCTCCTCTGAGTCATCACCATCTTTAGGATCTTCAGGGTCCTCAGGCTCTCCTGGATCTTCTTCCCCTTGTGGTTCCTCAGGGTCCTCTTCTTGTTTATATTCTTCTAGTTCTTCCTCTTCAGGATCTTCAGGTTCCTTGGGATCTTCCTGTGGTGCCTCTGGAAGCTTCTCGTCCATCACTGGGTTCTTCTCGTGTTCAGGCTGATTTACTTCTTCACTTTCTTCCCTCCGAACACGCCTAGGGGCAAGGAGTCCATAGTGGCGTCCAGTCGTAACCTTACGAGCGGTCTGCCTGGTGCGGTCCATCTATATTTTAAAATCACAAGGCATGAATAAGCAATGGTTAAAGAAATTTGAAATTTAACAAAAGCAACAAAATAAGAAAATGACAAGGATTAATATTTTGTTAAAATAGTTTGTATTGATGTAAGCCAAAATAGGGTCCCTAAATGCGTCCATGGCTAACTAGGCTAACGTCCTACAGTCGATATGGCTCCGATACCACTTCTGTAAAACCCATTTTAAGAAGCAAAATAGGTGCAGCCGTACGTGTGCCCAGGATCAAGTTACACACACATATGGTACATCATCAATGGTAAACAGAATAATAATCCATATCCTTTAATTATTACATCGTATCTTTATTACAAAAGGACCCGTGGGTCTAGAAGAAAAGTACATCAATGCAGCGGAAAGTAGCTAGCGTAGACATCCCAAACTCCACAGGCATCGATTGGAGGATCATCGCCTAGTACTCGCTTCCTTCATCTTCATATTGGCTCCAATCTTCTCCTTGGGCTGAATATCAACGTTGTATAGCAAGGGTGAGTACATGTCGTACTCAGCAAGTGGGGGAAAAGATGACATGGGGATATACTCAAGAAAAGGCTTTATAGAGTGGGTTGCATGAGCTTTTAATTAACCTAAGCATCCTATTTACTACGTGGGGTCATCCTAACCATAATTTCACAAGGTGCTATACTAACCAAGTCTCAATCCATCCCACCTTTCCAACCATACCAACCCATCCCCAACTAATCTTGTGAGGATTCCAGGCCGCTCTTGACCGTGAGCACGGCTATCATGATAGTTTGATACTCAGCAAAGTTTGTACCACTTTACCCACAAGTCGTGATTCCCTTGGTGCCCGTGGACGCGACGCACATTACACACTTCCTTTGGTGTGTGGAAGGGTTTCACTACGAGGCTTTTCCAAAGGGTCTCCCAGTACATGCGAGACACTAAGGTTCCACTCCCGTCCATAAGTGATAGCCCTTCAACAAGCAGCTCATCACCCCAGGAGCCCCCTCTTGAGCCATTCGGATACAAGGACAGTCCTCTCGACTTCCATTCCCCACTCCACTAAATGCTGCAATGACACTGGGAGAACACCTAATTACTAGGCCAAGCCTTACCCAAATCGGTCTTGTGATGGCACTGTTTTCCTGGGTTGTCACTCCAAGAACCGGTTACTAGGATCTACAACAAGCCTACCACCACAAGCATGTGCCCATGGCACCACATCCTTTCCACCTGGCTTGCATAGATCCCTAAGCCATGTTACTAAAAGATTTACCTAACATTGCCCATGTGACATTGTTCATTAATCAAAATTAATATTAACCCACATCCCGTAAGCCATCTAAGCATTATCTACCCACAACTCACCCATTGGTTCAAGGCGACAAGGAACAGGGTAAAAACAATACTAAGGAAAACCCTGACAATAGGTTCCCAATAAATTGACACAAGCATGCAATTCTATAGTAACATTTCAATAGGTGCAATATGCATCAAGGACACTTGCCTTCGTCCTACGTGGAAGGCTGCTCTAACCCTTCAAATTCCTGCTCTTGAAAGTACTCGTAGGGTGGTCCTTGTGTATGTTCGCCTTTACGTAACGAAATAGCGACACAAGTAAACAAACAAAAAAAAATCAATACACAATTATGCAATAGAGGAAAAACAATATGTAGATGCAATGAATGCAAAGGTTATGCTCCTACGAGATATTTGGCGCAAGAATCACCTAATTTGGAGTTACGAGTAAAAAGTTATGCTAGTTTGAAGTTTTTAGGGGCAAAAGGGTAAAAACAGGGGCTTTTAAGGACCTAATTGTTACTTTATAAAATTACAGGGCCTAAAATGTAAATTATTAGGACTGAAAAATAATTACTAAAAAGTGTAAGGTTGTTTTTGCAAAATTTTAGGACTTAAACATAATTAATAATAAGTGTAGGGGTTAAGTGTAAAAAGACAGGACCAAAATATAATTAAAACTAAGTACAGGGATGCTTCTATAAATTTTTAGGGCTAAAATAGTATTTCTAAAAATAATAAGGATTAAAGTATAATTAAAAATAATTCTAGGGACAAAAACATAATTAAAATCAGTCTAGGGGTGTTTTTGTAAAATTGTAGGGTCAAAATAATAATTCTAATAATGTATAGGGGTGTTTCTATTAAGTTAACGTGCTATAAATTAATTTTAGAAAAATATTTGGGCTTAAAAACAATTTTCTACAGTTCTGGATAGAAATTGGGGCTTAAATCTAATTTATTCTAAATGAAGGGGCCTAATTGCAAAACTGCCAACAATATCTCGGGAATTATTGAATTAATTTTGAACTGAAAATTCATGGACCGGGTCTATGGGCTCTGTGGACTGGCGTTGACCAAAGGGTCCACGGGTCCATGGTGGACCAGGGGAAATACCCCTTCGATCATCTAATCAGGGCCCTAGGTTTTAAAACGGACGACATCGGGGGGGGGGGGGGGGGGGGGGGGGTCAGGCGGGCAGGTGGCGGCCGGCGGTTGCTATGCGGCGGCGGCGGCGACGGGGGCTCGCCGGAGGTCGGCCGGAACGGTGCTCCAGCCATCCATGCCTCGCCGCGAGGGGTCGGGGAGGGAGAGGGGAGAGAGGGGAACCTCACCGACAGGTCGCGCGGGTGCTGGGGAGGCCGGGAGGTGGTCGGCGGCGCGGCTCGGTGGCGGCGGCGGTCGGAGCTTGGCGGGGAGGGCCTCCGGGGGTCGTGAGCGAGCGGGGAAGTGCGGAGGAGCGGCGGTGGAGCAGGGCGGTGCCGAGGGGAGGCTTTATAGGCGCGGAGGGGGAGGGGATTGAGCCGGCGCGGGGGCTCTCCGGCCATCAATGGCCACTAGCGCCATTGAGGCGCGGGGGGCTCGAGAACGGCCGAGACGGCCAGAATGTGGGTTGGGGGGGAGGGGAAGGGGAGGGGTGCCCGCGCGCTTGTGCGCCGGTTACGGGAGCCGGGGAGGTCGGGGAAGGGAGATCGACGGGGAGGTGTCGGTTTTCGGTGGCGGGGAGAGAGAAGGGCGGGAGGAGGGAGATGACACGTGGGCTCGGGCGGTCAGTGAGCGCGGCGGGGCGGCTGGGCTGGCGGGGGAGCTGGTCCGGGGCGCTGTGGCTGGGCTGGGAAGGAAGCTGGGCCGGGGTGGGGGAGGAGAAGGAAAGGAGGGGGGGCTGGGCCGGCTGGGCCGAAAGGAGGAGGTGGGGAGAGGGGAGGGGTGGGCTGAATTGGGGGGTGCGGCCCGGTTTTGGCTTTTCTCTTTTCCTTTTCTCTTTTCTAATTCCTTTCCTCTCTAAATTCTATTATATTATTCCTTGTAATTAATTAATTAATAAACTAAATGCATGATGCAAACAAAACCTATATGAACATGTCATGCTATGCAAATGCAACAATTGATTTAATTTAATTATAAAAACAATTTGTCCTAGGTTATTTAATTAAACTTCTAAATGCTAATAGTTGGCATTTTTAGAATTTGTAAAAGTAGGGTGTTACAGTTTCGGCCTCCACACCATCAATAGGCCGAAAGGCTAGCTTGGGGGAGGACCCCCATTTGAGGTAACTTGTATCTTTTCCTTTCTTTTTCACTTCGTTTTACTCATTCAAAAATCTGAAAACAAAAATTTGCAAAACTAAAAAGAACAAAATTATTTGCTTGCTCACATATATGTGGTAGGATTGTTTAGTTCTCCAATGTTGAGATGATGAATAGTTGCTCTGCTTAAATTCTTCTTCTATGCCTAGTATACAACTTAGTACTCTTCCATGTTTTGGACTTGTTGGCTTGATCATCACCATTTAAAAAAAATTTATGGGTTGCAAGTATGATCTTAGTCTAGATTGTTGATGGGTATGGGGGATTAGAGCTGCTATGATTTTGTCCCAAGTGAAACTTGAATTCCGGAGATTTGTACAAAAAAAAACCTTTGAGTTCCTCAATGATAAAAAAAATTCCTACCACGACCATATGTGTAGATTACATTGCAAAAAAAAAAAACCTTCCACATATGCTACTTGTAGTTGTATTGAGCTTTGTCAAAATTGTTGTGACCTTTGTGAGATGCTTTTCATACTTTTATGATCAAGATTCACGAGCACTCCACCAAAAATTCTGCTACACTCATAGCAGCTCAAAAAAAGCCTTTCCACTTCACATGCTCAACTTCTACACTGGAAGTAGCATTCTTGCCATCCATCCACAAAAAGAAATACTCCTCTTTCTCAAAAGTCTCTCCCAAAAATATTCGTTGTGTAGAACATGGCTATAGGAACCCAAATAAAAAGTGCCCCAAAAATTCCTTTGAGCACTTCCACAAAAAACCGCCAAGTCTCGGCAAAGAAAAATACATAGCCATGGCACCACCTTCAAAAAAAAAAGAGAGAGACATCCCCCAAAAATAGGAGTATACACCAATAACCATCCACTTGTTCAATCTTCCACACACTTGCACATCTTGATCAGATTGTATGATTTGTTTTCTCCTAGGGTCCGGTCTTTTGACTTAGCAATATATGCACTGCTTGTATGCCTCTCACATTTCCCTACCTTGAGCTCCACAAAAAGCCTTTTGTAGAAGTAGGAAAAGAGGCAATCCCGTGCCTTAGGTAAGGAATAAACACTTTGAGCCATCGAGAGTATCATTTGAGGAACTTCAATTTTATTTTACAAAACTCTTTGAAAACCTCCGGAATAACATAGTGGATCAAGGGATGAATGATTAGTGTTCTATGAACCTTACTTTCAATCACTTGGATAAAAGAAAATGCATAAGCCCGATGGACTTAGAGTGGTTGAAACAACTTGCCAACTTTTTCAAGGTAAAGAAGAGTATTTTGTTGTGTACAAAGGTATAAGAAAAGAGTTGGCATTGTGGCAACTCCTGATCAACCGAGATCAAGTTTTTCCTTAGCTCGAGACGAGCAAAGGTTTAGCTCGGGGGACTTTGTTGACGGCCACTAAGTGCTCATTTTAGCCGTCATATATCTCGGTAAATAACTGAGAACTAACATGATCACCTCATATAATGTTTCAAAATAATGTAGTTCCACATGTCCTTGGAGTTTTCCTAGTGCAGGAGGAATCATCAATAATATGAGGTGCAGCAAGGGGTAAAAGTGGCAAAGAATAATTCCCCACCTTGCCACATGGAGAAAGAAGCCCACAAGACAAATACCTGATGAATTCTCCACGGAAGAACCCCACCAACAGGCTATGGAGGACTACACTCACCAACCGACCAAGGCCCAGACCTAGCGGTGCCACCCCCTGGTCGGCCGACCCTGTGGTTGGCCCACTGGTCCACCACTTGAGTCGGTGGCCTCCACCGACCTTCCCCCATCGCATTGAAGGACTTACCATATTTCTACGCGCCTAGAACCGCCTCAGGACCCCTATAAGAGGAGGGGTACACCCCCCTCTCTAAAACACACACCACACACCAATATACACATAGTCCTCTTGTATTAGTAGTCCAAGGCAGTGGGAAATAGGCTAGAATAGCTCTCTTGGAGTTCCCAAGTCCCATTGGAGAGTTGGAGCAAGCTACTCCTCCCCTTCTTTGTAAGACTTTACTCCTTTTCAATAGAATTATCTTCCTCTTATGAATACCTTTCTCATATTCATGAAGTCTTGTTCATACAAGTATCCTTGTTCTTGCTTTGTAGTATACATGCTAGGGTTTATCGTATTGTGTAACACCCATTTTAAGAAGCAAAAATGGGTGCAGCCGTACGTGTGCCCAGGATCAAGTTACACACACATACGGTACATCATCAATGGTAAACAGAATAATAATCCATATCCTTTAATTATTACATCGTATCTTTATTACAAAAGGACCCGTGGGTCTAGAAGAAAAGTACACGAATGCAGCGGAAAGTAGCTAGCGTAGACAACCCAAACTCCACAGGCATCGATTGGAGGATCATCGCCTAGTACTCGCTTCCTTCATCTTCGTATTGGCTCCAATCTTCTCCTTGGGCTAAATATCAACGTGGTATAGCAAGGGTGAGCACATGTCGTACTCAGCAAGTGGGGGAAAAGATGACATGGGGCTATAGTCAAGAAAAGGCTTTATAGAGTGGGTTGCGTGAGCTTTTAATTAACCTAAGCATCCTATTTACTATGTGGGGTCATCCCAACCATGATTTCACAAGGTGCTATACTAACCAAGTCTCAATCCATCCCACCTTTCCAACCACACCAAACCATCCCCAACTAATCTTGTGAGGATTCCAGGCCACTCTTGATCATGAGCACGGCTATCATGATAGTTTGATACTCTGTAGAGTTTGTACCACTTTACCCACAAGTCGTGATTCCCTTTGTGCCTGTGGACGCGACCCACATTACACACTTCCTTTGGTGTCTGGCCGGGTTTCACTACGAGGCTTTTCCAAAGGGTCTCCCAGTACATGCTAGCCACTAAGGTTCCACTCCCGTCCATAAGTGATAGCCCTTCAACAAGCAGCTCATCACCCTAGGAGCCCCCTCTTGAGCCATTCGGATACAAGGACAGTCCTCTCGACTTCCATTCCCCGCTCCACCAAATGTTGCACCGACACTGGAAGAACACCTAATTACTACGCCAAGCCTTACCCATGTCGATCTTGTGTTGGCACTGTTTTTTCTAGGTTGTCACTCCAAGAACCGGTTCCTAGGATCTACAACAAGCCTACCACCACAAGCATCTGCCCACGGCACCACATCCTTCCCACCTGGCTTGAATAGATCCCTAAGCCATGTCACTAAAAGATTTACCAAACATTTCCCACGTGACATTGTTCATTAATCAAAATTAATATTAACCCACATCCCATAAGCCATCTTAAGCATTTTCTACCCACAATTCACCCATTGGTTCAAGGCGACAAGGAACAGGGTAAAAATAATTACTAAGGAAAACCCTAACAATAGGTTCCCAATAAATTGACACAAGCATGCAATTCTATAGTAACATTTCAATAGGTGCAATATGCATCAAGGACACTTGCCTTCGTCCTGCGCGGAAGGGTACTCTAACCCTTCAAATTCCTGCTCTTGAAAGTCCTCGTAGGGTGGTCCTTGTGTATGTTCGCCTTTACATAACGAAATACCGACACAAGCAAACATACAAAAAAATCAATACATAATATGCAACTGAGGGAAAACAATATGTAGATGCAATGAATGTAAAGGTTATGCTCCTACGAGAAATTTGGCGCAAGAATCACCTAATTTGGAGTTACGAGTAAAAAGTTATGCTAGTTTGAAGTTTTAGGGGCCAAAAGGGTAAAAATAGGGGCTTTTAAGGACCTAATTGCAATTTTATAAAATTATAGGGACTAAAGTGTAAATTATTAGGACTGAAAAATAATTACTAGAAAGTATAAGGTTGTTTTTGCAAAATTTTAGGATTTCAACATAATTAATGATAAGTGCATGGGGTTAAGTGTAAAAAGATAGGGCCAAACTATAATTAAATTTAAGTACAGCGATGTTTCTGTAAATTTCCAGGGCTAAAATAATATTTATACAATTAATAAAGATTAAAGTATAAAAAGACTGGATAAAAATATAATTTAAAATAATTCCTGGGGGTTTCTATAATTTACAGGGCTAAAATATAATTTCTTAAAGGTATAGGGGCTTTTCTATAAAAATGCAGTGCTAAAAATAATTATTATAAAGTTCAGGGGCTTAAAAACAATTTTTTATTGGTTTTGCACAAAAACAGGGGCATAAACCTAATTTAAACTAAGCACAGGGGCCTAAATGCAAAAAATGCCAGCATTATCCAGGAATTAATTGAATTAATTTTAAACTAGAAATTCGTGGACCGGGTCTATGGGTTCTATAAACCTGTGGTCCACTGGTCCACGGTGGACCGATTCAGGACGGTTGGATGAAGATCCAACGGCCAGAAAAATCACGGGCGGGGAGGTCGTCGCCGGCGGCTGTCCAGGCGGCGGCGCACGGCGGGGCTCGCCGGAGACCGGCCGGAACGGCGCTCCGGTCGTCCATTCCTCACCGCGAGAGTTTCGGGAGAGAGAGGGGAGGGAGGGGAATCTCACCGGCAGGTCGCGCGGGTGCGGGGGAGGCCGGGAGGGGGTCGGCGGCGCGGCTCGGTTGCAGCGGCGGTTGGAGCTTGGCGGGGGAGGTCCTCCAGGGTTCACGGTCGAGCGGGGAGTAGTGGGGGAGAGGCGGCGGGAGCATGCGGTGCCGAAGGGGGGGGGGGGGGTTATAGGGGAGAGAGGGAGGGGAGTGAGCGGGCCCGAGGTCGCCGGGAGTAACGGCCGGCGGCAGCCGTTCGGGTGCGGTAACGCGCGATAGTGCGCGTTTAAGGCTCGGGAGTGGGGGAGAGGAAGCGGAGGGGGGTCGCGCGCGTTGTGCGTCGGTTACAGGAGCCAGGGAGGTCGGGGGAGGGAGATCGGCGGGGGCCGGTGTTGGTTTTCCGGCGATGGGAGAGAGAAGGGCGGGAGGAGGGAGATGATGCATGGGGCCCGCGTGTCAGCGAGAGAGAGAGAGAGAGAGAGAGAGAGAGAGAGAGAGAGAGAGGGTGGAGCGGGCCGCGCGCGCGCTGGGCTGGCCGGGAAGGAAGCTGGGCCGGGGTGGGGGAGGAGAAGGAAAGGAGGGGGAGGCGGCCTGGCCGGCTGGGCCGAAAGGAGGAGGTGGGGAGAAGGGAGGGGTGGGCTGAATTGGGGGATGCGGCCCAGTTTTGGTTTTTTTTTCTTTTCTTTTTTTTGTAATACCTTTCCTCTCTAAGTTCTATTCTATTCTTCCTAGTAATTAGTTAACTAATAAACTAAATGCATGATGCAAACAAAACCTATATGAACATGTCATGCTATGCAAATGCAACAATTAATTTAATTTATTATAAAAACAATTTGTGCTAGGTTATTTAATTAAACTCTTAAATGCTAATATTTGGTATTTTTTTGAAATTGAAAAAATAGGGTGTTACATATTGCCTCTTGGTGCAAGGTTCACGTCCCATTTGGGTGCTCTAGTTGGATATTCTAGACCGACTAGAGTTCTATTCAATGACATAGACATGGTGTCTAGGTTTGCGAGTAGCGTCGAATGTTGTGTGTCCGACGAGAGGGGGCCGTGCGGGTAGTGACAGCCCCGTCCGGTATTAGCATCCCTCCATGTTTGGCCACATTCGTAGGGCTCTTGGCAGGAGTCACCTCTGTAACAGGTGTAAGCCCGTGCTCCCTTCATACCTTGTTAGCGTGATCTGTAGCCTTAGTACGTGTATATTATGTGCATAAACATAGGATAGGCCAAGATGAGTAGGAAGTATAATAGGAACTAGAGTTGTTCTTAGTCTTTTCTTTACTAGCCTTGCTACAAGTACAAGTGTGAGATAAAGCATTATGTGTGTGTGTGTCAACTACCCAAATATAAATGACAACCTTCGGGAATACTCTAAGGTGAAATGCTACAACGGTATACTCCGTGCGCTTGCAGGTTATTCTGTTTTATTGTGGAGATACCTATACCACATTGGTTGGTATTACTGTTAAGGGAACCTAGTGATGACGTTCAGGAATGCCACAAGCATTTCTAGTGCCATTGTCAGGGATAACTTACAGTGATGCTAAGCAACGCCAACAAGCATTTCTGGCGCCGTTGCCGGGGATAGTAATATTTCCGGTGCGACGTTAAGAAATGTCAACAAAGGGTCAGTGGAGACCGAACTGTACTGATGAGGACATCACCATGCTGGATACGCGCATATCATGGCCTTCCCCAAGTTACAAGTCGTCACCAACTCGGTCGCCGTGTTCGTCTCGGATTCAGCCGACACCCGTTCACGGTTTTGATGATATCTCCCACATCCGACGTCCAAACGAGGCGTTCTTTGATGCGATGGAAAGAGGACGACGACACCATCGTTTTGGTTCTGGTCCTAGCTCCAGAACGGTCGTGAGTCACAATATGTGACCATGACAAGGTGCTGTGTCACCTATTTTGGGCCAACTTGGCCATGTATCATGTCGGGCCTTAAGCCCATGTTGTGGACGCCCCCCCCCCCCCTGGTCGGCCCCAACCCTAGGACGTCTTTGTTTCCTACATAAACTCAGTAGCCGCCGTCTTTTAGTTTCGGGTTTTGTTTAGTTCAGTTTTCCAGAGAGAAACTTGATCGAATTATTGTAACTGTGGCGACAAGTCCTTTTACAGTAATCCAGGGCCCCTGTTCTTGTTCTACACCACTGTGGTGATTAGTCCTTTTGTGATCAGAGCTTGAACCTTTTCTTGTGATTCACTTCATCCATATTTGCAATTTCAGATTGCGTGTTTATCCTATCTTGCTTGTGTTCTTGATTTCGCTTGCAGGAACAATCAAGTTGTGCTTGGTGTAACGGTTGCGGGGTTGGATCGTGTCTGATTCACGTCGGGTCGTCGATGCCGAGTTCCCCAAATTCGAGTTTATCCCCTTACCTCTCGGAAGATCGGGCCATATCTACATCATGTACGGTCACTATGGGGTGTTCCAAGACTTTGCGCGAGGAGCAAGGTCTCTGTCTGCAGGAAACTCCATACAGATCGGACAGTCCGGTCTGCTGATCGGACGGTCCAGTTAGTAGGAGAGCAGGGATTGCAGAGATGATGCAGTTCACGGACCTTCCTAGAATGGAGAGAGAAAGTGGACCAAACGGTCCGGTCTAGTGACTGGACTGGAATTTGACTGGATAGAAGAGCCAATGGCTGGGAGAGCCGTTAACAGAGTGACCGGACAGTCTGGTCAGGCAGTGACTGGACAGTCCGGTCAGTGTGTCCAGAAAGGCAATTTCGTGGAGCAACGACTAGTTTGAGGTTGGGAGCCTATATAACTTCGTTGTTGGGGTCTTGGAGATCTCTCTTGGCCAGTGGAATATGAAAGCATTTGGTAAGGTCCAAGAGGAAGAGAAGAGAGCACTAGGAGGAGATATTGCATATCTTGAGAGTGCTAGTGAAGAGTGGCTTGAGCATCTTGCACATCTAAGGCTAGGGTGTCCTTGAGGGTGTGATCTAAATTGTTACTCTTGGTCTATGGTGAGACCTAGACCGGTTAGGTGTCGGTGATCGAGCCTATCGTGATCGGTTGTGAAGGCCATCACAAGTTTGTACACGGTTTGAGCCCGCCGTTGAAAGAGGCAACGCTAGTGAGCGCCTGAGTCGGCTCGGGGAGTCCGGCAAGTTCTCGAGGGAGGCGAGCTTGTGCTTTGTGCAGCGGTGACGCACACCGTGTCTTCACTCGAGGAGTGATTGCGGGCTCGTGTGCGAGAACTCCACTTGGTGGCGGAAGGGACCGGGACTGAGGCGGAAGTGGTCCAATGTGGATTAGGGGAAGGCGCCATCTTTCTGAGACCTCGGGAAAAAATCTTGAGCATTCCTTGACCCTCTCTTTACTATTCCGCATTTGTGTGCTCTAGTGAGTAGGGTGACTTGTGGCTTGCATAGGCTAGTGTGAATGGCTTCTGCTCTTAGTATCATTATGAGCACTAGCATATGTAGGGTCTTGGACTACTAGACTTGTTTAGGTTTCTTATCTTGTTAGACTCAAGTAGCGGAATTAAAGTATTTGGATTCATGAGCGGCTTACCGATTCACACCCCCCCCCCTCTCGGTACGCCTTCGGTCCTTATAAGTGGTATCAGAGCCAAGTGCTCATCTTTGAGGCTTCACCGCCTTGAGTAAGGATGCTGGGACAGGTGGGAAGTGTTCCCATATTCAATGGTGAGGACTATGCTTATTGGAAGGCTCGTATGCAAGCCTATCTTCAGTCCCTTGATCCGGAGATATGGTCGGTCACTCACGAGTCCAATGCGGATGTGAACCTACTTGAGTCTGACTACATTAAGTGTAATGCTAAGGTTAAGAATGCTTTGTTTTCTTGCATCTCTAAGGATGTTTTTGCTCAGCTTGATGCTAGTACTTCAGCATATGGTATCTGGACTGAGATGCAGGGGCTCTATGAGGGCACCAGTGATGTCAAAGAGGAAAGATACTATGTGCTGAAGAGAAAGTATGATAACTTCACTAGATTGCCACATGAGAGAGCTAACACTGTTTATTCTCATTTTCATGTACTAGTGGAGGAGATCAATGCACTTGGGGATGATTTCAAGATGAAGCCTGTTGAGGTGATAAGAAGATTCTTGAGGCTATTCAAAGACCCCAAGTATGAGTCCATCATCACCTTCATCTTACAAGGTGATCTCAAGACCAAGACCATGAAGGAAGTGGTTGGCAAGAATGGGGTTGGATGACCCTCAACCATCCAGTCTTGCTCTACCGGCTAATAAGCAAGAATCAAGCAAGAGCAAGAAGATCAAGAAGAAGGTGATCATTGAGGATGATGATGAAGAAGATGATGATGAGGGTGACTTGATCGAGGACTTGGCTCTTCTCATGTGGAAGATGAAGAACTTCAAGAACAAGTTTACTTCCAAGTCAATGGCAAGTGCTTCAATTGTGGCTCGAAGAATCACTTTGTTCAAGATTGCCCAAAGCCCAAGAAAGAAGCATTCAAGTCACAAGATTCAAGTGATGAAGAAGAAGAAGACCCCAAGGCAAAGCACAAGAAGAAGAGGTACTTCAACAAGGACAAGAGCAAAGGCAAAGGCAAAGCTCAAGACTACAAGAAGACAACTTCTCGCAAGTCCTTTGTTGGAGAGTGGACAAGTGACAACTCATGTGATGAGTCTGATGTAAATATGGCCCGATCTTTCGAGAGGTAAGGGGATAAACTCGAATTTGGGGAACTCGGTCTCAACGACCCGGCGTGGATCAGACACGATCCAACCCCGCAACCATTACACCAAGCACAACTTGATTGTGCCTGCAAGCGAAATTGAGAACACAAGCAAGAGAGGATAAACACGCAATCTAAAATTGCAAATATGGATGAAGTGAATCACAAGAAAAGGTTCAAGCTCTGATCACAAAAGGACTAATCGCCACAGTGGTGTAGAACAAGAACAGGGGCCCTGGATTACTGTAAAAGGACTTGTTGCCACAGTTACAATAATTCGATCAAGTTTCTCTCTGGAAAACTGAACTAAACAAAACCCGAAACTAAAAGACGGTGGCTACTGAGTTTATGTAGGAAACAAAGAAGTCCTAGGGTTGGGGGCTACTAGGGGGGCGCCCACAACATGGGCTTAAGGCCCGACACAATACATGGTCAAGTTGGCCCAAAATAGGTGGCACAACACCTTGTCATGGTCACATATTATGACTCACGACCCTTCTGGAGCTAGGACCAGAACCAAAACGACGGCGTCGTTGTCCCCTTTCCAACGCATCAAAGAACGCCTCGTTTGGACGTCGGATGTGGGAGATATCATCAAAACCGTGAAGGAGTGTCGGCTGAATCCGGGACGAACGCGGCAACCGTGTTGGTGACGACTTGTAACTTGGGGAAGGCCATGATATGCGCGTATCCAGCATGGTGATGTCCTCATCAGAGTCCTCTTTCTCTAGTGATGAAGAAGTGGCTGTTCTATCCATGATCATGACCACACCTACACGAGCTCTTCCTCCACCTCCCACATGCCTCATGGCCGCGAGCCAATTTGCGGAGAGTGAGGATGAGAGCAGCGATGATGAGGAGCCTTCATGTGCCGAGCTATGGAGTATGCTAGAGCAAACTCATGACATCTCCATCAAGAAATCCAAAATGTTGGATGTGGTAAGAAAAGAGTGTAAGTTGGCTAAGAACCGTGTTGGTGAGCTTGAGAGTGAGCTCAAGGACCTTGTCACATCTCATGAGGCCTTAAACAAGAGTCATGACAAACTCAAGGGTGATCATGTAGAGCTTCATGAGAAGTACAAGGCCCTTGAGATCACTTATGAGGCCATCAATGTTGAGAACCTTGGCTCTCCCTCCACTAGTTCATCAAAGAGTGATGCTTCTACTATGTGTGATGAACTAACCACCTCAGTTGAGGTTTCTTCTCTTGAGCCACTTGTTTTGCAAGAATATCACAAGCTCAAAGAAGAGAGGAAGATGGTGATGGATGGCTTTGAGAGGCTTGCATGAGGTAGAGCTATTCACAAGGAGATTCTTGGGAGGAACCTTGTGAACAATGTCTCCCACCGGGGACTTGGCTCATATCCCGCCGCCATCGGCATCATAGGGATGAGTGATTCCATCCCCACATGGATCAAACCCCTTCTCGTCGATGACTACTATTGCGAGAGGTGTTGCAAGGATGGCCACGCCACCAAGGATTATCCCATGGTGAGAAGTTCCATTGTTTTACCTAACGCTAACTTGTTCTATGAGAACACACATTTCAAGCTTTTTAGGAACAAGGATGGCAAGGTGAAAGCTAAGGCCTTGGGACCACCAAACAAGAAGAGGAAGGTCAAGAGCATATGGGTGCCTAAGTGCATTGTTGATCTTGAGAGATTGGCTATGTACAAGTGGTGCCCAAGAACAAGACCTAGATGGTGCTGGTGGTGGACCGAGCACTTTCATAAAGATCGTGTGAAGTCCACCACAAGTGACATGGACCTCAATGACCTATCCACTCATAAGGGAGGTAACCATGTCAGTTCTTGGTAGTTGTAGTGTGTTTTTGTTTCTCTTGCATTGCATGGTAATTAGGACTCCTTTGGGACTAGTATGCTTTGCATCCATGCATGTGTAAATAACTAAAAGAAAAACACATAAAGATTAGTCAACGTCTAACCCATCCAAGATAGCTATAAGCAAGGGGGGTGCTTGAGATGGTGGTTTGACTTCTCTCAAGGCAAGGGCATGGCTTATAGTGAGTAAGCTCGGGAGGGGTTCAAACTTACATTGTTAGGTTTTCTTTGTGTCTTATTCTTAATATTGCTTGCATCCACATGGCATGTTTACTTTCATTGCATATGTAAATTGCTTGTTGCATGCATCATATAGGAAACACAAAGGAGGCTTGTCACACTTGGAGATATTTGTACCTCATGCTCTATATGAGATTACATCTTCGTAGGTATGACCAAAGGAAGGGATTGTGCTTCATGCCCATTGAGCAAGCCCTTATGAACTCCGAGGTTAAATCTACTCACGTGGTTCATGGACTAAGGCTCATACATACCCTTTGGTTCTTTATTTGCCTTAGTTGTTATTTGCTTGATCTTTCATTTGGCATTTGCAAAAATTATAAGGCCATAGTGTGCCACTATTTGAAAATGAGTGTTTGAGAGTTCCCTATAAATTCCAGGTGCAGTGTTCACTTGTGTGTTTAGCGAGGGCACTTGGAATTTGGAGAATTTCCTTGAGTCAGCAATTTCTAGAAGTGACCGTACGGTCCGGTCATATGACCGTACAGTCCGGTCTGTGCAGTAATGCATAGTACTTTGGGGAGAAAGAAAATGGAGACCGAACAGAAGAGTTCTAAACACCGGACAGTCCCGTCTACACCCCTTTCTGGTTCTCCGGAACTCTGATTTTCAGAATCCCCGAAGTGACCGGACAGTCCGGTCTAGTGAGTGGACCGTCCAGTCAGTTCGCCTAATCGCGCGACGCGAACTCGGATCTGAGCCGTTGATTGCACCCTTGAGTAATCTCAGTCGTTTGTTGTCTTCTTGACCTAGGTCGAACTCGTCAAAAACGATTGTCCTCTTGTTCGTTCATCTCCCAGCGCCAAGAGCACGCACCCGACGCCGCTGACCTTGCCGATGCCGACCTCGCCCTCCTCGCCATCATCGCCCCGCGCCGACGAGCTCGTCCGCACTCCACACGCCCACGCCGTGCTCGCCCGCACTCCACGCGCATGCACCGCGCTCACCCGCACCTCACGCACTCGCGCCGCTGCTGCCCCCGCGCGCAAGCGCCGCCGCCTCCACTCGCGCAAGCCGCCGCCGCCGTGCAACACCTCCCATGCCGTCGCCCTCACTCCCGTGCGCGCGCAAGACGAGCTTCACAAACCTAGGGCAAAGCTTGCCCCTTCTCCTCCATTGCCAGCAAATTTCCAAGCTTTGCCCTTTTTCCGGCGATCGCCTACAGAGTCTTTGGTTCTCGATGTTGACACATCCCCAGGGTATCGTACCTATCCTTCCATTCATCGATTAATGCTCTGATTCCTGAGTAATTAGTTAATTGATGCAATTAGCACTAATTTTCATCATTAGTTTCATTAATTAAGTAATTAGCTCAACCTAGTCTGCAATTAATTCCATGCCTATCTATTAATTGCATGTCTAGGGTTTGTCTCCTGTTTAGTCTACAGTTAGATTAATTGCCTATTATTTGACTACACACTAGATGATTCGCACCAGCCACATATAATCGATGATCACTATTGTTACTTTGCATAATTGTCTAGTGATCATGTCCTTCATTCAGTGCTAGGGTTTCTATTGCGCATTCTTTTCCTAGCGGTGCTTTGCTTGTAGATGTATTAGGACTCTATCCTTATCCCATTGATGTGGACAAGGGTTCCTGATCTTCCGAAAGGTTCTCGATACGTTGATTTGGTCGGAGGCGACACACAAATCGATCCGGATTCAGAACAGCACGTTCTAAACCCCGCAATCGTAGCACGACGTCTCCTCTAGTTATCAACCGTCCTAAAATGGTTGACCTCACTGAGAAGGCTAATCCCTGCCTGCGAATCAAGAACACAAGCAAGAACAAAGAAGAAGGCAACACAATTACAGATGTATTATGAATCTCACGAGGTTGGGGTCTCACAAACCATGATGACGGTGAAACTGTTATAAACAGAATAATCTAAGAAAAATCCAAACCCTAATAGTATGGTGGTGGCTGTATATGAAGACCCTAGGGTCGTGCAAGACCCTCTGGACGCACCCCTAATTGGGCTCAACTAGATACAAAGCCCAAAGGCCAAAAATAGGCGACGCAGCACCGAAACAGATTTTGGACCCTCTCTTGTTTCGATGATTACTGATGACTCCGGATGAATTTTGATATGAGACCTGCGGCATTGGAAAGGTATTCTTCTTATCTTTCCGTGCATATGTAGAACGTCCAAATCCGAGTTCGTATGCGTCCTGGGAATCCATTTTAGTGTAGACTGGTCCTGAGCCCCGAAACGGACTCGAAGTCGGTTTTGGTTGGGCCTCCACCTTAGCTTCCACGTCCGTGCTGGTCCTCCACGTCTCCAAGTCCTTCTCCCATCATCTCCTGGTCCTCTTCATGGTTCCTAATTACAATATAATCATTAGGTAGCAAACCATTCTCAAAAGTGACATATAATGAAGAACGTAGGAACGAGCTCACCTCTAAATTTAGTCGTCGTGCACGAGCTCTAGTCATTGGACCTTGCAAGTCCAGAATTGGAGGAGTGTTGCATGTATCCTTAGGAGTGATGTCCTCATCATCCTCCCCCTCTTGAAGTGGAGTCATCCTCGACTCAAGCTCATTCTCTTCTCCCAAGTATGGTTTCAAATCTGAAATGTTAAAAGTAGGACTAACCCCGAACTCGGGAGGCAACTCAAGTTTGTATGCATTATCATTAATCTTCTCAATTATTTTGAAAGGACCATCAGCTCTAGGCATTAATTTAGACTTTCCCAAATCTGAAAATCTATCTTTTCTCAAGTGTAACCATACTAAATCTCCTACATCAAGTTTTACTTCTTTTCTACCTTTACTACCAGCAATTTTATACTTGTCATTCATCTTTTCAATGCTAAGTCTAGTGGTCTCATGCATTTTCAAAATAAATTCAGCACGTTCCTTAGCATCAACATGAACTCTCTCATGAATAGGTAGAGGAAGTATATCAAGTGGAGTACAGGGATCAAAACCATACACTACCATGAAAGGACTTACCTTGGTAGTAGAATGTGTTGCCCGATTATATGCAAACTCAACATGAGGCAAACATTCTTCCCATTGCTTCAAATTTTTCTTCAAAATAGCTCTCAACATAGTACCCAAAGTGCGATTCACCACCTCAGTTTATCCATCAGTTTGTGGGTGACAAGTTGTAGAAAACAACAACTTTGTACCCAACTTATTCCAAAGTGTGCGCCAAAAGTGACTCAAGAATTTTGCATCACGATCTGAAACAATAGTAGAAGGCATACCATGCAAACGTACAATTTCTTTGAAAAAGAGATCAGCAATATAACTAGCATCATCAGTCTTATGACATGGTATAAAGTGTGCCATCTTAGAAAATCTATCCACAACAACAAAAATACTATCACTCCCCCTCTTAGTCCTAGGCAGTCCTAAAACAAAGTCCATAGAAATATCCGCCCAAGGAATAGAAGGAACAGGAAGTGGCATGTATAAACCATGTGGATTCAAGCGAGACTTAGCTTTTTGACATGTAGTGCAGCAAGCAACAAAGCGCTCAACATCTTTCCTCATCCTTGGCCAAAAGAAGTGTGTGGCCAAAATATCCTCCGTCTTCTTGGCACCAAAATGACCCATCAATCCACCTCCATGCGCCTCCTGTAACAACAAAAGACGAACAGAACCAACTGGAATGCATAGGCGGTTAGCTCTAAACAAGAATCCATCATTCAATACAAATTTATTCCATGCATGACCTTCTTTACAATGCAGCAATACATCCGTAAAATCAACATCAGCAGCATATTGTTCTTTAATTGCCTCAAGTCCAAAAATTCTACAATCAAGTTGAGACAATAAAGTGTAGCTCCTAGATAAAGCATCAGCGATCACATTATCCTTCCCTTTCTTATGTTTAATAATGTAAGGAAAAGACTCAATAAACTCAATCCATTTAGCATGTCTACGGTTCAAATTACATTGAGAACGAATATACTTAAGTGATTCATGATCAGAATGAATAACAAATTCTTTGGGCAACAAATAATGACGCCACGTCTCTAAACAACGTACAAGTGCATACAATTCCTTATCATACGTGGAGTAATTCAAAACAGGCCCAGTAATTTTCTCACTAAAGTATGCAACAGGTTTACTATCTTGCATCAAAACACCACCAATGCCTATACCACTAGCATCACATTTAAGCTCAAAAATCTTATCAAAATTAGGTAATTGCAGCAATGGTGCATGTGTAAGTTTATCCTTCAAAGCATCAAAAGACTCATGATGTACCTTACCCCAATGGAAATCAATGCCCTTCTTTGTCAACTCATGCAATGGTGCAGCAATGGTGCTGAAATCTTTGACAAAGCGGCGGTAGAAACCTGCAAGACCAAGAAAACTCCTCACCTGTGTGATAGTTTTTGGTGCAGGCCAGCTCTTTATGGCTTCAATCTTCACCTCATCCACCTCAATTCCCTGTGGAGTCACAACATAGCCAAGAAAAGAGACTTGATCCGTGCAAAAGATGCACTTCTCAAGGTTACTAAATAAACGTGCATCTCGTAAAGCATCAAAAACAGCAGGCAAATGATTCATATGTTCATCTATGGATTTGCTATAAATCAAGATATCATCAAAGTAAACTACCACAAATTTGCCAATGAAAGCTCTTAAAACCTCATTCATCAAGCGCATGAAAGTACTAGGTGCATTAGTTAAACCAAAAGGCATTACTAACCACTCATATAATCCAAATTTGGTTTTGAAAGTTGTTTTCCATTCGTCTGCAAGTTTCATTCTAATTTGATGGTAGCCACTACGCAAATCAATTTTAGTGAAAATTATAGCACCACATAACTCATCAAGCATGTCGTCTAGCCTAGGAATAGGATGGCGATACCTAATAGTAATATTATTAATGGCTCTACAATCTACACACATACGCCAAGTACCATCTTTCTTAGGAACCAAAATTCCAGGAACAACACAAGGACTAAGTGATTGACGAACATACCCACGATCCAAAAGGTCTTGAACTTGTCGTTGTATCTCCTTAGTCTCCTCAGGGTTGGTCCTATAAGCAGCACGGTTTGGCAAACTAGCACCCGGAATCAAATCAATTTGATGCTCAATCCCTCTCAAAGGTGGCAATCCCGGGGGTATCTCAGTTGGAAAAACATCGTCATACTCCTGCAAAAGGTTAGTGACAGCAGGAGACACAGCACTAGAAGCAATATCATCAAGCGAAAACAAAGCTTCTTTGCATATCAAAGCATAGCAAATATCATCATTATCAGAAATTTCAGCAAGCTCAGATTTTGTTGCAAGACATGAACGACCTTGTAATTTAATTCCGGCACCCTTAGAACTTGAAGAATCATTAACATTACTAGGTGTAGAATTAGAATTAACAGGTTGTTGAATTTCAGGACCTTTATTTTTCAAACTAGCAGCTCTTTCTAAATCAGCTTGTACAATTTCAGCAGGGGTCATTGGTAACAAAGTAATTTTAGTTCCTTTATGCATAAAAGTGTACTTATTACTTCTACCATGGTGTACAACATCATTATCAAATTCTCAAGGTCTACCCAATAAAAGTGAACATGCTTGCATGGGTACGACATCACAATCAACAGAATCCACATAAGAACCAATGGAAAAAGGAACTCTGCAAGTTTGTATTACCTTAGCTTTGCCAGAGTCGTTTAACCACTGAATGTAGTACGGATGTGGATGTGGACGTGTGGTCAAAGCAAGCTTGTTGACCACATCAGAACTCACCAAGTTATTGCAGCTCCCTCTATCAATGATGACACATGCTCGGCGGTTCTTGATGACAAAGAAAATCTGGAACAAGTTGTGGTTCTGCATCGTCTCGGGCTGATGAACTTGTGTGCTAAGGACACGTTGAACAATAATGCTCATGTATCTCGTGGTGTCTCCGCCTCCAAGGACGAGGTCACTGCTGGTGGCAGCGACGTCCTCCTCCTCATCCTCTACATCGAAGGTGCTCATGTAACCGCCATCGTCTGTCGCCACATATGCCCGCCTACTTGGACAATCTTTCTGCACATGACCAAGTCCATGGCAGCGGTGGCACTGAATCCCTGTAGTGTGCCCTGTCGAAGCAACAGAGGAGGCACTACTAGCTGGTACCTGCACAGAAAGTTTACCTGAGCGTGTAGAAGGTGCAGGGGCTGATCTTGGGGCTGCAGAAACAACACTGATTCCCTTGGTAGCTGCTGGTGGGGGCGGCCGGAAAGATGGCCTGGGCAGCCCTGATGTCCCCGTTGAACGTGGGGGGTAGGAGTTCCTTGACATGTTGTACTCCTCAAAAGCCTGAAAAAGTCCCTGTGATTCTTTCTCTGCAAGCATAGCATACTGGAAACACTGGGTGAGGGTATAATATTCTTTATAATCAAGGATGTCCTGAATTTCTTTTCTTAAACCAGAATAAAAGCGACAAATCTGATCCTCTACTTTTTCAACTACAGCACAACGAATCAAACCCTTCTAAAGCTTACTAAAGTACTCTTGAATAGTTTTATCTCCTTGTTCTAAACGCTGCAGTTTATTACAAATCTCTCTATAAAAAGAAGGGGGAACAAAACGATCACGCATTGCTACCTTAAGTTCTTCCCAAGTAGTAGGCAAATCAGTTTCAGCAGCTAGACCACTCCACCAAACAATAGCAAAGTCCTTAAACTCACTAGTAGCTTGTCTAACTCTATGTTGTTCAGGAACAAGGTGGGCATTAAATTTTTGTTCTACAGTCATCTCCCAATCAAGATAAACATCACCATCATACTGACCCGAAAACAAAGGAATTAAAAACTTAATTTTAGCATACGGGTCATCTAGAGCATAGTTACCATATGGACGATGATTGTAGTTATGGAAACCACCCATACCTTGAGTATTATGTTGCAAACGACGTCGTAATCGTGCGGTCCTTGTAGCTGACCTATCCACGGTGCCATCAGCCTTATACACCGTGTCTTCATCATGGACGTCTTCAACGTCATTGTTGTTGTTATTGGTGTTCGTATTGTTGGTTTTAGGAGCGGTCTCCAACGCGACAACCTGATCGGTTAACTTAGAGACCCGCTTCTCTAACCGCTCGATGCTTTCTCCAATGTGAAGCTTGCTGACCGCATCAGTAACGGCTCTGGTGATCATCTCTGCCAAATCACTCTGAGCAGCCTGCAAAGCCTTCTGGAACTGCTCATGGCTCACGCACTCAGCAAATTGTGAGGGTGAAGTCATCTCTCCGTCATCACTTCCTGCCATCACAAACACCAAAACAGGAAACAAACAGTGAAGGTTATCCCTACAAAATAGCTAAGCACTGGTGCCTCTGAACACAACAAAAGGAGACTCCTTACAAAGCTCTTACAAAGTTCTGAAAAGCAAAGAAAAGGATACCAGAGAGATGTGTTCCACGATTGTAAGGGTCACAAAATAACCTGTGTGCTGTCCAGAAGAAATATGTAGAGCTAGGAAGGCCAAATATATATATAGTGGTACACAAATTTTTTGTGGATTCTCCTCCATTGTTAGTGCCCTCGTCCCAAATCTTGAAGTTGTAGAAAACGTCGGGTTTAAACTTAAATCAATTTTTTCTTTATCTTCCCAATTTTTTTTGAATTTTTTGACGAGGGCACACAGGACGTAGCCGAGTGTGGGTATACTCAACTTTGATTCAAGAATCTCCTGTAAAAATTTCAGCCAAAACGGACAATTGATAGTTGTAACTTGAGGAAATTGACTAAGTAAAGATAAATACTTGACAAAATAGATAAGGAAAAGACAATTATATTTAATAAAAGATAAGTCTCACAAAAGGAGAAAAGATACAAGAGAGCTCATACCAAGACTCCAAGACGAATTCCGGAATCCTGAGCGATGCTCTCGACTAGACTCTAACTCCCGAATAACTAACCTACTCTACTAGTAAGAAAAGTAGTGGGAAAATGGACTCCAATGTGTTTCACTTGCTTGATTCTTTGTTTATGCCAAATTCCCCCTCTATTTATAGGTGGCGAACTGTTGGCGGGTATTTGTAGGTGAAGTAGGGTCGGTGGGCAAAAATTCCCCCACCGGGCGGCCGGGCATGTCGGGTGGCATGCAGTGCCTGGCAGCAACCCAGGCCGGGCGGCCGTTGGATGAGGTCGGTTTCCCGATCGACTTTCCTTGGACGTCTCAGATTTGGTCCGGATGACAGTTATTGAGTCGGTTTTCAACCGTCTTATCCACTTGGCGTCGGTTGGCATGATGGGCCGAGTGGGCTGGACACTCCGGGAGGAAGTTCCCAGGCCGGGCGGTGGCCTGTGCCGGGTGGCGGCCTATTTTTGGTGCCGATCCCCTCCGGGTCATGTTTTCACTTGTCCAAGTTGTGCCACGTGGATGCCTCCTTTACTTCTTTACTTTTTACCCTCCTTAGACCGGGGATGGAAAACGGCTTCATGGTGGGGTGTTTTTCAGGGTCGGCTGGGTCGGATGGTTCAGCCTGATGAGACTCTGTTTTAATCCTCCAGGTGGCTGATTTCAGCCTTCACGATCCTGCCGGGCGGAGTTCTAATTTCAGCCTCATGACCCTTCCGGGCCCTGATTTCAGCCTCATACGACCCTGTCGGCTGGCTGTTTTACGGCAGGATCGGGCGACGGGGTGTTTCTTCATGTTTTTACATAATTTTGGCCCTTTTGAACCTGTAAACACATATTTCACCAAAGCTTGTGGAACTTTATTAGTTTAAACAAATGTTCATGAAACTTTGGTCTTTACCTTGCTTTTCCCGACCGGTTGGGGGCCGATATTGGGTTTTAAGGGCCACCAACACCTCCCCAAGCTTAAACCTTTGCTCGTCCCGAGCAAATTAAAACTTGGAAGTGATGGATCAGGAATTGCTTTGATATTAGAGCCCTGCAAGGATCAAGTGTACAAACACATACTCCTACAACATAGGGGTAATAGTAAACCAGCACAAATTGATCACTATGTCTTTCTCATTGTGACTGGGGCTCTTAGGCATTTTATGACCTTGTCATGAGCGGTTGGAACTCCGAATAACTAGTTTAGATTTTGTCACTTAACCTCCTACATGATCATGAGTCCAAAGTTTTTGTAATGCTGCATAAGTTTGAAAATTCTCCCTCTTGGTGTAATTTTTCACTATGACTCTCATCTCTCAAAAAGTGTATTTCCTCACCAAGTGCTCATCATACTCTATAAATTTTGTCTTTATATGTGGAGCTTCATAGGATGGCACATCTAGTATGCATATTTTGTTAAGTTAAGAGATGGTCCTAGCAAAAAGACTTTGCACTTTCTAATTCCAACCATTTGGAAATAATTTCCAGGGGAGAGGGAGAGAATGAACTCACGTGAAGGAGTGGACTGGCACAATAGCAAAAATCTTCATCAAAGATTGGATTTTTGTGCTAGAGTGAAAGGATGGTCCTTTATTTTTCTCAAAGGATTTAATGAACCTTGAAACTCGATATTTTTACATCTATGAGAGCTGATAATTTTTCATATTTTTCTTTCTTTCTTTCTTCTTTTCTTTGTTTCTTTTTTTTCAGCTCTCATAGTTCAATGGTTGAAATATTTTTGCAAACTTTTTTGGAGCATTTATTTTTGGGAAGACCAAAATCTTTCTTGTAGGATCAAGGTTTTCGCAAAGGAGAGATTTTTGGCAAACATGCTTGGTGAAGTGGATGCTTGAATCCAATGTGGAAACCGCATAACCAAGCATGATTATTTGAGAACTCAAAGATAACGCGAAGGAAAATGATTGGCTTTGAAAGTGCAAGTCCCTCATAAGGATCAACTCCTAACCAAACTCAATGCATACATGGATGGCATAAAAGTGGGTTCATAATTAATATCTGGCCTTGGTAGGAATTTTTCTATCATAGGAAAGATATACACCAAGTAGGAGGGGGTTATTGCAGCATGGTTTTGAAACAAGTCATTGGACTCTAATCATGAGGAAATCATAGACTCATCCAAAACATGCCATATCATGAATTCCAACAGCTAGACTTGGTGTTTATTAGACATTTTGCACCCACTAAAACATAGAGAGACTAGCTTATCATCATGCCGGTTTACCATTACCCACCAAAATGAAGAGTAGAGGTTGTATACTTGAGACTCACAGGGAGCTAATAGAGCAACTATTCATCATTTCCGTAGGCAAGGTAGAGATTAAGTTCTCAAATTTTATTTGAAAAGGGAAATATTTTTGTTCTTTTTGGCTATGCAAATTTTTATGGTTTTTCTTCAAAAACTGAAAAAATGTTTTTAGGTTTTCTTAAATTTTCTCAAAAATTGGAAACAACTCAACTAGAGAAAGGGGGAGAGAGGATAAAACAAGCGGCGCACCTTGGTTTGGGTACCTCCCCAAGCTTAGGTCTTTGCAAGACTTAAGCTTAGATGGCTTTCACTGCGGTGGTTGATACTCGATGTTGAAGTGGCCAAACAGTTGGTCCATCATAGAGAGGTTCATCTGAAGCTGTTATGACGTTTGTTTCTGCCATTCTTGTCCATCCCTTCTGGCTGCTTGTATTTCTTGAGTTCATTCGTTGGTTTCGTAAGCATTGGCAGCCAAGTATTGCATGTCTTCTTCCAACTCCGAAAAGTTGTATGACGTGAATCGGACGGAGCGTGAAGTGCCTACGCCTCCATGAGGTTGGTGATAGCTCCCTGTCCCATAAGGATTGTACGGTGCATATTCTTCATGGGATGAACTAGTGTAGTGTGATGAGCTAGTAAATCCCGGGACTTGTGGTTGCTCCCAATGGTATTGTGAGATTCCCGAAGCACCTGCTCAAGGTGGTCTTGACCCTGGCCTATCCCCTAAAACACTATGTCATGCACGGTGCACGGGAGCTTGCCAATTGTATAGAAAGTTCTTTTTACCGATGATGGTGAGCTCGGGGTTAGGCAATTCAATCTCTACGTTGCGTGCGGGATAAAGCAAATAGAACATATTGTTCTCCTCCTTCAAAAGGTGGGCTTGCCAAAAGTGATCTTTCCCTAGCAAAGGAGCACTAGGGAGGCGATCTGTTCTAGCTCTATGGAGTGCACCAACCTTTCTAGCAATTCTAGTGATAAAAGGTGTGAAAGTGATAGGTCCATGCTACTTGAATGTTAGGGTGAGCCAATGGTTGATGAGGAAGAAAGTGGGGTTCGTTTTAATTTTCTTTATCACAGCATAGAGATAGGCTTTATCCAAACTATTCACTGAGCGTACATCACCCCGAGGGGTGAGGTAGTGAGTGATAAAATGGTGAAGTATACGGAGCAAGGGGTTATGAATGTCGCTAGTGCGCGCCTGCCCCGTGATGGGGTTTCCTATCTTAACCCAAAGTCTTTGCGGGGTGAAACCTTTAAGTTTATCAATGTCTATGGCGACTTTACGGTCAAAACCAAGGTAAGTGCTAATTTGTTTTAAAGATCGTTCATAAGTTTCACCAAAAATATGAAATTGATAGAGTGCCTAATTTGTTGGACGGAGTGGTGTGGACTTTTAAGGTGCAAAGGAATTCAATGGTAAGCCATTTAGAACCATACTCATCAAGGTGGTAGAAATCATACCATCCGGCCGTGTTGAGCACATACTCAAAATCTGCGAGGACGCTGATGTGCTCGAGGAAGTCGTGGTTGAACTAGCGCACGGATGTGAACTCCCGGTCCTGAATGGCGGTGAGTTTGCTTTGCTCATCATAGTCATTGAACACCATATTTTCTTCACTCTCCATAAACTTGTCAAACTCTTCGTCTTGCATGCTTTGCATCGTTGGGGCTTCAGATATGGACATTGAGTCTGAGAGGTAGCTCGGGGCATACTGTTGTCACACCCGGTTCCAACGACCGAAACCGAATGCATCTATATGCATGCCCAGGATCAAGTTTTCACGTACACATGACAATTATTGTGATAAAAGAATGATATCTTTATTCAATCGATAACATTATTACAAAGGTCACTCGTAGGTCAAAGGAACAAAATTACATTGCAGCAGAATAAACTAAGCGTTGGCGTCCTTCAGCTCCCACAAGAAGTCGATCGGAAGACCACATGCCTAGACTCCTCCATCGTCTTCATAGTTGTACCTTCATTCTCCTATAGCTGAGCAGCAATATGGGATATAGCAAGGGTGAGTACGTGGCGTACTCAGCAAGTGGGGGAAAGGATGATATGGGGCTTATAGAGGTTTATTGCATGAGCTTTTAATTTCCTATGCATCCTAATTACTAAGTGGGGTCATCCCAACCATTAACCCAAAGGGTAGTATCCAAACCAAGTCCAATCCCATCCACCAACCAACCATTCCCAACCAATCTTACCCATAACCAACTAATCTTGTGAGGATTCTAGGCCGCTCTTGACCGTGAGCACGGCTATCATGATAGTTTGATACTCTGCAGAGTTTGTACCACTTTACCCACAAGTCGTGATTTCGTCCCATGTTGCCAGGTGGACTAGAGTCTCGATGTTGCCATGCCGGCCAAGCACTAGCACACTTCCTTAGGTGTGCGGCCAGGAGATCGCTACGAGGCTTTTACAAAGGGTCTCCCAGTACATGCTAGCCACTAAGGATCCACTCCCGTCCATAAGTGATAGCCCCTCAACAAGCAGCTCATCACCCCAGGAGCCCCCTCTTGAGGCATTCGGATACAAGGACAGTCCTCTTGACTTCCATTCCCCGCTCCACCAAAATGCTGCACCAACACTGGGAGAACTCCTAATTAATCAGCCAAGCTGTTCCATAGCAGCCTTGTGATGGCATGGTTGTCCTGGGTTACCACTCCTACAACAAGCCTACCACCACCAACCATGTGCCCACGGCACCACATCCATTCTACCCGGCTTGCATAGATCCCTAAGCCATGTTGCTAACATAAATTATCATTGCACCCATGAAGTTACATAGTTCATTAATCAAGGTTAATACTAATCCAACATCCCACAAGCAACCTAAGCATTGTCTACCCACAACCAACCAGCTAGTTCAAGGCGACAAGAAAAAGGGATAAAACAACACTAGGAAAACCCTAATAATAGGTACCCATTCAATTGACACAAGCATGCATTTCTACAATAAATGTTATAATAGGTACAAGATGCATCAAGGACACTTGCCTAGAAATAGGTGCTGCTGATCAGGTCTTCAAGTCATGCTCTTGCGCTTCCAGGAACAACAGGTTCTTTAATTAACATCACGTAGACACAACATGCACACAATCATATAAACAAACTAAGAAACAGTACACCAAACAATAAATAAATACTTTAAAATCAAAGTCAAAAGATAGTACGCATTTCTACGATCGCGTGAGTGCAAGAATCATCTAAATCAGAGTTACGAGTAAAAAGTTATGAAGGTTTGAAGTTTTAAAGCTAAAATGGTAAAAACAGATAGGTTTAGGGACCTAAAAGTAATTTTAGAAAAGTATAGGGTCTAAATTGTAAAATAACAGGGTGACAATACATTATATGAAAAGTTTAGGAAACAAAATGTAATTTTGGTGAAGTCTAGAGTTTAAAGTGTAAAAAGGTAGGACTTAAAAATAATTAAAAACAAGTCCAGGAATGTTTCTGCAAAAATACAGGGTTAAAATATTAATTCAGAAAGGTACAGGGGCTTTTCTATAAAAATTACAGTGCTAAAACAATTTCAGGGTCCTAAAGATAATTAAATAAAGGTTCTTGATAAAAATTAGGTCTTAAATATAGTTTTAATAAAACTCAGGAGCCTATTTGCAATTCTATAAAATTATAGGGACTAAAGTGTAAAATATCAGGACTGAAAATAATTACCAAAAAGTAAGGTTGTTTTTAAAAAAATTTAGGACTTAAACATAATTTTATTTAAGTATAGGGGCCTAAGTGTAAAAAGATAGGGTTGAAATTATAATTAAAATTAAATTTAGGGGTGTTTCTATAATTTTCTAGGGTCAAAAATAAATTTTAAGAAAAGACCAGGGCTAAAACATAATTAAACTAAAGGTTCTGCTAAAAATTTGGACAAGAAACTAATTAGGCCAAAGCTTAGGGGCCTATGCGCAAATCTACCAAAAACTGGGAATTTACATAACTAAATTAAAACCTAAAATCTATGGACCGGGTCTATGGTCTCTGTTGACCAGGGTTGACCAGGGGTCTATGGGATCCATAGACCTGGCTCATACCCCTTCGGCCTGATCTAATCTGGACCGTCCAGATTAGATCCAAGGGCTAGGACAAAAGGGGAGAGGTTGGTGCCTGTCGGCGGCGAGGACAGAGGCGGCGGCAATCGGAGGTCACCGGTGAACGCCGAAGCTTGGGCTCCGGTGGCCGGATCTAGGTGCGAAGGTGGGGAAAAGAGAGAGGAGAAGAAGATGATCTCACCTAGGGGGTCGCGCAAGGCCGCGGTGGTTGGGGGCGGGTCGACGACGCAGGTGGAGGCGGTGGCGACCTTTGGCGATGCCGGGAGGGCGCCTTGTGCGTCGATCCTTTTCGCAAAGGGGATGGGCAGGGGCGGCTCAGCCTCGCAAAGACCGGCGAAGGGTCGGCGGCTTCGGGACGACGGCCACGCGCGTCGATCTCGAGCTCTACGCTCGGCCATGGCCGACAGCGGCATGGGCGGGCGGAGCGCGATGGCGGGAGGCGGCGGTGGCAAGGAAGGCCAAAGGGGGGGGCGCAGAAGAGCGGGTCCCATTTTATATGGGCGCGTAGCCCTAGGATGGCCGGGCACGCACGCCAAGGAGGTGGCAGCGTCGGCCGGGACTAGGGTTTCGGGGGTGTTGGGGGCGCGGCGTGGGAGCGGGCTGGGGTGCGTGCGAGGTGGGCTGCGTCGAGGGGGCGAGCTGGGCCGGGGGCGCGTTGGGTCGAGCAGAGAGGAGGGAGGTGGGCCGCGCGCTGGTGGGCTGCGGGGCTGGTGGCCCATGCAGGAGGGAAAGGAAGGAGGGGAGAGGGGGAAGTGGGCCTTGGGGGGGGGGGATTTTGGCCCATGGTCGGGGTAGAGGGGAAGGGGGAAAGGAGTTGGGCCTCTGGAAGGCATCCGGCCCAGGCCAGAAGAGAGAGGGGAAGAGAAGGAGGGAAGGAGAGTGGGCTGTGCGGTGGGCCAGATTAGGGGTTTTCGGCCCAGAGTGGCCGAGTTCTCTTTTCCTCTCTACTCTTTTACCCTCCTAATTCTATTCTATTTCCTATTTTCAAAATCCAAATAAAAATTTATTAGTAAACAGATTTTCAATAGATTTTTGCACACAATAAACCTACTGCATCTAATTCGGCATGAATGCAACATACAAAATATTAATAACCTAAATTAATTTATTTAATTTAGAAAATAGCCCTTTTGCCTAAAATAAATTATAATTATCTAATTATCTAATTAATTTATAATAAATTTTTAATCTATTACAAATTTTTTTTGAAATTTAGTGGAATTGGGTCACAAACCAAAATTTGAAATTTTGGCGTGTGACAACAGTTGACGACCACTAAGTGCTCATTTTAGCCGTCACATATCTCGGTAAATAACGGAGAACTAACATGATCACCTCATATAATGTTTCAAAATAATATAGTTCCATATGTCCTTGGAGTTTACCTAGTGCAGGAGGAATTATCAATAATATGAGGTGCAGCAAGGGGTAAAAGTGGCAAAGAATAGTCAAAGAATAATTCCCCACCTTGCCAGATGGAGAAAGAAGCCCGCAGGACAAATATACCTGACGAATTCTCCATGGAAGAACTGATGAGGACATCACTCCTAAGGATACATGCAACACTCCTCCAATTCTGGACTTGCAAGGTCCAATGACTAGAGCTCGTGCACGACGACTAAATTTAGAGGTGAGCTCGTTCCTACATTCTTCATTATATGTCACTTTTGAGAATGGTTTGCTACCTAATGGTTATATTGTAATTAGGAACCATGGAGAGGACCAGGAGATGATAGGAGAAGGACATGGAGACGTGGAGGACCAGCAAGGACGTGGAAGCCAAGGTGGAGGCCCAACCAAAACCGACTTCGAGTCTGTTTCGGGGCTCAGGACCAGTCTGCACTAAAACGGAGGCTCAGGACGCATACGGACTCGGATTTGGATGTTCTACATATGCACGGAAAGATAAGAAGAAGACCTTTCCAATGCCACCGGTCTCATATCAAAATTCATCCGGAGTCATCGGGAATCGTCAAAACAAGAGAGAGTCCAGAATCTGTTTCGGTGCTACGTTGCCTGTTTTTGTCCTTTGGGCTTTGTATCTAGTTGAGCCCAATTAGGGGCGCGTCCAGAGGGTCTTGCACGACCCTAGGGTCTTTATATACAGCCGCCGCTGCACTATTAGGGCTCGGGTTTTGCTTAGATTATTCTGTTCATAACAGTTTCACCGTCATCACGGTTTGTGAGACCCCAACTTCGTGAGATTCATAATACATCTGCAATTGTGTTGCCTTCTTCTTTGTTCTTGCTTGTGTTCTTGATTCGCAGGCAGGGATTAGCCTTCTCGGCGAGGTCAATCATTTTAGGACGGTTGATAACCAGAGGAGACGTCGTGCTGTGATTGCGGGGTTTAGAACGTGCTGTTCTGAAGCCGGATCGATTTGTGTGTCGCCTCCGACAAAATCAACGTATCTCGAACCTTTCGGAAGATCGGGAACCCTTGTCCACATAAAGAACCCCACCAATAGGCTCTAGAGGACCACACTCACCAACCGACCAAGGCCCAGGACCAGCGGCGCCACCCCCTGGTTGGCCGACCTCCCTGGTCGGCCGACCCTGTGGTTGGCCCGCTGGTCCACCACTTGAGTCGGTGGCCTCCACCGACCTTCCCCCACCGCATTGAAGGACTTACCATATTTCTACGCGCCTGGAACCGCCTCAGGACCCCTATAAAAGGAGGGGTACACCCCCCACCCTCTCTAAAACACACACCACACACCAATATACACATACTCCTCTTGTATTAGTAGTCCAAGGCAGTGGGAAATAGGCTAGAATAGCTCTCTTAGAGTTCCCAAGCCCCATTGGAGAGTTGGAGCTAGCTACTCCTCCCCTTCATTGTAAGACTTTACTCCTTTTCAATAGAATTATCTTCCTCTTATGAATACCTTTATTATATTCATGAAGTCTTGTTCATACAAGTATCCTTGTTCTTGCTTAGTAGTATACATGCTAGGGTTTATCATATTGCCTCTTGGTGCAAGGTTCATGTCCCATTTGGGTTAGTTGGATATTCTAGACCGACTAGAGTTCTATTCAACGACATAGACATGGTGTCTAGGTTTGCGAGTAGCGTCGAATGTTGTGTGTCCAACGGACAAGAGGGGGCCGCGTGGGTAGTGACAGCCCCGTCCGGTATTAGCATCCCTCCACGTTTGGCCACATTCGTAGGGCTCTTGTTAGCGTGATCTGTAGCCTTAGTACGTGTATATTATGTGCATAAACATAGGATAGGCCAACATGAGTAGGAAGTATAATAGGAACTAGAGTTGTTCTTAGTCTTTTCTTTACTAGCCTTGCTACTAGTACAAATGTGAGATAAAGCATTATGTGTGTTTGTGTCAACTACCCAAATATCTTTATCTATCCTTACCCCTATGATTTACTATTGTCTATTCACTCATGATCCGTATAACCTATGAACATGTTTAGTAACCTACACTTGGTACTTGCCTTCCCTTGGGAAAATATAAATGACAACCTTCGGGAATACTCTAAGGTGAAATGCTACAACGGTATACTTCGTGCGTTTGCGGATTATTCTGTAATATTGTGGAGATACCTATACCATGTTGGTTGGTATTACTGTTAAGGGAACCTAGTGATGACGTTCAGGAATGCCACAAGCATTTCTAGTGCCATTGCCAGGGATAACTTATAGTGATGCTAAGCAACACCAACAAGCATTTCTGGCGCCGTTGCCGGGGACAGTAATATTTCTGGTGCGACGTTAAGAAGTGTCAACAAGCATTTCTTGCGCCGTTGCCGGGGAAGGCTAAGCCAAGCAAAGTTACTAAAAATGTTTATGTTAACAAATCATGATTGATAGGCTATAGTATTGAGCAGGCTAACTTGTCTTGTTTTCATCTTCGTGTGGAAACAGGGTAGTGCATGACCGGTTTCGAGCTGCCATAGAACTCCGTTGTAGATCCCGAAACGCTCTTGAGGAAAACGCGCTCTCGTGTGAGTTCCCCAAGAACTATTTCCGTGACAGACGATCCAGTCATTCCTGCATCATCAAGCTCAACGCCAATGGCCGAGAAGACGCTTCGTGAGTTCTCTGCTCCCTCTGCTGACAATGTGCCTACTAGGCCACCTGTCGCAGTTGGTGATGCAGTGTTCAAACTCAAGATCGGCATAATCACTATGGTGCAGTCAAGTCCCATTTGTGGGAAATCCAACGAGGACGCAAGCGCTCATTTGTAGAATTTCCTTGAGCTGTGCAACACCTTTACCATAAGGGGAGTCACCCAAGATGCCATCCGACTCCATCTGTTTCCCTTCTCATTGCTGGGAAGGGCGAAACAGTGGTTTTACTCAGCTAAAGCAAACTCCATAGACACTTGGGAGAAGTGTTCGATGGCGTTCCTCGCCAAATTTTTCCTGATGGGCAAAACCAATGCCCTTCATGGAAAGATTTCTTCATTCCAGCAGTCAAGGGATGATTCAATCCCAGATGCCTGGGAGTGGCTCCAAGAATACATTGTCGCCTGTCCTCATCATGGGATGGACTCATGGCTCATCCTACACAGTTTCTACAATGGGTTGTCTCCCACATCCCGTGCTGATCTTGATGCTGCTGCTGGAGGAGCATTCTTCTCACTCACTGCCACAAGTGCTACGGCACTTATTGAGAAGATGATCTCCAACCAAGGTTTGAATGACGAACCCCAACCGCACGGAAGAAACACGCATACAGTGAAAGAAGTGGATATGCTCTCCGCTAAGATAGACCTCCTCATGAAGAAGATGGACAGCCACACATCCAACCAAGGAGTTGTCTTTGCCTTAGACTCTCACATGACCTGTGAAGTCTGTGGCAATGTTGGACATTCAGGAAATTATTGCCCCCAAAACCCGTGAAGACGTGTGCTACACCAACAACAACAACGGGTATCGTCCACAAGGAGGTCAAGGGTGGAGTCAACCTTGACCCTACTACCAAGGAGGTAACAACAATGGCAACTCTTGTAATTTTCAAAACCAACCCTCATTGAGATATCTTGTTTTTGGCCAAGTTAAAATTAACGAATCTTTGAACAAAAAGCTTGCTGCCAATGATAAAATTTTAGAAAATTTAAACGCTAAAATTGATGGTATTTCTTCTGCTTTCAAAAATCAAGTTAGTTTCAATAAAATGATTGAAACTCAATTAGCTCAAATTGCTGCTACTGTTCCTAGTTTGGAAAATGGGAAAATCTCGGGGCAACCTGAGCTCTCCCATGAACATGTTAGTGCGGTGACCAGTCGAGGTGGCAAGTCCACTCGAGATCCGCCATATCCTAACCATGCAGGAACTAGCAAGACGAACAGGCAGGAGGAAGAATCATCAACAGAGGAAGCCTCCAACAAGGAGGAAGAAAAAGAAGAACGACCAACTCCCCAAAAGTTCGTTGACACGACGGACAAGCAATTTGCTCGTTTTGTTGAAGTCATCTGAAAGGTGCACATCAACATGCCCTTGATTGATGCGATGCAAGAACCCACGTACTCTTGCTATCTCAAGGACATTCTGAACAACAAACGGCCATTGCCCACCACCGAGGTCGTGACTTTGACGGAGGAATGCAGTGCAGCTATACTCAATAGGCTGCCATAGGAGAAGAAAGATCCAGGGTGCCCCACCATCAACTGCTCAATTGGGATGCACCACTTCGACCACGCCCTTTGTGATCTGGGGGCAAGCTTGAGCGTCATGCCAAAGTCGGTTTTTGACCGACTCAACTTCACTACGCTCACCCTGACGCCAATGCAACTTCAGCTGGCCGACTCATCGGTCCGTTACCCGGCGGGCATTGCAGAAGACATTTCGGTGAAAGTCCCAGACTTCTTCATCCCCGTAGACTTCATGGTGCTCAACATGGAGGATGAAAAGGAAGCGCTCATTCTTGGGCGACCATTCCTCAGCACCGCAAAAGCACACATTGATGTTGGCGCCGGAGAAATCCGATTCAACATCAGTGGCAAGGAAGAGAAGTTCAACTTTCGTCCCAAAAGAGAACAATGTTCCATGATCAAGATCAAGTATGGACCAAATGAGAGGAACATCAAGGAAGTCGAAGTGCTACCCCCCAAAAAAGATGATCTCATGAAATTCATGAAGGAACTTCTCGTAAGAGAAAATCCTCCGATGAAGAAGGAGATAAGAACCGCAAGATTAGCAAGGAACCACCCTGAAGAATCCAAGAAGACTGCGACCACACCAACACCAAAACCCAAGACCAAGTAAGTGTGGCGAGTCAAGAAGGTGCAGCCATCCACGTCTACTTCTCCGGGACAAGGCAAAGCATCATCAAGCTGAAGAAGACAGAGAAAGTCCCGTTCATTGGACTTTAAAAGACGAACCCTCGCCGGGAGGAAAAATCGGTACGTATCTCATATTTAAAATTCCAAATGCATATTTAATTTCTCAATTTTTTGTTCTTAACCATATTTGCTTTTGCATGCATCATGTTTAAAATTCTCAAATTAGTTTGCATGACGGGATTAATTTCTTGACCCTCTTTGCATTTTTCAAAAAAAAAATCATGTTCTTTTTGGCATCCATTTATGAGATTTAATTTTTTTGAGGATGAGTTTTTATTAAAAACATCAAAAATATTTGTTCAATAATTTCCGGAGCCAGTAGGCAGAGGCCTAGCCCTGGTGGGACCCACTAGGAGTCGGTCGACCTGCCCTGGTCGACCGACCTGGACTAGCCGTTGGCTAGGTCCCACTTTGGCCAACGGCTAGTTGGTGCTCCCTTGTTACCGTTTTTGGCCGTTACCACTTCTAGTATAAAACCTGGCCGGGAGAGGAGTGTTTCACTTACTTGCTCATTCTTTCACTCTCCCACTTTGCTCCAAAGCTCTTGCTCACTTTGCTCTCAAATTACTCTCAAATTCTTGCCTCAAGAACACCCAAAAATAGTCTTGTTTCTATTTTGTTTTGATTTTCTTATTTGCTTTTGCAAGTTTCTCTCATCTTCGTGGCCGTATTCAACTCGGTGTTTTGATTTGCACTAACCAGTAACCCGTTCTCGAGTCCGTTCCTGTGTTTTGGTTTTCACGTGTTTGCAGCCATGAAGAAAGCGGGAGCACTATTCCGAAAAGCTAAGAAGGCCATGGGCTCAAACTCAAGACGCTCTCATAACTCCTCGAGCTCCATCCCATCCGTCGATCCCCCCTCATGTCGGAGCCAAGCTCAACCAATGGAGGGAAGTGATGACGATCTTCCTCCACCAACCCTCGTCTCCGACTCACAACTTGACTTGCGAAAAGCTCGAGAAGTGCAAGCGTACAATCTCCTACGACATCAAGCTTTCAACCACACTCGGGCTTTCGACACGAACCTTCTAGCCCGCATAGGTATGGATGTTGAATTTAATGAAATTTGGCATGCCGTAGTATGGGAGGCTTTTTCTCCCATCGATGGAAATGGTTCACGTTTTCTTACAATTCAATTTCTTTGCACTTTGCACACGGACGGGGAAGATATAACTTTCCATTTATTCGGGAATGAATACACCCTGTCATGGAAAGAACTTAGTTTGCTTCTAGGCTTTTCACCTACTTGTAGGATTGATTTGGCTAGAGCTACACCTTCTTTTGATAAGCAAGTATTTTGGAGTAGAATCACTAGCAAACCATTTTGCACGCAGCCAAGAGTTAGTGACATCCACCATCCTACTTTGCACTTTATGCATACATGGCTTGCTATGACTTTGCTTCCTAGAGGCGATGTTAGAATTGTTCGTGAAGATGAAATACGCCTCCTTTATGCCATAGTGCATAGGATCAAAGTCTCTCCTGTGCAGTACATGATGAAACAATGGTTAGAAAGCATTAGGCTTAAGGGACCTATTGAGTGCACTTCTCTAGTTACACGTATTGCTTCTAATTGGTGCACTCAACAATGCTTTGATCACTTACATTCCTGAGCCTCGCCAAATTCTAGATGAATATTTTCTTGTGCAAGGCCATATATTGAAGCATGCTCCCGATGGGTCTCTTGTGTTTTTCTATCTCGGGTATACAACTGAGATCCCGTTACCTATCCCGGGTCTCCGTTTGTATACCTGTAATGAGCTAACCATTCGCCGAGAACCGGTGGGAACTTTGCGCAGGGATGCAGGAAGGCTTACACGAAGCCGCACCGCACGAGCTGCTGCCGAGGCCTCTACCTCGCAGCCGGTACAGGATGTAGAAGAAGGTGAGTCGGGTTCACGGTCCGACCCGTGGCTCATGCAGCCACCACGACAGTCGTTCGGAGGACACTGGGATGCAGACCCGTCCTCAAGCTTCAACACCGGCGGACCACCACCATTCGATGGTGGGCGCCACTCTTTCGCGGGTTATAGTCATTACGACTTAACCCAAGAAATTAGTGCGCTCTCTAATCGAGTGGAGGACCTCGCGCTATCTACACAAGAGATGAACGACTTCCTCAACCAACACATGTCATCTACAACCCAATGGCAAAACTTCAGCGACAATCAATTTTGACAAATCAACTATTCACTGCAGCAACAACAAGCCGACATGCACGCCTTCTTCCAGTACCAAGGGCTTCGGCCTCCACACCATCAATAGGCTGAAAGGCTAGCTTGGGGGAGGACCCCCATTTGAGGTAACTTGTATCTTTTCCTTTCTTTTTCACTTTGTTTTACTCATTCAAAAATCTGAAAACAAAAATTTGCAAAACTAAAAAGAACAAAATTATTTGCTTGCTCACATATATGTGGTAGGATTGTTTAGTTCTCCAATGTTCAGATGATGAATAGTTGCTCTGCTTAAATTCCTCTTCTATGCCTAGTATACAACTTAGTACTCTTCCATGTTTTGGACTTGTTGGCTTGATCATCACCATTTAAAAAAAATTTGTGGGTTGCAAGTATGATCTTAGTCTAGGTTGTTGATGGGTATGGGGGATTAGAGCTGCTATGATTTTGTCCCAAGTGAAACTTGAATTCCGGAGATTTGTACCAAAAAAAAACCTTTGAGTTCCTCAATGATAAAAAAAATTCCTACCACGGCCATATGTGTAGATTGCATTGCAAAACAAAAACCTTCCACATATGCTACTTGTAGTTGTATTGAGCTTTGTCAAAATTGTTGTGACCTTTGTGAGATGCTTTTCATACTTTTATGATGAAGATTCACGAGCACTCCACCAAAAATTCTGCTACACTCATAGCAGCTCAAAAACAGCCTTTCCACTTCACATGCTCAACTTCTACACTGGGAGTAGCATTCTTGCCATCCATCCACAAAAAGAAATACTCCTCTTTCTCAAAAGTCTCTCCCAAAAATATTCGTTGTGTAGAACATGGCTATAGGAACCCAAATAAAAAGTGCCCCAAAAATTCCTTTGAGCACTTCCACAGAAAACCGCCAAGTCTCGGCGAAGAAAAATACATAGCCATGGCACCACCTTCAAAAAAAAAAGAGAGACATCCCCCAAAAATAGGAGTATACACCAATAACCATCCACTTGTTCACTCTTACACACACTTGCACATCTTGATCAGATTGTATGATTTGTTTTCTCCTAGGGTCCGGTCTTTTGACTTAGCAATATATGCACTGCTTGTATGCCTCTCACATTTCCCTACCTTGAGCTCCACAAAAAGCCTTTTGTAGAAGTAGGAAAAGAGGCAATCACGTGCCTTAGGTAAGGAATAAACACTTTGAGCCATCGAGAGTATCATTTGAGGAACTTCAATTTTATTTTACAAAACTCTTTGAAAACCTCTGGAATAACATAGTGGATCAAGGGATGAATGATTAGTGTTCTATGAACCTTACTTTCAATCACTTGGATAAAAGAAAATGCATAAGCCCCATGGACTTAGAGTGGTTGAAACAACTTGCCAACTTTTTCAAGGTAAAGAAGAGTATTTTGTTGTGTACAAAGGTATAAGAAAAGAGTTGGCATTGTAGCAACTCCTGATCAACCAAGATCAAGTTTTTCCTTAGCTCGGGACGAGCAAAGGTTTAGCTTGGGGGAGTTTGTTGACGGCCACTAAGTGCTCATTTTAGCCGTCACATATCTCGGTAAATAACGAAGAACTAACATGATCACCTCATATAATGTTTCAAAATAATGTAGTTCCACATGTCCTTGGAGTTTACCTAGTGCAGGAGGAATTATCTATAATATGAGGTGCAGCAAGGGGTAAAACTGGCAAAGAATAATCAAAGAATAAATCCCCACCTTGCCACATAGAGAAAGAAGCCCACAAGACAAATACCTGACGAATTCTCCACGGAAGAACCCCACCAACAGGCTCTGGAGGACCACACTCACCAACCGACCAAGGCCCAGGCCCAGCGGCGCCACCCCCTGGTCGACCGACATGGGAGGTCGGCCGACCCTGTGGTTGGCCCACTGGTCCACCACTTGAGTCGGTGGCCTCCACTGACCTCCCCCCACTGCATTGAAGGACTTACCATATTTCTATGTGCCTGGAACCGCCTCAGGACCCCTATAAAAGGAGGGGTACACCCCCCTCTCTAAAACACACACCACACACCAATATACACATACTCCTCTTGTATTAGTAGTCCAAGGCAGTGGGAAATAGGCTAGAATAGCTCTCTTAGAGTTCCCAAGTCCCATTGGAGAGTTGGAGCTAGCTACTCCTCCCCTTCTTTGTAAGACTTTACTCCTTTTCAATAGAATTATCTTCCTCTTATGAATACCTTTATTATATTCATGAAGTCTTGTTCATACAAGTATCCTTGTTCTTGCTTTGTAGTATACATGCTAGGGTTTATCGTATTGCCTCTTGGTTCAAGGTTCACGTCCCATTTGAGTGCTCTAGTTGGATATTCTAGACCGACTAGAGTTCTATTCAATGACATAGACATGGTGTCTAGGTTTGCGAGTAGCGTCGAATGCTGTGTGTCCGACGGACGAGAGGGGGCCACGCGGGTAGTGACAGCCCCGTCCGGTATTAGCATCCCTCCACGTTTGGCCACATTCGTAGGGCTCTTGGCGGGAGTCACCTGTGTAACAGGTGTAAGCCCGTGCTCCCTTCATACCTTGTTAGCGTGATCTGCAGCCTTAGTATGTGAATATTATGTGCATAAACATAGGATAGGCCAAGATGAGTAGGAAGTATAATAGGAACTAGAGTTGTTCTTAGTCTTTTCTTTACTAGCCTTGCTACTAGTACAAATGTGAGATAAAGCATTATGTGTGTGTGTCAACTACCCAAATATCTTTATCTATCCTTACCCCTGTGATTTACTATTGTCTATTCACTCATGATCCATATAACCTATGAACATATTTAGTAACCTACACTTGGTACTTGCCTTCCCTTGGGAAAATATAAATGACAACCTTCGGGAATACTCTAAGGTGAAATGCTACAACGGTATACTCCGTGCGCTTGCGGATTATTCTGTAATATTGTGGAGATACCTATACCACGTTGGTTGGTATTACTGTTAAGGGAACCTAGTGATGACGTTCAGGAATGCCACAAGCATTTCTAGTGCCATTGCCAGGGATAACTTACAGTGATGCTAAGCAACGGCAACAAGCATTTTTGGCGCCGTTGCCAGGGACAGTAATATTTCCAGTGCGACGTTAAGAAGTGTCAACACATACCCATGTGAAGCTCCCGAGTGCTCGGCTTCTGAGCGCTCACTTGGCGTGTGCCTCCCACGGCTCGAGCCACTGCTGCTGCTGAACTTGGTGTAGAGGCCTCGCCAAATATATGCCATTCCTGCAAAAGGGGTTACTTGGACACAATACCCGAAGGACAAAATGATGATAATGGTTAGTGGTTAGTCGTTCGGTTAGTAGTCCAAGTGTTAGTCATTCAAACGTGCAAGGGTGACAACAAATTCTCTCTAGTTGGTTTTATTTTAGCACACTTTTATTGCTAAGTGCAAAGTGCACTTACTAGAGAGAGCTAGTGAAGTGAGAAGAGGAGTGCAAAAGGGAGAGAGTTTGTGAGGGAGAGAAAATGTTTTCAGCTAAGGGTGGAGAAACAAAGGAGAGAGAGCCCTCTAGTTATAGGCTCAAGAGGATCCTTGGGGGAGGAGAGGTCAGGCCGGCCGGCAAGCCAGGCGGAGCGGCAACCCATGCCGGCCGGCGAGCCAGGCTGGGCGGCGTCCCAGGCCGGCCGGCGATCCAGGCCAGGCGGCGCTCCTTTTTTCTCTCTTTTGCTCTATTATTGCTCTAGTGGTGATGGGAGATGGCTAGGCCCAAGTGCCATGTGATCCACTTGCTCAATTTGTCCAGAAAATTGCTAAGAGTGTAGGGAGCAAGGATAGACTGATGGGATGGCCAAAGTTGTATGTTTGCAATGAGTGTGCTGCCACCCATGAGGCCTAGGTGAGTAGGCTGGTAGGTGAGTGTGAGTGGTGAAAGAGTGAGGTGACATGGGTGGCTCTCATTCATTCACTTTCACTCATGGTGGGGCTTTTGATGAGAATTTTTCTTCAAGGTAAGGCTAGCCACACCTTCACCACTCATGGCCATCATTTCTACAATAAAAGTGCTAAGAATCCAAGGAAAAGTTGTGCCGGGCGGCAGAAATGACCCAGCCGGGGATCGTCTTTAATGAATTATGACCTCCAGGATGCTGAAATTCGACTGGGTTATTTCAGGCTGGGTTGAAGTCCTGGATAAGCAACCGGATGGTCATTTTGACACGAAAATGACCTCCCGGCTAGGAAACTTGGCCCAGTCATCACCACAAATTTTTATTTTATTATTTTTCAAATTTTTAATTTTTAAATTCTTTTCTTTTATAGCCTAATTTAATGGTTAAAGATGAAACTAAAAACAACCTAATTTAGTGGTAGTGACAAAAAATCAACATAATTTAATGAAAGGTAAAGAAAAAGAAGGGGGATAAGTATCGGGTTACCTCCCGACGAGGGTCCGGATTTTACGTCTCGAACAAGACGTTCTCCTCATTTAATTCTTCATGGTGCCCGTCGTGGATGGAGAACTTTCCACGATCGGTGCAACTTCTTTCTTCTGCCATACTTGTTTGATCTTCTTTGGCTTGGCGGCGACCTTTCTATTCATTTCCTGTGGCTCGTTCTTCTTCTTGGGCGGTGGCGGTGTGTTCTTGACTTTTACCACCGGTGCACCCAATTTTGATGGAATTGGATACACCTATATTTTCTGCACCATGTTAGGATTTTTGCCATAAAAGATGCGTAGCTGATTGCATTGTTCCGTTCGGGGCTTGAAGGCGAATTTTCGTCGTATCCATTAATGTTAAGGTGGATTTCTCCAGCCCCAACATCAATGTTGGCATTTGCGGTGCTAAGGAACGGTCTTCCTAGTATAAGAGGTGTCTTTGCATCGGCCTCCATGTCTAGCACCACAAAGTTGACGGGACGAGACAATTTCTTATCTTCACGGGTACGTCCTCCGTGATGCCCGCCGGGTAGCGGACTGATTGGTCGGCGAGCTGCAAGCACATTGCCGTGAAGGATAATGAATTGACATCGAGTTTGTCATACACTACCTTTGGCATGACGCTCATGCTCGCCCCCAAGTCACAGAGGGCGTTGTTGAATTTCTGCATCCCGATGGAACAAGGGATGGTTGGGCATCCCGGATCTCGGTTCTTTTCTGGGAGAGAGTTCAAGATAGCGGCGCTGCATTCCTCCGTCAATATGACAACCTCCGTGGATGGCATTGAGTGTTTGTTGTTGAGGACGTCCTTTAGATACTTGGAGTATGTAGGCACCTGCATAGCATCAAGTAGTGGTATATTGACATATAATTTCTTTATTACCTTGACAAACTTCCCAAATTTTTGCCCACCGTTGGCTTCCTCTGTCGAGGGGGAAATGGCAACACCAGGGTATCATAGAACTCGTGCGGTGCTTTCTTGAGGGGTGCTTTTGCCTCCTCAACTTCAATTTCGTCCTCCCCTTTTGACTCTTCATCGATTTCCCTGGTCTTCCCTGCATTGTTAGGATTTGGCGGATCCTGTGTAGATTTTCCGCCTCTAGTTGTGACCGCATTAACATTTTCTTTAGGGCTAGCTTCCGGCTGACCGGGGAGCTTGCCCGAGTTAGGCTTAACAACAGAAGCGGCCAGCTGAGCAATTTGTGTTTCTAGCATTTTGTTATGGCTAAGCTGGTTTTGCAGAGAGGTAATAAATGCTTTCATACGAGAATCTATGCTTTCTAGGAATTTATTAGAAGCAATAAATTTTCTACTAATACTTTCATTAATTTTTGATTGTCCTAGAACAAGATCACGGAAGGAAGGTTCATTACGAGTAACGTTGCCAGAGTTACCCATGTTCTTGTCAAAGGAAAGGTTCGGCTTGGACTCCCATCCAAAGTTGTTCGTACGGGGCCTAAACCCGTTGTTGTTGTTGTTGTTGTTGTTGTTGAGGTAGTTCACTTCTTCTTCTTGAGTCTCAGGGCAGTGGCTTCCCATATGTCCAACATTCCCACAAACTTCGGAAGTCATGCGAGAGTCTAAGGATTGGGCAGTTTGTGGCGAATCCATTTTCTTCCAAAGTTGATCCATCTTGATTGCTAGCATATCAATACCGTCAACTTGGTGGACTCCCCTCATCTTGGGTTGCGGCTGGTTCTGCCTCTCATCATAGCCACTATAGTTGGCGACCATCTTTCTATAAGAGTTTGAGCTTCTTTGACCTTCACAGAGAAGAAGGAACCTCCAGCGGCTGCATCTAGGTGCTCACGAGTGGGACGGTTGATCCCATGGTAGAAGCTTTGGATTAGCAACCAATTTTGCATTCCATGATGTGGGAATGCCTGAGTATACTCTTGGAAACGCTCCCATGCCTCAGGGATGCTTTCATTGGTTAACTGTTGGAAACTTGAAATCTTATTCCGCAGGGCATTGGTTTTGCCTAGCGGGAAGAACTTGGCAAGGAAGGCGTTGGAGCACTTGTCCCATGTGGTGAGCTCCTCTTGATTGCTACAGAACCACGGATTTGCCTTCCCCGTCAGTGAAAATGGGAAAAGGCGAAGGTGGATAGCTTCAGGAGTTGCTTCCCTCATGGTGAAGGTGCTGCACACCGCCAAAAACTATTGGAGGTGGGCATTTGCGTCTTCTGATTCCTTGCCACAGAAAGGACTGGCCAAAACCATGTTGATTAAGGCCGGTTTCAGCTCATAGCCTCCGTTCCCCATGTTCGGGTTCGGACCGGTGCGGATGTTGTCTGCAGACGGGGCGGAGTAGTCATGGATTGTCTTCTCAGCCATTCTTGCTTGAGCGGACATGGAAGGGTCTTGCGGTTGAGCTGGTGGGATCGAAGGTGCTACAAGAGCAAGTCTAGGTTGAGGAGGGGTGAGTCGTTGATGCACTCTCCTCAACAAAGCCTCCAGATCGTTGTGGTAGTTGTCTGGTAGGTCGAAACCAGTCATAAAGCGTCCTGTTTACACCACAAATAAACAGAACAAGGGTAAGCCCGCTAAGGAAAGCGGTAACTCCCTAATAGAAATATCAATGTGGAAATTCCGATATCTTAGCCTATTGCTTCCCCGGCAACGGCGCCAGAAATGCTTGTTGGCACTTCTTAACGTCGCACCAAAATATTATCTGGTAACAACGCTCGAAGTGTTGATGTTTGTTATGCTTTAAGAGAAGAGTGAACCAATCCGCAAGCGCACGGAACATCTATTGTAGCATTTCACCCAAGAGTATTCCAAGGTTTCGTATTTATTTTCCGCAAGGAAGCTAGGCATAAGAGTATCTTGGTTTAACAAAGATATGACTATAAGATTTATACCAACCATCCAAAGACGGGGGTAAGGATGTTCAATAATAATAGTTGGGGTAGTGAAACAGGAGAAACCCACACTAAGATAGATAAAAGAGATCGGTTAAGCTAGCTGGGAGGACAGCGAGTCTAAGTCTAGAATTCCTAAGAGAAACTTTCCTAAATCTAGTAAAGCGCAAAATTCCTAGTTACTCGGGTTGAGTGCTTACACCAAATCCATGGTACAGCCTCTAGTCTTTCACCAATAAGTTTACTTTAGGGCACGACAAAGATCCACTAATAGGGTCGGTAACTAACCTTGTACACTAGTAAAGATGGCAATGGGGCCTCAAGACCCGCAACCCGATGGGTAACTACTCCATTAGGGGCTGAGGCTGGGTGAATTCTTCTACCCACGGGTTCGTTAGTGGGAAAAAAGCTATACCCAACGGGTGGGGCGGGTGCAGGTATGTTCTATGTGGACTCGTCCCCATTAACCTATGGGTATTCAGCGTAGTTTAATTTATTCTTTTATCCATCCCAATACTATAAAAGTTTATCATGATTAGCAACCCTAATCATTGAACAACCATTAAAAAAATTCCTCTCACCGCCGCTGTAAACATATGAAAGCTCACATGTCATGCACATACGTGCAATCAGGTCCAATGCCCATGCCGCAAGATGGCTTCAGTAACCGGTGATTTTTCTTCTTTATTTTCTTCGTTGCAACTTCTAATTCCATTAGACACTAATTCTGCTCCTCCCCATCCATGTTGTTCCAAAGGGACGCCGGTGAATTAGACCAAAGGGCAGCAGACACTACCGGCACTAGAGCTGGATCCATCCAAGATGACTCCGTCCTTAATGAGAGCACCTCGAAAAATAGTGCATCTAAGCCCAGCGCTGTCCCTGGTCAAGAGCAGCATCAGTGCATCGTCAAATCCCATTGGGTGAGTAGTACCCACACGGGGTCGGGTCTGGGGGAGATGATGCACCCGCGGTCGGGTCTGGGTATCGGAACGTTCCAACTTCCAGTTCGCGGGGGCGGGTCTGGGGAACCAAAACCCAGTGGGTTCTCACCCGTTGCCATCTCTATACACTAGTGGGCACCTTTTCGCTAGACAACCCTGCTTGAGGCTTCTCGAACATGGTGGAATACAAAATGGACGGACAGGGCTGTCACTACCTGCCGCCTACCACACAGCCCGTGGGGACGAATGCAAATCCAGCTAGTGTTATTCACTAGATATTCTTCCATTGGCCTAGCGGAAGAATAGCCAGGACATAAGCAAGCCTAAGTTCTATTCAAGAACTAAACTTAATTAAATCCTAGCCGGGAATCCCATAAACTATGCTTCAAAGTTCTTTCCCGATAGTTGTAACTTGAGGAAATTGACTAAGTAAAGATAAATACTTGACAAGATAGATAAGGAAAAGACAATTATATTTAACAAAAGATAAGTCTCACAAAAGGAGAAAAGATACAAGAGAGCTCATACCAAGACTCCGAGATGAATTTCGGAATCCCGAGCGATGCTCTCGACTAGACTCTAATTCTTGACTAACTAACCTACTCCACTAGTAAGAAAAGTAGTGGGAAAATGGACTCCAATGTGTTTCACTTGCTTGATTCTTTGTTTCTGCCGAATTCCCCCTCTATTTATAGGTGGCAATGTGTTGGCGGGTATTTGTAGGTGAAGTAGGGTCGGTGGGCAAAAATTCCCCCGCGGGGCAGCGGGCCACGCCGGGCGACATGCAGGGCCGGGCGGCAACCCAGGCCGGGCGGCCGTTGGATGAGGTCGGTTTCCCGACCGACTTTCCTTGGACGTCTCAGATTTGGTCCGAATGATGATTGTTGAGTCAGTTTTCAACCGTCTTATCCACTTGGCGTCGGTTGGCATGGTGGACCGAGTGGGCTGGACACTCCGGGAGGAAGTTCCAAGGCCGGGCGGCCTAGGCCGGGTGACGGCCCATTTTTGGTGCCGATCCCCTCCGGTTCATGTTTTCACTTGTCCAAGTTGTGCCACGTGGATGCCTCCTTTACTTCTTTACTTTTTACCCTCCTTAGTCCAGGGATGGAAAACGGCTTCATGGTGGGATGTTTTTCAGGGTCAACTGGGTCGGATGGTTCAGCCTGATGAGACTCTGTTTTAACCCTCCGGGTGGCTGATTTAAGCCTTCACGACCCTGCCGGGCTGAGTTCTGATTTCAGCCTTCACGACCCTTCCGGGCCCTGATTTCAGCCTCATACGACACTGTCGGCCGGCTGTTTTACGGCAGGATCGGTCGACAGGGTGTTTCTTCATGTTTTTACATAATTTTGGCCCTTTTGAACCTGTAAACACATATTTTACCAAAGCTTGTGGAACTTTATTAGTTTAAACAAATGTTCATGAAACTTTGGTCTTTACCTTGCTTTTCCCGACTGGTTGGTGGCCGATATTGGGTTTTAAGGGCCACCAACACCTGGCCACTCTCCTGGCTCTCTCTGACTCTGGATCCAGTCTCGGTCTCTTCTTGGTCTTAGGCTTCTCAGGCATCTTCCCCTTGCCCTTGTCCTGTCCTGACCCTGCCATCTCTGATTGCTGCTCTGCTGTCTCTGCACGCACATAGGTGTAGATGGGATAAGCATAGAGTCCTAATGATGTAGATATGGCCCGATCTTCCGAGAGGTAAGGGGATAAACTCGAATTTGGGGAACTCGGCGTCGACGACCCGGCGTGAATCAGACACGATCCAACCCCGCAACCGTTACACCAAGCACAACTTGATTGTTCCTGCAAGCAAAATCGAGAACACAAGCAAGAGAGGATAAACACGCAATCTGAAATTACAAATATGGATGAAGTGAATCACAAGAAAAGGCTCAAGCTCTGATCACAAAAGGACTAATCGCCACAGTGGTGTAGAACAAGAACAGGGGCCCTGGATTACTGTAAAAAGACTTGTCGCCACAGTTACAATAATTCGATCAAGTTTCTCTCTGGAAAACTGAACTAAACAAAACCCGAGTCTAAAAGACGGCGGCTACTAAGTTTATGTAGGAAACAAAGACGTCCTAGGGTTGGGGCAACCAGGGGGGCACCCACAACATGGGCCTAAGGCCCGACACGATACATGGCCAAGTTGGCCCAAAATAGGTGACACAGCACCTTGTCATGGTCACATATTATGACTCACGACTCTTCTGGAGCTAGGACCAGAACCAAAACGACAGCGTCGTCGTCCTCTTTCCATCGCATCAAAGAACGCCTCGTTTGGACGTCGGATGTGGGAGATATCATCAAAACCGTGAAAGGGTGTCGGCTGAATCCGAGACGAACACGGCGACCGAGTTGGTGACGACTTGTAACTTGGGGAAGGCCATGATATGCGCATATCCAGCATGGTGATGTCCTCATCACCTAATACATCTACAAGCAAAGCACCGCTGGGAAAGAATGCGCAATAGAAATCTTAGCACTGAATGAAGGACATGATCACTAGACAATTATGCAAAGTAACAACAGTGATCATCGACTATATGTGGTTGCTGCGAATCATCTAGTGTAGTCAAATAATAGGCCATTAATCTAACTGCAGACTAAACAGGAGACAAACCCCAGACATGCAATTAATATATAGGCATGGAATTAATTGCAAACTAGGTTGAGCTAATTAATTAATTAATGCAACTAAAGATGGGAATTAGAACTAATTGCATCAATTAACTAATTACTCAAATATTAGGGCATAAATTGATGAAAGGAGTGAAAATCACAATACCCTAGGGAGAACTCGACGTGCCGAGAGGAACGAACACCGCGGAACTCGCTACGATCACCGGAAAGCTTGAAGCTTTGACAATGGAGAGCTCCTTTCCCTGGCAATCGGCAGACGTGGGGCACGGCTTCGGGGGATGTGTGCACATGAGGGAAGAGACGGCGCGGCTCCTACTAGCGGCACTGAAGGCAGGCGGCGGCTGGGTCACACGGCGGCGATTGCCAGTGGCGCAGGAGAGAAGGGCGAACGGCGGCGTGGGGGCGAGCAGAGTCGATGGCGCGCGGCAGCTCTACTGTGGTTACGGGCGTGCATGGGTGTGCGAGTGCTGGGCGCGGGAGCTCGTCGGTGCGGTGGGTACGTGCACTCGGTGTCGGGTGGAACGAACGCGGAAGAATCCAAATCGGAGACTCCCTATTTGACCTAGGTCAAAAGATGGATCGACGGCCGAGATCGAACAAGAAATGATCAACGACTCCAATCTGTATTTGCTTCGCGCGTCCACATGAACTGACCGGACTGTCCGATCTCTACACCGGACTGTCCGGTCACTTTAGGGTCTGCTGGCCTTTGTAGACCGGACTGTCCGGTCCTTAGGACCGTTCTGTCTGGTCATTGCGACCATACTCCCCCTAGGCACTGTTTCTAGTGCCAATGACCGGACTGTATAGTCTAAAGACTGGACCATACGGTCACTTCCAGATTTTGCTGAGTCAAGGAAATTCTCCAAATTCCAAGTGCCCTCGCTAAACACACAAAGGAACACCGCACTTGGAATATAGAGGGAACTCTCAAACACTCCTTTTCAAATAGTGGCACTCTATGACCTTATAATTTTTGCAAATGCCAAATAAAGATCGAGCAAATAAGAACCAAGGCAAATGAAGAACCAAAGGGTATGTATGAGCTTTAGTCCATGAACCGCACGAGTAGATTTAACCTCGAAGTTCATAAGAGCTTGCTCAATGGGCATGAAGCACAATCTTTTCCTTTGGTCACACTTACGGAGATGTAATCTCATATAGAGCATGAGGCACAAATATCTCCAAATGTGACAAGCCTCCTTTGTGTTTCCTATATGATGCATGCAACAAGCAATTTACATATGCAATGAAAATAAACTTGCCATGTGGATGCAAGCAATCTTAAATAACAAAACACGAAGGAAACCTAATAATGTCAAGTTTCAACCCCTCCCAAGCTTACTCACTATAAGCCATGCCCTTGCCTTGAGAGAAGTCAAACCACCATCTCAAGCACTCCCCCTTGCTTATAGCTATCTTGGATGGGTTAGACATTGACTAATTTTTATGTGTTTTTTCTTTTAGTTATTTACAAATGCATTGATGCAAAGCATACTAGTCCCAAAGGAGTCCTAATTACCATGCAATGCAAGAGAAAGAAAAACACATTACAACTTCCAAGAACTAACACGGTTACCTCCCTTATGAGTAGATAGGTCGTTGAGGTCCATGTCACTTGTGGTGGACTTCACATGATCTTCATGAAAGCGCTCGGTCCACCACCACCACCATCTAGGTCTTGTTCTTGGGCACCCACTTGTACGTAGCCAATCTCTCAAGATCAACAATGCACTTAGGCACCCATATGCTCTTGACCTTCCTCTTCTTGTTCGGTGGTCCCAAGGCCTTAGCTTTCACCTTGCCATCCTTGTTTCTAAAAAGCTTGAAATGTGTGTTCTCATGGAACAAGTTAGTGTTAGGTAAAACAATGGAACTTCTCACCATGGGACAATTCTTGGTGGCCTGGCCATCCTTGCAACACCTCTCGCAATAGTAGTCGTTGGCGAGAAGGGGTTTGGTCCATGTGGGGATGGAATCACTCGTCCCTATGATGTCGATGGCAGTGGGGTATGAGCCAAGTCCCCGGTGGGAGATATTGTTCACAAGGTTCCTCCTAAGAATCTCCTTGTGAATTGCTCTACCTCGTGTGAGCCTCTCAAAGCCATCCATCACCGTCTTCCTCTCTTCCTTGAGCTTGTGATATTCTTCCAACATGAATGGCTCAAGAGAAGAAGTCTTGGAGACTTTCCCAATACCTCCCTATGAGTGGCTTTGAGTCTCTCAAATGTCATCATCATCATCTCCCTCTCTTCCTTGAGCTTGTGAAGTTCCTTGAAAACAAGTGGCTCAAGAGAAGAAATCTCAACCGAGGTGGTTAGTTCATCACACATAGTATAAGCATCGCTCTTTGATGAACTAGAGGGGGGAGAGGCAAGGTTCTCAACATTGATGGCCTCAAAAGTGATCTCAAGGGCCTTGGACTTCTCATGAAGCTCTACATGATCACCCTTGAGTTTGCCATAACTCTTGTTTAGGGCCTCATCAGATGTGACAAGGTTCTTGAGCTCACTCTCAAGCTTACCAACATGGTCCTTAGCCAACTTACACTCTTTTCTTACCACATCCAACATTTTGGATTTCTTGATGGCGATGTCGTGGGCTTTCTCTAGCGTACTCCATAGCTCGGCACATGAGAGCTTCTCATCATCGCTATCATCGCTGCTCTCATCCTCACTCTCCCCAATTTGGCTCGCGGCCATGAGGCGCGTGGGAGGTGGAGGAAGAGCTCGAGTAGGTGTGGTCATGATCATGGCTAGACCACCCACTTCTTCATCACTTGAGGAAGAAGACTCATCACATGAGTTTTCACTTGTCCACTCTCCAACGAGGGCCTTGCGAGAACTCTTCTTCTTGTAGTCTTGAGCTTTGCCTTTGCCTTTCCTTTTGTCCTTGTTGAAGTACCTCTTCTTCTTGTGCTTGGCCTTGGGATCTTCTTCTTCTTCTTCACTTGAATCTTATGACTTGAATGCTTTTTTCTTAGGCTTTGGGCAATCTCGAACAAATTGATTCTTTGAGCCACAATTGAAGCACTTGCCCCTTGACTTGGAAGTAAACTTGTTCTTGAAGTTCTTCATCTTCTTCATGAGAAGAGCAAAGTCCTCGGTCAAGTCACCTTCATCATCATCCTCAATGATCACCTTCTTCTTGATCTTCTTGCTCTTGCTTGATTCTTGCTTGTCAGACGGTAGAGCAAGGTTGGATGGTTGAGGATCATCCATCCCTAATTGGTAGCTCTCGAAGGCGGTGATCTTGCCAAGAACTTCCTTCATGGTCTTGGTCTTGAGGTCACCTTGCAAGATGAAGGTGATGATGGACTCATAATTGGGGCCCTTGAATAGCCTTAAGAATCTTCTTATCACCTCAACAGGCTTCATCTTGAAATCATCCCCAAGTGCATTAATCTCCTCCACTAGTACATGAAAATGAGAAAAGACAATGTTAGCTCTCTGTTGATGGCCACTAAGTGCTCATTTTAGCCGTCACATATCTCGATAAATAACGGAGAACTAACATGATCACCTCATATAATGTTTCAAAATAATGTAGTTCCACTTGTCCTTGGAGTTTACCTAGTGCAAGAGGAATTATCAATAATATTAGGTGCAGCAAGGGGTAAAAGTGGCAAAGAATAATCAAAGAATAATTCCCCACCTTGCCACATGGAGAAAGAAGCCCACAAGACAAATACCTGACGAATTCTCCATGGAAGAACCCCACCAACAGGCTCTGGAGGCCCACACTCACCAACTGACCATGGCCCAGGCCCAGCGGTGTCACCCCCTGGTCGGCCGACAGGCCCACCACTTGAGTCGGTGGCCTCCACCGACCTTCCCCCACCGCCTTGAAGGACTTACCATATTTCTACGCGCCTGGAACCGCCTCAGGACCCCTATAAAAGGAGGGGTACACTCCCCTCTCTCATACACACACCACACACCAATAGACACATACTCCTCTTGTATTAGTAGTCCAAGGCAGTGGGAAATAGGCTAGAATAGCTCTCTTAGAGTTCCCAAGTCCCATTGGCGAGTTGGAGCTAGCTACTCCTCCCCTTCTTTGTAAGACTTTACTCCTTTTCAATAGAATTATCTTCCTCTTATGAATACCTTTATTATATTCATGAAGTCTTGTTCATACAAGTATCCTTGTTCTTGCTTAGTAGTATACATGCTAGGGTTTATCATATTGCCTATTGGTGCAAGGTTCACGTCCCATTTGGGTGCTCTAGTTGGATATTCTAGACCGACTAGAGTTCTATTCAACAACATAGACATGGTGTCTAGGTTTGCGAGTAGCGTCGAATGCTGTGTGTGCGACGGACAAGAGGGGGCCGCGCGGGTAGTGACAGCCCTGTCCGGTATTAGCATCCCTCCACGTTTGGCCACATTCGTAGGGCTCTTGGCGGGAGTCACCTGTGTAACAAGTGTAAGCCCGTGCTCCCTTCGTACCTTGTTAGCCTGATCCGTAGCCTTAGTACGTGTATATTATGTGCATAAACATAGGATAGGCCAACATGTGTAGGAAGTATAATAGGAACTAGAGTTGTTCTTAGTCTTTTCTTTACTAGCCTTGCTACTAGTACAATTATGAGATAAAGCATTATGTGTGTTTGTCAACTACCCAAATATTTTTATCTATCCTTACTCCTGTGATTTACTATTGTCTATTCACTCATGATCCATATAACCTATGAACATATTTAGTAACCTACACTTGGTACTTGCCTTCCCTTGGGAAAATATGAATGACAACCTTCGGGAATACTCTAAGGTGAAATGCTACAACGGTATACTCCGTTCGCTTGCGGATTATTCTGTAATATTGTGGAGATACCTATACCACGTTGGTTGGTATTACTGTTAAGGGAACCTAGTGATGACGTTCAGGAATGCCACAAGCATTTCTAGCGCCATTGCCAGGGATAACTTACAGTGATGCTAAGCAACGCCAACACTCTCATGTGGCAATCCAGTGAAGTTATCATACTTGTTCTTCAGCATATAGTATCTTTCCTTTTGAGAGATGAGAGTCATAGTGAAAAATTGCACCAAGAGGTAAAATTTTCAATCTTATGCAGCATTACAAAAACTTTGGACTCATGATCATATAGGAGGTTGAGTGACAAAATCTAAACTAGTTGTTCTGAGTTCCAACCACTCATGATAAGGTCATAAAATGCCTAAGAGCCTCACTTACAATGAGAAAGACTTAGTGATCAACTTGTGCTGGTTTACTATTACCCCTACGTTGTAGGAGTATGTGTTTGTGCACTTGATCCTTGCAAGGCTCTAATATAGAAGCAACTCCTGATCCATCACTTCCAAGTTTTAATTTGCTCGGGACGAGCAAAGGTTTAAGCTTGGGGACGTGTTGGTGGCCCTTAACACCCAATATCGGCCACCAACCGGTCGGGAAACGCATGGTAAAGACCAAAGTTTCACGAATATTTGTTTAAACTAATAAAGTTCCACAAGTTTTGGTGAAATATGTGCTTGCAGGTTCAAAAAAGCCAAAATTATGTAAAAACATAAAGAAATGCCCCGTCGGCCGATCCTACCATAAAACAACTGGCCGACAAGGTCGTATGAGGCTAAAATCAAGGCCCGGGCAGGGTCATGACGGCTGAAATCAGAACTCAGCCGGCATGGTCATATCAGGCTGAAATCAGCCACCCGGCTAATCAAAACAAAGTCGTCATCAGGTTGATCATCCGACCCGGCCGATTCTGCAAAACACTCCACCATGAAGTTGTTTTCTCCTCCCGGACCAAAAGCAATAGAATACGGCTAAGGAAAAAGGGTCCACGAGTGGCCTAACTGGGAGAAATCATAGGGCAACCCGGAGGGGGTCAGCACCCGGCCCAGGCCGCCGCCCGGCCTCCCTTGCTGCCCGGCCTGGCCTGCCACCCGGCCTGGGTTGGCCACCCAGGGTTGCCAGCCCATGAGGCCTACCGACCCCAAAACAGGAAAGCCGGCGCAAACCGACCGAGGAACCATCATCAATACAAGATCTGAGCCAACCAAAGACAAGTCGGTCGGGAACTGACTCCATCCAACAGCCTCCTGGCCTGGCATGCCGCCCTGTGGTGCATGCCGCCCGGCAGGCCCAGCCGCCTGGCGTGGCCCGTCGCTCGGCGGGGGAAATTTTGCCCACCGACTCTCCTTCACCTACAAGTACCCGCCAACTCTTCGCCACCTATAAATAGAGGAGGAATTCAGAAGAAATACAAGATGAAGCAAGTGAAGCACATTGAAGTCCATTTCCCACTACTTTTCTTACTAGTAGAGTAGGTTAGTTAGTCAGGAGTTAGAGTCTAGTCGAGAGCTTAGCTCGGGATTCCAGAAATTGTCTCGGAGTCTTAGTATGAGTTCTCTTGTATCTTTTCTCCTTTTGTGAGACTTATCTTTTATTAAATATAATTATCTTTTCCTTATTTATCTTGTCAAGTATTTATTTTTACTTAGTCAATTTCCTCAAGTTACAATTATCAGGAAAGAACTTTGAAGCATAGTTTACTAGATTTCTGGCTAGGATTTAATTAAGTTTAGTTCTCGAAAAGAACTTAGACTTGGTTATTCCCGGCTATTCTTTCGCTAGGCCAACGGAAGAATATTTAGTGAAGGCGTAGGCACGATGCCTAAGTTAACACTAGCTGGATTTGCATTCGTCCCCACGGGCTATGTGGTAGGCAGCAGGTGGTGACAGCTCTGTCCGTCCATTTAGTATTTCACCACGTTTGGGAAGTCTCAAGCAGGGTTGTCTTGCGGTAACGTGCCCACTAATGCACGAGGTTAGTTACCGACCCTATTAGTGGATCGTTGTCTTGCCCTGAAGTAAGCTTATTGCTGAAAGACTCAAGGCTGTACCATGGATTTGGTGTAAGCATTCAACCCGAGTAACTAGGAATTTTGACGCTTGACTAGATTTAAGAAAGTTTATCTTATGAATTCTAGACTTAGACTCACTGTCCTCCCGGCTAACTTAATCGATCTCTTTTATCTATCTTAGTATGGATTTCTCCTGTATCACTGGTCCCCTGTTTGTCAATGAATAACTTTACCCTCGTCTTTGGTCAGTTGGTATAACTCTTATAGTCATATCTTTGTTAAACCAAGATACTCTTACGCCTAGCTTCCCTGAGGAAAATAAATACAATACCATGGAATACTCCCGGGTGAAATGCTACAACAGATATTTCGTGTGCTTGCGGATTGGTTCACTCTTCTCTTAAAGGATAACAAACATCAATCAACACTTTGACCGGGAGGACAGCGAGTCTATGTCTAGAATTCATAAGATAAACTTTCCTAAATCTAGTCAAGCGTCAAAATTCCTAGTTACTCGGGTTGAGTGCTTACACCAAATCCATGGTACAGCCTTGAGTCTTTCACCAATAAGCTTACTTCAGGGCAAGACAACGATCCACTAATAGGGTCGGTAACTAACCTCGTGCACTAGTGGGCACGTTACCGCAAGAGAACGATCCTTGAGACTTTCCTGAACAAGGTGGAATACTTAAATGGACGGACACGGCTGTCACCACCTGCCGCCTACCACACAGCCCGTGGGGACGAATGCAAATCCAGCTAGCGTTAACTTAGGCACCACGCCTACACTTTCACTAGATATTCTTCCGTTGGCCTAGCGGAAGAATAGCTGGGAAATAACCAAGTCTAAGTTCTATTCAAGAACTAAACTTAATTAAAACCTAGCCGGGAATTCAGTAAACTATGCTTCAAAGTTCTTTCCTGATAATTGTAACTTGAGGAAATTGACTAAGTAAAAATCAACACTTGACAAGATAAATAAGGAAAAGATAATTATATTTAATAAAAGATAAGTCTCACAAAAGGAGAAAAGATACAAGAGAGCTCATACCAAGACTCCGAGACGATTTCCGAAATCTCAAGTGATGCCCTCTACGAGACTCTAACTCCCGACTAACTAACCTACTCTACTAGTAAGAAAAGTAGTGGGAAAATGGACTCCAATGTGTTTCACTTGCTTGATTGCTTGTTTCTGCCGAATTCCCCCTCTATTTATAGGTGGCGAAGTGTTGGCGGGTATTTGTAGGTGAAGTAGGGTTGGTGGGCAAAAGTTCCCCCATCGGGCGGCGGGCCACGCCGGCGACCGGGCATGCCGGGCGGCATGCAGTGCCGAACAGCAACCCAGGCCGGGCTGCCGTTGGATGAGGTTGGTTTCCGACGGACTTTCTTTGGACGTCCCAGATTTGGTCCGGATGACAGTTGTTGAGTTGGTTTTCAACCGTCTTATCCACTTGGCGTCGGTTGGCATGATGGGCCGAGTGGGCTGGACACTCCGGGAGGAAGTTCCTAGGCCGGGTGGCGGGGTAGGCCGAGCGGCGGCCAATTTTTGGTGCCCACCCCCTCCGGGTCATGTTTTCACTTGTCCAAGTTGTGCCATGTGGATACCTCCTTTACTTCTTCACTTTTACCCTCCTTAGTCCGGGGATGGAAAATGGCCTCATGGTGGAGTGTTTTTCAGGGTCGGCTAGGTCGGATGGTTCAGCCTGATGAGACTCTGTTTTAACCCTCCGGGTGGCTGATTTCAGCCTTCACGGCCCTGACGGGCTGAGTTCTGATTTCAGCCTTCACGACCCTGCCGGGCCCTGATTTCAGCCTCATACGACCCTGTCGGCCGGCTGTTTTACGACAGGATCGATCGACGGGGCGTTTCTTTGTGTTTTTACATAATTTTGGCCCTTTTGAACCTATAAACACATATTTCACCAAAGCTTGTGGAACTTCCTCCCGCTAACAGTTACTGCACTCTGACCAAATCAGGAAACCAGCCTCGAATAGTTACTACACTCTGACCAAACTGTAGTGTCACAGTTAAGTGACGAAAATAACAGTCATATTTAGAAAGAGATAAATCATGCAATACTAATCAGAAAAATGCGAATAAATAGTTGATGGAAAGGTATCCAAAGCCTCTACAAGTTTTGTTATACTAGGTTATTCTGAATCGACCTCTAAAACCCTGAAAAGGACCTTGATCTACTGTTGTGACAGACGGTCATAAACGAACTGCAGGACATTGTGACCTACAGCTAGCTGATGCAACACGGAGGGATCACCAAGGGAAAAGATTGAATTGGTAAATTACCTAGGGAATACAGCGATCTAGGATTAACCTCTCCCTAGAACCACCCCTGCACTGACTGCTCCTCCGATTCACCTTGTGCTGCCCCAAAGAAAACCATGCAGAGAGCATCAGACGGAAAGGACAGGGGAGGGAGGACCAGCTGGGCAAACCATTTTAGCTAATGAGAAGAGAGTTTACGATCTTGGAAGGTGACCACCTAGTAGCCGATGCCCATTGACGAAGCTGCAGCGCCGCCATCTTCCCTCGATGGCTGAGAGAACGGTGGAAAGGGGAGAAAATGTGGGAAGAGAAAAAGGAAATAGGGTTGAGTTGGACTGGACTTCAGTTGGGCTGCAACTTGGTCCAATAAAATACAACATTTTTTTTCTAATTTATGGGTGTTACATTCCACCCCCCCCCCCCCCTAAATGAATTCGTCCCCGAATTCGGTCATTGCTACACTAACTAGCAAATATGGAAGAAAGGCAAAACGTATAAAACTCACCATCCTCGAAAAGGTACGGATACTCATTGTGCATGTTCTCTTCAAACTCTCAAGTAGCTTCATGCTCGGTCTGAGTAGTCCATAGGACTCTGACATAATTGATAGTCCTTTTTCTCATAGCGCGCTCTGAACATTCTAAGATCCGTATAGGATGACACTCAAGAGTCAAGTCCTGCTGCACCACAATCGGTCCTAGCTCGACCTTCTGCTCTGGATCCCGCAAGTACTTCCTCAACATAGAGACATGGAATACATTGTGAACTCCTTTCATGGACTCAGGCAACTGCAAGCGATAAGCCAAACTGCCAACTCGGGCTATGATATCGAAAGGTCCAATATACCGTGGACTAAGTTTTCCCGCAACACCAAAACGCACAACACCTTTAGTAGGTGATACTTTGAGGAGAACTTCATCACCCACTACAAACTCGAGGTCTCGCCTCCTCTTATCAGCATAACTCTTCTGGCGGCTCTGAGCGGTTAGCGTATTATGCCGTATCTCCTCTACCTTCCTAGCTGTCTTATGAATCCAATCTGGACCAACCAATAATATCTCTGAAGATTCCCAACACAATGGAGACACATGCCATCTACCATACAAAGCCTCATATGGAGCCATCTTTATACTAGTGTGATAGCTGTTATTATAAGCAAACTCAACCAATGGTAAATGATCCTCCCAACTGCCCTTCCAAGAAAGGACACAAGCTCGATGCATGTCCTCTAAAGTTTGAATGGTACGCTCTGACTGACCATCGGTCTGTGGGTGGAAAGCAACACTAAGTGAAAGTGTTGTACCTAAAGCAGTGTGAAGACTCTCCCAAAATTTAGAAACAAATTTGGAGTCCTGATTTGAAACAATAGACCTAGGCACACCGTGAAGTCGTATCACTTCCTTCATATGTAAAGGAATCAATTCATGAGCTGCATTAGTTGTCTTCATTGGAATGAAGTGCGCCGACTTAGTGAGTCTTGGGCTTCAATAAACTGGCAGGCCTCTTGAGCTCAGCCTTCACACACTGGCACACATCACAAGCTGCAACATACTTAGCAACATCAACCTTCGTCCTCTTCCACCAAAAATTCTACTTCAGATCTTTGTACATCTTGGTCTCACCAGGATGAATGGTGTAAGGAGTTTTATGAGCCTCTCTCAAAATATCCATCTTCACTTCTGATTTTTGGGGCACACAGAGGCGTTTGTTGACACTTGCTAGGTCAAACCAAATAAACACTGCTAGCAAAGAATGCTAGAATGCCTACTGGTAAATATCCGCAAGCGCACGGATAACTCCGCTATAGCACTTCACCAAAGGATTGCTCCAATGGCTGTCAATTTATAGTTCTCCCAAAGGAACGGTGTGCGAGTTCTTGGATAACTAGGATTAAACCAAGGATCACCCAAACACACTACTAGGCTGCTAGGTTAGAGAGGATATAACTGGGCTAAGACTCCTAAGGCAAGCAAGGACTCACAGCAATGAGAATAGAATAATCTAATGGAAGAACACCGAGCTCATAAGCAAATGGAGGATGATACCTTACTCTCCCACCGAATATCTTGACTCAATATATATCACGGCCGCTCACTATGATGGGCAATCGGCCGTAGAGGTACAATATCCGCTTAGGGGTACAAGTGGGAAGGAAGAGCACTCTAAGTGGTCTTCCCCCACACTATTCTCTTCTCACTCTCTTCCTTGTCTAAATATTTACAAGTGGAGCACTAGCCTAGGGAGGAACCCTTCCTCTAATGTGGAATGTGAATGGTGGAGTGGCTGATGATTTGGGAGGTGCCCCTTCCCTTCTTTTATAGTGTTCTGAGGCGGTTCCAGGGGTGTGGTAAGTATGGAAGGTTTCCTAAGGTGGTGGAGAAAGTCGGTGGGAGTCACCAACTCAAGGAGCAGGCCAGTGGGCTCACCCCCTGGTCGGCCGACCAGGCCTGGTGGCCACTGGGCCTGGGCCTAGGTCGGTTCCCTCCCTGTGGGCTTCCTCGTCCCTGGGGTGGAGTGTATGTGGATAATTCGTCTCTGTTCAGGAGTTGTGGGCCTTTTTCTCCATGTGGCAAGGGTGGACTTTGTCAATGTGTGTACTTTGCCATTTTGCCCCTTGGTGTACCCCAAAATAGTGCTTATTCCACCTGCATACAAATATTCACCAACACTTGTGGAAATGGTTAGTTCAAAGCCCTACTTCTATGTTGGTGTGTTGCTTTTATCCAATTATTGCAAGGAGTTGACGGTATAAAAATGGGTGTTAAGGACCGTCAACAAGCTCCCCCACACTTAGCCCTTTACTCGTCCCAAGTGAAGGCATAGGACTAAGGTGGATCATAAGGTTTTTCGAAATAGTAAGCACCAGAGTTATTTCCCGTCATACCTGCACAAGTCAACTATGTGGAGTGGCTATCATGTTCTCTTGGACGATTGATGGATGGAACGGTCAAGGATCCAGTCATCTTGGCTCTTTTTATCAAACACAAGGGGTTTTTATTTTTTTCGAAAAGAAATGTAGCAATGCTCCTCATTTGATTCTCTCGATCGCTCAAAGTGTGTATCTCCTTACCAAGGCAATTTTGAATTTCACGCCCTTTCTTTGTCATTCCTACCTCTATAAAGGCTATTTTGTGGGGCTCTAGGTAGGGATAAAGAAGCATACTTGTTTTCATATATTGCTAAGGCAAAAGATTGGATCCTAAGAAGTATCAAACCATTCATCTCTTGAGCGAGTGTGTGTGCATGAAAATGAGGTGATGAGAGAAAATAATGGTCATGCTCAAAATGAATTTTTGCCGCTCTCTTTGATTTGGGCATGGCTATTTTTCTTTCTTTTCTTTTCTCTTTTCTTTTTCTTATGCTCCTTTTCTTGTGAGCATTTTTTTTTGTATAGCCATGCCTTCTATTTGGGAGAGCGGGGATTTATGTGTGGGGAGCATCTTTTTGTATGGATGGATGGTGAGGTGGTGGGTGTAACCAAATCCTACTGAGGAAGAGGTCTAATTGTTTTGTGCACATTTATTTTGCTCAAGAGAGAATAGTGAGATCTTCATAAGGTTCACAAAATTATGACAAAGCGCAATGTCAACAAGCAGCATTTGAGTGGGGTTTCATTTGACAAAGTGTATAAATATGGCTGTGGTAGGAGTAAACATTATCAAAGAGGAGCATGTGCTACAAGATATTTTTGTATTTTTTGAAAAGAAGTTAAATTCCCCAAGTGATTGAATAAAATAGTTAGAATCATTTCACCTAACTATATCACATCCAACAATAATCTAGAGAGCATGCTGGTCCTTAATGAAATTTTTGTTCACAAGGTAAGGTCTGGACTAGGAATAAAACTTGTGCAAACAAATTCAAATTTCAACATGATTGCAATTTTTAATTTTCAATTTATCCATGAGAGAGTGAGATAATACTGGAAATCATTTTAGAATTTGCAAGAGAATTTATTTTCCAGGTGCAGGGGGACTGACCAGAATGTCGAGGAAATTTGGACCAGAGAGGGGCTAGGGCCAGGTCGGCCGACCAGGGGAGTTCGGCCAACTCTGGCTGAGCCCCTCTGGTGCTCTGTTTTTTCGCGGACCTCCTCTATTCCGGTCTTGCTCTGCTTCTGGATGTGTTCGTTGAATGTCCTGTGTGCTTTTTGCCCCCTTTGATGTTGACTGGAGGAGGTAGTCGTTCAATGAATTTCATTTTTGCTCTGTCAACCTCCAGTCCTCTCTCGGACATTCGATGTCCAAGTACGATGCCTTCACGGACCATGAAGTGGCATTTCTCCCAATTCAGCACAAGGTCCTTCTCCAGGCATCTCTGCAAAACCTTATCCAGATTTTCTAGACAATGGTCGAAAGTCTTACCATAGACGGAGAAATCGTTCATGCAGACTTCCATAATATTTTCAATCATGTCAGAAAAAATAGACATCATACATCGTTGGAACGATGCAGGAGCGTTGTACAGTCCAAAGGACATTCTACGGTAGGCGTAGGTTCCATAGGGACATGTGAACGTGGTTTTGCTCTGGTCCTCGGGATGGATGGGAATCTGATGATAACCCGAACATCCATCAAGGAAATAGAAGAAGGAATGATTTGCCAGCCTTTCTAACATTTCATCAATGAAAGGAAGGGGAAAATGATCCTTTTTTGTTGCCTTGTTGAGTTTTTGGTAATCTATGCACATCCTCCAACCCGTGACGGTATGTTGCGGAGTTAGCTCATTCCGGTAATTTTCAACTACCGTCATGCCTCCTTTCTTAGGCACAACCTGGATCGGGCTTACCCACTCACTGTGCGGTACAGGGTAAATGATCCCCGCATGCAGCAGTTTCAAGACCTCCTTTTTTACTACTTCCTGCATCGCATTGTTTGGCCTACGCTGAGGCTCCCTAGAAGGTATGCTATCTGAATCTATGAGGATGTGATGGGTGCAAAGTGCTGGGCTGATTCCCTTAAGGTTTTGGAGGGCGTAGCCGATCACAGCTCTATGCTTCTCTAAAACGGCTAGGAGTTTGGTTGTCTCCATGTCACTAAGCTTGTCGCTTATGATGACAGGAGTTTCTGTGTCACCGTTTAGGAAGGCATAGCAAAGGCCTAGGGGCAAGGTTTTCAACTCGACTGGGGGTCGTGGCTCTGGTTTCCAAGAAAGCAGTTCAAGGGTTACTCCCGAGTCATCCTTCTCGTGAATAAAATCAGTGGAATTATCATCAAGAAAGGACTCGGGTTCCTTGAACGGAAAAATGCCCAATACCTCCTCAATCGGTTCTTGATCGAGAGGTGGTTCTGCCCTAGCGTTTCTAGCTCTAGACAAGGGGACCAAAAATTTCCTCCCACCAAGGTGTAAATCGAGGCCTCCCGTAGAGAAGACATCAAAAAGTCTTTCTACGGGGCGTCCTATCAAAAGTGTGAAGTCTGAGATTTCAAACACATGAAAATCTAGGATCGCCTCTATGCTACCGCACCTGATGGTAATGTTCTGCAAAACCCCAAACCCTTGTAAAATTTTTCTAGAAGAATCCTTAAAGGTTTTGTTGGTAGGCTCTAAAGTTTTGTCGCCTAGAAGATCTAGAGCGAGCTGAGCAGAAATCACGTTAGCTCCTACCAATGGGTTGTACAAAACATCTATGTTTTCTCCCCTGATCTGGCAATGGATTGTGCTAGAAGGGGAGCTCAACCTAAGCATACTTGGGTTAGACTCTACTTCATGCAACCATTCTGCACTGATGATCACCATCAATCCTTTCACTGTCTCTTGCAAAAAGGCTTTTTCTACTGACTCAGGGATTGACGGGGGCACCGGGGGTTTTGGTTCGCAAAAATAATTCGAGGTGTTTCCAAAATCTTCAAAAATTTCATCCTTGAATTGATAAGGGAATTCTAAAAATGAGAATTCTTTTCCCTTATCTGGTTCGGCTGGGGCTTCATTTTCTGAACACGTAGAAATTGATTCCATCGGTTCTGGTTCAGAAATAGAAGGCTCCTCAGATCTTGACTTAGCCTCGGGGATCGGTTCACTCATGTTGCTTAGGAAGGAAGAATTTTCCGCAAGGCGGTCCAAAAGATCTTTCCCTTCTGTTGGCGTTTTATGAGAGAATGAACCTCCGGCCATAATGTCAAGATATAGGGCGGATTCCTTGTCAAGACCCATGTAAAAATGTTGCAAAATCACATGGTCGGGTAATGACAAGTCCGGACCAGATTGAGATAAAACCAATAATCTGACCCAGGCCGCGCCTATGGGCTCTTTCTCAATTTGCCAAAAGTTGAGAATTTCCATACGTAGGGAAGCAATACGGGATAGTGGAGAAAATGCAAGACAAAATTTATCCCGCAATTTAATCCAATCCCCGTTCACTTTTCCTGCTGTATAGGTGTACCATTGTTTCGCAGTCTCATTGAGAGAGAAAGGAAACAATTTCCATTTTAGCGTATCATGTGACATGCCATGGATTGCAAGACATGCCCACAATTGCTCAAACTCTCGCATATGGTGATAAGGATTTTCAAAAAAAAAATCCTGAGAAAGAAAGTTCCCGAACCAAAGAAATCAAATCGGGACGGAGTTCATAACCTTGCGCAACAATGGGTTGCGACGATTGTGGTGGTTCTATGAACTCGCCCTTCGGATCGGATAAAGATTGGAGAGAAATTTGGTCCATGAAAAAAAAGAAAAAAGATTTTTGGTATTTTTAGAATAAGGATACAAATACGAGGTCAATCTTTGGTCTCCAAGAAAACACACAACCGTTCCCCGGCAACGGCGCCAGAAATGCTTGTTGACACTTTCTATGTCAAACCAAATAAACACTGCTAGCAAGGAATGCTAGAATGCCGACTGGTAAATATCCGCAAGCGCACGGATAACTCCGATATAGCACTTCACCAAAGGATTGCTCCAATGGCTGTCAATTTATAGTTCTCCCAAAGGAACGGTGTGCAAGTTCTTGGATAACTAGGATTAAACCAAGGATCACCCAAACACACTACTAGGCTGCTAGGTTAGAGAGGATATAACTGGGCTAAGACTCCTAAGGCAAGCAAGGACACACACCCAAGTGCTTACTTTGGCCGCCGGCTTACCCCTGTATACACAGGCGACTCCGGCCAAGAGGCTATGACGCAACCACATGTGGAGGGATGCAAATACCGGACGGGGCTGTCACTACCCGTGCAGCCCCCTCTTGTCCATGGATTACGTGACAAACGATGGCAACGATAGACCTAGGCACCATACCTAAGTTGTACGTCGCTATTCTACTCACAGCAATGAGAATAGAATAATCTGATGGAAGAACACCGAGCTCATAAGCAAATGGAGGATGATACCTTACTCTCCCACTGAATATCTTGACTCAATATATATCACGGCCACTCACTATGATGGGCAATCGGCCGTAGAGGTACAATATCCGCGTAGGGGTACAAGTGGGAAGGAAGAGCACTCTAAGTGGTCTTCCCCCACACTATTCTCTTCTCACTCTCTTCCTAGTCTAAACATTTACAAGTGGAGCACTAGCCTAGGGAGGAACCCTTCCTCTAATGTGGAATGTGAATGGTGGAGTGGCTGATGATTTGGGAGGTGCCCCTCCCCTTCTTTTATAGTGTTCTGAGGTGGTTCCAGGGGTGTGGTAAGTATGGAAGGTTTCCTAAGGCGGTGGAGAAAGTCGGTGGGAGTCACCGACTCAAGGAGCAGGCCAGTGGGCTCACCCCCTGGTCGGCCGACCAGGGAGGTCGGCCGACCAGGCCTGGTGGCCACTGGGCCTGGGCCTAGGTCGGTTCCCTCCCTGTGGGCTTCCTCGTCCCTAGGGTGGAGTGTCTGTGGATAATTCGTCTCTGTTCAGGAGTTGTGGGCCTTTTTCTCCATGTGGCAAGGGTGGACTTTGTCAATGTGTGTACTTTGCCATTTTGCCCCTTGGTGTACCCCAAAATAGTGCTTATTCCACCTGCATACAAATATTCACCAACACTTGTGGAAATGGTTAGTTCAAAGCCCTACTTCTATATTGGTGTGTTGCTTTTATCCAATTATTGCAAGGAGTTGACGGTATAAAAATGGGTGTTAAGGACCGTCAACAACGTCACCTGAAACAGACCATATCATTCTCATCAATACTTAATTCCCGAGGTTTGCCATCGCCTAACCTCTTACGAGCCTCCTTAATCAAGCGATCATGTTGTTGTGCCTCACACACCTTCTCAACAATTTGTGATTGAATGAGCATCTAAGTCTCTTCTCTAGATGCTCCTACATAGCATAGAGCGACCCTCATACCGTCCAAATCTGTAATCAATGGCAGTGCCACCTTGGGAACATCAGTCCTACTAAGAGCATCTTCCACCACATTTGCCTTTCCTGGGTGATACAGAATTGTAAGATCATAATCACTAATCAACTCATGCCATCTTCGTTGCCTCAAGTTTAACTCCTTCTGACTAAAAATATATTTGAAACTCTTGTGATCAGTAAAAATATCACAAGACTCACCATAAAGATAATGCCTCCAAAACATCAAGGCAAACACCACCGCTGCTAATTCTAGATCATGAGTAGGATAAAGCCTCTCATGCTTCTTCACCTGCCTAGAGCCATAAGCAATGACTTTACCATCCTGCATCAATACACAACCAAGGCCAATACGAGAAGCATCCGTATACACCGTGTAGCGCTACCCGCTCTCAGGCAAGGTCAAAATAGGGGCATTCACCAACTTATCCTTCTTCTCCATAAATAACATCGGGAAAGCCCAAGAAGACTTGCTAGGCCTGATAAAGCCCTTAGCAAAAAGATCATCAAATTGTCGCTTCAACTCCACCTGCTGCTCGGGAGCCATCCGATATGAAGCCTTATGGATAGGTTGAGTACCAGGAATCAACTTTATCTCAAAAATTGCATCACGCTCAGGCGGCATACCTGAAATCTCAACAGGGAACACATCTGGATAATTGCACACCACCCGGATGTCCTCCACTCGTAAGATAGCATCACTACCATCAATCATATCAAAAAGAATTCCAGTTTTCTTTGTCCAACGATCAGGGAACAAGTAATACAGCAAGGCAAGAGAATACTTCATAGCACTACCAATAAAGATCACCTCTCCCCCAGACGATGCCTACAAAGACACTGTCTTTCAGAAACAAGATATAACAGTCAATACTGGGAAAGCCAATCCATACCCAAAATGACATCAAAAGGCTCAAGAGAAATCATCACTATATTAGCAACAAAGGTCTCATCAGCAAGAAAAACGAAACAACCCGGGTAAATAGAACAACTAGATATAGGACCTTTAGCATAACTGACCACAATGGATTGTCTAATCCTCTGCATAGAAAGTCTAGCACGAGCCACAAAACCCTCAGAGACAAATGAGAAACTAGTGTCGGAGTCAAAAAGAGCATATGAATCAAATGAATTGACTAAGATAGTACCTGTCACCACATCTCCACAGGCCCTGCCATTAGTCGAGAGCAAAGAGTAAGCTCTAGGAACACTAGCAGAAGAAGAAGCACCGGGTGTAAAGCCACTAGAAGTCCAAGGAAGTGAAGGCGCTGAAGGGGCGGTAGTTTGGGGCAGTCGAAGAGCCCCAAACTGCAGTGTCGAAGGAACGGACGGTGTAGAAGGTGCCGTTAGATACTGAGGGTGGAACGGCATGGGCAAAAACTGCTAAGAAGGTGGCACTAGAAATTGCTGCTGTGTAGAGGCCAACACATTAGCGGTGTCACTAGGAGCTGAAGAAGACGCTGGCTCCCAACGAAGCTTTGCAGCTTGATGAGGACATCACTCCTAAGGATACATGCAACACTCCTCCAATTTTGGACTTGCAAGGTCCAATGACTAGAGCTCGTGCACAACGACTAAATTTAGAGGTGAGCTCGTTCCTACGTTCTTCATCATATGTCACTTTTGAGAATGGTTTGCTACCTAATAATTATATTGTAATTAGGAACCATGGAGAGGACCAGGAGATGATGGGACAAGGACTTGGAGACGTGGAGGACCAGCAAGGACGTGAAAGCCAAGGTGGAGGCCCAATACTTCGACTCTGTTTCGGGGCTCAGGACCAGTCTGCACTAAAACGGATGCCCAAAACGCATACGGACTCGGATTTGGATGTTCTACATATGCATGGAAAGATAAGAAGAAGACCTTTCCAATGCCGCCGGTTTCATATCAAAATTCATCCGGAGTCATCAGGAATCGTCGAAACAAGAGAGAGTCCAGAATCTATTTCGGTGTTGTGTCGCCTGTTTTTGGCCTTTGGGCTTTGTATCTAGTTGAGCCCAAGTAGGGGTGTGTCCAGAGGGTCTTGCACGACCTTAGGGTCTTCATATACAGCCGCCGCCACACCATTAGGGTTCGGGTTTTGCTTAGATTATTCTGTTGATAACAGTTTTGCCGTCATCACGGTTTGTGAGACCCCAACTTCGTGAGATTCATAATACATCTGCAATTGTGTTGCTTTCTTCTTTGTTCTTGCTTGTGTTCTTGATTCGCAGGCAGGAATTAGCCTTCTCGGCGAGGTCAATCGTTTTAGGACGGTTGATAACCAGAGGAGACGTCGTGCTGCGATTGCGGGGTTTAGAACGTGCCGTTCTGAAGCCGGATCGATTTGTGTGTCGCCTCCGACCAAATCAACGTATCCAGAACCTTTCAGAAAATCGGGAACCCTTGTCCACATCAAGTGGTAATCAGAGCTTCAGGTGCACCGTCAGGTTCATACTACCCTTAGTTAATTTCGTTTTGTGTTCATCCTATCGTCCACAGAAAAGCCCCAAAATTTTTTCCCTCCGCCCATAACCACGTGTTTAGCCTTTGCATATTTCAATTTCAGAGTCCGTAGTGTTGAGTTTGTGCCCTAGTTCTTGTTTAGTCGCTGGTTTAGTTTGTGTTTTTGTCGTCAGTAGTGTTTCCCTTGCAACCCTAGCCGCCATCCCCTTCACCATCCTCTGCTTTGTTGGCTTTTTGTGCTAGGGTTGATTGATCGACACACCTAGCCTAGTCCCGCCCTAATCCCACCCTGAACACAACATCAACACCTCGGACCAATCCCCACAAATTCCACTTTCCGCCGCATCCACGTCGCCAAAAAAAAACTTTACCCGATCCCTAACCCGACTCGGGTTTTTGGAAAACCGACTCCGACCCCCCTTCGGTAAAACGGGCATAACTTTTCGCTCGGTTGTCCGTTTTGGCTGAAATTTTTACAGGAGATTCTTGACTCAAAGTTGGGCATACGCACACTCGGCTCCGCCCTGTGTGCCCTCGTCAAAATTTCAAAAAAAATCGGGAAGATAAAGAAAAAATTGATTTAAGTTTAAACCCGACGTTTTCTGCAACTTCAAGATTTTCTGTAGGCCACATCCTACCTCTGTTTGAGCTGAAATTTTTTGTGGATTCTCCTCCATTGTTAGTGAGTTGGAGAAAAATATCAAAAAAAAAATTAAAAAAAAGAAATTTGGGATTTCTACTAGTGCTACATCTAGCCCCCTCAAATTTCTGGATTTGACTGTTTTGCACTTAGCCCCCTGTTATCACCTGTTGTGCCTTTGCCTCCTTGTTTCTACTTTGCTAGCACTACTGTTCTAGGACATACTTAGACCAGCAACTAGGGACAAGTTACTTGGGCACTTATTCAGCTTTACTATCTGTTTTTGATTTGTGTGCCACTCACATATATATATTTGGCCTTCCTAGCTCTACATATTTCTTCTGGACAGCACACAGGTTATTTTGTGACCCTTGCAATCGTGGAACATATCTCTCTGGTATCCTTTGCTTTGCTTTTCAGAACTTTGTAAGAGCTTTGTAAGGAGTCTCCTTTTGTTGTGTTGAGAGGCACCACTGCTTAGCTGTTTTGTAGGTATAATCTTCACTGTTTATTTCCTGTTTTAGTGTTTCTGATGGCAGGAAGCAACGACGGAGAGATGGCTTCACCCTCACAATTTGCTGAGTGCGTGAGCCAAGAGCAGCTCCAGAAGGCTTTGCAGGCTGCTCAGAGTGATTTGGCAGAGACGATCACCAGAGCCGTTACTGATGCGGTCAGCAAGCTTCACATTGGCCAAAACGGACAACCGACTCCGACCCCCCTTCGGTAAAACGGGCATAACTTTTCGCTCGGTTGTCCGTTTTAACTGAAATTTTTACAGGAGATTCTTGACTCAAAGTTGGGCTTTGTATCTAGTTGAGCCCAAGTAGGGGTGTGTCCAGAGGGTCTTGCACGACCTTAGGGTCTTCATATACAACCGCCGCCACACCATTAGGGTTTGGGTTTTGCTTAGATTATTCTGTTGATAACAGTTTCGCCGTCATCACGGTTTGTGAGACCCCAACTTCGTGAGATTCATAATACATCTGCAATTGTGTTGCTTTCTTCTTTGTTCTTGCTTGTGTTCTTGATTCGCAGGCAGGGATTAGCCTTCTCGGCGAGGTCAATCGTTTTAGTACGGTTGATAACCAGAGGAGACGTCGTGCTGCGATTGCGGGGTTTAGAACGTGCTGTTCTGAAGCTGGATCAATTTGTGTGTCGCCTCCGACCAAATCAACGTATCCAGAACCTTTCGGAAGATCGGGAACCCTTGTCCACATCATAGCTCTATCTACAACTTCTCAAGGAAAGTGGTTGGGTAGAACCTTCTTTGAAACTGCCTAACAAAGACATGCTAGTACAAAGAAACAGGTGCAGCATGAGCATTAGCACCCTCCACACCTCTCCACCAAAACTGAGCCTTTTCGTTCATCAATTGTGTTCCATAGCGAACATGATCCCCATAGACCTCCTCAAAGAGCTTCATCTTGTCCTCCACATAAGTGAGCCAACCCAATGCATCAACGGGAGAGCCACTACCATCAAAGTAATCCAACTTCATGCCAATCCGTTGCATCAAATAAATTTTACTAATTGGGAGTGGCTCCTAATGAGCACCAATAGCAATATGGCCTACAACATAAACATTGCGTATAGTAGGAGCACCTATAGTAACAACAATAGCACCACGAGTAGGGGCGTTAGGGATAGCCTGCCTAGTGGTTGCTAACTCTTGCTGCAATGCCTGCATCGCCTCTGGACTATGAAAATCAGGATCCTGATCTTCAGTCGTTTCATTGCCAGCCATACTATTATTATGAGCCAGTCGGCCATGTTTCCCTTTCTTAGGTGGCATAACTGCAGCCACCACAACCAGCAAACATAACCCTCATTTACTTCAAACAAAATAATAAACAACTTCAACAAACATGACAAACACTATGAAGTAAACGAATTAACAATTATCCCATCCTACAAGTGCAAGTGTGTCAATTTAAGTTTCCTTATGAATAGAACTTATAACCTAGGCTCTGATTACCAACTGTAACACCCCGAAATCCACAAACACCCCAGGATGTCACTAAAAGCACACAACCAAACAGGCGAATAGATAAATAGTAAATTTGGCAACATCTCCCTTGTATTTATAAGCAACGCGGAAGCAAGAATACATAGATAACAAAATAATTAACACATCACACTAGCATTAATAGAACATCCTAATGAAAGGTGAAGATAACTCCAAAAATGAATAAGTTTAACATTCACACTCCTTTAAGCATCAAGCATAAGTCTCTAATGAATTATTAAGATTAAGTGGAGTGCAAGACGTGCAGATAATCCCTCTTTCCCTTCTAGCAATCATCAAGCACCTGGAGAGAGTAGAGCAAGGGTGAGATAAAAATCTCAGCAAGCAAATTTGTTTTGACAAGCTATTTAAATCACAAGTTGGGATTAAGCAATAATTTAGCATTAAATTTCACTTATAGGATAATCAAGATATGACGTTGATATAAGTAAATAACTTCCAATAGAATATAATCACATAAAGAGCTTCAATAATAATAACACATGACTTCAAAATACTCCATACGAATGCATATGAATGCAAATGCATATGTCTCCTGTCTGCATACCCAACAAGGTATGGAGCTGCATACCATGATGTTGCACCGGTACGGTCATGACCATCGGTCAACGACATAACTTCCAATGCACATGAATGATACAATGCATATGACATGCTGCAATAATGATAATATAAACTTCAAGATACTCCAAGAATGTGGATTAACCACATAAACCATGCTCCACCGATAAAAGGTTATATAAAGACAATTAAGCATCAATTAATTATAGTTGAGTGAATAAATAAGACAAGAGTCAATTCTTAGTGGTAAGACATGGTTCTGAACATTATAGTGTAGGTGATAAAAATAACAAGTCAAAACGGTAGCACAACCACCGCTACATTCACTTGCCTCAATCAATGAAGATCAAAGTACTGCGGATTCAGGTCACGGACCTAAAATCAGGTCGGTGTGTCAAGCTTTCGGCAGGAGTTGCGGTGCTAAGATTATGGGGTTCCGAGAATCCAGATCAGTGTGTCGGGCTTCGTTCCACCCCACCTGGACCGGATGTATCAAGTGAGCTTGGCTTAACCCTCCTCCTTTCGGTTAAACTAGAGTCTCCAATTCTGGGTCTCAGACATATAACGTAGGATGCGCTTCACCACGGCGAGCTGGTCCTCTCGTGGATGCTCCAGGAACCGGCTAACAAACCCGACTGCCAATGTTAGATCAGGGCAAGTGTTAACTAGGGACCTTAAGCTCCTGACGATGCTCATGTACATCATCGCGTCGACCAGCGGCTTCTCACTAGACTCAGCTAGATCCCCCTCGCGCTCTGCTTCACCTCGATGTCAAGATATAGTAGTGAAGCAGGCTAAGGTCGCTCATCTTGAACGCAACCGCTATCTCCTCCTTGATGGTCCTAATGTCGTCGGCGCTCGAGCCTGTGATCACGAGGTCATGCCTTCTGATGGCCTCCTCCTAAACTCGAGCGTTGCGACTCTAGTCGAGCGTTGCGACTCTAAACCCCAACCACTAGTCGAGCGTTGCGACTCTACCTAACGTAGATGGCATGCTCTGATGGCCTCCTCCTAAACTCGAGTGACAGGAAGGTGTTGTTGAGCTTCACGTTCTAGGTGCGCGGCGCTTAATGTAGGCCGTAGAATGCCTTCTGCAACTTGAGCACCTTGTGCTCTTTGCAGGTGATAACAAAACAGGTCGTCTACTCGACGTAGGCCTCCTCCTGTAGGTCCCCGTTGAGGAACACCGATTTGACGTCCATGTGGTGTACCTCCCACTCCTAGTGTGTCACGAGGGCGATGAGTAGGCGCACTGAGTCGAGCCGGGCCACCGGCGCAAACACCTCGTCGTAGTCAATGCCGTGCCGCTGTGAGTAGCCCTTCACCAGGAGTCATGCCTTATGTTTGGACACCGCCCCGTGTTGGTCCCGCTTCAGCTTGAACACCCACTTCACGTCGATCGCCTTGCGACCAGGTGGGAGGTCAGTGAGGCACCACGTGTCGTTCTCCTCGACCCATCACCTCCATCATCACCGACGAATGAGGCGGGCTCATCGATGCTCACCGCATGAATCTCCTCCATCACCAGTGCGTGTGGTGCGAGTCCACACGGTGAGGCCTAATCGATGATGTTGTTTATGATGGAAAATCAAAGAGGCACGTTGTCCTCATGGTCAGCGTCGAGGTTCTTGTCATCAACACCGTCAGGCGAGCCATGCTCCAACTCACCAATCCTATCACCTGGGGGAGATGACTGCTCCCCCGGTGTATCTACTAAAGCTGGTGCGGCTTGTCCACGAGTGGTGTACCCCACCGTGAACACGTCGTCGCCACCAGTCGGCTCGTCATTGCCACCGCTGGTGCCCAAGTCCTAATTGGCTTGCTCATCGAACACCACGTTGCGCGTCACATGAACACGCTTCGTGATATGGTCGTAGGCATGGTACGCCTTAGAGCCACAGTCGTAGCCAACGAAGACCATCTTCCAGCCATGATCATCGAGCTTCTTCAGGTGCGGTGTCGTGTTCTGAACATAGACGATGCATCCAAACGTCCGAAGATGGTGTACCGCCAGATTCTTCCCATGCGACTCCTTGATCGGGGTCATCTCGTCCACGCTCTTCATTGGGCAGTGGTTCAGCACATACATAGTGGTGTTAACCACCTCGCCCCAGAGCTAGCTAGGGAGCCCCTTCGCCTTGAGCATGATCCTCGCCATAGCCACCACCGTGCCATTACGACGCTCAACGATGTTGTTCTGTTGTGGGCTATAGGGCACGGTGTGCTGGCGATGCACGCCCTCAGCTGCACAGTACTCCGTGAACTCTATCACGGTGAACTCGTCATCGCGATCAGTTCAGAGCGCCTTAATCTTGGCATCGTACTCGCCCTTAGCCCACGTCTAGATTTTCTTGATGGCAGCCACAGCATGATCCTTGGAAGGAATTGCGGCTACCCACAAATATCTGCTCAAGTCATCGACCAAGAGCAGAAATTACTTATTACATGAGGGTGTCGCCGGTGAGATGGACCCAAAGAGGTCATCGTGCACCAGCTCGAGTCCCTGTCCTACCCGGTACTCTGCTTGTGCAAAAAATGAGGTTTGCCTCTGCTTCTCGGCTTGGCACGCCTCGCACGGGTGACTGACTTGTCCGATCACAAGTAGGCCGCACACTAGCTCCTTCCAAGCCAGCTTCCTCAGTGCCGCCATGTTGACCTGGCCAAAGCACTCATGCCAGTGCCATGCCTCCTCGTCATCGCGCCCGCGTACTGCCAAGCACTACGGTTGTGCCATCTTGAGTTGGATCTTGTATAGGCGGTTGCCTGCACATGTCACCTTCACAAGCAGCTTGCCACTGGGTTCATGAACCCTCATCACCCTATCCTTGATCATGGTCTTGTAGCCGCTCTCATTGAGCTGGCCAATGTTGATGATAATGGTTGTCAGTCGCGGGATGAAGTAGAATCTAGGAGCGACTTGACCTCCCCGTTCTAGCACTCAAAGACTATGTGCACCGACCTTTGATGCATGCTACTGAGTCATCGCCGAACTTCATGGTGTTGATCTCCGCCATGTCCAGCTTGGAGAAGGAAGACCGGGATCCGAACATGTGGTTGGTACCACCGGTGTCAAGGACCTAGGTCTCAGCCTCCCGATCCTTCTCTTCTTCGAGGTGGGCGAACACCTTCTCCTCCTGGATTTTGAATGGGTTAATGGATCCCATCGACTTTGACCCAGGTCCATCGACTTCGTGCTCCTAGCCTGCCTCCTTCAGTCGTGAATGGACTCTTGTAGTCCGTGAGGGTAGCACCGTGTCGACTCTTGCAGTCGATGAGGGCAGTACCAGATCAACTCTTGCAGTCGACGAGGACAGCACCGTATCGACTCTTGTGGTCGGTGAGGGTTTTGGTGAGGCCGTTACGAGCCAGAGCGAGGCTCTCCATCTTGAGCAACATAACCCTACTGCTTCTTGGGCTTCGATAGGCATTCTCGGGCCGAGTGGCCCAACTTGCCATAGCATCGGCATTCATCATCTGTGGCCTGATTTGAATTCAATGGCCCAGTCAATGGACCGCCACGCCCGCGCACACGGCCATGTCGACCGTCGTTGCCGTCACGACGTGCCGAGCCGCTTCTCGCGCTGCCGCCATGTTCTTCCTCGTGCTTCTTGCTCCATGAGTCCCATTTCTCCTCCGTGAGGTGCAACTTCTCCTCATGCTACAGTGACACTGGAGCTTCCTCAAAAGCCTCCTCGGCCTCCTTTAGCCGCCCCGGCGACCATCATCGTCGACATGTCAAGGAGCACCTTGATGGTGATTGCGATCTGCTTGAACTGGGGCAGCACACTCCGTAAGATCTTCGCCACAATCTCAGGATCCTTTATATCCTCACCAAGAGAGTTGAGATGCGCCGCCATGCCCACTAGGCGAAGCGTGTAGTCCTCGACGGGTTCACCATGGTGAGATCAAATTGTCGACGTAGCTGCTGCGCCATCGTCTTCTTCACGCGATCATCACCAATCCTCATGGTCGCGATCGGAGTAATTGGTCTTTATGAGAGCAGGGTAGCTACTCCCGTTGCCCACCTCACGAATCACTCACTCGATCACGACGCCATCGTCGGAGGTGTCGCCCTTGCCACTGGTCTTGTCCTCACCAGCCATCGCCTAGATCGGACCTATCTCTTGATGTCAAATGTTAGAACCTCGCTTGATCTTGTCCTACAGTTGTGAGGCTGGTGGGCAACACCGCCGAGTGGAATGGTCGCAGCCGCTAGGAATGAGAACGTGATTGGTCATGGTGGAGATGGCGCCTAGGCGGCCATGTGTAGGACGAGATGAGGACGTCGACAGCGGTGAGTGAAGCATGTGGGCGAAAGAATACTGCCAAATTGGTAAACAAGATGTTACCCGATTGATTTGGAACACTAGCATGTGCCATCTTCTTCCACCTGCGGGTGTTGATGAGGTTTTAGTGCCTTTGTTCTCGCCGTGTTTAGCAGTCGAGAGCTTGACTCATCTTCAGAGCGAGTTCCTAGAGGAGTTCTTCATCTTCTCCGTTCTTGCCTATTAGGGAATGCAGAGTGTGTCTTCTCATCTCGCCGAATTTCCTTCAGACTCAGTGGTTGGAGCATGGATTAAAAAAGTAAAGAATTGTAAAGACAATTGAGACTCAGAGATAATAAGAATAGTTATTCTTTATTTTTATTAATGTTGATGAATATAATTTATAGTTGGAGAAAGAGTAAAAGTCTATAATTGATATATTCACACTTCTAAATGTGTCAAAGATGCACAAGTCACAACACAACAAAACCGTTTTCACGCTCACCAGCACCATACATTTTGTTTTTGAGTTGAAACTTTTTCTTTGAAGGTTTATTATCTTTAGTTTAGACATTTTGGCTCTAAAATTTGAACTTTTTTTTTTGTCTAAATTTTACGGGACGGGCTAGTCAGCTCCAGCTGGTAAACAAAGTAACGCAAGCCTACTGCTCTCTCCTTTCCAGCCTTTCACACAACTCACCAGCCTTGACTGAGTAGCTTGTTCGCTCACCTCCATTGTCTTGGTTCAGAATCTTCTCTGGACCCCCAAGTCCCAACTCGCTTCATATTAAAGAGTTTTTTTTATAACATATCAGATCAGAATAATCATTTATATGTTCCCAGGATGATGTATACATGTGATGGCATTACTCAAGAAGGATTTTTTAAATAAATAAATACAACAAAGGACGACAATTTACGCTAAGAATGATTAGGCCTTGAAGCTTAAAGTGCCTTCGACATACCTTGTCTCTTACCATAAACCCGCGGTTCCACGTGTTCCGCTTTTGAAAGTGCATACGTTTTCAGACACCCCCAATAAATGTACAAATGCAAAGATGGTCCACAACTATCGTACATAAAAGTGGAAGAAGACCCATATTAAAACATGTATAGAACATTGTCTGGTACTGAAATTCTAATATGAACTGGTACTAATTGCCAAAAAACGACAATTAATTTCTTCTAGCCACATCATTCATTGTCAGCATATGAATTTAGTGTAACGATTCTTCTATCTGTCTAGTTAACATCAACGTACATAAAATCCTCTTCAACCCCGCACATGTGCTGGACAGCGTGCTCGTTCATGCAGATAAGCTCATCATTGGAGAGAGAATGTTCTCCACGGATAACCTCCTCCAGCTCGTTGCCTCCCCCGTGGAATTTCGGCGAAGGTGGATGCACAATCCTTGCTCCTGCAGCCTCACAGTACAGACACCGGACGTGCTCTGATGTACAAAAATAATCATAATAAATATAAACATAGAGCTGACAAAAATAGTGACTAGATTACTATGGCAGCAGTCGTGTTAAATTATTTCCCAAGAAGAAAACGCAATTTATTTCTTACGTGACTAGATTACCAAGAAATGAAGTTTATTCCTCTTAACAACTAAGAACCGCATTCTTCATGGTATCTATCAATGCATTTGGCCGTGCTCACCCTCACATCAAAACATTTCATTCAAGCAAGGAGGATGCAGATGGCGATGAAGACTCATCAGGAAATGAATTTTTATAAGATGAGAAAGGGAGGTTTCAACTTGTTTGTAAAATAGATTTCAGAGTACTGGCAGCACTCAGGTACAATGCTAAAAGTGCTGAATGGGATACCTGCCTCAGATGGAATAAAACCATTGTATTGTAGGACCTCAATTCCCCAATGGCATAAGAGAGTTATGCTCGAAGGATCTTGCAGATGAGTTATCCATGATATTATTACTCCCAAACCAAGTGACGTGTTGCTCACAAATCCAGTTGAGCCTGGTTTCATGAACCCCCTCAAGCAAAAATTGTTGAGAAATTTTCCAGTGATATGACACCAGAGTTCAAACCCCCATCCCAAGTGAACTTAACCAATGGGCTAAGCCAATTATTTGTACAGTTGAGTAGCAACATTTGTATCATTTACTATACACAGAAATCTTATTAATTCCATCATATACTTGTTATTAAACCTTACTCCACCTACTAATTTGTTTCAACAGACAAGACAATTGAAGCAGAAATTATTAACCTCCAGATCACTGTCCTAACAATTTGCAGAATAAGTCAGGGAAAAATTGCTTACAAAGAATAGAGAATGAGTGTATTCAGGGTGGAGAGAAGAAAAAAAATCAAACACCGAAAAGGAGATCCTAACTGTAAAATGCACTCGAGCAATTTCATCATATGTCACATGCCCTTCTTTTGATATGACTGAATGATATCATTATCATTCTAATCACGGTGTATATACACATGGTACCATGGGAGATGTTTGGGCTTCTGCAAACTTTAAGCCTTCAACATTTCAATGCTAGACAGAAAAACTTGGAAACTACTGCGGTTAAAAAAGTGTGTACCATACTGGAAACGTGTTGATTTGTTCCAGAAGGACATCATTTAGAGAGTGGGAGACAGTAAGTCCATAACCATACAGCGTTTATTGGGGAAAAGGTACCATTTGAAGCAGCCAAATGCTACTAGAGAAAAAAGATGCTCCACAAGTGTCTTGATTGCAACCTCATTTCCCAGACACAATGGCAACCACACAGAAAAAACACAAACACAATGCTCCCCTATGGTATGAATGAAAACACTTTCCTCTTTTTTTTGTGATGAATTATGGAAATTTTATAGTTAACCACATAAGAAACTTGTCACCAATGAGCTTTCTTAAATTATTTCTTAGTCCCTGCTGGAATTTTACAAAAAATCGCTTGTTGAGACAATTGATGGCATATAAGGGTTGAGAGAAAGTTTTTAAGGGGTTTACCTACTACATATCAATTTCTCTTGCCACCACAAAGAATGTTGAAGTTTAGAATTTACTACTTACCTCCAATATGCATTGTTCATAACAGGGGCTATTGCAATGAAAAGTTGCAACATGACTATTATGTCGCCTTTCAATTTTAACTAGTATGTTTATGAAGAAATCTCTATTCATGATTATTTTCTCTAGCCTACCCAATCTTGCTTGGGACTAAATGGCTTTGTTACTGTTGTTGTTGCTATACCTGGTATCATTTAGGAACTGAGTCTAGCTCAGTTGTTTAAGGGTGTGGGTGTACACCCTGACCATCCAGGTTCAAGTCCCCTTCAACACGAATTTAGGTGCCTCTTTGTTCCTAATAAAATGTTACCTAGTTCCTCCTAGGTTGGTAAAGTTTTTTATTTTTTTTAAATACCTGATATCATTTCAAACATTTAACCCGCAGCCACATACGTAATAACTGAACTAGTATGTCCATTCAACTAGTTTAACCCTCAGCTCTTTTTAATTTCCTCTATAATTTTGCTAAAGTTGAAACATAGACGCTTAGTTTAAATATGATTGCTCAAAGACAGCAATGTTGTACCAGCTACCTTAATGAAGAAAAATGAAATGGAGAAGTTGTGCTGGAAGAATAGTACACGTACCAGCAAAAGGAGTCGGCTCATGCACTTTGCACAGAAACAAGGGTGCACCATCCTCCTCTTCATTATCAAACTCAGCGAAGAAGAGTACAGGACAGGGGATGACATCAAACTTACAATCCCTCTCAGTAGCCATGAAATTAATATGAGAGTAACGGTACTTGAAGGGGGCAAAAGACAAGGGATCATCAATCTCTTCACAATACTCTGGTCCACATACTTCCTCATTCACACAGCAGATAATATGCAGATCAAGAGCAGGTTTCTACAAAAATAAACAAGACAAAATAGAAAAAGTTATTGTATACATAAGCATAAGCATCAGTTATAATGAAGAGCAAATTATCTATTTACACCTCTTTTAGTACCTCATCCCTCATTTTCCCACGCTCATAGTAGGTTATTATAATTACCCAAACTTTGAAATTCCATCCCTTATGTGCCCCTTTCCATTAGTTGAATAAAGAAAAATCTAACGTTGACCACTCAGTTTCCGTCTCTGCTCTGGTAATTTGTTAAATCCCCTGCATGCCCTACCTAGCACTCACATGTTCTGACCAAAAGAGTGAAATAACAAAAGAGGGAGAAAGAAGGAAAAAAGGAACAATGCCAGCTGCCCGAACCATCGGGCGGCCTAGTTTCTCCTCCTCGCGATCACCCATGCTACCTCGCCTCATCACGTCCCCTTCAAGGCCAAGTTACAGTCACAAATGCCCCATGGATCCCAACAGTGCGCCACCACTGCTTGGCCCAAATGGCCACCAAGACTGATGCCAGATGCCTCCCCACCTCCTTGGGCAGGTAGAATGGTGATCTGTGGGAGCACCGCAAGACTGAGAGAGATGGGAACAGATCACTTACTGACCACATAGGCAGCTGATTCCAAATCCAGTGAGTTTTCAAAAAAAGATTCTAAATCAGTGATATAATGCTAGATGGAGCGATCTAAACAGATTCACACCTCTATCTAATTTTTATTTGGATGTACTTCTAATGACATTATGGATATGTGAAACAATTGTTTATCAAAATAAGACATTGTTGCTTCTTAATAATTAAACAAATTTAGCTCTATAATTGAAAGGCAGAGAAACGAACCCCATCTTGAAGCAGATGTCTATCCAATGCAGCTTTCACCTTGCAGGATATCCTTCTCTGCTGATTCATGGAGCGCATTTTTCCAGCTCTTGCGGGGTAACAGGGCTTGCATACTCGTTCAGGAGTTCGCTGTTTGGCATCAGAGAGAATCAAAGACAAACCATGCACATCTGCCAAGTCAATATGGTACCTAGCAAAAACTCTCTCGTCCCAGGAAGCAAGAAACTTTGCCTGCTCCTCAGGGTTGGGATGCCATGCAGCAGTGGCTGCAGCCGCATAAGCTTCCTGAACATCTGCACATGGGCTCTGCTGCATCTTTCTGATAACATCACCATATATACTGGGTATACATTCCAAGCATTGCCAGTAATGAGGTTGGTCAAACTTACTTGTCGTTACATCAGAAAGGAGCTTGGGGTCGGCAATGGATAGCTGAGCAGAGGATGCAACCAGGCATCCCACAATCTGGTGCTCAGACAGATCATTGTAGCGGGTCTGAAGGAATGAGACAAGCCCATAGAAGGAGCGGCTCTCAAGGCGGGTGAGGCTTTTTGGACCGATAACATCAAGCACGGGGGTCTCAGCTGCTGGGAAGTTGATGTCGTACCATATGGTGTTGAGGATGATGTTAGAGAGAGGGTCCAGCGGGCCATAGCAGTAACCGGCTTTGAGCAGGCTCCGATGGAGGCGAGAGCGTAGTTCACTACGTGGCAGAATGGCTAGCGCCTTCAGATAAAAACCATGGATTGTGTCAAGAAGCACCATTCGCAGCGATCGGGTGTGTTGATATGGCATACTGGCGATGCTACTGCTGGAACGGAGCCGGGATGCAGCAAAATCCCAAGAGGCAGCAAGATCAGGAACCACACATTTCTGGATCAACTCTGTCACCTCATCTAGGTTCTGACGCGGAGAGTGTGGCTGCACCTTATATAATAACAAATGGAGAACTCTGTTCGGACGGGGGGATAGCATCATCCAGACTTGTGCTAGCTGCTTGGGTTGAGAGTGCTTGGCGACCTGCGCGGCGAGAGTGAGGGCCTCCTCGAATGCTGGTGCCGCCACGGGGGAGCCGAGAGAGAACCGCCCCATGCCACGGTCCGCGACGATGAGACAAGCAGCGGCGAGGAGGTCGGCGTCGGCAAGGAGCAGGTAGCGCACGGCCTCCCACTTGGCGAGATAAGGGAAGAAGTATACCAGGAAGGCGACGAGGCCATCGAGCGAACGCCTCCCCAACCCCAACTCACCCAGCTTCGTCTCGACGGCGGTGGCGACCAAGACCTTCTCCCTATAGTCAGGCCGGAGGTCGGAGGTGATGGTGTTGGCAATGATGTTGGAGACGGGGTCAAGGAGGCCGATGCAGATGCCTGCGTCGAGGAAGCGCGCAAGCGTCACAGGCCGAGCACTTAAGGTGAGCCGGTTGCTCGCCTCCGTGTAGAAAGCGTCCATCTTGGAAAGGAGGCGCGACCATGTCTTGTCTTGCTCCTCCCTCGATGGCATGTACCGACGCTCCGGCCGAACCACGCGGCGGACGCCGCAGCCCGCGCCATCGCTCATTGCCGCCGGCGACGGGGCTGTGAGAGGTGTTAGGGTTTGGCTGGGAGGGGAAGGGGAATTCCAATTCGATCCGTCCCCTTGTCGATTTGTGTGGCGAGTAGCGACGGGAGATCCGAAGAAAAGGATAAAGGAAGACGACGGGAGAAACCGAATTGTGTCATTATGTGTGTCGATTTGTCTACTCTATGTGCCCAAAGCACGAAGCCCGAAGCCCGCATACGTCTACGTGGGCTTGCTACGGCCCACATAGCCCACACGCTGCCAGCCTGCCACACCGGTAACATCAGCCCACAAGGCCTGCTTACGGGCGCGCGCGACCGACAGTAAGACGCCCCGCGCTGCGCCCGCTTTCCCTTCTCCTCTGGCTGACGCGCCAGTCCCACCCGTCAGCTCCGTCTTCCTCCTCTGGCCATCCCAAAAATAGCTGGCCGAGCGTTGACGCTGCGTCCGCACCTGCCAGCCCGTGGCGCTGATATCACACGCGGACACGAGACGGATCTCATAGCCCCATTTGACTGCCGGCGCCCTAGGTCGGGTTGGAGTCCGGGCCCATCTTCCATATGATAAATGTAGACTCTGCTCTCTGTCTAGTCATTTCAGCCGATGCCCACCGAGGGATTATCGTGATTTCATATCTTTTTCCTCTATTCCGAAGTGCATTTTCATCCATCGCCATAGCCCTAGCCGCCCAATCGGTGAGTTCCATTAATTGCCTCGCCTCGGATTTGCATTGGCACCAGCCGTGCTCCTGTACTCTCCTTCATGCTAACAATGCGTCAATGTCGTCCATTTCAACAGAACGCACCAGAGGTCAGAGAACAAATGGGAAAGTGAATATTCGCTCGTTAACGTCCACCATTTCCTCTCTTCGGTGAGCTTTCATTGCCACTTCTTCACCGTTCGGTTTTCTTGCTTCTCCATGCCTGATCACCTGCTTCCTAGACCAAGGACTGCCAGAGCAAGATCACAAGGAGGAGTACAAGCCGCTGCCGAGAATTCGTCATCATCAGTTGTTGTCCAGTTGATTTCCTCCGTAAACCAATGTATAACGCTCCCGTCACCCTCTAAAATACCATTAAATTTCTTAAGCGCTAGATAGCCCTGCAACGCATTGGTGGTCGCTACCTGTTATGGTTCGCGTGCAAGTACTGTCCATTCGACTCTTTTAACCATCTATAAAACTATGTGAGCTCTGGCCGACCCTTCTTGAGAAACAGTATGCCTCTGATGTTTGAGCTAACACGAGTTAGTGTTTTTTTTTTTAGTTGGTAAAACATCCCATCTAACATTTCAGCAGTATGCCCACGTTCGAGGGAAAGGAAACCATTTTCAGTATGCCATCGGATTTTTCTGGTCTAAACTAGTCCATCGACCCGTGCTCCTACACTGACTAGCACATTTTGTTTTTCCTATTTTACTTCAGTTCAAATTGAATTGGATTATTAATTGATTTCGTATTCATGATATTATTTTCTTTTTACAATATACAAATTAAATACAATTCAAGCAATTTCAGTAGACAAGTAACATCTGATACAAAGAGTAGCCAACCAAGGTCTTTAACTTTGGAGCTAAGTTGATTTCTTTAACTTTGGAGCTAAGTTGATTTATGTATTTTTTGTGCAGAACTCTCTATACCCTTACACAATCTTGTAGCCGTTATTCTTCGTTAGTATATTCAGACTTACAATATGCAAAAATTAAATAGGAACTTTGTAGGTAAAATTAGTTGCAACTTATATATAGGTTACTTTGCTGACTGAATGTCTCTTATGGATATTGTGCTGCCGGATGTGAAACTATAGGTAAGCAGAACCATTCTTTAAATAACTATTAACAATCAGAATAAAAAGAGGAAAATCATGCATGCCCCTATTGCCAACAAAAATGGACAAAGCAGAATACTGAATATGTATTAAATTATTTTTATGTTGGCAAAATTAGGATGATCAAATACTTTTCTGTTTGGCACTATACTATTATGAATTTGCACTTTAGTTTCTCTTCCTTATATTGATAAATAACACACGACCTTTTTGAATGTAAGGAGGTCCCACCCAATCCCTTGAAACTGAGAGAAAATTGAATTATTATCACTAGTAGTACAAACAGGGCCTTTAGTGGCTGTGGAAAATGAGCCTTCAATGACGGTTTTCCAAACCAGGAAAATCGCCACTGAGCTCCTGCATCCAGAAAGAGGGGATAACAATGGCGGTACACTCCACAGCCACTAGGAAGAAAAAAGGAAAAAGGAGGTTGGACCTGAACCTAGTTCATGAACCCTAGCCATCAGGGCCCAGGATCTGTGCCGTTAAGCCCGGACCTGTCCTCTCCGCCACCTGCCGCTGGCCGTGGGAGGCCTCATCGTAGGCCAGCCACCAGCACGTAAGGACCCTTTGTGGCTGCCTGTCGTCCACCCCGCAAGGCACCTCCGCCGCCCATCATCCATCGTGTGAAGCTCCACTGTCGCCGCCCGCCACATGAGGCCCCACTGCCACTGCTTGCAGTCCATCGCGTGAGGCCATACCACTGCCCACAATCCTCCGCATGAGGCCTCTTTCACCACCGCTTGCCACACGAGGACCTGACACCAGATCCGTGCTCGCCCTTGCCGGATCCGTGCTCGCCTGCGCGCGAGGCTGGATCTACCAATGTGCGTCAACGTGGTACATAGAGGAGGGTGGCCCGACGCTGGGGAGGAGGGTGGGGAAGAGGAGGGTGGTGTGGCCCATCGGATCCGAGCTCGCCCCCGTTGGATCCGTCCTCGCCGACACGTGAGGCTAGATCTGCAGACGCGCCCCGACGTGGAGGGGGCAGGGAAGAGGTGGGTGGCATGGCGCGGAGGAGGAGGGTGGTGCACAACGGGAGGAGGAAGAGAAGGAGGGGGCGGGTGGCATAGTGAAGAACAAGGAAAAGGAGTCTGGGTGCTAATGAAACCCTAGTTTTCTTTTATAGTCAGAGTTAATTTGGGCCTCTAACCGGGCCAATGAGCCCATAATTTTCTAGTGATGGTGGGATGGCATCAGCAAAACCGCCACTGGGATTAGAGGTCGCTGACATCAGCGTGAGCCCACCAGTATTGATTCCTAGTGGTGGTTTTTGCTGACATCATCACACATCGCCACTTGTATTGAATCTCAGTGACTAGTATTTTCACTAATGTCAGTGCATGGCTTCCTAGTGGTGGGTTTTGGATCCACCTCCATTGATCAATTTCAGACCTGCGTCACTAAATGCCCTTTTTGTACTAGTGTATTGAGTTATTCTTTGTAGTTGTAGGGATTCCGCTCGTTGTAATTTATAGAGACAATTATTATATAGTAAAATATACGGTAGATTCCTAAACTATTCACGAAGTCTCAAAGTGACCATCTAGGTCCATAAATCATTTTCCGGATGGTCATCCAGGTCAATATACTTTATAGTGACCCTACAGGCTCCTGATCTATTTATTTTGTGTCAACCAAGTCCACACCGCCACCTAGCCGCTCTCCATGCCTGACCTGCCGCTGCACATCCCCTCTCCACATGAGCATTGTCAAGGCTACACAACGATGCCAACTAGCAATAGGTGTGCTTTGCTTGTCGCAACCTCACTCTCCCTATTGGGGCCCGTGCCCACCAACCACAGGCATGCCCGTCTGCTCCCCAGGCAGTGATGACAACAGTGTGTCATGTGCAAAGGGCACCACACACGGAAGGTAGGTCATCGTAAGGGATAACAAGTAGGCCGCCATCACGGATAATGAGTAATGGGCGCGTGAAAGCAAGATTGCGATGGGGAGACCGATACCGGATGGGAAGGCGAGTTCGTAATGGGTAGAGCGCATCGGTTGCTATCTGGTGTCATTGTATAGCCTTGATAGTGCTTGCATGAAAAGTGGTTGTTCGGCGGTGGCCGCGCGCATGGAGAGTGGTTGTGCGGCGGCGTTGCTCGTGGAGAACGGCTGGACGACGACGTTGTAGACCTAATTAACATAATATAAATAGTTTATAGATGTACGGGATCATTGGAGAACAGCTGGACGACGAAGTTTATTTACATAGATGACCATCCGAGAATAGTTTAGAGATCTAGAAAGTTACTTTAAAAGATCATGGAACTAGATGACCATTCCTAAATAGTTTTAGGACATGTGGTATATTTTACTTATTATTTTAATACTTTAACTTCTCCTGCATGCCTTTATGAAAATTTATGTGGAAGATGCCATATAGCCTTGTGTAATTGGCTTTAATTACAGTTTTGCTAGTTTTTTTAGTTAACTGAAATTTACATTGGTCATTTTTTGGAACAATGAAAATATTCTGCCGGAACAATTAATATGTAATGCTGGAATAACAAAATTGTACTGCTGGAACAAGTAGTCCAGAGAACATTTGTTTTGGCTCAAGTGAGTGAAAAACTAGATAATTGGATTAATATCCAATGACTGAAATAGGTAACTAAGAGATTAGCAAAAGTATAGTCACCTGATACTCCTATAGTTGACATGTAAATAGACTTAAATTCTACTAAAGTATATGAGTCATGTGCATACCTGAATAAACTGGACTCCATTTCTAACTAAAGTAGGGTCATGTGCATATATATGTAAGATTTTTTTTATATTTTTTAGCTGTCATATAGCTTTGGAGTTAATGGACCTATAAATAAACTCAATTGCCACTCACGTATAAGCATATACATATATATGGAGACGATAATCAAATTTCAGATTAGACTTTTAATTTTTTATTTAAATGGTAGAGATGGGTAATTTGTATATGTTACTAGGGGGATTTGGTCACACATATGAGAGAACAATAATCCTCACAAAAAATGTGAGAGAACAATTAAATTCCAAACTCATATGGTTGCATTTTTTTGTTTAAATGATAGAGATGGGTAATTCGTATATGTTATTAGGGATATTTTGGGATAATTATTTTATAATGATAAATGTGGGTAATTTAGATCTCTAGTCTAGATCTAATGGTTACAGTTTATCGTATATATGATTTGATGGCCAAATGTTTTGTTTTTTTGTGATAATTTTTTTTTCAATTTTTCTCCTGTTAATGTGAATGCCTCGAGAGGAATGTTCAATTTAGTATATTTAGGATAAGATGCTAGTTAGTATTAATAACGAGCAGGCCATGATATATAAATCCAATGAAGAGAATGGATGATCTGAAAATGATTTTTCTTTTAACATTGAGTTACCGAACGGTGAACAACAATTAAAGAGGACGTGCAATTCACAGTTTGCCATGAAACTGCCCTGTTACGTATTATATATAATTAATAAGTTATTTCATTTTCATCAATATTTTGATATAGAAATAGGTAGCCCACTGACAGCGATATTTGTGTGTGTTCCTGTTCAGTGCTCGATGGAGGAGGTACCTTCTGGGTCGGACAAAGGGAGTTCGAGCGAAGGTGAGTTCCTTGTTTTTTTGTTACCGTTTTCTGGAATTCTTTTCAGTTCCCTTTTAGCCAACCTTGCTGATGCATTCTGCAATATCAGTATAGCACATAATGATCGTATCGACTAGCTTGCAGTCTTAAATTTATGTTTGCTTGAGTTGTTTTTTTTTTTGAAAATATAATACCATCACAAACATTCACAAGGTATTCGCCTCTATAAACACACATGCACCCACATTCTAATCTTATGAGCATGTTTGAAAGGCTGTCCAGTTGACCTTGAGATATAAGAAAATCACGCCATCGTCACTTGATTTTCAACGGGGATGTCGTCTATTATCGAAAGAATAATAGTCATAAATACAATATGTCAATATCCGTGTTGAGTTTACAAATCAAGATGGGTTGGCTTCAAAAAATATATCTAACCAGCTAAGTTATATTTAGTTTGTGTATTTTCATGAGTTTATGTTAACAAAATGATGATGTAATGATACGTACTAGATAGAGCTTAGATGTCTGTCTGCTTGTAAAGTGTGAACTGAGAGTAACACGAATAGATGTCTGTATACTTGTAAAGTGTGAACTGAGAGTAACATGTGTGCTGAAAGCAGTTGTCAAATTGTTTGGTAAAGGACATAGTGAAGTCCATACCATGTCATAATAACCTCAATAGAGATAGCGTGACCTGGCAACGGTCGTTGATATATGGATTTTTAGATATGTTTTTTTTGCTTCCTAATATAGAGTTGTGCCTTACGGATCTACATGAATAGCTAGTTTTTGAGAATGGATTCACAGCGTGATATCCCGGCTCAGTGCTTAGTAGAATTGATTTAATACTCATAATAACAAGTTGCAACTTTTTTTTCTTTCTAAAAGCTCATGTCAAAAGAACTCTGAGGTTAAGCGTGCTTGATCCGGAGCAAGAAAAGTTATTTCCGAGTGTGCACGAGTAAAAACAATGTGCACAGAAAAGACTAGGATTGTAAATGATCTGTACAGAAAAAAAATTAAAAAAAGTTACATTGTGATCCAGGGGACATGTATCAAATGTTATTAGTTCGTTTGCATCCAATGGTAACCAATGTTTTGCACCCAGCCCTCTTGCCTAACCTCTAGTTTCCTGCTGTGTAGTATCTAATCTTATTGCTTGCAATACCTTACGATTGTGTTAATATAGTAGGAAACAAAAATAAAATAGATTGTTTATATATGATATACATGCGCACCCACAACAATGAGTGTTGCACGTAGATTTCTCTTCTTTCCACTTTGAGGGCACTTTTGCTGTTTCGATGGATGAAGAATGTATACAGAATTTTGTATTGAAGCCTCCAGATTAAGAAAAATGTACACAAATGAGCATTATATGAAGACAGCATAATTTTTTAAATATGCATGTGTGTAGACGAAAATGAACAGAGAAAGGAAAAGAAGTATCACAGCGATGGTGATGATGAAAGGAACCAGGAAGACAGTGACGATGAGTCTGACAGTGAATGGAGTTATGATGGCCAAGAGTATGTGGAAGAGAGTGACGATGAGTCATCACAAGAGGGTGAGGGAGATGAGAAAGGTATATTATTATATATGTCTATACACTCTTTAACTTCGATACTCTGGCATATATTTTTACGTAATTGAACCAAAAACCGATCAACTAAATTTTCCGTGCTACACTTCTATTGTTGTAGCTTTGAACATCACAGATGTAATAGTTGAGGATGAAGAAGAACGTGGCAGCAGCTCATTCGGTTATGACAGCCCCGTCACACCAAAATCAGAACCACCTCCACCACCTCCACCTCCGCCATCACCATCAGCACAAGGTACGCCGTAGCCCAAAATCAGAAGCGGCACCACTGGAGAACCGGCGCAAGTTTATAAATAATGGATCAGTTCTAACTAGTATTATACGAAAAGGATTCGTTATGTATGGACGTATGGTTAAAATTAAATGATGTATGCATGGTGGGGGAAGGAAATTCTATAAGAACAACCTAGATACACGTATCCTGCCTGTGTGCGTAAATCTCCAAGCGGCTCCTCCCTCCTCTATTGTTCGGTTCCAGGGCTCTCAACGCATCCTCTCCCGCGAGCCAAGGAACCAGCCTACAAGAAAAGACATTACGCCGCAGCTCGCAGCCTATTTGTGAGATTTCACGGCCGAGGTCGCCGGTGCCGCCGCCGCCAACAAGAATTCGGGATTCTGCCCCAGTTGTCGACAAAACTCCACTATTGAGTAGGAGTTCACTTCCAGGATCGTTCAGCCATGAGCGCCTGTCGCCAATCTGGAAGCATCTTCCTGAAAATCCAAGCTCAGACGTAATGGAGGGTTATTTCCCATGTTGATCATAACTTAAGAACACAGGAGTCGATGAATTGGCTCGAAAGTGTTGGTTTAATTTCCCCGATTTCTATTGAAATGATCGACCGATTCTTCTCCATTCAAAAAGGAGGAGACGAGTACTAGCTAGCACGTGTGTGTTTGTCAGATGTTTTGGAAAATCTGGTGGAAACTAGAGCGCAAAACATTGCAAATCACAAGTAGTATTCAGTGAAATTGATTGTCCTGTCACATTACAATATGTGTTGAGTAGCTAAGAGCCCTCAGCTTACAACCAAAATCATTGAATTTCTGAAAACAGTGAATTTGGTTCCAACATGTGCATGCTTCTGGGGCTCTGGGCCATTTTTCGAATAGCTTGCATGCATAGGATGAATTTGAATTATCTATCTATGTATCTATTATCTTCTTATTTGAAAAGAAAAAAAGTCACGGCGTTCGCTCTCAATGTCAAAAAATTACTATGTTAATCTGGAAAAAGAGAAGATATAAACCATCGGAGTTTATAAAGATTTAACGGTCTAGATTAAAATCGAGTTGGAGTATTAATTAGATTGAAAAGATAAATATCTTTAAAGTATTACGAAAATAATATGTAATGTGTAATGCCTACTATGTAAAAAGTCCAAACGTGAGTGGATAAAACAAAACTTCCTATTGTGGCCAAATAACGGAAGAAACAATTCCATGTAGGAAACAGATTACGTAGAACGGTAGAAGTCCTTAATAAATAGTCGTGTTTGACTCCAACTAATAATAAAGAAAGTTGGATTTCATGTAGGAAATGCTGAAATTTTGTGCGCTTGGTCCATTAATATTCAGAATAATTTCAGGAAAATCTCAAAGGCCCATTCATGAGTAGTGAGAGTGTAAATATTTAGTACCATATTGTTAGTGAAGGTGGAGGGAGTCCAACTTATAAGATTGGTTGCTCTTGGATCTCTTGCAAGTTTGTGGATGGGAAAAAGGAAGAACATACGTGCACGCTCGCTTGCCTCGCCTCGCCTGGCCAAGCAGGGGTGATGGGCTTGTACTTTCCTTTTGTTGCATGTTCCATATATTTGGTTTTGGAAACCGACGTATCAATATGGAAACCGACTCGGTTGCGGGACGCCTAACCCTAGCGGTTCCTCCCTATAAATACGTATGAGTACCGCTGCAAATCAAATCACTCAATCGCCCAGGGTTTTGCCTCTCGCTACTGTTGCGCCGCCAAGACTTCTCCATCCTGATCATTGACGTGCACCGACAAATGGGAGAGCAGGTCTCCGAAACCGTCGTCCTCTGCGATCCTGCACCGGGAGAGGGCGAATAAGGTTTTTGGAAAGCGCTCTGCGCGACTGCTCGATCGCTTCCTTGTCTTTGTCAAGTTCGTCGCCACGACTCGTCTTCCTCGACGTCGAGTCGGTCTCTCCCACCGTCACCAGCAACGTAATAGCGCTGCACGTCGTCGCCATCTACTCTACCTAGTCCAGAAGGAGACATATGTACTCTCATCTCAAACCATGTCTTCCATACAGGCTATTGTGATCTGTTTGTCTATGATAGATGCTGCTAGTATGTTAGATATTGTGCTTTTGTCTGGGTTTATAGACCTATTTATCCAACAATCCAAAAACCTTATTCTAGGCACTTTAGTTTTATGGCTGGATTTGTCGATGCCCTGAGGCCAGAGAAATTGACTTGCGTACACTTCAAGAGATGGCAAGTAAAAGTCACTCTGTGTCTTACTGCCATGAATATGTTCTGGGTGTCCACTGGTAAATCTGTAGGCGATCTCACTGAAGATCGGGAAAGTCCTATAGTGAAGCCAATACAATATTCTTGGGCGATGTTATTGGAGTTTTGGTCGATCATCTTCAGGACGTCTACATCCATCATACAGACGTAAAGGATATGTGGGATGATCTGATCGATGACTATGGTGGTTCAGATGTTGACGCTGAACTATATGTCATTGAGCAGTACCATGATTATAAGATGGTAGATGGCAAATCTGTCATCGCACAGGCTCATGAGATACAGTGCATTGTGAAGGAACTCGAATTGCTTAAGATCGTCGTACCTGTGAAGCTTGTGGCTGGGGGCATTATTGCCAAATTGCCTCCATCTTGGAGGGATTTTGCCACTACTCTTAAACACAATAGAACGAACATATATGTTTCAATTTTGATTGCATCTCTTGATGTTGAGGTGAAAGCTCGTGAGAAGGATATACGTTCTAAAGCTAATGAGGGACACACTAGTGCTAATATGGTGCATCATCCACAACAGTCTCGTGACAGTGGTGGCAAGGGCAAGAGCAAGAACAATAAGCCTAAGCGGACCACTACCTTCAAGAAAAAAAAATAAGGAGAAGGGAGCATGTTTTGTTTGCGGTTCCAATGAGCATTGGGCAAAGGAGTGTCCAGAACGCAAAGGAAGAAAGCCTCCACAACAGAAGTCTGCAAACATGGTGACCTGGAGAAAATAGTGGGTATGCTAATTTACCATATATTTTTTTTTGTATTTCAGTCTACTAGTTGGTGGCTTGATACCGGTGCTAATATTCACGTGTGTGCTGATGCTTCTTTGTTTACTTCTTACCAAGTCGCCCAGAATTCCTCTGTCCTAATGGGGAATGGGTCACATGCTTCTGTTCATGGTGTTCGCATGGTCGAGCTGAAGTTTACTTCGGGGAAGATTGTCCAATTGAAGAATGTACAACATGTCCCTTCTATCAAGAAGAATCTCGTTAGTGGCTCCCTTTTATGTAGGGATGGTTTTAAGGTAGTGCTTGAGTCGAATAAAGTTGTCGTGTCTAAGAGTGGACAATTTATTGGTAAAGGCTTTGAATGCGGAGGCTTGTTCCGCTTTTCTCTTTCAGATTATTGCAATAAGTCTGTGAACTATATTTGTGATGGTGTTAATGAGAGTGATGCTAGTGTTTGGCATTCATGTTTATGTCATCTAAATTTTGGTTCTATGTCTCAACTTTCCAGCTTAAATTTCATTCCGATTTTTTCCATTGTCAAAGGTTCTAAGTGCTTAAGTTGTGTGCAATGTAAGCAACCTCGAAAGCCTCACAAGGCTGCAGAGGTGAGACACTTAGCAGCGCAAGAACTTATAATTCAGATCTTTGTAAAATGAATGGTATATTGACTGAGTGTGGAAAAATATATTTCATGACTTTGATTGATGATGCGACTAGATATTGCTATGTTTATTTGTTAAGAACGAAAGATGAGACTCTAAACTAGTTAAAAATTTATGAGGCTAAAGTTGAAACTCAACTAGAGAAAAAGATCAAAAGAACTAGGTCTGATCATGATAGCGAGTATTTCTTAAATGAGTTTGACTTATTCTATGCAGAACATGGTATGATACACGAGCGGACACCTCCCTATTCGCCACAATCAAACGGGTTTACTGAAAAAAAAAGAATCGCACCTTGACTGACTTGGTTAATTCCATGTTGGACACGGCTGGATTATCTAAGGCCTTGTGGGGGAGGCTTTATTGACATCATGTCATGTCCTAAATAGAGTTCCCATGAAGAAGAAGGAGAAGACGCCATATGAGGAATGAATTGGAAGGAAGTCATCGCTCTCTTACTTACGCACATGGGGTTGTTTGGCCAAAGTTAACATGTCGATTAACAAGAAGCATAAGTTGAGACCTAAAACTATGAATTGTATCTTTCTTGGATAGCTCATCATAGCATTGCCTATAGATTTTTAGTGGTTAAATCAGATGTGCCTAATGTTTTTGTTAAGTCATTAATGGAGTCTTGTGATATTACTTTCTTTGAAAAAATATTTCCTACAAAAGATTTACATAGCATGTATAGATTATCTTTTGAAGTGATTGCTAGGACAACTCCTGAACCTATTATATTTTCTGATCATGCTGAATAAACTCTTGAGCCAATTCATGAGAAGATCGATAGTGAAGCTCGTAGGAGGAGCAAGAGACAAAGGACTACAAAGTCTTTTGGTGATGATTTCACTGTTTATCTTATGGATGACACTCCTAGAATCATTTCAAAGGCATATGCATCTTCTGATGTAGATGACTGGAAAAAAGCTGTCCATAGTGAGATGGACTCTGTTCTTTCTAATGGAACTTGGGAAGTTGTTGATAGACCATATGGTTGCAAACCTGTGGGCTGCAAGTGGGTATTCAAGAAAAAGCTTAAGCCTGATGGTACTATTGACAAGTATAAGGCTCGGCTTGTGGCCAAGGGTTATACCTAGAAAGAAGGCGAAGACTTCTTTGACACTTATTCACTTGTTGCTAGATTGACCACTATTCTTGTATTACTTGCTCTGGCTACCTCACATGGTCTTATCGTTCATCAGATGGACGTTAAGACAACTTTCCTTAATGGAGAGTTGGATGAGGAAATCTACATGGATCAGTCTGATGGATTTGTAATAAAGGGCCAAGAAGACAAGGTGTGTAAGTTGTTGAAGTCTTTGTATGGTCTGAAACAAGCTTCTAAGCAGTGGCATGAGAAATTTGATTCAACACTTTTAGCAGTAGGCTTCTCAGTCAATAAGGCTGATAAATATGTGTACTACCACCATGGTGGGGGTCAGGGAGTTATACTGTGCTTGTATATTGATGACATACTCATTTTTGGAACAAATCTTGACGTGATCAATGAGGTCAAGACTTTTTTGTGCCAAAGCTTTGATATGAAGGATCTGAGTGAGGCTGATGTTATCCTGAACATCAAGCTAATCAAAGGAGAGAATAGGATTACTCTTACGCAATCTCATCATGTTGAGAAGCTCTTGAGTCGTTTTGGTTACAAGGATTGCAAGCCTTCTCCAATACCTTATGATCCCAGCTTGATCCTTCAAATGAATAAGGGGATTGGCAGAGACCGATTAAGATATTATCAGATTATTGGATCACTTATGTATTTAGCAAGTGCTACTTGGTTTGACATCTCGTTTGCTATGAGCAAACTGAGCCGATTTATTTCTTGTCCGGGAGATGATCATTGGCGTGCGCTTGGGCGGGTAATGATCTACTTAGTTGGTACTATGGATTATGGAATTCATTATTCTGAATATCCAGCAGTACTAGAGGGCTATAGTGATTCTAATTGGATATCTGATGCTGATGTGTTGTATGCCATGAGTGGATATGCATTTACTCTTGGTGGTGTTGCTGTTTCATGGAGATCATGCAAACAAACCATCTTAACAAGGTCTACCATGGAAACAGAGATTACCACACTGGATACAGCTACAGTTGAGGCCGATTGGCTACGTGAGCTCTTGATGGACTTGCCTATTATCGAGAAACCTGTGCCGGCAATCCTCATGAATTGTGACAATCAAACTGTGATAGTCAAAGTGAACAATTGTAAGGACAATATGAAGTCATCAAGACATATTAAGAGACGTTTGAAGTCTGTTAGGAAAATAAGAAACTCCAGAGTTATATCAGTAGAATATATTTCAACTGGTGAGAACCTGGCAGATCAATTCACCAAGAGGCCATCGCGTAATGTGAAAGATAGTGCATCGAAGGAGATGGGTATAAGATCCATATGTTCTATTCCATAGTGGTAATCCAACCTATGTGATCGGAGATCCCGTGAAGTAGGACCTGGGAAGAACAAGCTATTGGTTAGCATGAGAGTAACCTTTTTATAACCCACTCGAGAAGCGATGCATTACTCTCGATATTTGTATGGCAGGTTGGTTGTTACCTTAATGTATTCAGTTGGCTTTAAATAGCAAAGATGTTGTCCTACAGAACATTCTTGAATGAATACACCAATATAAGCCCGATTGTTGTAAGGTTGCAATCTGTGAGATTTGGGTGATCTATATTAAGCTCATAAAAGACCAAAAGAGTATGACCTATATGCTCCACCCACGGAGAAGCCTACTAGAGGTCTAGTATCAGTTATGACAGTAAGTAAAACTTGTTTGCACAAAACTTACAATTCAAGGCGTAGTCCATTGTTCAAGTTGTGAATGAGTGTAGTTTATTGTTCTAGGTGGAAGTTCAACTTAACAGTCTCCACTGAAAACACTGGTATATTAATCAATAGTGGGGTGAGGCAAAGTCTAGCTGGGACTTTGAGATCTAGTGGGGGATTGCTGGAATTTTATGGGCTTGACCCATTAATATTCACAATAATTCCTAGAAAATCTCAAAGGCCCATTCATGAGTGGTGAGAGTGCAAAGGCTTTGTCTCACATTGCTAGTGGAGGTGGAGGGAGTCCAACTTATAAGGTTGGTTGCTCTAGTATCTCTTGCAAGTATGTGGATGGGAGAAAGAAAGAACACACGCACGCGCTCGCTCGCCTCGCCTCGCCGGGCTGGGCGATGCGGGGTGAAGGGGGCGGGGGGGGGATGGACGCGGCCGCGCATCACCTGCGTGAATGGTCCACCAAAATCCGGTCCCTTGCCTTGCGGGCGGTGCGACTTCCTTTTGCACTTTCTTTTTGTTGCATGTTCCATATATTTGGTTATGAAAACCGACGTATCAATATGGAAACGGACTCGGTGCGGGACGCCCAACCCTAGCAGTTCCTCCCTATAAATACGTACGGGTACCACCGCAAATGAAATCACTCAATCGCCTAGGATTTTGCCTCTCGCTACTGTTACGCCGCCAAGACTTCTCCATCCCGATCGTCGACGTGCACCGGCGAATGGGAGAGCAGGTCTACGAAGGATTCAACAGGCCATGGCCCAATGGCTTGTGGTCTCTAATTGAGGTGAATTTAAATCCTAACATTGCCAACAAATACTAATGATGGTAATGCATTAATTGGACTTCTAAAGATGAGACAAGATGAACTATTGAGTGAAGTGGTTCTCAACAATAGCATTATAGGATCGACCACAATGCAAAGACCATGCTATAGACGCTATTTTGATGGGAACACATCCAGCTATCACTACAACAACAAAGCACTGTAGCGGTGGTTGGAAAGGGCCTATAGCGGCGGGCAGGCCACCCTGGTGCTACAAATATGCGTTTGTAGCGGCGGGTGGTCTGCCTTTGTAACGGTGGGTGGTCTGTCGCCCATACAAACTGCCGCTACAGACATATTAGTAGCGGCGATTGAAGATGTCAACCGCCGCTATTGTTAGCCATCAGTAGCGGCGGTTGACACCTTCAACCGCCGCTAATAGAGGATATTAGTAGTGGTGGTTCACAACATCAACCGCCGCTACTTGTTATTTTCTAAAAAATTTTTTAGTAAATATACAGAAATCATAGATTCTGCATACACAAAAATTTACAAATTTCATCACAGATATTTACAACATCTCATCACAGGTATTTACAATCTCATCACAGATATTTACATCTCATCATAGAATATATATAACATTATCATTAAAATGTTCAATTGAGCTTGCAAAATATTTTATATGAACCCTAATGCGTAGTCATCATCTTTTTTTGATACATTAAGCTCATATGGTGCTCTTGAACCAGCCCACTCATAAAGGGACCTATGTTTTGTTTCTAGTTCACTATTTGAGTCAAAGCACTTCCCTTCTGGACTAATCACCTCTCTCAACATAAAACGACAAAGAGAAGCTACAACTAGATACATGTCATTTGTACTCAAGTGAACGCGTGATTGAGGAATCATACCCTTTCTGATCTCGGCGTTCCTCTTCATCTTTGCAGCCCATTATGCCTTTTCCCTTATGGCCCTCTATGTCACATGAGTAGAGTATGTTAATATGAGATCTCAAAACTTCACTATTCGAGTAAAGTAAAATGAACTTAAACAAAATCAACTTACCTCTTCATTAGATTCCTCAATGATATGATCTAGGTAAGATGAAGAGCTAGATGCGAACACACATGTGTAGTAGCCGCAATGCACACTACCCTTTTGTTGCTTAAAGCACTATGTAGTAGAGAACACAAGTTAGTTACACTTTATATGACAGATACTACGATAAAGACATGTATGTGATGCATATAAATCTTACCCAAAACTTATGACGGAAGTACATCTTTTTTCGTTTTGGATGACATTTCCCTCCTGCTATGACATATTTCTCGTAAGCACTAAACGATCGACAAAAGCATCATTAGATGATATTAACATTATCAATTCATATACACATAGAGTAATTTGTTACCTATCTATGACTTCCACCATGTCGCTGTACAACTTCTTGTCGTAGTCGAGACTGTCTAGCACGAGAAGGTACCCATTTTTGGGAATTATCATAAAATAGATCCAATGATCACTACAAGAATGTTGACAACAAGTTACTTACGATTGGATTTAACTTCATTATATGATAGATGACAAAGGCAGTAGTGGTCCAACTTACTTGAAGTTGTAGGGGGCTAAGATGCATTGTCTATCTTGCCATTTCAAGAAGCACTCACATAAATAATTTATAACCCGAGTCCTTGCTTCATTTCTCATGACCGCCTTCATTTCACCTATCTCTGTCAGTGTCTTATCTGGATAGTGATCTGGATTTACCGTTGGGTTTATACTGCTTTGGTTGATGCGGTTCGGGTTGACATAGGCCACCTTCCAATCTTTTCTATCAACCCTCTTTCTTTGATAAAAAGAGTTCATGCTACAAAACAAAAGATATAAGGTAATATATTGAATTGTGCTTGAAATTCGAAGTAGATTGAACATGAAACTTACATGCACCACAAGGTGATGAAGGTGATGTCCATCCTGCCTAGGCGAAACATTAAGTGGACATCCTCCCAAAATAGGCCTAAGGTTTGTTCATCGTCCTCTTCATTGAACACCTCAGTTGGAATCCTACAAGTGATTGCGGTGACCTCTTCCTTTGACGCCATCATGTACCAGTCATGCAACTTTCACATCTCCCACGGCAGGTTCTTGTACATGTTGTTTGATATAAGGGGCTTACCCAATTTGAATGTCAGGTAGTCCACATCGTCCACAGGAGTGTCCAAAATGTGATCGTCGTACGACACTTTATCCCGAGGATCTTGTTCTTCGATGACGAGTTTACCGGTGCTTGCTAGATGTTTTTTCAATCCAGCCAAGTACTTATCAACATCATTTCTTGCTTTTGGGTCCTTTGGCTCTTTGTCAAAACCGGTAATCGTCTTTGGGATTACCGAAGCCTTGACGACGACTGGCGCAGGCTGGACTTGGATTACCGGAGCCTGAACTTGAACCGCCGCAACAGCTATTGATGGAGGCTCGACTTCGATTGTTTCCGAGGCTGAACAATCTGCGGAAGAGGCTTGTTGTCACTATAGATTATAGGACTGTGATTCGAGTCGGCTTCCGCATGAGGAGATTGAGGCTTGTTTCCCGAGGCTGCTGCAGACATAGGAGACGGCTGTCCACCTGTATTGGCTGGCTGGCTCGCATGAAAGGACCCGTGCCCAGACAACGGTGGTGGATAAACTCGTGGTGAGAGGACAACTTCACGACATTTCCAAATAATGAAAGAGCCGAGGGCATCTTGGAGAGTTTCTATACCCGCCCAGGTATCGGGCATTCGATCTCGTTGTCCTCATAGCCAGGTACTATTTCTGACATGGTGACACACACGTAACCTGGGGGGATATCCCTGTTATGGAGCGTCTCTCCTAGAAATGCCGTGCCCAATGCAACCTTCATTGTCTTGCCCTTGTAACCAAATGGCACATGCAACTCGCAAGGAGTATCCTCAGTGACGTCATCCATTTTTTATTGCATGGAGACTGATGGTTGCGTGGAGACGGATGGCTGCGTGGATGTGGACGAACCACGTATGAAGGCATCCACCACAGCTTGTAGGTTGGGGTCCAAACGGCCGCTTACTTTGTCGATAGCAAACATAAGAAGTTGTCGCCTCCAATCCTCCTTGGCTTTATCTTCTTGCTCTTTCTTATGCAATGTATGCTTCTTGTAGAGGTGTGAGGATGTTTCAGAGAAACCCTCTTTCCATGTTGCCGATGATGACACTCCTCGTACCCGACCACCATGTCCTTTGGTCCCAATAGCCTTCGCTAGCTCATCCTTGTGATACTCTAGTGTAAACAGACCAGCCTCCGTCTACGCCGCGATGGGGCCTTTCAAGGCTTGCACGACTTCACTTGTCGCGTGATCCTTCACAATGATCTCTCCTTCTTCAGTTAACTCAGCGCGACCATACACCCAGTTCCTAGTTCGCTCATTGGTATTTGCAATGGATCAGGTTTTCCTTCCGCGCGGAGCTTGGCTTCCTACTCTCTCCAAATTGGAATCTTCTTTTTATATCCGCCCGGCCCTAACCGTTCCTTGAACTTGTTTTGCTTGTTTAGCTCAACCATCATTTCACTGAGCTCCTTTGAAGCACTGCTCGTCTTTTGCTCAACAAACTCATCCCATTCCTGCTGACTAATATTTCCATGCTTGTCGAATGGGGTTTGATTTTTCTTGACGTATTGGCAGTTGAGCTTGGACTTGTAATCTCGAAAGATGTGATTGAGAGTGGACATTGTGGCCTTCTTGGCTCTCTCGAGATCTGCTGGCTGGAACCGGATGGTTGCCGTGACGTCAGCCCACATATCATCTTTTCTGCCATCTGGGACTTGGCGCCAATCTTGCCACGTGATTTTGCAATGGTCCCTCATGACTTTGCCGCAACGGTTCTGCCATTTGGCGTTGACACCAGCGGGTTCAATCGGTTCTCCATCTTTGGGGTCTAGTGCAGTAACCTCGTAGATGCCCTCTGCCTTGTTCGTGGAGCGCTGACCGCGCTTGCGCGCTTGCGTTTCTGTGTGGTAACTTGGGCAGGCACCTCTTCCACTTGCTGCTCGAGGGCCTCGTCTGTCACAACCTCAGCTGCAAATAGTCGACGGGCACTTCGTCGGGGGCCGTAGGATATAACTAGTAGATTTTAGTTTACAAATTAGTTGAACAAATGAGAGAATTATCTTTGACAAGATACCTCATCTTGAGGCACGAAATCAGGATCCGGGCTCCCTAATCGACGTTCCTTTGATAATGGAGGATATGGATCTTCTGGTTCTTCCTAATGTCCGCTTGATCCTTCATCGTCTGAAGACGACCTCGCTTGTGAGTGCGCCTTAAGGGCGTCTTCCTCTTGAGAGGGCATATTGTCCATCATGATGAGAAGACTTTGACAACTAATGTTAGATATGACGACTAAGTTAGAAAACAAGGAGTATGCACATTTCATCATTTAGAAAGCAAAAGAAAATAATAGAAAAATCAAAATTTGCTCTCGGTGCGGGTTGCCGAATCAACGGCTTTCCAACGCTCTAAGATCCTTGACTCGTACAACAACATATATCCGATATCCTAGGATATGGTCCATGTCGCTGGACTAGCCTCACTTAGCCCGCTTTCATCATCGAGCATGGGTCGAGTGCCTACGTAGAATAGATAAGTAGTACAGAGAGACAAGGAGAAGAATAGAAAAATCAAAATTTGCTCTTAGTGCTGGTTGCCGAATCAACGGCCTTCCAACGCTCTAAGATCCTTGACTCGTACAAAAACATATATCCGATATCCTAGGATATGGTCCATGTCGCTGGACTAGCCTCACTTAGCCCGCTTTCATCATTGAGCATGGGTCGAGTGCCTACGTAGAATAGATAAGTAGTATAGAGAGACAAGGAGAAGAATAGAAAAATCAAAATTTGCTCTCAGTGCGGGTTGCCGAATCAACGGCCTTCCAACGCTCTAAGATCCTTGACCTGTACAACAGCATGTATCCAATATCCTAGGATATGGTCCATGATGCCACACTAGCCTCACTTAGCCTGCTTTCATCATTGAGCATCGATCGCCTACGTAAAAGCCGATAGGGCAGTAAGTAATATGGCATATATATGGCCACAAGTAAATAATAAGTACAGAGAGACTATGGCACCCAGTACACACAAGCATTCTCTCCAGACTTTTTATATGTAATTTACTGAATAAAAAGCCTAGAAAGAATGCTTGTGTGCACCAGGTGCACACAAGCATTCTCTTCAGACTTTTTATGCTCTAAGTACGAGCAACAGATTCAGATATGGAAGCAAAAGAAATACCACATTCAGAAAATAAACAACTATAGTGAGCATGATAGTGACAAAAAAAGTAAGCATATAGGACAGCTAACAGATTCAGATATGGAAGCAAAATAAATACCATATTCAGAAAATAAGCAACTATAGTGAGCATGACATTGAGCAAAAAAGTAAGCATATAGGACAGCTAACAGATTCAGATATGGAAGCAAAAGAAATACCACATTCAGAAAATAAGCAACTATAGTGAGCATAACAATGAGCAAAAAAGTAAGCATATAGGGTAGCTAACAGATTCAGATATGGAAGCAAAAAAAATACCACATTCAAAAAATAAGCAACTATAGTGCGCATGACAGTGAGCAAAAAAGTAAGCATATAGGGCAGCTAACAGATTCAGATATGGAAGCAAAAGAAATACCACATTCAAAAAATAAGCAACTATAGTGAGCATGACAGTGAGCAAAAAAGTAAGCATATAGGACAGCTAACAGATTCAGATATGGAAGCAAAAGAAATACCACATTCAGAAAATAAGCAACTATAGTGAGCATGACAGTGAGCAAAAAAGTAAGCATATAGGACAACTAACAGATTCAGATATGGAAGCAAAAGAAATACCACATTCAGAAAATAAGCAACTATAGTGAGCATGACAGTGAGCATATGAGCATGATCATTAGAAAGTGAATTGTCATATTTACCTAAACAGACAGTAGATGCTACATCATGATCCAAGAAAATTTTGGTAGTAAGCATAGTAAGCATTTAACATATATAGGTAGCACAAGATCACAGAGCACAGAGCACTTGAGCACAGAGCACTTGAGCATAGAGCACTTGAGCACAAGAGCTCAAGATCATAGTAAGCATTTAACATATATAGGTACAAGAGCACAAGAGCAGTTAACATATATAGGTAGCACATAGCACTTGAGCACAGAGCACTTGAGCACAAGAGCACAAGATCATAGTAAGCATTTAACATATATAGGTACAAGAGCACAAGAGCATTTAACATATATAGGTAGCACAGAGCACTTGAGCATAGAGCACTTGAGCACAAGAGCACAAGATCATAGTAAGCATTTAACATATATAGGTACAAGAGCACAAGAGCATTTAACATATATAGGTAGCACAGAGCATAAGAGCACAGAGCACTTGAGCACAAGAGCACAAGATCATAGTAAGCATTTAACATATATAGGTAACTGTGAGCACAGAGCACAGAGCACGTGAGCACAAAGCACAGAGCACAGAGCACGTGAGCACAGAGCATAGAGCTCAGAGCACAAGAGCATAGAGCTAGGAGGGCATAAGAGAGGAGGGGAGAGGGGAGGATGAGGAGGGTGGCTTGTACCTGCGGCGATGAAGCTCAGAGAGGAGGGGGAGAGGGAGAGGGGAACGGGCCGGGTGCACCTAGTGCAGAGGTGTCGGGGAGGAGGGCACGATGTGGCTCGCTTGGGGAGGCGTCGAAGAGCACACACGGTGGCGCTGGTAGAGGCGTCGGGGAGGAGGCCGACGGTAGCGGTGCTCGGGGGCGACGAGGGGGGCGACGGTGGCGGTGCTCGGGGACGAGGTGGGGGGCCACGGCAGCGGTGCTCGGCGAAGGACGAGGAGGCCCGCTTGGGACCGTCGACGCACTCGGGGAGGAGGCCGGCGGCGGCGGTGCTCGGGGGCTACGAGGGGGCCGACGGCGGTGGTGCTCGGGGAGGAGGTGGGGGGCCGCGGCAGCGATGCTCGGCGAAGGACGAGGAGGCCCGCATGGGACCGTCGACGCACTCGGGGAGGAGGCCGGCGGCGGCGGTGCTCGGGGGCGACGAGGGGGCCGACGACGGCGGTGCTCGGGGATGAGGTGGGGTGCCGCGGCAGTGGTGCTTGGCGAAGGATGAGGAGGCCCGCATGGGACCGTCGAGGCACTCGGGTAGGAGGCTGGCGGCGGTGGTGCTCGGGGACGATGACGGCGGTGCTCAGGGACAAAGATGGCGGCGGAATAGGGCTGCCTCACGGCGTAGGAAAGCAAACTACGGGATTAGGGTTAGGAGCCCGCCATGCATTGCTTAATATAGGGGGGGGGGGGGAGTCCTTATTAGCGGTGGTTCATAAAGCCAACCGCCGCTAAAAAGGAGTAGCAACGGTTGGATTTGTGAGCTGCCGCTAAAAAGGAATAGCGGCGGTTGGCTTTGTGAGCCGCCGCTAAAAAGCCGTGCTATTTTTTTTATATTGTATTATTCATGCTTAATAAAAATTAGGCCCATGTACTTAATAAAAAATAATGTTAGGTCCCAAAATTAATAAAAATTTTGTAGAAACAACCTATTCTTTTTATTAGTTATAGTTAGGCCTAATATTGTTACACTTTAGTTCTTGTCGTTTTATGAATTGGTCCCTAAACTCTTTTATATTTACCTTTTAGCCCCTAAAACTTCAAACTACATGATGCTTAACAAAATAAGTTACACAATCTTTGTATTCAAAAAAGTTACATAGTCATTTAGCAATATATTATTTAGAAATATATTATTCACTAAGAAATATATTATTTATTTAGAAATATATTAGTCATTTAGCAGAAACACAATCTTAGTCCTCTATTTAAAAATTATAGTATTAGTCCTGTTTTTTTAAATAAGTTACACAATCTTTATATTCAAATAAGCATAAATTACATAGAACATAATACAAGGTTCGAATAATAAAAGGTACTTAACAAAATAAAATTACATGATGCTTGAGTTAGCCTTGAACGACTTTTCCTTGGCAGTGATCGGTGCGCATGTAGGGCATTCCGCCGGCAAATGAGAGTCTTGATTCTAAGACTTTAAAATTTTTTGGATCAATGAAACATGACACCTCGTCATATTGATTGTAGTCATCTCGAGCTTCCATATTCTCCACTCCAACGATTCTTTGTTTACCTGGAACAACAATGTATTTCTTTTCGTCCTTTGGATCAAGTACATAAAACACCTGTTCCACGGTCTTGGCAAGTATCCAAGGGTCATCTTTGTGACCAACAATGTTAAGATCAACAATTGTGAAACCATATTCATCTACCTCGATGCCATTAGGATGCTTCACCCATTTGCATTTAAATATGGGAACCTGTAAATTTGCACCATAGTCTAGTTCCCATATTTCCTCAATGTACCCGTAATACGAGGTCGCCTGGTCCTCTTCGTCAATGGCTTCTACTAGTACATCGCTGTTTTGACACTTGCTCTTCTTATCCTTCTATTGGGTGTAGAAGGTAAAACCATTGATGTCATATGCCTGAAAGGTAACCACGGTTCAGATGTTGACGCTGAACAATATGTCATTGAGCAGTACCATAATTATAAGATGGTAGATGGCAAATCTATCATCGCGCTGGCTCATGAGATACAGTGCATTGTGAAGGAACTCGAATTGCTTAAGATCGTCATACTTGTGAAGCTTGTGGCTGGGGGCATTATTGCTAAATTGCCTCCATCTTGGAGGGATTTTTCCACTACTCTTAAACACAATAGAACGAACATATATGTTTCAATTTTAATTGCATCTCTTGATGTTGAGGAGAAAACTCGTGAGAAGGATATACGTTCTAAAGCTAATGAGGGACACACTAGCGCCAATATGGTGCATCATCCACAACAGTCTCGTGGCAGTGGTGGTAAGGGCAAGGGCAAGAACAATAAGCCTAAGCGGACCACTACCTTAAAGAAAAAAAACAAGGAGACGGGAGCATGTTTTGTTTGCGGTTCCAATGAGCATTGGGCAAAGGAGTGTCCAGAACGCAAAGGAAGAAAGCCTCCACAACAGAAGTTTATGAACATGGTGACCTGTGCAGGAGAAAATAGTGGGTATGCTAATTTACCATATGTTTACTTTGGGGCAGATTGTCCAATTGAAGAACGTACATCATGTCCCTTCTATCAAGAAGAATCTCGTTAGTGGCTCCCTTTTGTGTAGGGATGGTTTTAAGGTAGTGCTTGAGTCGAATAAAGTTGTCGTGTCTAAGAGTGGACAATTTATTGGTAAAGGGTATGAAAGCGGAGGCTTGTTCCGCTTTTCCCTTTCAGATTATTGCAATAAGTCTGTGAACTATATTTGTGATGGTGTTAATGAGAGTGATGCTAGTGTTTGGCATTCATGTTTATGTCATCTAAATTTTGGTTCTATGTCTCAACTTTCCAGCTTAAATTTAATTCCCATTTTTCCATTGTCAAAGGTTCTAAGTGCTTAAGTTGTGTGCAATGTAAGCAACCTCGAAAGCCTCACAAGGCTGCAGAGGTGAGACTCTTAGCAACGCTAGAACTTATAATTCAGATCGTTGTAAAATGAATGGTATATTGACTGAGTGTGGAAAAATATATTTCATGACTTTGATTGATGATGCGACTAGATATTGCTATGTTTATTTGTTAAGAACAAAAGATGAGACTCTAAACTACTTAAAAATTTATGAGGCTAAAGTTGAAACTCAACTAGAGAAAAAGATCAAAAGAACTAGGTCTGATCATGGTAGCGAGTATTTCTTAAATGAGTTTGACTTATTCTGTGTGGAACATGGTATGATACACGAGCGGACACCTCCCTATTCGCCACAATCAAACGGGTTTACTGAAAAAAAAGAATCGCACCTTGACTGACTTGGTTAATTCCATGTTGGACACGGCTGGATTATCTAAGGCCTTGTGGGGAGGCTTTATTGACATCATGTCATGTCCTAAATAGAGTTCCCATGAAGAATAAGGAGAAGACGCCATATGAGGAATGGATTGGTAGAAAGTCATCGCTCTCTTACTTACGCACATGGGGTTGTATGGCCAAAGTTAACATGCCGATTAACAAGAAGCATAAGTTGAGACCTAAAACTATGGATTGTATCTTTCTTGGATAGCTCATCATAGCATTGCCTATAGATTTTTAGTGGTTAAATCAGATGTGCCTAATGTTTTTGTTAAGTCATTAATGGAGTCTCGTGATGTTACTTTCTTTGAGAAAATATTTCCTATAAAAGATTTACATAGCATGTATAGATTATCTTTTGAAGTGATTGCTAAGACAACTCCTGAACCTATTATATTTTCTGATCATGCTAAACAAACTCTTGAGCCAATTCATGAGGAGATCGATAGTGAAGCTTGATGAGGACATCACTCCTAAGGATACATGCAACACTCCTCCAATTCTGGACTTGCAAGGTCCAATGACTAGAGCTCGTGCACGACGACTAAATTTAGAGGTGAGCTCGTTCCTATATTCTTCATCATTTGTCACTTTTGAGAATGGTTTGCTACCTAATGATTATATTGTAATTAGGAACCATGGAGAGGACCAGGAGATGATGGGAGAAGGACTTGAAGACGTGGAGGACCAGCAAGGACGTGGAAGCCAAGGTGGAGGCCCAACCAAAACCGACTTCGAGTCTGTTTTGGGGCCCAGGACAAGTTTGCACTAAAACGGATGCCCAGGATGCATACGGACTCGGATTTGGACGTTCTATATATACACGGAAATATAAGAAGAAGACCTTTCCAATGCCGCCGGTCTCATGTCAAAATTCATCTAGAGTCATCAGGAATCATCGAAACAAGAGAGGGTCCAGAATCTGTTTTGGTGTTGCATCACCTATTTTTGTCCTTTGGGCTTTTTATCCAGTTGAGCCCAATTAGGGGCGTGTCTAGAGGGTCTTGCACGACCTTAGGGTCTTCATATACAGCCGCCGCCGCACCATTAAGGTTCGGGTTTTGCTTAGATCAATTCTGTTCATAAACAGTGTCGCCGTTCATCGGTTTGTGAGACCCCAACTTTATGAGTTTAATCATACATCTGCAATTGTATTGTATTCTTCTTTGTTCTTGCTTGTGTTCTTGATTCGTAGGCAGGGATTAGCCTTCTCGGCGAGGTCAAATCGTTCTTGGACGGTTGATAACCAGAGGAGACGTCGTGCTACGATTGCGGGATTTAGAACGTATTGTTCTGAAGCCGGATCGATTTGTGTATCGCCTCCGAACAAATCAACATATCGAGAACCTATCGGAAGATCAGGAACCCTTGTACACATCAAGTGGTTTTAGAGCTTGCTTTGACCACACGCCCACATCCACATCCGTACTACATTCAATGGTTAAATAACTCTGGAACAGCTAAGGTATACCAAACTTGTAGAGTTCCTTTTTCCATTGGTTCTTATGTAGATTCTGTTGATTGTGATATCGTACCCATGCAAGCATGTTCACTTTTATTCGGTAGACCTTGGGAATTTGATAATAATGTTGTACACCATGGTAGAAGTAATAAGTACACTTTTATGCATAAAAGAACTAAAATTACTTTGTTACCAATGACCCCTGCTGAAATTGTACAAGCTGATTTAGAAAGAGCTGCAAATTTGAAAAATAAAGGTCCTGAAATTCAGCAACCTGTTAATTCTGATTCTACACCTAGTAATGTTAATGATTCTTCAAGTCCTAAGGGTGCTGGAATTAAATTACAAGGTCATTCATGTATTGCAACAAAAACTGAGCTTGCTGAAATGTCTGCTGATGATGATATTTGCTATGCTTTGATATGCAAACAAGCTTTATTTTCGCTCGATGATATTGTTTCTAGTGCTTTGCCTCCTGCTGTCACTAACCTTTTGTAGGAGTATGAGGATGTTTTCCCAGCTGAGATACCCCCGGGATTACCACCTTTGAGAGGGATTGAGCATCAAATTGATTTGATTTCAGGTGCTACTTTGCCAAACCGTGCTGCTTATAGGACCAACTCTGAGGAAACTAAGGAGATACAATGACAAGTCCAAGACCTTTTGGATCGTGGGTACGTTCGTCAATCACTTAGTCCTTGTGCTGTTCCTGTACTTTTGGTTCCTAATAAAGATGGTACTTGGCGTATGTGTGTAGATTGTAGAGCCATTAACAATATTACTATTAGGTATCGTCATCCTATTCCTAGGTTAGACGACATACTTGATGAGTTATGTGGTGCTATAATTTTCACTAAAATTGATTTGCGTAGTGGCTACCATCAAATTAGAATGAAACTTGGAGATGAATGGAAAATAGCCTTCAAAACCAAATTCGGGTTATATGAGTGGTTAGTAATGCCTTTCGGTTTAACTAATGCACCTAGTACTTTCATGCGCTTGACGAATGAGGTTTTAAGAGCTTTCATTGGCAAATTTGTGGTAGTTTACTTTGATGATATCTTGATTTATAGCAAATCCATAGATGAATATATGATTCATTTGCGTGCTGTTTTTGATGCTTTATGAGATGCACGTTTATTTGGTAACCTTGGGAAGTGCACCTTTTGCACAGATCGAGTCTCTTTTCTTGGCTCTGTTGTGACTCCATAGAGGTGGATGAGGCGAAGATTGAAGCCATAAAGAGCTGGCTTGTACCAAAAACTATCACACAAGTAAGGAGTTTTCTTGGTCTTGCAGGTTTCTACCGCCGCTTTGTCAAAGATTTCAGCACCATTGCTGCACCTTTGCATGAGTTGACAAAGAAGAGCGTTCATTTCCATTGGGGTAAGGTACATCATGAGTCGTTTTATGCTTTGAAGGATAAACTTACACATGCACCATTGCTACAATTACCTAATTTTGATAAGATTTTTGAGCTTGAATGTGATGCTAGTGGTATAGGCATTGGTGGTGTTTTGATGCAAGATAGTAAACCCGTTGCATACTTTAGTGAGAAAATAAATGGGCCTGTTTTGAATTACTCCATGTATGATAAGGAATTGTATGCACTTGTACGTTGTTTAGAGATGTGGCGTCATTATTTGTTGCTGAAAGAATTTGTTATTCATTCTGATCATGAATCACTTAAATATGTTCGTTCTCAATGTAATTTGAATCGTAGACATGTTAAATGGATTGAGTTTATTCAGTCTTTTTCTTACATTATTAAACATAAGAAAGGGAAGGATAATGTGATCGCTGATGCTTTATCTAGGCGCTATACTTTATTGTCTCAACTTGATTTTAGAATTTTTGGACTTGAGGCAATTAAAGAATAATATGCTACTGATGTTGATTTTAAGGATGTATTTCTGTATTGTAAAGAAAGTCGTGCATGGAACAAATTTATGTTGAATGATGAATTCTTGTTTAGAGCTAACCGCCTATGCATTCCAGTTGGTTACATTCGTCTTTTGTTGTCACAGGATGCGCACGGAGGTGGATTGATGGGTCATTTTGGTGCTAAGAAGACGGAGGATATTTTGGCCACACACTTCTTTTGGCCAAGGATGAGGAAAGATGTTGAGCGCTTTGTTGCTCGCTGTACTACATGTCAAAAAGCTAAGTCTCGTTTGAATCCACATGGTTTATACATGCCACTACCTGTTCCTTCTATTCCTTGGGTGGATATTTCTATGGACTTTGTTTTAGGACTGCCTAGGACTAAGAGGGGGAGTGATAGTATTTTTGTTGTTGTGGATAGATTTTCTAAGATGGCACACTTTATACCATGTCATAAAACTGATGATGCTAGTTATATTGCTAACCTCTTTTTCAAAGAAATTGTACGTTTGCATGGCATGCCTTCTACTATTGTTTCAGATCGTGATGCAAAATTCTTGAGTCATTTTTGGCGCACGCATTGAAATAAGTTTTGTACAAAGTTGCTATTTTCTACAACTTGTCACCCACAAACTGATGGACAAACTGAGGTTGTGAACCGTACTTTGGGCACTATGTTGAGAGATATTTTGAAGAAAAATTTGAAGCAATGGAAGAATGTTTGCCTCATGTTGAGTTTGCTTATAATCAGGCAACACATTCTACTACCAAGGTAAGTCCCTTCAAGGTAGTGTATGGTTTTGATCCCTGTACTCCACTTGATATACTTCCTCTACCTATTAATGAGAGAGTTCATGTTGATGCTAAGGAGCGTGCTGAATTTATTTTACAAATGCATGAGACCACTAGACTTAGTATTGAAAAGATGAATGAAAAGTATAAAATTGCTGGTAGTAAAGGTAGAAAGGAAGTCAAGCTTGATGTAGGAGATTTAGTATGGTTACACTTGAGGAAGGATAGATTTTCAGAATTGAGAAAGTCTAAATTAATGCCTAGAGCTGATGGTCCATTCAAAATAATTAAGAAGATTAATGATAATGCATACAAACTTGAGTTGCCTCCCGAGTTCGGGGTTAGTCCTACTTTTAACATTTCAGATTTGAAACCATACTTGGGAGAAGAGGATGAGCTTGAGTCGAGGACGACTCCACTTCAAGAGGGGGAGGATGATGAGGACATCACTCCTAAGGATACATGCAACACTCCTCCAATTCTGGACTTGCAAGGTCCAATGACTAGAGCTCGTGCACGACGACTAAATTTAGAGGTAAGCTTGTTCCTATGTTCTTCATCATTTGTCACTTTTGAGAATGGTTTGCTACCTAATGATTATATTGTAATTAGGAACCATGGATAGGACCAGGAGATGATGGGAGAAGGACTTGGAGACGTGGAGGACCAGTAAGGACATGGAAGCCAAGGTGGAGGCCCAACCAAAACCGACTTCGAGTCTGTTTTGGGGCCCAGGACAAGTTTGCACTAAAAAAGATGTCCAGGACGCATATGGACTCGGATTTGGACGTTCTACATATACATAGAAAGATAATAAGAAGACCTTTCCAATGCCGTTGGTATCATGTCAAAATTCATCTGGAGTCATCGGGAATTATCAAAACAAGAGTGGGTCCAGAATCTGTTTCGGTGTTGCGTCACCTGTTTTTGGCCTTTGGGCTTTGTATCTAGTTGAGCCCAATTAGGGACGTGTCCAGAGGGTCTTGCATGACCTTAGGGTCTTCATATACAGCCGCCGCCGCACCATTAGGGTTTGGGTTTTGCTTAGATTAATTCTGTTCATAAACAGTGTCACCGTTCATCGGTTTGTGAGACCCCAACTTCGTGAGTTTAATCATACATCTACAATTGTGTTGTATTCTTCTTTGTTCTTGCTTATGTTCTTGATTCGCGGGCAGGGATTAGCCTTCTCGGCGAGGTCAGTCGTTCTTGGATGGTTGATAACCAGAGGAGACGTCGTGCTGCGATTGCGGGGTTTAGAATGTGTTGTTCTGAAGCCGAATCGATTTGTGTGTCGCCTCCGACCAAATCAACATATCTAGAACCATTCGGAAGATCGGGAACCCTTGTCCACATCAAAACTCCTAGGAGGAGCAAGAGACAAAGGACTGCAAAGTCTTTTGGTGATGATTTCACTGTTTATCTTATGGATGACACTCCTAGAATCATTTCAAAGGCATATGCATCTTCTGATGTAGATGACTGGAAAAAAGCTGTCCATAGTGAGATGGACTCCGTTCTTTGTAATGGAACTTGGGAAGTTGTTGATAGACCATATGGTTGCAAACCTGTGGGCTGCAAGTGGGTATTCAAGAAAAAGCTTATGCCCGATGGTACTATTGACAAGTATAAGGCTCGGCTTGTGGCCAAGGGTTATACCTAGAAAGAAGGTGAAGACTTCTTTGACACTTATTCACTTGTTGCTAGATTGACCACTATTCGAGTATTACTTGCTCTGGCTACCTCACATGGTCTTATCGTTCATCAGATGGACGTTAAGACAACTTTCCTTAATGGAGAGTTGGATGAGGAAATCTACATGGATCAGTCTAATGGATTTGTAATAAAGGGTCAAGAAGACAAGGTGTGTAAGTTGTTGAAGTATTTGTATGGTCTGAAACAAGCTTCTAAGCAGTGGCATGAGAAATTTGATTCAACACTTTTAGCAGTAGGCTTTTCAGTCAATGAGGCTGATAAATGTGTGTACTACCACCATGGTGGGGGTCAGGGAGTTATACTGTGCTTGTATGTTGATAACATACTCATTTTTGGAACAAATCTTAACGTGATCAATGAGGTCAAGACTTTTATGTGCCAAAGCTTTGATATGAAGGATCTGAGTGAGGCTGATGTTATCCTGAACATCAAGCTAATCAAAGGAGAGAATGAGATTACTCTTACGCAATCTCATCATGTTGAGAAGCTCTTGAGCCGTTTTGGTTACAAGGATTGCAAGCCTTCTCCAATACCTTATGATCCCAGCTTGATCCTTCAAATGAATAAGGGGATTGGAAGAGACCGATTAAGATATTATCAGATTATTGGATCACTTATGTATTTAGCTAGTGCTACTAGGCTTGACATCTCGTTTGCTATGAGCAAACTGAGCCAATTTATTTCTTGTCCGGGAGATGATCATTGGCGTGCGCTTGGGCGGGTAATGCACTACTTAGTTGGTACTATGGATTATGGAATTCATTATTCTGGATATCCAGCAGTACTAGAGGGCTATAGTGATTCTAATTGGATATCTAATGCTGATGAGTTGTATGCCATGAGTGGATATGCATTTACTCTTGGTGGTGTTACTATTTCATGGAGATCATGCAAACAAACCATCTTAATAAGGTCTACCATGGAAGCAGAGCTTACCACACTGGATACAGCTACAGTTGAGGCCGATTGGCTACGTGAGCTCTTGATGGACTTGCCTATTGTCGAGAAACCTATGCCAGCAATCCTCATGAATTGTGACAATCAAACTGTGATAATCAAAATGAACAATTGTAAGGACAATATGAAGTCATCAAGACATATTAAGAGATGTATGAAGTCTGTTAGGAAAATAAGAAACTCCAGAGTTATATTAGTAGAATATATTTCAACTGGTGAGAACCTCGCAGATCAATTCACCAAGGGGCCATCGCGTAATGTGAAAGACAATGCATCGAAGAAGATGGGTATAAGATCCATATGTTCTATTCCATAGTGGTAACCCAACCTATGTGATCGGAGATCCCGTGAAGTAGGAGCTGGGAAGAACAAGCTATTGGTTAGCATGAGAGTGACCTTTTTATAACCCACTCGAGAAGCGATGCATTACTCTCGATATTTGTATGGCAGGTTGGTTGTTACCTTAATGTATTCAGTTGGCTTTAAATAGCGAAGATGTTGTCCTACAGAACATTCTTGAATGAATACACCAATATGAGCCTGATTGTTGTAAGGTTGCAATCTGTGAGATATGGGTGATCTATATTAAGCTCATAAAAGACCAAGAGAGTATGACCTATATGCTCCACCCACGGAGAAGCCTACTAGAGGTCTAGTATCAGTTATGACAGTAAGTAAAACTTGTTTGCACAAAACTTACAATTCAAGGCGTAGTCCATTGTTCAAGTTGTGAATGAGTGTAGTTTATTGTTCTAGGTGGAAGTTCAACTTAACAGTCTCCACTGAAAACACTGGTATATTAATCAATAGTGGGGTGAGGCAAAGTCTAGCTGGGACTTTGAGATCTAGTGGGGGATTGCTGGAATTTTATGGGCTTGACCCATTAATATTCACAATAATTCCTAGAAAATCTCAAAGGCCCATTCATGAGTGGTGAGAGTGTAAAGGCTTTGTCTCACATTGCTAGTGGAGGTGGAGGAAGTTCAACTTATAAGGTTGGTTGCTCTAGTATCTCTTGCAAGTATGTGGATGGAAGAAAAAAAGAACACACGCACGCGCTCGCTCGCCTCGACTCGCCGGGCTGGGCCGTGCGGGGTGAAGGGGGGCGGGGGGGGATGGACGCGTCCGCGCATCACCTGCGTGAATGGTCTGCCCAAATCTGGTCCCTTGCCTTGCGGGCGGTGCGACTTCCTTTTGCACTTTCTTTTTGCTGCATGTTCCATATATTTGGTTATGGAAACCGACGTATCAATATGGAAACCGACTCGGTGCGGGACGCCCAACCCTAGCAGTTCCTCCCTATAAATGCGGCGGGTACCGCCGCAAATGAAATCACTCAATCGCCTAGGATTTTACCTCTCACTACTGTTGCACCGCCAAGACTTCTCCATCCCGATCGTCGATGTGCATCGACGAATGGGAGAGCACCGGGAGAGGACGAATAAGGTTTTTTGGGAAGCGCTCTACATGACTGCTTGATCACTTCCTCGTCTTTGTCAAGTTCGTCGCCACGGCTTGTCTTCCTCGACGTCGAGTCGGTCTCTCCCGCCATCGCCAGCAACATGACGGTGCTACACGTCGTCGCCATCTACTCTACCCAGTCCAGAAGCAAATGTACGTACTCTCATCTTAAACCATGTCTTCCATACTAGCTATTGTGATCTGTTTATCTATGATGGATACTGCTAGTATGGTAGATGTTATGCTTTTGTCAGATCTTGAGTAGACTTGTCTATTTTATTATGTAATCTATAAATCATGCTTATGATTTATTTTTGGATTAATATAAAACTAAAAGTGCTAATTTATCCAACAGGAAACGTAGAACAGTAGAAATCCTTAATTAATAGTCTTGTTTGACTCCAATTAATAATAAATAAAGTTGGATTAATAAAAAAAATCTCCGATCTCCACCACCTCTATCTCCTCTTAGAATCCAACTTTATATATCGTTGCTACCGATGGACTCATCGTTGTTACCCATGGATTCATAACTTTGTTTTAAGAATCTCTCGTGAGGTAAAAAAGGAAAAAGCAAACCAAATGATCCAATGTAAAGAGTTAGTAAGAAAAATAGAGACCAGAAAGCTTTTGCCAACAACCGTGAACTGAATTTAATTAAATTAAGTAGACTAAAGATAGATTAATTCAATTGAACAATATAATCTACACTGCCAAGGTCTAGGCCCAATTTTCGAATGAGGCTGTGCTGGTGATGGTGATCATTTGTTTTATGGGCAGAAGCAAAACCAAGCACAACTGCAGGGTCCCCAGCACAGAAAATACATAGCTTCGAGCGGGCCTTGATGCCGGCACAAACAAGATGCCACGTTCATCAACCGTTACAGTATGCTTCCATCATAGAGGATGAGCAAGAGTCTCGCCATCTCAGTCGATGATATAATGTGAACATGTGATTGCTGGAACAACGCAAGTAAGCAAGATCTGGTGCATGGTAAACGTCTGGGCTTGGCACATTGAGCTACATGCTCAACGCGACGCCCATAGTACGTCCACACGTGGCTAACCTGGGCAGGCATGACAAATTGCCAGTGAGGTTGAGGCATGGGAACACGACATGCATAACCTGGCCCTCATGGTTGTGCGCCCGTTTCTTGATAGTCAATCGCGACAGGGTCATGTGCACACGGAGGAGCAAGGTGGCTGGTGTGTGGAGGCAATGTCGTGGAGTGCAATATGAATAAGAGGGTCATCGATTATCTAAAATTAATATGAAAAGTGGAAATTCAGTTATTAGATCCCACTGGCCACCATGAATCTTACTTCTAGCCCATCATATGCACGCAACGGTACACCTTAATTAGGATCAAGGATATGAATATGATTCTTAAAGTTCCAGACTATCCGTTGGTTCATGTAACGTTACATAGTCACAAAAGTCGACAAACGAGGCAATCTATCATGCATGCCACCCCCTTCCAAAAAGATGCGGTCAAGGGGCTGGCATTTGCTGAATGTGTGATCAATGGGCAGCCACTCCGAGTCCATTATTGACCTGCATACAAGGCTCGACCAGCTCATTTGCACATTTGGTGACAATAATATCGTTCATGGTGGGGGCGAAGGATTCAACAGGCCATGGCCCAATGGCTTGCGGTCTCTAATTGAGGTGAATTTAAATCCTAACATTGACAACAAATACTAAATATGGTAATGCATGAATTGGACTTCTAAAGATGAGACAAGATGAACTATTGAGTGAAGTGGTTCTCAACAATAGCATTATAGGATCGACCACAATGCAAAGAACATGCTATAGACGCTATTTTGATGGGAACACATCCAGCTATCACTACAACAACAAAGCACTGTAGCGGCGGTTGGAAAGGGCCTATAGCGGCGGGCAGGCCACCCCGCCGCTACAAATATGCGTTTGTAGCGGCGGGTGGTCTGTCGTCCATACAAACCGTTGTTACAGACATATTAGTAGCGGCGGTTGAAGATGTCAACCGCCGCTATTGTTAGCCATCAGTAGCGGCGGTTGACACCTTCAACCGCCGCTAATAGAGGATATTAGTAGCGGCGGTTCACAACATCAACCGCCGCTACTTGTTATTTTCTAAAAAAAAATTAGCAAATATACAAAAATCACAGATTCTACATATACAAAAATTTATAAATTTCATCACAGATAAATACAACATCTCATCACAGGTATTTACAATCTCATTAAATATATTTATATCTCATCATAGAATATATACAACATTGTCATCAAAATGTTCAATTGAGTTTACAAAATATTTTATATGAACCCTAATGCATAGTCATCATCTTTTTTTGATACATTAGGCTCATATGGTGCTCTTGAACTAGCCCACTCACAAAGGGACCTATGTTTTGTTGCTAGTTCACTATTTGAGTCAAAACACTTCCCTTCTGGACTAATCACCTCTCTCAACATAAAACGACAAAGAGAAGCTACAACTAGATACATGTCATTTATACTCAAGTGAACGCGTGATTGAGTAATCATACCCTTTTTGATCTTGGCGTTCCTCTTCATCTTTGCAGCCCATTGTGCCTTTTCTCTTATGGCCCTCTGTGTCACATGAGTAGAGTATGTTAATATGAGATCTCAAAACTTCACTATTCGAGTAAAGTAAAATGAACTTAAACAAAATCAACTTACCTCTTCATTAGATTCCTCAATGATATGATCTAGGTAAGATGAAGAGCTAGATGCGAACACACATGTGTAGTAGCCGCAATGCACACTACCCTTTTGTTGCTTAAAGTACTATGTAGTAGAGAACACAAGTTAGTTACACTTTATATGATGGATACTACGATAAAGACATGTATGTGATGCATATAAATCTTACCCAAAACTTATGACGGAAGTACATCTTCTTTTTCCGTCTTGGATGGCATTTCCCTCCCGCTATGACATATTTCTCGTAAGCACTAAACGATCGATAAAAGCATCATTAGATGATATTAACATTATCAATTCATATACACATAGAGTAATTTGTTACCTATCTATGACTTCCACCATGTTGTTGTACAACTTCTTGTCGTAGTCGAGACTATCTAGCACGAGAAGGTACCCATTTTTGGGAATTATCATAAAACAGATCCAATGATCACTACAAGAATGTTGACAACAAGTTACTTACGATTGGATTTAACTTCATTATATGATAGATGACGAAGACAGTAGTGGTCCAACTTACTTGAAGTTGTAGGGGGCTAAGATGCATTGTCTATCTTGCCATTTCAAAAAGCACTCGCATAAATAATTTATAACCCGAGTCCATGCTTCATTTCTCATGACCACCTTCATTTCACCTATCTCTGTTGGTGTCTTATCCGGATAGTGATCCGGATTTACTGTTGGGTTTATACTGCTTTGGTTGATGCGGTTCGGGTTCACATAGACCACCTTCCAATCTTTTCTATCAACCCTCTTTCTTTGATAAAAAGAGTTCATGCTACATTAAAAAGATATAAGGTAATATATTGAATTGTGCTTGAAATTCGAAGTAGATCGAACGTGAAACTTACATGCACCACAAGGTGATGAAGGTGATGTCCATCCTGCCTAGGCGAAACATTAAGTGGACATCCTCCCAAAATAGGCCTAAGGTTTGTTCATCGTCCTCTTCATTGAACACCTCAGTTGGAATCCTACAAGTGATTGCGGTGGCCTCTTCCTTCGACGCCATCATGTACCAATCATGCAACTTTCGCATCTCCCATGGCAGGTTCTTGTACATGTTGTTTGATATAAGGGGCTTACCTAATTTGAATGTCGGGTAGTCCATATCGTCCATAGGATTGTCCAAAATGTGATCGTCATACGACACTTTATCCTGAGGATCTTGTTCTTCGATGATGAGCTTACCGGTGCTTGCTAGACATTTTTTCAATCCAGCCAAGTACTTATCAACATCATTTCTTGCTTTTGGGTCCTTTGGCTCTTTGTCAAAACCGGTAATCATCTTTGGGATTACCGAAGCCTTGACGACGACTTGCGCAGGCTAGACTTGGATTACCGGAGCCTGAACTTGAACCGCCGCAGCAGCTATTGATGGAGGCTCGACTTGGATTGTTTCCCGAGGCTGAACAATCTGCGGAAGAGGCTCATTGTCACTATAGATTATAGGACTGTGAGTCGAGTCAGCTTCCGCATGAGGAGATTGAGGCTTGTTTCCCGAGGCTGCCGCAGACATAGGAGACGGCTGTCCACCTATATTGGCTGGCTGGCTCACATGAAAGGACCCGTGCCCAGACAACGAGGGTGGAGAAACTCGTGGTGAGAGGACAAGTTCACAATGTTTCCAAATAATGAAAGAGCCAAGGGCATCTTGGAGAGTTTCTATACCCGCCTCAGGTATCGGGCATTTGATCTTGTTGTCCTCATAGCGAGGTACTATTTCTGACACGGTAACGCGCACGTAACCTGGGGGGATATCCCTGTTATGAAGCGTCTCTCCTGGAAATGCCGTGCCCAATGCAACCTTCATCGTCTTGCCCTTGTAACCAAATGGCACATGCAACTCGCAAGGAGTATCCTTAGTGATGTCATCCGTTTTTGATTGCATGGAGACTGATGGCTGACCGAAGACTGATGGTTGCGTGGAGACGGATGGCTGTGTGGATGTGGATGAACCACGTATGAAGGCATCCACCGCAGCTTGCAGGTTGGGGTCCAAACGATCGCTTTCATTGTCGATAGCAAACATAAGAAGTTGTCACCTCCAATCCTCTTTGGCTTTATCTTCTTGCTCTTTCTTATGCAATGTATGCTTCTTGTAGAGGTGTGAGGATGTTTCAGGGAAACCTTCTTTCCATGTTGCCGATGATGACACTCCTCGTACCCAACCACCATGTTCTTTGGTCGCAATAGCCTTTGCTAGCTCATCCTTGTGATACTCCAGTGTAAACAAACCAGCCTCTATCTGCGCCGCGATGGGGCCTTTCAAGGCTTGCACGACTTCACTTGTTGCGTGATCCTTCACAATGATCTTTCCTTCTTCAGTTAACTCAGAGCGACCATACACCTAGTTCCTGGTACGCTCATTGGTATTTGGCAATGGATCAGGTTTTCCTTTCGTGCAGAGCTTGGCTTGCTGCTCTCTCCAAATTGGAATCTTCTTTTTATATCCGCTCGGACCTAACCGTGCCTTGAACTTGTTTCGCTTATTTAGCTCAACCATCTTTTCACTGAGCTCCTTTGTAGCACTGCTCGTCTTCTGCTCAACAAACTCATCCCATTCCTGCTGACTAATATTTCCATGCTTGTCGAATGGGGTTCGATTTTTCTTGACGTATTGGCAGTTGAGCTTGGACTTGTAATCTCGAAAGATGTGATTGAGAGTGGACATTGTGGCCTTCTTGGGTTCTGCTGGCTGGAACCGGATGGTTGTGATGACGTCAGCCCACATATTATCTTTTCTGTCATCCGGGACTTGGCGCCAATCTTGCCACGTGATTTTGCAATGGTCCCACATGACTTTGCTGCAATGGTTCCGCCATTTGGCGTTGACACCAGCGGGTTTAATCGGTTCTCCATCTTTGGGGTCTAGTGCAGTAACCTCGTAGATGCCCTCTACCTTGTTCACGGAGCGCTGACCGCGCTTGTGTTTCTGTGTGGCAACCTGGACAGGCACCTCTTCCACTTGCTGCTCGAGGGCCTCGTCTGTCACAGCCTCAGCTGCAAATAGCCGACGGGCACTTCATCGGGGGCCCTAGGATATAACTAGTAGATTTTAGTTTACAAATTAGTTGATCAAATGAGAGAATTATCTTTGACAAGATACCTCATCTTGAGGCACGAAATCAGGATCCGGGCTCCCCAATCGACGTTCCTTTGGTAATGGAGGATGCAGATCTTCTGGTTCTTCCGAATGTCCGCTTGATCCTTCATCATCTGAAGACGACCTTGCTTGTGAGTGCGCCTTGAGGGCGTCTTCCCCTTGAGAGGGCATATTGTCCGTCATGATGAGAAGACTTTGACAACTAATGTTAGATATGACGACTAAGTTAGAAAACAAGGAGTATGCACATTTCATCATTTAGAAAACAAAAGCAAATAATAGAAAAATCAAAATTTGCTCACGGTGTGGGTTGCTGAATCAACGGCCTTCCAACGCTCTAAGATCCTTGATTCATACAACAACATATATCCGATATCCTAGGATATGGTCCATGTTGCTGGACTAGCCTCACTTAGCCCGCTTTCATCATCGAGCATGGGTCGAGTGCCTACGTAGAATAGATAAGTAGTACAGAGAGACAAGGAGAAGAATAGAAAAATCAAAATTTGCTCTTAGTGCGGGTTGCCGAATCAACGGCCTTCCAACGCTCTAAGATCCTTGACTCGTACAACAACATATATCCGATATCCTAGGATATGGTCCATGTCGCTGGACTAGCCTCACTTAGCCCGCTTTCATCATTGAGCATGGGTCGAGTGCCTACGTAGAATAGATAAGTAGTACAGAGAGACAAGGAGAAGAATAAAAAAATCAAAATTTGCTCTCAGTGCGGGTTGCCGAATCAACGGCCTTCCAACGCTCTAAGATCCTTGACCTGTACAGCAACATGTATCCAATATCCTAGGATATGGTCCATGTCGCCACACTAGCCTCACTTAGCCCGTTTTCATCATTGAGCATCGATCGCCTACGTAAAAGCCGATAGGGCAGAGAGACTATAGGGCAGTAAGTAATATGGCATATATATGACCACAAGTAAATAATAAGTACAGAGAGACTATGGCACCCAGTACACACAAGCATTCTCTCTAGACTTTTTATATGTAATTTACTGAATAAAAAGCCTAGAGAGAATGCTTGTGTGCACCAGGTGCACACAAGCATTCTCTCCAGACTTTTTATGCACTAAGTACGAGCAACAGATTCAGATATGGAAGCAAAAGAAATACCACATTCAGAAAATAAGCAACTATAGTGAGCATGACAATGAGCAAAAAAGTAAGCATATAGGACAGCTAACAGATTCAGATATGGAAGCAAAAGAAATACCACATTCAGAAAATAAGCAACTATAGTGAGGATGACAATGAGCAAAAAAGTAAGCATATAGGACAGCTAACAGATTCAGATATAGAAGCAAAAGAAATACCACATTCAGAAAATAAGCAACTATAGTGAGCATGACAATGAGCAAAAAAGTAAACATATAGGATAGCTAACAGATTCAGATATGGAAGCAAAAGAAATACCACATTCAGAAAATAAGCAACTATAGTGAACATGACAGTGAGCAAAAAAGTAAGCATATAGGACAGCTAACAGATTCAGATATGGAAGCAAAAGAAATACCACATTCAGAAAATAAGCAACTATAGTGAGCATGACAGTGAGCATATGAGCATGATCACTAGAAAGTGAATTGTCATATTTACCTAAATAGACAGTAGATGCTACATCATGATCCAAGAAAAATGTGGTAGTAAACATTTAACATATATAGGTAGCACAAGATCACAGAGCACAGAGCACTTGAGCACAAGAGCACAAGATCATAGTAAGCATTTAACATATATAGGTACAAGAGCACAAGAGCATTTAACATATATAGGTCGCACAGAGCACTTGAGCACAGAGCACTTGAGCAGAAGAGCACAAGATCTTAGTAAGCATTTAAAGTATATAGGTACAAGAGCACAAGAGCATTTAACATATATAGGTAGCATAGAGCACTTGAGCACAGAGCACTTGAGCACAAGAGCACAAGATCATAGTAAGCATTTAACATATATATGTACAAGTGCACAAGAGCATTTAACATATATAGGTAGCACAGAGCACTTGAGCACAGAGCACTTGAGCACAAGAGCACAAGATTATAGTAAGCATTTAACATATATAGGTACAAGAGCACAAGAGAATTTAACATATATAGGTAGCACAGAGCACAAGAACACAGAGCACTTGAGCACAAGAGCACAAGATCACAGTAAGCATTTAACATATATAGGTAGCCGTGAGCACAAAGCACAGAGCATGTGAGCACAGAGCACAGAGCCCAGAGCACAAGAGCATAGAGCTAGGAGGGCATTAGAGAGGAGGGGAGAGGGGAGGATGAGGAGGGTGGCTCGTACCTGCGACGATAAAGCTCAGAGAGGAGGAGGAGAGGGAGAGGGGAACGGGCAGTGCGCACCTGGTGCAGAGGCATCGGGGAGGAGGGCACGACGCGGCTCGCTTGGGGAGGCGTCAGAGAGCACACACGGTGGCGCTCGTAAAGGCGTCGGGGAGGAGGCCGGCGGCAGCGGTGCTCCGGGGCAACGAGGGGGCCGACGACGGTGATGCTCGAGGACGAGGTGGGGGGCCACGGCAGCGGTGCTTGGCGAAGGACGAGGAGGCCCGCTTGGGACCGTCGACGCACTCGAGGAGAAGGCCGGCGGCGGCGGTGCTCGGGGGCGACGAGGGGGCTGACGGCGGCAGTGCTCGGGGATGAGGTGGGGGCCGCGGCAGCGGTGCTCGGCGAAGGACGAGGAGGCCCGCGTGGGACCGTTGACGCACTCAGGGAGGAGGCCGGCGGCGGTGGTGCTCGGGGGCGACGAGGGGGCCGACGACAGCGGTGCTCGGGGACGAGGTGGGGTGCCGCGGCAGCAGTGCTCGGTGAAGGACGAGGAGGCCCACATGGGACTGTCGAGGCACTCGGGGAGGAGGCCGGTGGCGGTGCTCAGGGACAAAGATGGCGGTGGAATAGGGCAGCCTCACGGCGTAGGAAAGCAAACTACGGGATTAGGGTTAGGGGCCCGCCACGCATTGCTTAATATTGGTGGGGAGTTCTTATTAGCGGCGGTTCACAAAGACAACCGCCGCTAAAAAGGAGTAGCGGCGGTTGGATTTGTGAGCCACCGCTAAAAAGGAATGGCGGCGGTTGGCTTTGTGAGCCACCGCTAAAAAGCCATGCTGTTTATTTTATATTGTATTATTCATGCTTAATAAAAATTAGGCCCATGTACTTAATAAAAAATAATGTTAGGTCCCAAAATTAATAAAAATTTTGTAGAAACAACCTATACTTTTTATTAGTTATAGTTAGGCCTAATATTTTTACACTTTAGTTCTTGTTGTTTTATGAATTGGTCCCTAAACCCTTTTATATTTACCTTTTAGCCCCTAAAACTTCAAACTACATGATGCTTAACAAAATAAGTTACACAATCTTTATATTCAAAAAAGTTACATAGTCATTTAGCAATATATTATTTAGAAATATATTAGTCATTTAGCAGAAACACAATCTTAGTCCTCTATTTAAAAATTATAGTATTAGTCCTCTTTTTTAAATAAGTTACACAATCTTTATATTCAAATAAGCATAAATTACATAGAACATAATACAAGGTTCGAATAATAAAAGGTACTTAACAAAATAAAATTACATGATGCTTGAGTTAGCCTTGAACGACTTTTCCTTGGCAGTGATCGGTGCGCATGTAGGTCATTCTGCCGGCAAATGAGAGTCTTGATTCTAAGACTTTAAAATTTTTTGGATCTATGAAACATGGCACCTCGTCATATTGATTGTAGTCATCTCGATCTTCCACATTCTCCACTCCAACGATTCTTTGTTTACCTGGAACAACAATGTATTTCTTTTCGTCCTTTGTATCAAGTACATAAAACACCTGTTCCATGGTCTTGGCAAGCATCCAAGGGTCATCTTTGTGACCAACATTGTTAAGATCAACAATTGTGAAACCATATTCATCTACCTCGATGCCATTAGGATGCTTCACCCATTTGCATTTAAATATGGGAACCTGTAAATTTGCACCGTAGTCTAGTTCCCATATTTCCTCAATGTACCCATAGTACAAGGTCGCCTGGTCCTCTTCATCAATGGCTTCTACTCGTACACCGCTGTTTTGACACTTGCTCTTCTTATCCTTCTGTTGGGTGTAGAAGGTAAAACCATTGATGTCATATGCCTGAAAGGTAACCACGGTTCTTCTTGGGCGGTTAGCTAACTTTCTCAACATTTTCTCTTCCACAGACTCGCCACTTGGAAGGTTTAGGGACCTAAACCATGATGTGAATGAGCGCTTGTGCTCGTCTATGATCCATTTATCCGTTGCATCCTTGTTGTTCTGACGGAGCTCTAACAGATGTTTCTCAAAGTACGGTCCCCACAATCTGCGTCTGTTGCAATACGCTGAAATGTGCTTGGTCCACTCGTTTGATGTCACGGTCAATGAACGATCTACGTCCTTTCGTACCTTTTCTAGATAATCTACCCTCATGACGAGACACGGGGAGTCCAATTGATCTGCTATCATCATTAATGTAATCTGAGCAACATTCGATGATCTCTTCAGTTGTGTAGCCCTCGATCATAGAACCCTCTGGATGTGAACGAGTACATACATAGTGTTTCAATACATACATGAACCTCTCAAATGGAAACATCTGATGTAGGTAGACGGGGCCCAATGCAGAGATCTGGTCAACAATATGAATCATAAAGTGTTCCATCGTATCAAAAAAGGATGGAGGGAAGACCATCTCAAGTATGCACATTGTTTCTTTTATGTGGGTCCGTAGGTCATTTAACTCGTCTTCAGTTATCACCTTCTTCGATACCGCGTTAAAGAAGTAGCAAAGGCGAGTTACAGCCAACTTCAGCCATGGTGATTTAACAGCTCTGATAACAATTGGGAGAAACACCGAAAGCATTATGTGGCAATCGTGAGTGTTGTACCCACTTATCTTTAACTCTTCCATGTTTACAAGATTCTTGACATTCGATGAGAAACCCGTCGGTACTTTAATCCCACTGAGGCACTTGCAGAATGCTTTTTTCTCCTCATTTGTAAGTGTGTAGGCTGTCGGGGGGAGAAAGTACTTTCCATTTACTCTTTCTTGTGGATGGAGCTCTGGTCTTATTCCCATCACTACAAAATCTCTACGTGCGCTGAGTCCATCCTTTGTCTTACCGGGTTGGTCGAGTATAAGTCTGCTACTACTATCAAATACACCCTTCCCAATATACATCCAGTCGAATGCATGATTCACTTCCAAATCTTTCCAATAATTGAAATATTCGTAGAAAATGGATTTCTTCTTAAATGGCGTGACACCTTTTGCCTTTTTGACTCCTTTCACCGGCTTCCCAAAAACAACACTGATGTTTTTAACAAGGTCAAACACGACCCTGCCTGTACAACGGCGAGGTTCTATGTCGTTCTCAACTTTTCCATCAAAGTGTCTAGCCATCGCGCGATACCTGTGTTTTGCTGGTAAGAATCGGCGGCTTCGCATATACACTAGCTTCTGGGATGCTGGAAGGTACACATGGGATGTATCATCAACGCATACGAAACATGCCGCATTTCCTTTGACCTATCCTGATAACGCCCTTACTGTCGGGGAATCACTTACGGTGCAAAAAATAATTGCTCTGAGCATGAAATACTCTCTTAGATACTCATCCCATATACGGACCCCCTCCAACCATAGTTTCTACAGGTCTTCGAACAATGGTACTAAGAACACGTCTATGTTGTTACCAGGTTCTTTGGGCTCAGATATAAGAGTGGTCAGTAGTAGGTACTTACGCTTATGGCATAACCATGGTGGAATGTTGTACATTGCTACTATCACTGGCCAAGTGCTATGCGGATTCCTCATTTGACCGAATGGGTTCATCCCGTCTGTACTCAATGCAAATCGTAGGTTCCTTTTCTCATTAGAGAAGTCTCGATGATCCTCATCAAACTTTTTTCACTGTGTTCCATCTACGGGATGCCTGAGCTTACCGTCTCCCTCACGTGCATGCCATGTCATCATTGCCGCATCCCTAGGGTTGGCGAACAAGCGTCTGATGCGATCGACCACGGGTAAGTACCACATGACTAAGGTAGGAACCTTACTTTCATCACTGTCATCGACGATAGAACTCCTTTTGTTCTTTCTCCCCTTACTTGTATTCTTCACGCCTCCATCGACGTCATAATCGTTGTTCCTCTTGTATCGACTGCGTTTGCACCTTGGGCATCTCACAGCGTCCTGATGCTCCTTGCGATACAATATGCAATGATTTGGACACGCGTGAATTTTTTGAACGCCCAACAAAAGTGGGGAAATCAGCTTCTTAGCAAGGTATGTTGTCCTTGGCAACAAGTTGGGCTTCGGCAGCGCATCGGAAATAAGTTCCAACAAATCTGTGAAACTAGCGTCCGACCAACCATGCATGGCCTTCAGCTTCATCAGCTCAAGTACAGTACGCAACACAGTGAACTCTTTACCACATCCCTTAGATTCATCATATAATGGATCTTTTGATGCCTTCTTTATTCTATGAAAATTATCAAGCCCTTTAGTTGTACCGGCATTGATCAACACCTGCGGCTCAATGTGACACAACAACTCCTCAACATCAAAATTAGCTTCACCAAGCGAATGCATCACATCTGCACGAGGCGAATTGACAGCCTCGACTTCAACTTCAATATGCTCATCAAATTCCATATCGACCACACAGTTCTCACCATGTTTTGTCCATCTCGTGTACCCCTCAACAAAACCCCTCCGCACCAAGTGTGACTTTATTACTTCTATATCATTCCATAGCTTCTGATTCTTACCATCAAAACATAGACAATATATATCAGTCGTCCGTTCACCTCGAGCATGTTCTGCGGCCGCTTCGATGAATTTAGAAACTTCTCATAAAAATATTGGACTCGGTCTAGGTGCCTCGTATATCTAAGATCTATCCATCGCGAACGACCTTGAACGGAAACCCAAAAATTAATTAATAACAAAAAATTTAAATATTCACTAAATATTTAAACATTAAAATATAATATACATTAAGTGAGAAATATTATGCAAGGTAAAATCAAACAAGCATCAAATTATTTTATATATTATTTAAATTTTACCATAATCTATCCAAAATATTAGAAATTAAATAATTAATTATGTGTAACAAAAAATTTAAATATTTACTAAATATTTAAACATTGAAATATAATATACATTAAGTGAGAAATATTATGCAAGGTAAAATCAAACAAGCATCAAATTATTTATATATTATTTAAATTTTACCATAATCTATCCAAAATATTAGAAATTAAATAATTAATTATGTGTAACAAAAAAATTAAATATTCACTAAATATTTAAACATTGAAATATAATATACATTAAGTGAGAAATATTATGCAAGGTAAAATCAAACAAGCATCAAAATTATTTTATATATTATCTAATTTTTATCAAGAAATAATAAAATAATTAGCATCCCTCTTGCCCTAATACTACCTTCTCTCTCTTCTAAAAACCAAACTAGATCTAGATTCCTATTGACATAAAACAAGCTAGATATAATAATCTTTTTGTGTACTGATGAAAAGAGATGATGTATGCCTTCATAAACTTCAACTATATCCAAATAGAACCGACCAAATCAAACGAATTTAGGAAAAATTTGATGAAAACCTAACAAACTTAAACCCCAAAATTTGACTTGATTTCAAAATGAGAACACAAAAAATCCAATGGAATGAGTTCCCCTTACCTCAAAGATCAATTTTTTGCAAAAAAAAATGAACTCAAAACCTTCTCCCCTTGATTTTCGTGATTTGCCATGAGTTCCCCTTACCTCAAAGATCAAATTTCTGCAAAAAAAAAAAAACAAACTCAAAAGCTTCCCCTCTTAATTTTCGTAATTTGTCCAAATTTTTGGACCGCCACTGTTCGAATGAACAGAGGAGCTGTCGAAATGCGGTATTTATAGGCTGGGTACTTTATAGCGGCGGTTGGAATTTTCAGCCGCCGCTATTATGCCCTAAATAGCGGCGGTTGACATTGTAAACCACCGCTATAAAGTTAGGCCATTTATAGCGACAGTTGACAATGTCAACCGCCGCTATAGGGGGCTTTGTAGCGGCGGCTTAAACCGCAGCAGGCCCCCTAGGCTCTATAGCGGTGGCTCACTTTGGGCCGCGGCGCTGTGGCCTTTGGGCTGCCGCCGCTGTAGAGCCTATTTGTGGTAGTGTATATTTTTAGTTTCTTTTGATATACATATGCAAGACTTCAATATATATATTGAAAATAAAAATAATGTCATTTCTAGCCATGCAAACTGCATGGGTCACCTTCTAGTTCACGCTGAATGGATCGCAGGGAGTAGTACAGTGCCATGGTAACCCGTGTCACTGGGAGGACAGGGAATGTTTTTTTATTTTTAACCTATTTTAAATTAATATCTTAATAATAAACTATGAAAATCTAAAATTTCTAGATCTAACCTAATTTATCACGCCAAAATATTTGCCATGACAAATAAATACGATCATGCCAAAATGACTGTTGTGACAAATGTCACATCGGAAGGTAAGTCCACGTTGGAATTACAGTTGACTAAATTGACCTGGCGGTCACGCCAAACTACATGGCGTGACTCGAGTTCACCTTGAGCTGATTAATCAGTTGTGCATGAGACTCACACAATTTATAATGAGCAGGCATGCAATTGTTTAGCCTCTCTAGCTCCATTTATTTTTCTCTCTCTCACTCGTTTGGCCATGTGGAAGTTGTAAGCTGCTATCAATTTTAAATAAAGATTAGACATCATCTTCACATGACCGATATTGAGGATATCGCCCTTAGTCCAAAAAATATTCCAAGACAGGATATTGTTCATTACAGCACAAGGCAGCCTACATCTACTCAGGAGGATAGTAGAAGTCAATGATGTTGATAGTATGAGTGCGAAGCTAATCAACTTCAGCGATGGTGTAGGCGTCTTCCTCGGTGGACCAGGTATGTTGGAGGTGATGTCCCACAAATTGAGGGCTTGGGCATAAGCGGATGAGGTTGCATTCTCTTGATCCATAACTTCTTGTGGGACTTGAGCAAGGGCTGCTTCCGCATCGGTTATCTTCTTGTTCTTTGCTTCAAGTGCCGCCTAGATCTAGTCTCTTTCCTTCTGCAAGACTCCAAGCCGGGACTCAAACTCTATCGATTTGTTGAGCAAGGCGATGTCTTTGCTTTTTTTCCTCCTCTGCCTTCAAATCAACGACTTCTGCTTGGTTCTTGTGTTGGATCCGGTGTTCAATTCGAGCGGACGCGTCGAGTACTCAAAGCTGATTAAAGTCAATATATGCTACTAGATGAGCATTACAACAAGGTTGTCGGGAAAGTGATCCTTGATCTCCAGATAGCGTGCTCTGATTGGTTGGCATCCATGACAAGGCCGTCGATGAGGATCATGTCCAAGTGTCATCGGATATCTTAAAGATGAGCTTGAATCTCGGTAGGAAGGTACAAGGATGATATACGTTTGGAGGCTTGGGTCTGAAAACCAAGGAAAGCAGGGTTAACTGAATTTTGAAGAAGCATAATTAAAGACATGAATGTACAAGCTTATACCAATTCTTCAGGAGATGTCGAAGGTTTAGGGGCTTGCCTTAAGGGCGACCAGGGGGGGGGGTGCCCACAACATGGGCTTAAGGCCAACATGATACAAGGCCAAGTTGGCCCCAAAGTAGGTGACGCAACACCTTGTCATGGCCACACAGGATAACTCACGACCCTTCTGGAGCTAGGACTGGAACAAAAACGATGGCGTCATCGTCCCCTTTTCAACGCATCAAAGAATGCCTCGTTTGAACATTAGATGTGGGAGATATCATCAAAACCGTGCAGGGATGTCGACTGAATCCGAGACGAACGCGACGGCCCAGTTGGTGACGACTTGTAACTTGGGGAAGATCATGGCGTGTGTGTATCCAGCATGGTGATGTCCTCATCATCCTCCCTTTCTTGAATTGAAGTCGTCCTCGACTCGATCTCATCATCAATCTCCTGGAAAAGATTAGGACCAGCAGAATGCATAGTACACGACACATGATCATTGATAAAAGATATATCACGATAAAGAATAGTATAGCAAGGTGCATCATAATTATCACAAAGTTCAGCAACAATAGATTTCATAGCAAGAAAAGCACCTCCCGTTAACTGAATAGTCTTATGTTTAACATCAGAAAGTTTATTGTTATCATGTTTATTCTCAGTATTTTCAGCAAGCGTTTTAAAATGATTCCTAATATCAGCAGACAATAACGGATGCAAAGTAATATTCTTGTCCTTATGCATGAAAGTATATGTATTAGTTTTACCATGGTATGCAGCATCCGTATCATATTCCCATAGGCGGCTTAATAAAACCGAACATGCTTGCATAGAATTATGAACAAATAGTAGATATCATGTATAGATGTCTAAAGAGAAGTGCCCTATTACATAGTAATGATTACGTGTACAAAGGTAGGAACATATGTGCATTTCTGCAAGGAGAAATAATAGTCTACTAACAATACTTATGCACTTATAATTTTCTAGTCAGGAAGCTAAACTGAACAAACAAAGAGCATTCCAACATGAACTCACATCTGGTAATCCAAACAATCATGTAGCAATATCAATAGTGCATCATTTTTCATGCCTAAATTGAACAAAGAACAAGAAAACGTTCTAGCTAGAAGTCACATATGGCTCAAGCTAAGCACGTAACAATATGTAGGCAACACATCCAGTTTTATTCAGCTTGAAACCACTACAACTTGAAAACATAATATGCACTTACAATTGCTTCTTTTACAGGCTCATTTAACCCTTTTCCTGCTACAATGGAAATCTTTAAAAAGATCAATTGTAGTAGGTGGCACAACTTTAAATTTGTCTTGTTGCTTATAAAATTAGATGGAAATAAACAAAATTAGCCAGTGGACCCTACAATTTAAAAAAACACAATTTTTTTATTAATAATCAAACTAAAAGTTAGTGCAAGTCTCTTATGGGAACTATATAGATATTATTTCCTTATGTTTTTATAGTGATATTAAATTAGAACTCCACAGGTTACCATGCTGAGAAACCATGTAGATATGTGCTATTTTTTGTAATATATATAATGAGTAATTGACTCGAGGTTGTTGTCATCAACACCGTCAGGCGAGCCATGCTCTGACTCACTAATCCCATCACCCGGGAGAGATGACTGCTCTCCCGGTGTATCTACTATAGCTGGTGCGGTTTGTCCACGAGTGGTGTACCCCACCATGAACACGTCGTTGCCACCAGTTGGCTCGTCATTGCCACCGCTGGTGCCCCAGTCCTATTTGGCTTGCTCATCGAACACCATGTTGTGTGTCACATGAACACGCTTCACGATAGGGTCGTAGGCATGATACGCCTTAGAGCCACAGTCGTAGCCAACGAAGACCATCTTCCAGCCATGATCGTTGAGCTTCTTCAGGTGTGGCGTCGTGTTCCAAACATAGACGATGCATCCAAACGTCCAAACATAAACGGGAAAATCAATCTTTGCCGTGTGTCCCTATCTTTGCCGTGTATTTTATTTCGGGCACACGACAAAGATGATGTTTGTCGTGTGTTTTATTTGACACACGGCAAACATCTTCTTTGCCGAGTGTTTTTTACATAGCACTTGGTAAAATATAAATTTAAATTATATTTAAAATCGTAAATTAATTCAAATTAAAAAATTTTGAACTACAAAGTTGTATAACTTTTGAAGAATTACCACTTTTATTTTGACCATTTATTCATTACTCAATTTAATGAAAAACATTATTCATAAAATCTAATAGTCACATATAGTTCTATGAAATATTCAATGAGACATATAAGATTCGGGAACAATATTACTACCACTTTGTCAAATGAACAAATGACCAAAATAAAAGTTATAGATCTTAATAAGTTATACAACTTTGTAGTTCAATACTTTTTTATTTAAATTAATTTAGTCAATAAAAAACATATTAGAAAATATATAAATAGGTCTTTGCCGTGTGCCCGATATGAAGCACATGACCAAGACCGCCTTTGTTGTGTGCCCGATATAAAACACATGGCAAAGAGATAAAATATAAAAAGAGTGAACACGGGGTGTAGTCATAACTGAGTGTGTGGTGTAGTGGTAGGGGAGACTGTGCGCGGAGGTGAGGTTCCGAGTTTGAATCTTGGCGGGCGCACTTTGCGTGTAGCGCGTGAAAAAATGCCGCGACTTGCGACTTGACGGGGACGGGTGGGCGGGGTTCTTGGATGCCCAAAAAACTTTTTTGCTGTTTTTTTAGGTTTTTTTTCTAAATTTAGATTTTGCTAAGTGCCCTCTTTGCTGAGTATATTTAGACACACGGCAAAGCCTTTGCCGTGTGTCCGGTAGATGGCATACGGCAAAGTCGGCTTTGCCGACGAATATTTAGCCATGCGCGCTTTGCCGTGTATCACCCACGGCAAAGATTTTGCCGTAGGTTTTTTGGGGTTTGCCGTGTGCATTGGGTACACAGCAAAGATTGATTTTCCCGTAGTGTTTTGTTTTTCCTATTTTACTTCAGTTCAAATTGAATTGGATTATTAATTGATTTTGTATTCATGATATTATTTTCTTTTTACAATATACAAATTAAATACAATTCAAGCAATTTCAGTAGACAAGTAACATCTGATGCAAAGAGTAGCCAACCAAGGTCTTTAACTTTGGAGCTAAGTTGATTTATGTATTTTTTTTGCAAAACTCTCTATACCCTTAGACAATCTTGTAGCCGTTATTCTTCGTTAGTATATTCAGACTTACAATATGCAAAAATTGAATAAGAACTTTGTAGGTAAAATTAGTTGCAACTTATATATAGGTTACTTTGCTGACTGAATGTCTCTTATGGATATTGTGCTGCCAGATGTGAAACTATAGGTAAGCAGAACCATTCTTTAAATAACTATTAACAATCAGAATAAAAAGAGGAAAATCATGCATGCCCCTATTGCCAACAAAAATGGACAAAGCAGAATACTGAATATGTATTAAATTATTTTTATGTTGGCAAAATTAGGATGATCAAATACTTTTCTGTTTGGCACTATACTATTATGAATTTGCACTTTAGTTCCTCTTCCTTATATTGATAAATAACACAAGACCTTTTTGAATGTAAGGAGGTCCCACCCAATCCCTTGAAACTGAGAGAAAATTGAATTAATTTCCGTACTGACCCTAATGAATCTCTCTAAGCAGGAATTTAGTGTTATTCTTTCTTCAATACTATTCAGAACTTGTAGAAAAGCAGGGCGGCAGTATGGTACTGTTTTGCATGCATGCTCATATATTTTCAGTTCTTTCTTTGGTTCTTCCACACCTTCTCTTAGTTTCATGTGGTGCTTTCTACATTATCTGTTGAGAGCATCGTCTTGCCATAGCACAGCCTCATGCATGGAGATCGTTGAGAGCATCGTCATGACGGAGGTGGCGTCCTTCCTGGTCGATGGAGATCGTTGTAAAGCATGGACTGCCTGGTCATCCATCCTCCTAAAATATGTGCTGCCATATCAACATGGAGATCTGTATGCAAAGTTTCTTTTACGTGAAGGATTGATTCTACTGGAGGCTGCCATAAGTAGCAGTGTGTTTCCTTTTTTCTACACAGAAGGTTTGGAAGAAAAGAATTGGTAGGAGAAACATATACTCTAATTAATTGTTGGTGAAGCAAGCAATCGATCGATAGACATGAAAGAAGTCGGAGGGGAAGAAAAATCTGTGAGTTTTGTTTCTACCTTCTATGTGAGAAGACCATATTATTATCACTAGTACAAACAGTCAACCAGGAAAATTGCCACTGAGCTCCTGCATCCAGAAAGAGGGGATAACAGTGGCGGTACACTCCACAGCCACTAGGAAGAAAAAAGGAAAAAGGAGGTTGGGCCTGAGCCTAGTGCATGAACCCTAGCCGCCAGGGCCTGGATCTGTGCTGTTAAGCCCGGACCTGTCCTCTCCGCCGCCTGCCGCTGGCCGTGAGAGGCCTCACCGTAGGCCGGCCACCAGCACGTAAGGACCCTTTGTGGCTGCCTGTCGTCCACCCCGCAAGGCACCTCCGCCGCCCATCATCCGTCGCGTGAAGCCCCACTGCCGCCACCCGCCACATGAGGCCCCACTGCCACTGCTTGTAGTCCATCACGTGAGGCCATACCACTGCCCACAATCCTCCGCACGAGGCCTCTTTCACCGCTGCTTGCCGCGCGAGGACCTGACACCAGATCCGTGCTCGCTTGCACGCGAGGCTGGATCTACCAATGTGCGTCAACGTGGTACATAGAGGAGGGTGGCCCGACGCTGGGGAGGAGGGTGGGGAAGAGGAGGGTGGTGTGGCCCATCGGATCCGAGCTCGCCCCGTTGGATCCATCCTCGCCGACACGTGAGGCTAGATCTACAGACGCGCCCCAACGTGGAGGGGGCAGGGAAGAGGTGGGCGGCATGGCGCTGAGGAGGAGGGTGGTGCACAACGGGAGGAGGAAGAGAAGGAGGGGGCGGGTGGCATAGTGAAGAACAAGGAAAAGGAGTCTGGGTGCTAATGAAACCCTAGTTTTCTTTTATAGTCAGAGTTTGGGCCTCTAACCGGGCCAATGGGCCTCTAACGGTGGAATGGCGTCAGCAAAACCGCCACTGGGATTGGAGGTTGCTGACGTCAGTGTGAGCCCCACCAGTATTGATTCCTAGTGGCGGTTTTTGCTGACATCATCACACATCGCCACTTGTATTGAATCTTAGTGACTGGTATTTTCACTGATGTCAGCACATGGCTTCCCAGTGGTGGGTTTTGGATCCACCTCCATTGATGAATTTCAGACCTGCGTCACTAAATGCCCTTTTTGTAATAGTGTATTGAGTTATTCTTTGTAGTTGTAGGGATTCCGCTCGTTGTAATCTACAGAGACAATTATTATATAGTGAAATATACTGTAGATTCCTAAACTATTCACGAAGTCTCAAAGTGACCATCTAGGTCCATAAATCATTTTCCGGATGGTCATCCAGGTCAATATACTTTATAGTGACCCTACAAGCTCCTGATCTATTTATTTTGTGTCAACCAAGTCCACACCGCCACCTAGCTGCTCTCCATGCCTGACCCACCGCTGCACATCCCCTCTCCACATGAGCATTGTCGAGGCTACACAATGATGCCAACTAGCAATAGGTGTGTTTTGTTTGTTGCAACCTCACTCTCCCTATTGGGGCCCGTGCCCACCAACCACAGGCATGCCCGTCTGCTCCCCAGGCAGTGATGACAGCAGTGTGTCATGTGCAAAGGGCGCCACACATGGAAGGTAGGTCGTCGTCAGGGATAACAAGTAGGCCGCCATCGCGGATAATGAGTAATGGGCGCGTGAAAGCGAGATTGCGATGGGGAGACCGATACCGGATGGGAAGGCGAGTTCGTAATGGGTAGAGTGCATCGTTTGCTATCTGGTGTCATTGTATAGCCTTGACAGTGCTTGCATGAAAAGTGGTTGTTCGGCGGTGGCCACGTGTGTGGAGAGTGGTTGTGCGGCGGTGTTGCTCGTGGAGAATGGCTGGACAACGACGTTGTAGACCTAATTGACATAATATAAATAGTTTATAAATGTACGAGATCACTATAAAGTTTATTTACATAGATGACCATCCGAGAATAGTTTAGGGATCTAGAAAGTTACTTTAAAAGATCCTGGAACTAGATGACCATTCCTAAATAGTTTTAGGACATGTGGTATATTTTACTTATTATTTTAATACTTTAACTTCTCCTGCATGCCTGTATGAAAATTTATGTGGAAGATGCCATATAGCCTTGTGTAATTGGCTTTAATTACAGATTTGCTAGTTTTTTTAGTTTACTGAAATTTACATTGGTCATTTTTTGGAACAATGAAAATATTCTGCCGGAACAATTAATATGTAATGCTGGAATAACAAAATTGTACTGCTGGAACAAGTAGTCCAGAGAACATTTGTTTTGGCTCAAGTGAGTGAAAAAACTAGATGATTGGATTAATATCCAATGACTGAAATAGGTAACTAAGAGATTAGCAAAAGTATAGTCACCTGATACTCCAATAGTTGACATGTAAATAGACTTAAATTCTACTAAAGTATATGAGTCATGTGCATACCTGAATAAACTGGACTCCATTTCTAACTAAAGTAGGGTCATGTGCATATATATGTAAGATTTTTTTTATATTTTTTAGCTGTCATATAGCTTTGGAGTTAATGGACCTATAAATAAACTCAATTGCCACTCACGTATAAGCATATACATATATATGGAGACGATAATCAAATTTCAGATTAGACTTTTAATTTTTTATTTAAATGGTAGAGGTGGGTAATTTGTATATGTTACTAGGGGGACTTTGGTCACACATATGAGAGAACAATAATCCTCACAAAAAATGTGAGAGAACAATTAAATTCCAAACTCATATGGTTGCATTTTTTATTTAAATGATAGAGATGGGTAATTCGTATATATTATTAGGGATATTTTGTGATAATTATTTTATCATGATAGATGTGGGTATATATGATTTGATGGCCAAATGTTTTGTTTTTTTTGTGATAATTTTTTTTCAATTTTTCTCCTGTTAATGTGAATGCCTCAAGAGGAATGTACAATTTAGTAAATTTAGGATAAGATGCTAGTTAGTATTAATAACGAGCAGGCCATGATATATAAATCCAATGAAGAGAATGGATGATCTGAAAATCTTTTTGCTTTTAACATTGAGTTACCGAACGGTGAACAACAATTAAAGAGGACGTGCAATTCACAGTTTGCCATGAAACTGCCCTGTCACGTATTATATATAATTAATAAGTTATTTCATTTTCATCAATATTTTTATATAGAAATAGGAAGCCACTGACAGCGATATTTGTGTGTGTTCCTGTTCAGTGCTCGATGGAGGAGGTACCTTCTGGGTCGGACAAAGGGAGTTCGAGCGAAGGTGAGTTCCTTGTTTTTTTGTTACCGTTTTCTGGAATTCTTTTCAGTTCCCTTTTAGCCAACCTTGCTGATGCATGCTGCAATATCAGTATAGCACATAATGATCGTATCGACTAGCTTGCAGTCTTAAATTTATGTTTGCATGAGTTGGTTTTATTTTTTAAAATATAATACCATCACAAACATTCACAAGGTATTCGCCTCTATAAACACACATGCACACCCACATTCTAATCTTATGAGCATGTTTGAAAGGCTGTCCGGTTGACCTTGAGATATAAGAAAATCACGCCATCGTCACTTGATTTTCAATGGGGATGTCGTCTATTATCGAAAGAATAATAGTCATAAATACAATATGTCAATATCCGTGTTGAGTTTAGGACACAAATCAAGATGGGTTGGCTTCAAAAAAATATATCTAACCAGCTAAGTTATATTTTAGTTTGTGTATTTTCTTGAGTTTATGTTAACAAAATGATGATGTAATGATACGTACTAGATAGAGCTTAGATGTCTGTCTGCTTGTAAAGTGTGAACTGAGAGTAACACGAATAGATGTCTGTCTGCTTGTAAAGTGTGAACTGAGAGTAACATATGTGCTGAAAGCAGTTGTCAAATTGTTTGGTAAAGGACATAGTGAAGTCCATACCATGTCATAATAACCTCAAAATAGAGATAGTGTGACCTGGCAATGGTCGTTGATATATGGATTTTTAGATATGTTTTTTTTTGCTTCCTAATATAGAGTTGTGCCTTACGGATCTACATGAATAGCTAGTTTTTGAGAATGGTTTCATAGCGTGATATCCCGGCTCAGTGCTTAGTAGAATTGATAGAATACTCATAACAACAAGTTACAACTTTTTTTTTTGTTTCCAAAAGCTCATCTCAAAAGAACTCTAAAGTTAAGCGTGCTTGATCCGGAGCAAGGGAAGTTATTCCCGAGTGTGTGCACGAGTGAAAACAATGTGCACAGAAAAGACTAGGATTGTAAATGATCTGTACAGAAAAAAATAAATTTAAAAAAGTTACATTGTGATCCAGGGGACATGTAACAAATGTTATTAGTTCGTTTGCATCCAATGGTAACCAATGATTTTGCACCCAGCCCTCTTGCCTAACCTCTAGTTTCCTGCTGTGTAATATCTAATCATATTGCTTGCAATACCTTACGATTGTGTTAATATAGTAGGAAATAAAAATAAAATAGATTGTTTATATATGATACTAGCAAAGTACCCGTGCGTTGCTACGGGCTTTTAAAATAGTCTTTAGTTGATTGTTATAATATTATAAACAATTTTATTACAAATATAGAAAGAGAATATATATACATATTATTCCTAATTATTTAATATTAAATACTCTAACATGAATTCTTCCATAGAAGGTCTTTGTTCTGAACTAATTAGCTAGAGGTGAAGGCTAGTGTGCATGTTATCTATACATATTGGTTCACTTAGAGAAATGGAATTTTCTAAAAAAACAGTATTCTAGGAAAAAACATGTAGTTCATCTGCTTTAGCAGTACATTTGTTTGTAAGGAAATTTTAATGAGCAAACTACTGCTAGTTAGAATCTAGAAGAAAAAATCATACGCATCAGCTGCATGTTCATCTCATGCAGCGACTCTGTCACTTTCTGGTATTCAACTCGTTCTCCTTCCTTACGTCGTCCGGTCAGAAGCATAGGCAGTCCACGATGACCAGCTTTCGCTCCGGCATGGTGCAATATGGTGGAGTCACAACGCCATTAATTGACTTCTCTTTGCCGCCAAACCTGCTCACTCGGAAAACAATGCATGCTGATCATTGCCACGCGCTGTCGTTCGTGACGTGCCAGAAGCACATCCACCTCCTCCTCCTTTCGACGAGAAGAGCATGAGCTTCAATCGGGCTTGCCTGCTCGAGCGCTCGGGGCTGTTGACGAAACATATACATGCCTATGCCATATACACGACTCCACTCCAGCCGGGAGGAAACCAAGCTGATTATCTATTCCACGATCAACAGGTGTTGACGTGGCAGGGTGACGACCGGGAAGCCCGCGGATCGTGGTCCACTACCTCAAAAAAAGGGCATTAGTGACGGGTTTTTTAATACTATCAGCGACAAAAAAAAGTCACTAAAAACGCGTCGGTAAATCTGGACTAGGATGGTTTTTTACCGTCACTAATATGCTTGTGACGGTTATATAGTAAACCGTCACAGAACACTAGTGACGGTTATTTGGAAAACCGTCAGAAACTATTACAGACGGTTTTCTACAAGCCCGTCAGAATATTCAGAGACATTTTTCATAAGCCCGTCAAAGACTATTAGTGACGGCTTCTGTTAATTCCATCACTGTTAGTCTCTGACGGGCTTATGAAACCATCTCTAAGTCAATATTACAGCATGTGACGGCTTTAGATATAACCGTCACTAAATCATTGCTTTTCGTTCAACCGTCACTAGAAGGCTTGTGCCGGTTTTTGTTATAACCGTCACTAAGCACCATCTGACGATTATTGCCTCACTAATTAATTAATTCAGGGACAGAGAACATAATTGCTAGGGCATACACAGATATTTCAAAAACATAATGCTTGCACCAGACCACATACACATGTCAATAGTACAATGCATACACATTTCGGAAGTTTAGCAGCTAGCATACACAAGTATTTCAGAATATAGCTCTAGGCATACGAATCTAGTTTAACAGCTAGACATGCTAGTTCAGAAGCTCCATGCATACAAATTCTAGACATAGTTCCAAAAGATGCTCTGTTTATCAACTAGTTAGTCTATTTTGGTTATACTCTTCCTCATCCACAACATTTTCAACTCCAACAATCCTTCTTTTCCCCGGGAGAACCACATGACACTTCTTATTTATTGTGTCCATAACATAGAAAACCTGCTCTACATGTGTGGCGAGTACGAATGGTTCTTGCTTGTACCCAGCATGATTGAGGTCAACAGTAGTAAACCCATGTCGATCTTTTTGGACACCTGTTTTGCCCTGTACCCAACGACACTTAAACAGCGGCACCTTGAAGGTCCCATAACTGAGCTCCCAAATCTCCTCGATCTGACCATAATATGCGCTTTTCTGCATATCATTGTCATATGCATATACACATACACCGCTGTTTTGGTTAGTGCTTTTTTTTGTCGTGGGCAATGGTGTAGAATGTATAACCATTTATCTCATAACCTTGATATGTAACCACCGTGAGCACGGGCCCTGCAGCTAGTTTTCGAAGCAGTACATCACACTTCTCTGAACTCTCATTGATTCTATCTCTGAACCAAATATCAAACTTCTTCATATGTTCCTTTGCCAACCAAGATTCACTTTGTTCTGATATTCTTGACGAAGTAATGCCTTGCGCTCATCAATGTAATTTGAAACTTCTTTGATGTGTTGTAGCACAACAAAATGAGCCTTCTCATAAGCATCACGGCTGAGGAGTTTTTGCCTTCTTTCCAAGGGTGCCAATTCCAGCCAGCCTACCCTCATGTGGAGACTTTGGAACACCAATGGGATTTTCTGGATCAATGTAATAAGCACACCATTCAACTACCTCCTCTGTAGAGTAACCCTATACAATACATCCCTCGGGCAAGGATCTGTTCCTCACATAAGACTTCAAAGTACAAAGATATCAAAGATATCTCTCATATGGATACATATTATGTAGGAACACTGGACCGAGGTAGAAGACTTCTTTTACAAGATGTGCCGTCAGGTGGACCATTATATCAAAAAAAGATAGCGGAAAGTAGATCTCTAAATTGCACAGAGTCTTTATGAGATTATTCTGTAGCTCCGGCAAAGATAGTGGATCAATGACCTTCTTATCAATTGCATTCAGGAAGAAGCAAAAACTCATGATGGTTTCTCGAACCTTAACGGGTAGTATGTTCCTAATCCCAACAGGAAGCAAAGCAGTCAACAAGATATGGCAGTTATGAGACTTCATCTTACCAACCAATTTTAGTTCTGGCACCGAGACAATCCTTGAAATGTTGGAGGACTAGCCATACGGTACCTTAACACTCTTCAGAAACTCACATTGTTCTCTTTTCTCCTTCTTGGATAATGTGATGCAAGATGTGGGTAGATCCTCATCATCACCCTTGGGACAAAGCTCAGGCCTCAAGCCCATTTCCTCCAAGTCGGCGTGTGCATTTTTATGATCTTTGCTTTTTCCTTTCATATTCAGGAAGGTTCCCACAAGACTGTCACATATGTTCTTTATAATATGCATGAAATCGATGCAATGGCAAACATCCAAGTACCTCCAGTATGGTAGCTCCCAAAAGATTGATTTTTTTTCCACATCCCTTTTCCATCACCTTTAGAAGGTCGTTTCCTGTTCCCAAGAACCAAACCCAATTTTTGTGCATCTTCATAAAGTGCTTCGCCAGTAAAATGCCTTGGGGCTGACGCTTTCTCAACACTACCGTCGAACTGAGCCCTCATCTTCCGGTATGCATGATTCTTTGAAAGGAACCTTTGATGTCTGCCATATATCGGTTTCTTTGAGTTCTTGAGCCACACACTCTCAGTGTCATACATGCACTGAGGGCAAGCTTTGCCTCCTCCTTTGCTTTGCCCTGACACAGAATATAACGTCGGAAGGTCTTGAATGGTACACAAGAGCATTGCATGCAGCTTGAAGTACTCCCGCTTGTGCTAGTCCCAGACATCAACACCATCAGACCATAATGTTTTAAGATCATCTATCAATGGCCTGAAATAAACATCGATGCTGATGCCAGGCTGCTTTGGACCAGAGATCAACACTGCCAACATAATGTACTTCCTCTTATGACAGAGCCATGGTGGAAGGTTGTATATGCTCAACACGGGTGGCCAAGTGCTATGGGCAACACTCATGTCACCAAATGGATTCATTCCATCCATGCTCAAGGCAATTCTGATATTTCTCAACTCTTCAGCAAAATCTTTGTATCTCAAATCAATATTTCTCCATTGAGATGAGTCTGCGGGATGTCAAATCTTTCCATCTTTCTTGCGTTTCTTGCTATGCCAACGGAGAAGTTTGGCCTCTTTGTTGTTTGCGAATAAACGCTTCAGACGAGGGATGATAGGAAAATACCACACAGAAAGGGCATTCCTTTTCTTCGGCACCTCCTCGTCGCCCCCATCATTTCTGCACTTGTAATGATCAGTTCCACAGAAAGGGCATTTAGTCAACTCAGCATATTCACCGCGAAACAATATGCAATCCTGCTTACATGCATGTATCTTTTCTACTTCCAATCCCAAAGGGCAAATTATTTTCTTGGCTTTGTAGGTGCTATCAGGTAACAAATTGTCCTCTAGAAGCATTTCCCTTAATAGACGTAACAACGCGGTGAAACTACGGTCTGACCAACAATTGCTTGCCTTTAGCTTCAGAAGCTTCAACACTGAATTCAGCACTGAGAAAGTCTTGTTACAGCCAGGATACAAGGACTTCTTGGAATCTCGCACCAAGTCTTGAAACTTTGCAAACTCTCCCTGGTTATACTCAAACTCATCGTTTCCCTCGGCATCATGCACCATTTGGTTAACATTCTCAACAAAGTCAGCAGCAGAATCCTCATCGATAGATACGATGTCATCATCGGCAAGATGTGCACCTCCTGTAGATGGCGGCGAGCATTGACCATCATTGCCATCCAGGCCTCCTTGCACCATTTCATTAGGGTTAAGACCTTCTTCACCATGCTTATTCCAAATTTTGTAGTTTTCTTTGAATCCACGCATAATCAAATGCGCGTGTATGTGCATGGAATGTGCAAACCTCTTGCAATTATCGCAGTCGATGCATGGACAAAACATAACTTTCTTCTCTGTATGCTTCATGTGATGCTCTGCAACAGCAATGAAACCCAAGACACCATTGAGGTAGGCATCGCAAGCACGGTTCTCAAGGTACATCCAATTTCAGTCGGCCATCTGTAGTTGCAAACGCAATACATAATATTTCATAATAACCATCCTGAATTCATTGATACTTTTAGAGCCTATTTAAGCATACTTGCAATAGTACCAGCTAGCCTAAATGAAGAAAAGTTGGTGATCAGATATAGTGCGACAATGCACAAACTAAACTAGTGTTTGCTCCAAAGTCCAAACATGATTATTACAGTAACTTCATTTCAACGAGTATGTTATTTGCATAGTACCAATGCCTCCTGATGCAGTTATGTTGTTTATGGCACTCAGTGAACTTCCATATATTTTTTAAAAAATAGCATCATGCTCTTTAAGCAACTAGCACAGAATCAGAACAGATTTGATGTTAATTTGTCCCAATTGCAGATGTTTCAGTTGTCTACTGATTATGTGACAAAACACTTAAGCAATCAGCAAAAGAAACCTGATCTTTGTTTATTAGTAATTTGCTTGTTTACCTTGCTCTGCGGTTCTGGAACCAGACCTCCACCTGACGAGGCTTCAGATTCAGCTACTCCACCAAATTCAAACTGCTGGCCGCCTTCTACTTGTGAGCAAGTGAAGAAGATACAAGTTAAATGTTATTGCTATGATTACTACAAGCAATTAGGAGTCATCGAATGGGGTACGTATAGAGGGAGCATGAGCAGCTGCTGCGGTGCAGCGGACCAGAGGCGGTCAGGGTGGGAGTCGGGCGCTGAGTCAAGGCGGAGTCGGGCGTCGGCGCCGGGCGGCGAGGAGGACATCGGCCGTGGCGAGGATGACGGCCAAATCCCCTGTGACAGTGCTGGCGGAGGGGATCTGGGCCGCGGCGAGAGGACGTGGGCCCGGCGAGGAGGACGACCGGCAGGGATGCGCGCGGGAAGGCCGGCAGGGCCACGGCGAGAAGGACGGCCGGCAGGGATGCGTGCGAGAAGGCCGGCAGGGCCGCGGCGAGGAGGGCCGCTGCTGACAGCTGCAAGGGCCGAGCGCAGCCTGCCAAACAGCTGCAAGGGCCGAATCTTTTTTTTACCAAGGACAGAGTGTTGTGACGGGCAAATGAAAAAACCTTAGCTGACCGTCCCTAAATGTCGCGAGAATGTACAGACGTCCGTATACACCACGTCTAAAAGAGTTTAGCGACGGTTCTGGAGAAAACCGACACAAAGCTACTGACGGCTTTTCTTTAAACCGTCTGAAATCTCTATGACGGTTGTACAAAACATGTCACTAACAAAAAACCATCACTATATTACTGACGGTCCCATATAAAACCGTCACAAAAATGAAAAACCGTCTGTATCTTCACTGCTCTGAATAGTAGTGACGGATTTCATGAAATGAGTCACTACTTGTGCCTCGGGTGCAAATAGTAATGTCGGATTTTGTAAAATGCGTCACTGTTTTTTTATCAGTGACGGTTCTCTAATCACCGTCTTTAATGACGCGTCACTAAAGGCCATTTCTGTGGTAGTGGTCATGGTTACCTGCATCTGTTCCGACATGCCGGCTAGCAGCCGCAACTTGATTGTGTATACCAGCGACGATAGTATCATTGGAATCCAGGGGCACGGCCACCGTCCGGCGCCAAACGGGGTGAACGTGAAGTCCTTCCCTCTAAAATCCACCCCAAACGCGTGGACGTCGAACTACCGCTCCGGCAGACCAGCACCAATATGTCAGGCCGCTCCAGGTCGCCATCATCTCCATGATTTGATCAGTGGGCTCTAAGATTTTGAACAGCGGACAAAACCAGAGTCGTGGGACTTCTCCCATCACGGAGTCCCAACACAACCTCGACGTAGCTCCCGTCATGGGAGCGGGAACTGGAGAAGTGGATGACGGCTCGCCGACGAAGTTTCCATGGTGGGCATGGTGTCATCATCAGCAGCTAGGCATAGACATGGAAGGAAGGAAGAAACACAGATGTTAGGATTAGGGTATTGAATTGGCGGCGGGCAGGTTTCTTTGTGCCAGAGGGCAAGTGTTTGTGTACGGTGGTAGAGGCGAACTCCTAAACACTTACGAATATGGCAGACACGAAACTTTCCGAGGTGGACACCAAGATCGTAGACGACCATACCGAAACGTATGAGTACAGTAGAGTCCGAACGGAAAAAAAAAACCAGAATTGGTGTGGGGCGACACAAAACTCACGGCGGAGACGCCCTCATCTCACGGCGGAGACGCCCTCACATGTTTTATTAAGGTGTAGAGATACATGCGCACCCACAACAATGAGTGTTGCACGTAGATTTCTCTTCTTTCCACTTTGAGGGCACTTTTGCTGTTTCGATGGATGAAGAATGTATACAGAATTTTGTATTGAAGCCTCCAGATTAAGAAAAATGTACACAAATGAGCATTATATGAAGACAGCATAATTTTTAAAATATGCATGTGTGTAGACGAAAATGAACAGAGAAAGGAAAAGAAGTATCACAGCGATGGTGATGATGAAAGGAACCAGGAAGACAGTGACGATGAGTCTGACAGTGAATGGAGTTATGATGGCCAAGAGTATGTGGAAGAGAGTGACGATGAGTCATCACAAGAGGGTGAGGGAGATGAGAAAGGTATATTATTATATATGTCTATACACTCTTTAACTTCAATACTCTGGCATATATTTTTACGTAATTGAACCAAAAACCGATCAACTAAATTTTCCGTGCTACACTTCTATTGTTGTAGCTTTGAACATCACAGATGTAATAGTTGAGGATGAAGAAGAACGTGGCAGCAGCTCATTCGGTTATGACAGCCCCGTTACACCAAAATCAGAACCACCTCCACCTCCGCCATCACCATCAGCACAAGGTACGCCGTAGCCCAAAATCAGAAGCGGCACCACTGGAGAACCGGCGCAGGTTTATAAATAATGGATCAATTCTAATTAGTATTATACGAATCGTTCAGCCATGTAAGAGGTCACTTCCACGATCGTTCAGCCATGAGCACCTGTCGCCAATCTGGAAGCATCTTCCTGAAAATCCAAGCTCAGACGTAATGGAGGGTTATTTCCCATGTTGATCATAACTTAAGAACACAGGAGTCGATGAATTGGCTCGAAAGTGTTGGTTTAATTTCCCCGATTTCTATTGAAATGATCGACCGATTCTTCTCCATTCAAAAAGGAGGAGACGAGTACTAGCTAGCACGTGTGTGTTTGTCAGATGTTTTGGAAAATCTGGTGGAAACTAGAGCGCAAAACATTGCAAATCACAAGTAGTATTCAGTGAAATTGATTGTCCTGTCACATTACAATATGTGTTGAGTAGCTAAGAGCCCTCAGCTTACAACCAAAATCATTGAATTTCTGAAAACAGTGAATTTGGTTCCAACATGTGCATGCTTCTGGGGCTCTGGGCCATTTTTCGAATAGCTTATATGCACAGGATGAATTTGAATTATCTATCTATCTATCTATTATCTTCTTATTTGAAAAGAAAAAAGTCACCGTGTTCGCTCTCAAGGTCAAAAAATTACTACGTTAATCTGGAAAAAGAGAAGATATAAACCATCGGAGTCTATAAAGATTTAACGGTCTAGATTAAAATCGAGTCCATATCAAATTTGGAGTATTAATTAGATTGAAAAGATAAATATCTTTAAAGTATTACGAAAATAATATGTAATGTGTAATGCCTACTATGTAAAAAGTCCAAACGTGAGTGGATAAAACAAAACTTCCTATTGTGGCCAAATAACGGAAGAAACAATTCCATGTAGGAAACAGATTACGTAGAACGGTAGAAGTCCTTAATAAATAGTCGTGTTTAACTCCAACTAATCTCTACTACCTAATAATTATGAGACGGTCTTCTGCCCCATTCTTATTCCTTAATCCGTCATCTAATCTATTTTGTTAATTCTTAATCCAACGCCTTCTCCCGCGCCTCTGCCTCCCCACACCGTCCGCGCCTCCCACCCCCACCCCGTCCCCGTCGACGTCTTCGCCTTCCATTCCACTTCGTATGCGCCTCGCCTTCCATCCCATCCCAGTCCGCACCTTCCAACCCATACGCCGCCGCCCTCTCCCATCCGTGGATTCCATACATCGCCTCCAATCGTGACCCCGCCTCCCCGCCCGTGGATCCCATCCATTTCCAACCGCGACCCCGCCTCCCCGCCTGTGGATCCCGTCCTCATGACCCTTTTTTTCCTCAGCAGTGTTGTGGTAGAACCATCTGGATCCGAACACCCGTTTCGTGATTCATTCCAAGGGACGAGGCGATGAGTGGCGATTGAAGTAGAGAGAACTGGTGGAGAGGGGGACAGAGCAGCCGCTGCCGCTGCCGCCACCATGGAGGTAGCAGCTAGCCGTGTACCACCGCCGTCTCCTGTAAGCTCCCTGCATTTCACCCCTCGTTTCGCTATTTTTTTGCTGTACACCAATCTTTAGCCATGTTTTTGCTGTACACCAAGTACGAGCTGCTCCACGAGCTTGGTGCGCCTCTTGTTTTGGGGTTCTTTTTCGTAAAAAAATCAACTGGGAATGCATGGAAAGGTTCATATGGTGTAGTGTATAAAGCAAGGGATCTTAGAACGTAGGATGTAAGCCTCATGACCATTGACGATTGGATCCCCGAGGTATGAATGTTTTGGTGATAGATGACAACTATGAAATTGTGGGCTAACATCTACACGAGTGTTGTCTATGTAGAAATCATCTCTTAACTCTATTGCAAATCACATGGATGATGGTGTCCTTGGTAATTGATGACAATGACCGCAAGCATGGAGGCTTGTAAACTTGATGGAGTCCAAGGGTTGATGGAGATGGATCAAAGCGGAGAACAAGCTATGGTGCAAGTGTTTGGAACACTTGAATAGTTGTTAGGCTTTGAGTCCATAGGAAAAACCGGACTATCAAGGGGGTCTAGGTCATTCTCTTAGGTCATGTCTAGTCGGTGATGTGTAAGGTTGCTCAGTGAAATCACATGCACTAGGTGACAGTGGAGAAGCCAAGGAGCTGTTCGGAGAAGCCGGGAAACCAAGTCAAGCGAGGATGATGAGTTTTAGCTTCTGGACATAGAGACCGGACAGAGGGGTCAGTGGAGACCGGACTGTACGGTCACTATGGAGAGTTGTGTGGGACTTCCAGCGAGGAGCAAGATTCTGTCTATGCGAGGGACCATAGAGACCGGACGGTCCGGTCTGTATGGGTGAAGCACGGGGCAGAGAAAGCCAAGGTTCTGGAGTCTGACGACGGAGTCCGATGCGTCAGACTTGTTCGACGATTGCACAGGCTGGACGGTCCGGTCTGCTAACCGGACAGTCCGGTTAGTGCAGGTTTTAGCACAGGGTAGACAGCCGTTGGCTCGGTTTGCAGTGACTAGATGGTCCGATCAGGCAGTGACCAGACAGTCCGGTCTGGAGGCCCAGATTGCTGATTTCGTGGAGCAACGACTAGTTTGAGGTTGGGAGCCTATATAACTTCGTTGCTGGGGTCTTGGAGACCTCTCTTGGCCAGTGGAATACCTGAGAGCATTTGGTAAGGTCTAAGAGGAAGAGAAGAGAGCACTAGGAGGAGATATTGCATATCTTGAGAGTGCTAGTGAAGAGTAGCTTGAGCATCTTGCACATCTAAGGCTAGGGTGTTCTTGAGGGTGTGATCTAGATTGTTACTCTTGGTCTATGGTGAGACCTAGACCGGTTAGATGTCGGTGATCGAGCCTATCGTGATCGGTTGTGGAGGCCGTCACACGTTTGTACATGGTTTGAGTCCGCCGTTGAAAGGGGCATCGCTAGTGAGCGCCCGTGTCGGCTCGGGGAGTCCGGCAAGTTCTCGAGGGAGGTGAGCTTGTGCTTTGTGCAGTAGTGATGCACACCGTATCTTCACTTGGGGAGTGATTGCGGGCTTGTGTCCGAGAACTCCACTTGGTGGCGGGAGGGACCGGGACTCCGGCGGGAGTGGTCCAACGAGGATTAGGGGAAGGCACCATCCTTCCGAGACCTCGGGAAAAAATCATGAGCATTTCTTGACCCTCTCTTTACTATTCCACATTTGTGTGCTCTAGTGAGTAGGGTGACTTGTGGCTTGCATAGGCTAGTGTGAATGGCTTCCGCTCTTTGTATCATCATGAACACTAGTATGTGTAGGGTCTTGGATTTGTTATCTTGTTAGACTCAAGTGCGGAATTGAAGTATTTGGATTCGTGAGCGGCTTACCGATTCAACCCCCCCCCCCCCCTCTCGGTACGCCTTCGGTCCTTACACAGGAGCTTGTGGATGTTAAGCTCAGCTCCTTAACAGAAGGGGTCAGTTTTCATTTAGAAATTTTTGTTGAGATTATAAAAGCTAGCATGTACACATTTGGCATGTTTTGTGTGCATTTATTCTTATGGAGCTTGTGGCTGTCAAGATCAGCTCTTCTCATAAGATCTGTTGCATTTGTCAAAATTCTAAGACTTGTTCTCTGGTTAATAGGGAAAAGGATATGAAGATATAAGGGTAGAAATTGAGATGTTGCAGCAATGCAGCCATCCAAATGTTGTTCGCTACTTTGGAAGTTATCAAGGGGATGAATCATATGGGTATAATCAAATTAACTTGATATGATCTACTTAATTTGTGTTACAAAATACCTGCTTGGCTGCTTTATTCTATCATTGTGATACTTGCCTACTTGTCATCTCATTAAACCTGTGTTTCCTACATGCAGATAATTATGGAATACTATGGTGGTGGAAGTGTTGACGACTTGATAGGCATCACCGAAGAACCTCTTGATGAATCTCAAATAGGTTACATATGTAGAGAAGCACTTAAGGTACTGTTCTTCAAATGCAGTTTCAGATATAGACTATTACATTAAATAATTACCAGTTTTGCTACTTATATTGCATTGCCCCCATCTTTCTTTTTCTTATGATATTTTATTTATACTTTTCCTTGCATGTAGGGCCTAGCTTACTTGCACTCAATTTTTAAAGTACATAGAGACATTAAGGGTGGAAATATTCTTCTAAGTGAGCAGGGTGAAGTGAAGTTGGGTATGTAAAACTATTGACAGTTATGCTTTAATCTCAGTTCTTAGCACTTGTTACTTATGCACATGCTAACCTGTGGATTTGATATGGTGTGTCTCCACTATGATGTTTGAAACAGGTGATTTCGGTGTAGCAGCCCAACTGATAAGAACCATGTCCAAGGGCAACACGGTATTATTGCCAGTCTTTGTTTTGCTACTTCGTATCTAAAGTTCCAGAACCTTATATATGGATGGGGAAAAGTCCATTTTACTCCCCCGAACAATTCACTTTGTCCAATTTATATCCCGAACAAAATTTTTGCTCAATTTACTCCCTTAAACAATTCAAATTGGTACAATTTACTCCCTCATATAGTTTGTCTTTTTTGTTTCTATTTGGACAATATGAATTTAATGCTGAAATTTTTCACAATGATAGTTTTCATAGAACCTTAGGTTAAAAAAATGTAAAATATATTTTACGCATATGACATATAGTTTAATAATATTTAATACTACCTTAATTGTAGAGCTCTAAAATTATATATAAAATATTAATGAAAAAATAGAAAAATATATTTTTTACATAGTGATTGTTATAATCCTTCATACTGTAAAATTTGAGCATCAAATTCAAATTGTACAAAGAGAAACAACAAAAACAAATTACAATAGGGAGTAAATTGCACCGACTTGAATTGTTTGAGGGAGTAAATTGAGCCCATATTTTGTTCGGAGAGTAAATTCGATAAATTGAATTGTTCGGGGGGAGGGGGGGGGGTAAAAATAGACTTTTCCCTATATGGATGTAACAAAAAGTGAAGTGCCGAATGAAAACTGCTCATTACAGTTTACCATAAGAGACCCCCATCTTTCTTGTACATAGTTAATTTGCATGTTGCTTAAAAGCCCCATCTGTACTTGTACGTAGTTAATTTGCATGTTGGTTTCCGTTATAGTAGCTTGGAAACATGTTTGTGTTGGAAAAGGCTAAATCCACACTGTTTCTTGAGTTTAATGCAACTGTATCAGGTTCCATTATGTTAAATATGAGGAGTTTGGGAGAATATTTATTAGGTATCTGTTAGGAACTACCTAATTTCTTCGCACTTTTTTGAAGCGTGTGGATCCTGCCTACTATGGTAGATCATCATAATGCTTCTCTATTTTATTTTGGCCATTGTTATTTTCATGTTGAACTAGAAACAGTTTCACTCACCCTATCTTAGAAAGAGAAATTTGCATGTTGTTTGAGATTTTTTCCTGATCGACTTTCTATGGAATGGAACTGGTGGTAGACTATGAATATCAAATAATTATAAATAATATATCAATTGTATTCTAGCATATGACATTCTAATCACTTGAGTCTATTTTGTTATTTTGTTGTCCCCTGCATTTTGTGAATTAGATTGCCATTGCAATTTATTGATCACTGCCAATTCTTAATGTTTGGGTCTGCTACTTTGTAGCCTTAACTCTTGTCGATAAATATGTTTAATGTATATGCTTTATTGTACCTCAATTGTTTTGGTTGTTGAACAACAATTATTAGCTTGCTCAAACTCGGACAGAACTAGGAGTTACCTATATGTCCATTTCGCTGTTGATTGTTTATTCCTAATTCAGATTTTTTTGGATAGATATTAGGATTGTTCATTTCTATCATGCACCATTCCGTATGCACGTGCAAACACCAGTCTCTGTGGGGACCAAGGTAAATCTTAGTTCTGCCAGGTTTCTAGTTATTTTGATTTTCTTTGTTTTGAAGTTAGCATAGTAAACTGAAAAATGTCTTTAGTACTTTGTCTTAAAGTTTGTATTTTGAGCCAGTTTACACTAACTGAATCGAATAGCATTTTTTTTGACATGTTAACACTATGATGAGCAGAGGTCTGCTTCCCATCGCTGAAAGCCAGATAGGATCTCATGGCCAGGAGGATTGGGGAACGAAGGGATTAGCAGTCATCCAGCAATCGATTCCTCTCTTTCCTATTTCAATTTTTTACTCTCGGGTTATGAATGTTACAGAATGTAAGATGGAAATACATGGTCCCCAATATTTATACAGTGGTGTGGGAATTAGCAATGATTTCCTTAACGACATTAGAACCAGTTAATGCTATTCCTGCACTGATTTAGCATAATTATTTTTGTGGATCTAAAAGTTCTTATATAACAGAGGTCATTGATTAGTGTATTAATTTGTATTTGTTCAGACTTCTGATCACATGCAATGATGCATTTTTCAGGTAGGGTCAAAGCACAATGATCTGAAATTTAGTTAACTGAACATTGCAGCACAAGTATAGACAACACTGCATTATGAAAGTGTCAGGTATAAGAGGTATATTGTGAATCACATACTCCTGTGACAACCTTGTGGTTTGAACTGAACTACTTGAAATTGTTAGGTAAGATTTTTTCTTATTCTTGTGGTACTCTGATCTCCAATGGTATATATAGTGAACACGGTAAATACTGGACCGGAAATGTGATAAATTTGTTATAAGACTACACAATAAGCAAAATCATGATGCGATGGGCTCGAGGTTTAGGCAGTAGCCTTTTATTTAGTATTCTTGCAGTCTCGGCACCTAAAATCAGGAACACTCATGCAGTTTCACTTCAAAGTACTGTTAACAATTTTTGAGGTTGGTTCACTCAAAGATCAAGTCACCCGAGGCACGAAACTGAAGATGGAGGCGATTCTGTGGCGATTCCACAGTGATCTCCCTGATCTGCCATGGATCGGCGTAATCTAGCCGTGATTCTTTCTCTCCGACTTGTGCTCCCCCCTAAGGTACGATCTCCATCTCCCTTCCTAACTCCCCATGGATCTTCTTGGACTGGATCTCCAACCGGGTCTTCTCTTCCAAGCCGATGTCTGGAATAAACTTCAGAGGCCGATTAATTTCACTCCTGGTTTGGGCTACAAAGAGTTTCTTCTCCTGATCTCTTTTGGAAGATGCAAATTCAGATTAAATGAAGAATCTGTTGGTTCAATGATCCAAGCTGCTATTGGTGGAACGGCCTCGGCCTTCCTTGTCAAGCATGTCAGAGATCGTGATTATAAATTTGTAGTATCTTGTAAGGAAGTTGGCCTCTGGATCTACAAGTTTAAAACATTCGAATGTCCTCAGTTCAAAATCCATTTTCATCTCTGGAGTAAAGGAGGTGCCCAATGGGCTCGGGAGTCAAAATTTTATGAACAAGATGAACTTGACTCATGGACTTTGGTTCAACGCAAAAAGCCGCAATTGTATTCCTATGCAGATGCAGCTCGGAGGTCTTCTCTTTCTGGTGCCAATAAGATTTCAATCCTCAGGCAAGATCCAATCAAATTGAAAACAGTTTTTGATAGGCTTCTATTCCCAAAGATCTTAGTTTTTGATCGCATCAAGCCGAATCCTCAGAATAATCAGCTAGATCAAGCGAAGAACAAGGCGGGAATCATGGACTCAGAATTTCAAACAAATGGAGTAATTTCAGGGTCATCAAAATCAATAACGGCAAACTGGAAATGGGTTCCAAAAGCGGCCCGGCCCGCGGACAGCTCAAAACCCATGCAAAAGGGGCCCAAAATCTACCGGTGTATGAGATGCTACAGTAATGGGCATCTAAAGAAGTTTTGCCGCAACAGATTAAGATGTGATTTCTGCCGTAATTGGGGCCATATTGCCCCAAACTGCAGATATCAAAACAGAAATTTGGGATTTACTCCAAAAAAACAAACCGACAGATTGCTTTATTAGGAAATATTTGGGGAAAGGGATCGAACAAATGGATTTCAGCAACCGGTTTAGGACGCCTATACCTATGACAGATGGGGCCAGTACTAGCGGACCCCTAGTTTTTTAACAGCTGTCGGACTTCACTCATATCTTATTGGCCCCCAAGAAGTGAACCCCGGACCTTTTGCCTTGCCCTGGGACTCTGTTTTCCCTTAATCTTGGCAGCGAAAACCACACAAGAACCCCTCCCCAGTCACCATTGCCATGAAGCCCTTCTCCTCTGCAACTTCCCACCCAGTCCAGCGGAGACGAAGCTATGGCGTTCCAACGTGCCGAACCAGGACCCTTCTTGCCGACAGGATTCCAGCACTTGGAGGTGCAGCATCGACCGATTATGGTCCGAATAGTAACTCATCGACCCCCGTCGCGTCATGAAGATTTTGCCATTGTAAGCATCAATCCCCTACCTCTGATTGAGATGCACTTTGAAGCAGTTAGGGAGGTTGTCCATGAATTTCTTGTTGATCATAAGGGTGTAAGAATCACAGACATTCAACCATCTCATCTAGGGCAAGCTCTGGTACGGTTTGAGTTTATTCATGATAAAGATTCACTAGTTAATAATAGTCCACACCCCTATGGAGATGTCAAGTTTACTTTACAGAAGCATAACGAGGGAAGGAATTGGCGTGCCCTTAACTTCAATAGGGAATGCTGGCTCATGCTACTTGGCTTTCCACTAGATTACTGGTCTCAAGAATACATAGAGAGAGCTATTTCTGCTTTTGGCAGACTTACATTCTGGGAAAGTGATGGAAGGCATCTATCTAGGCTGATAATCAGAGCAAGGGTCACTGATTTGGGGGATGTACCATAGTTTATTGTCTACTCTGAGGGTGAAGGTTTCATAGGACACTCTTGGACAATCCAATGCGAAATCATTGATCAAAATCTGCTTGGTGGACAGCCTGCAGACGAAGATCCTGTTCCAGAAATACCTGCCAATGGGGATCCAATGCCCTTCAATTTCTTTGGATTAGGACAACCAGGGCAGGACCTAATCATAAAAATAATGAACAGATAGAGCCAGAACAGAACCAGAATGGATGGGGAGAATGGCCAGTGGCAGTAGCCCAAAATCCCCTGGATGTTCAGGCACAAGAAGAAGTTTTACCAATTGATGAAGATGAAGAAGTAGTAATCAATGAAGTCCAGCCACTGCAGGATCAAATCCCAATTGATCTAAATATGGCCCCTATAGCCATTGAGGAGGAAGAGTGGATTCCTGACCTCAATGAAGAACTAAACCAAGTTGAAGAACCAGAGGTTCTTGGAGATAACAATGTGCCAGAGCTTGAACAGCAACCTCCGAATGCTGAGGCCCAGGTGGGGGAAGCCTACCTTCAGTTGAATGACCTCATTGTACAGATTCAAGAAGATGAAGGGAATGGCATCCAACAAATAAACCAAGCTGACCATGAGATACCTCCAGAAGTAGAGCATGACTCAAGTAGTGAAAATACAGGCTTCTTACCCTCTGATGTCAGTCTTTCTCTATTGGTGGATGAACTGCACCAAGAAGTTGATGGGCCAGCACAACAGCAAGGGAACCAGCAGCCAGTTCCCAGTCAACAGGATAATATTTTTCATCATATACATATTGGCATGATGCAGTTTGTACAAGGACTTGATGTTGATCCTGTGTTCCAATCTATTGCAAATGAGTCTGTCCTACCTATGATACCAAAGCAAAATGCAGATGGAATTAGGCTATGGGCTAAACACTTTGCACCAATGGGCCACAACTCCTCCTTTTCCATTCCATCTCCATGGGCTGATTTCTTTATGGCTTATCTACTAAATCCCCTAAGATTTCAATGGTGTAAAGATCTCCTTGCTTCCAAAGCTTGGGAACTAATTTCAGCAAGTTCAGACTTTGGTGACTGTCGACAATTTGTTATTCCACAAACCTGCCCAGACAATGCTTTACCTTTGTGTCAAGCATCCAAGGTCAAGATTATTGAAATCACAGAAAATGAACAGGCAGACGAAGTGATGGAGACAGAGGAGGAAGTGCAGATCACTTCTGAGGCAAACCAGTTAGACAACACACCAGACAAACAGGAAACAACCAATTGCATGTCAGTCAGTACCTCTATGCTACACATGAAAAGGAAGCAGGCCAAAGCAAGCTTAGTTGACACTGAACTAAGGAGAAGTGATAGGATCAAAAAGAAGTTGAATGGCTTCAAGGGGAGAGCATGCAAGGAGAAAACATGCTTTTGTTGTTCAATTGAGCCCCCTACTCTGACATCAAGAGCGATAAGAAATTTGGGGGCTGATTTCTGTAAGATCACACCTAGTGTGTTATCTAATGAGGCCTTAGACAAGAAGACTGTTAAATCCATGCAGATACAAAAAGAGCCAAAAGAGAATAAAAAGTCACAGAAGAATGACAAGGCCAAGAAATCAAAAAAAGGAACCAATGAAGACAAACCACCGAAGAGGCCAAGAAAGCAGTGAGGCTGAATCAAACACTGCAAATAAGAACAACTTTTGCTGTCACTCTATTATCAGTCTATGCCTAGTCAGGAAAATGCTTCTTTATCTCAACAATGTTAAACCTGGTGACATTGTAATTTTATCTCTCTTGCTTTTATCTGAAGTTGTTCAACTACATAAATCTTTCTTACTGGGTGTCTCTATCCAACACGCATGGTTGCTTGGCACCAATCTGGTCCTCTCCAGTAACATAACGGTCCATTCCAGATTGCTATCTTATCCTTGTATTATGTACATGGATGGCACTCAACTTCGCTTAATTTCTGATGGATCAGCAAAACAAGTCTTATAGAAAGTGGAATATCTTATGCTGGAACATAAGAGGAATTAACTCAGATAATAAGTCGAGTGCCATTAGAAGTAAAATTCAAGAATCAAATTGTGATATTGTCTGTCTCAAAGAAACAAAGCGAGCTAATTTTGATGCAACATACTTAAGAAACTTCTGCCCTCCACAATTTGACTGTTTTGAATACTTGCCTTCAGTGGGTGCATCAGGAGGTTCCATTATTATTTGGAAAGGGGCAAAATTCATGGGACATAAAATATCTCAAAATGATTTCGCATTGACAGTTGAATTCATGTCTATGTACTCTGGAGCCAGATGGTTCCTTACAAACATTTATGCTCCATGTACAGCAGAAGGAAGAAGAGATTTTCTAGATTGGTTTAACAACATTGGCATTGCAGAGGACAATGACTGGCTACTGGTAGGAGATTTCAACCTAATTAGGAGACCCTCTGATAGGAACAAGCCTGGAGGAGATATTCAGAACATGCTAGATTTCAATGCAGCAATCAATAATTTGGGGGTAGAAGAGCTTCCCTTACAAGGCAATAAATATACTTGGACCAACAAGCAGGAAAACCCACTCTTACAGAGGTTGGATTGGTTTTTTGGTTCAGTTTCTTGGATCACAAACTACCCAGAATCAATGGTGAATACACTATCTAGAGAAACATCAGATCATTCCCCATGTGTCGTTAGCATATCAACAGATATCCCAAAAGCAAAGGTATTCAGATTTGAAAATGACTGGTTGCAACATGATGAATTTTGGCAAGTAATGGAGCATGACTGGAATGTACCTACAATGCAAATGGATAAAGCTAAGAATATTGTAGCGAAATTCAAGAACTTGAGGAAAGTACTAAGAGCCTGGCAAGCCAATCTCTCTAGTTTGGCAGCAACTATTGCTAACAACAAGGCTATGCTAATTCTGTTGGACACTTTGGAAGAACACAGAGACCTATCACTACAGGAATGGAACTTCAGACTAGTGATTCAAGATAATCTGGAAAAGCTTTTGAGACAACAACTAGCATATTAGAAACGGAGAGGGAGAATCAAATGGGTCACACCAGGGGATGAAAATACTAAATTTTTTCATGCAAATGCTACTATCAAGCATAGGAGACAAGCACTAACCTCTCTAGCTACTCAATCTAGGGATGTTCTATACTCACATGAAGAGAAAGCAAATCTGATTTGGGAAGCATACAAAGAAAGACTAGGGACAAGTGAATATAGTTGCATGGAGTTTGACTTACATGATTTATTAGAAACAGTGGCAAATTTGGATGATCTTGAGGGGCCTTTCACCAAAGAAGAAATAGATAAAATCATTTCTAATCTTCCAACAGACAAGTCACCAGGTCCTGATGGTTTCAATTCAGACTTTATGAAAAAATGTTGGTCAGTAATTGCTAAAGATTTCTATGACTTATGTGTGGAATTCTATAATAATGACCTTTGCATTCAAAGCATTAATGGATCTTATATTACCTTAGTCCCAAAGAATGCATCCCCTACCTCAATAAATGATTACAGACTAATCTCTCTACTAAATTCTTTGATTAAGTTGATCACAAAAATCTTGGCAGACAGACTCCAAAAGGTGATCTTGAGAGTGATACACCAGAACCAATATGGATTCATAAAGAATAGAAGCATCTAAGATTATTTAGCATGGACCTTTGAATACCTGCACATCTGTCACAAATCAAAGAAGGAACTAATTATTCTGAAACTGGACTTTGAAAAAGCCTTTGACAAAATTGAACATCAAGTTATACTTCAGATCCTAGAACATAAGGGCTTTGGAGAGAAATGGACACAATGGATAAAGGGCATCATGACCTCTGGAACTTCTGCAGTTTTATTAAATGGAGTCCCAGGGAAAGTATTTCATTGCAAAAGAGGGGTAAGGCAAGGAGATCCTTTGTCATCACTTCCTTTTGTTTTAGCCGCTGATTTGCTGCAAAGCATCATAAATAAAGCAAAAGATAGAGATCTACTTAAACTACCTATTACTGTTGGTTATACCTCTGATTTCCCAATTATCCAATATGCTGATGATACACTGCTAATCATGGAAGCTTGTCCCAGACAGTTATCCATACTGAAAGCACTTTTGAACTCATTTGCATCATCCACAGGATTAAAGGTAAATTACGTAAAGTCCTATATAGTTCCAATAAATGTCAGTCCAGAAAAATGGAGATCTTGGCCGCCACTTTCAACTATAAGATTGGAACTATGCCTTTCACCTACTTAGGCCTCCCTCTAGGCATAACAAGGCTAACAGTACAAGACTGTCTACCTATTGTTACTAGAATTGAGAGAAGACTTTTAGGCACATCTATGATTCTAACACAAGGTGGGAAACTACAAATGGTCAACTCTGTACTATCTTCACTGCCAACTTTTTTTATGTGCACTATGAAACTTCCAATCTCTGTTATCAATCAAATTGACAAGTACAGACGACACTGTCTCTGGAGAGGAGCTGATATGAATGCAAAAAAGCCACCACTTGCAGCTTGGAAGATGGTCTGTAGACCTAAGATAAAAGGAGGACTTGGAGTGATCAAGTTAAGAACACAAAACGATGCATTGCTCATGAAAAATCTACGTAAGTTTTTTACAGGAGCTGATCTGCCATGGGTACAACTAGTGTGGGAAAAATATTATCTAAGAAACAATCTGCCAATCCTCCCCAACAAAGGATCACTCTGGTGGAAATCTATGACAAAGCTGCTAACCAAGTATAAACAGATGACAAAGGCTAATATTGGAGATGGTAAGACAGTATTATTCTGGCATGATATGTGGAATGGAATGGTGCTCAAAATACAGTATCCACATTACATTCATTTGCCTTAAATGACAAAATATCAGCCTACAACGCACTCCAAGCAGAGACTCTGTCAGAGCTATTTCAACTACCACTGTCCCAAGAAGCCTATGTGCAATTCTGTGAGCTAGACATACTCATGCAAGGCATTCAATTAAGTGGTGATAAGGATACCTGGACATAATTTGGGGAAGTACACAATACTCCTCGGTCCAAATGTATAAAAAGCTTTTGGGAATGCAAAGTGTGCACCCAACTTTCAAATGGCTATGGAATTCCAAATGCCAACAAAAACACAAAGTCTTTGGTTGGCTCCTAATGCAAAACAGATTAAATACCAGAGGTCTCTTGCAAAGGAAAAATATGGTCCTGGACTCATATGATTGTGAAATGTGCATTCTTCAAAGACAAGAAACCTTAAGACACCTGTTCCTGACTTGTAGTTTTGCGAAGAGATGTTGGCAAAGTATTGGTATATCCTTCCCTGGACATCTGCAACAATTACAAGTGGTCAGACGAATTAAGCAACAGTTGAAGCTACCTTTCCATACGGAGATCACAATTCTAATGGCATGGTGCATTTGGATGCAAAGAAATGATTGGCTTTTCAATGGGATAGATCCTTCAATTCAAAATTGCAAGGAGCATTTCAAGAAGGAATTCGCGATGGTTATCCATCGGGCGAAAACTAATCTTAAAGAACAAATGCAACAATGGCTAGGAGAACTTTCTTAGTTCTGATTTTTGCTTGTTTTCTTTTCCTCTTACATTAGTGTTGCTGCTTGTATGATACCATTTATTATTATTTAATTTAATCAGTAGGGGTCTTCCCCTCCTGTTTCATAAAAAAAACAATTTTTGAGGTTCTTGAACGCATATTAGAGCCGATCACCTATTATGTAATGAGCACATGTTAGTAAATTCGGTTTGTGCCTCTAGATGTTGGCACTATTGCATACTAAGTTTGCTTTTTTAGTGTTGTGTGCAAAGTTTGATGATGTTTACATTCTTTTCATAGTGAGCTGATTATATGTATACAACAGTTGCATCAATTCTGATTAGAGTCTAAGAAGAGAATAAATGTTTATGATGTTATTAGCTTGCTTCAGACATTTTTTGACATTTTTTTGACCTTGTTTGATACCCATTTTTAGTAATCCTACCTTCAATGCTTAATTTTGTATTTCTTGTTATACAGGTTGTGCAGTGTTTGTCAGTTATGATAATTATGTTAATTTGCATCCACCTCGTAATACGACGCCTGCATGGGTCTTGGTCATGGCCTGAGTGCTCGGGAAGCTTGAGCATTGGCAGCGATGGCTAGATTCGGGTCCAAAGGGGCCTTGGCGTGGTAGTACCTCCCAGCATGCAAATGAAGTGCTGCTGGAAGTCAGGGGACCTCCTCGGCTTTGTGAGGTTGCAGGAGAGGCAAGACCATTAAAGGAGTCGCGGCTCTGGGTTGAGCTGCGGGAGAATCGCCCAAGTTGCTGGAGCAGAAGGCGGTCACCCACATGTTGTTTCTGAAACCTGGTAGAGCTCTTCCAATGCTCCTCTCGCACTATTTGGCCGCTGGCAGATTTTGTTGAAGAGGTGATGGAGGGAGTAGGGATGCAGTTCATTGACGTTAAGGTAAACGGCTTGTCAGCGTGGGAGGGGACAGATGAAAGAAACTGTGATGACAAAAAAAAAGAGGGGATAATCTTTTATCTACGATCCATTGATTTCACTCACTGATATGAATAGAAGTTGGTTGTATTTTTCCTTTGTCTCTAACATTATCTCGTACGAAGTATAAATGAGCACATCTTTCGTTATCATGTAGATGGGCATAATTTGTATGGTAGATGTGTTTGTTAGTTGTATTATGGAATAATTTATTATGGATCATATGAAAATCTATTTATGATTAGCCTTTCATATTATGGTTCAAATAATATTTGTTTCTTGTGTGCATTTCTATTGGTATATGTCTTTGAAAAAGAAATTGGTACAAGAATTAGTGTAAATTGACAAAACTAGCTATTTTAACTATAAAGATATGAGATAACAATTGCCCGTAGCAACACACGGGCATTTTGCTAGTTCGTGATGAATTCTTGAGCTTTTTGTGTGATTCCACTTGGAGAATGAACGTCCTACCATGAGACAACTGCTGTCCAAGTTTCGTGATTTTTGGAGTTCGTTTGGATAGGTTTTGGTAATTTCCTTGCCAAGTTTCGAGCATAGTTTTCATTCTGGAAACAGTCGATCGGCACTGCCGATGGCTGGACCAGCACTGGCGGTAGCCTGAGCTCACAGCAATACTCCAGTGACTCAAAACCGAACTTCGCACCGGCACTGCCGATGGCAACAATCAGCACTGCCGATGCGCTCCTTTTCTGAGTCCTGAGAACCCCGCATCGGCACTGTCGATGGGAGTCCAGAGAGGTCTGACTTGTGTGCATTTCTTGTCTATTTTGAGTCTTCTCAGTTCTCTTTTGTTTCCGCTATGTTTCACTGCTGTTCTTGATCACTCCTAAGGGTAGCACATCACAAGTTGGTGTGTGTAGTCTTGGTGATCGGTTTTGGAGTTGGCTTGGGTTGTAATTGAGATATAGACCAAGTTCTTGAGTAGAATTTTAATTGGCTCTCACTCACCCCCCTCTGGTCGCCTTCTCGGTCTTTCAATTGGTATCAGAGCCGGTGTGATCACTAGTTGACCTTCACCGGTTTTGTGATACGAAGGCGACATGGAGAAGCGTGCGATCAAGCTCTGGATGTTTGATGGAGAGGACTTTCCCTACTGGAAGTCACGGACCAAGGCTTATCTCTTAAGCCAAGGACATGCAATTTGGGAGATCGTTGAGTAGGAGTATGCTATACCATAAGACCTGAACACTGCATCTGCAGGTGAGTTAATCAGGTATGAGAACAACTCCAAAGCTGTCAATATCCTGCTTTCTGCTCTAGGTAGGAATGAACATGACCATGTTGCTCATCTTTATACTGCACGTGCCATTTGGGATAAGCTTTGCACGTACCATGAGGGTACCAATTAAGTTAAGTCTATGCGTAAGGATTCTTACAATAGACAGTACCAAACTTTTGTACAAAAACCTGGCGAGTCACTAGATGACACCTTTCATAGGTTTGAGGCAATTGTGTGCAACTTGCGGGCTTGTGGTAACCTTGTGTATAGTCATAATGATAGAGCTAAGCAACTGTTGTACTCACTTGATAAAAATGTTTGGGGGGTTAAAATTGCTGCTCTAGAAGAAGCTGCTGACTTCAATACCTTGAACTTTGAGCAACTATATAGCAAGCTGAAATCTCATGAACTATCTAGGAACTAACCCCTCACTTGACAAGAATTCCTTGGAGTTTACTCCGTCTTCTCTTGTTGCAGCTTCCGATGAACAAATGGAGTGCATTCCTGACGAGGAGCTGGCTTTGCTCACACGAAAGTTCAGGAAGTTCTACAACAACCAGAAGGAGAGAAGAGGAGGTGGTTCATGAACCTGCTTCGAGTGTGGTGACCCAGGACACTTCATTGCTGACTGTCCCAAGAAGAAGAAGAAGGCCGCGTACCGCGATAACAACACTGAAGACTTCAAGCAGAAGAAGAACCGCTTCTACAAGAAGGGCAAGAACTCCAAGAAGTTCGCCAAGGCCATTGCACGCGCCTGTTGGTCGTAACTACACACCCACTTATATACCGCAAGAGGACGATGTACGATTGTAGCACTTTTTTCCCTTGAATTGAGTATTCCAAGGTTTATCGAATCCACTGGGACCTTAGGGATAATTAAACAAAGTTAACAGTAAAAGATCTAGTCAAATCTACTGTCAAGTTCAGTTTGCATTAGGGAAGACTGGCCAGCGCAAGGGTGCGCCAGACAGTAAATCTGTTGTTGCGCCGATTGGCGCAGGTATTGAGCCAATTAGCACACTGGTGAATCTACGGTTGCAACGATCGGTGCAGTTGTTGAGCCGATCAACACACTGGTGAATCCAGACCAAAGTGCGCCAGATACCTTGTAAGCGTAAGCTGTTAAGTGAGTAGCCAAGTATCTACTAGTGAGATCATAACCAGAAAGTCTAATTAAATAGCATCATAATGGGCAATTAAATGGATCCGTGAAAACCTATAATGAATAAGACCACCCTGCTTTTCGAGCGGCTCCCGATTTATCGCTGCCGAGAGGAAATCCTTAATCGCGCGAGTACCTTACCCTACTCAACTATCCAATAGTGTTACACAAGCTTAGTGTTGTCACCGCTAAATCACACTACTAGCATTATCGAGCAACCATAATCAATACAATGTTCGAGTACTATCCCAATCACCACGGTCAAGATAATATCTTCCTTACTTAGCCTAGAACTAAGCAATTGGAATAAGCACATGCATGATTACAGAATCAAGATAGACAAATCACCAAAACCATCATCAACATATTCAATCATCCTTGAGATACATAGAGTAAGATTCATCCCCGTCGAGATGGCCTACCTTGACGGATCAACTCTTACACCAATGGTTCTTGAAACTCAACTAGAGATCTATTATAATGGGACAAGCCCCGGTGGCTCTCACTCACAGATCTATTGTCCCTTTGTCGCCTCCTCGGTTCTTCTGTTCTCTCTCTGGCCACGGCCAGGGTTTACAAGTATTTATAGGGGTTCTACTCATAAAAGACTCGATTTCTAGCAAATAAGGCGGTTGCGCCGATCGGCACAGGTGCGCCGATCGGCGCAAGCCGTTTCTTTCTTGGTTTCTCCTCCGAGTCGGTTCCTCTGTCTTCCACAACTGTCATCTAGGCCTTTTCCTTCAAGATAAAGTCTTGTACTGCAAGTCGAGATCTTGAAGTTCTATAAATCTTCTATGCAAATATCTTCAAGTGTCTTGCGCAGATAAACTTCCATAAACGTGTGGAACGGGCCTCGGTCACTTCTGTGGGCCAAAACACCCTTGCGCCGATCGGCTCATGGACTGCGCCGATCGGCGCACTGGGTTTCTTTAGTGCTTTTCGTCAGTTCTGGAGAGCTTGTCGTCTCCAACATCACTTTAATCACCAAATTTACCTGTTTCTGCAATAAAGCTCCAAAACAATGCATATACAAATATATAGGCAATTTCATAGGTAAATGGTCTAAATTAGTATCAATTATGCTCTAACTGGGGTAATATTGACATATAAAAGGGGCACTTGGGGAGTGCCAACAGCGCCTGCATTGCCGCCTTGAGCGATGTCAACCTCACATCAAGCGAAGGCCTTACAATCTCTGAGGAGGAGGCTGAGAAGCCACGGGTCAAGAGGAAGGACGACTTCACCGGGCTTTGCTTCATGGCAAAGAACGACCACGTCACCGACTCTGGATCCGACTCCGACACAGGCGAGGTACCTCTCACTCTTGATGAACTCTCTTCTGAACTCGATCATTTACGCGATGTTCTGCTCATGCAAGATGATAAGCTTCACAGCGCTAATCGTGAGAGTAGAGAGCTTAAGTCAAAATTGGAGAGTGCTGAATATGATATCACTTCGCTTAGGTCCAAGCTTGCTAGAGATGACATTGTTGTTGAGTGTGAGTCTTGTCAAGTTGTGTTGAGTGATCTTGCATAGAGGGAAAGTGTGCATGCTCATGTTGCCAGTCAGCTTGAGAGTGCCCTTAAAGAGCTTGATGAATTCAAGGCTAGACCAACTCTTTTGGGTGCATGTTAGAAGTGCCCCAAGCTCACTAATGAGTTGGAAGCTCAAACCCTCAAGGTTAAAGAGCTCGAGTCCAAGCTACTAATTGAGACTCGCTCTAAGGTCCTTCCACCACCATGTGAAGTGTGTGTTTCTCTTAAGGACAAGCTTGTAATCACTAGGGAGGAAAACAGATTTCTAGTCCAAGAAAATGACTATCTTGTTTCTAGGCTCCAAAGAACCTACAACTTGGGCTTGGGATTTGAGAGGTGTGATAAAGAGAGTGAAAATGTGGGTAAGTTTGTGTCTAGCTCTAGCTAGAAGGATGAGGAACAATCCATCAAACCCACTGACACATACTATCCACCAAACCCCAAACCTTCCTTCAACCCAAAGCAAACAGAGAAGCGAAAACCCAAACCTCCTATGAAAACAAAGCCCAAACATGAGAGTGTTTACATTTGCATGTTCTATGGTCATAAGGGTCACTTGGATGAGTACTGTTATAGGCATAAGAGGATTGAGAGGATGCAAGCTGAGTTAACTAGGAATGTGCATCATGATGATTTTGATGGTTTTCAGTCTTGCTCTTTTTCTCGTGCCTATCGTGGACAAGGTCATTCCCCATATGGCTTTGATTCATGAAACAGAGGCTTTGCTCAGTAGCGTTTTGGTGCCCCATGTTTTCCCCATCGCGGTGAGCATCGCTCGCATGGATTTGGCTTTCACACAGATGATTTCTATCTTCAGAACCCCAGGTTTGAGTCGAGACGCTTTGACAGGCCACGTTTTCCCCATCATGGTTCTCATCCCATGCGTTCGAATGATAATGTGCAAAGAACTATGATGACTACTATCGGTCGTATGGTGAAGTGTTGGATTCCCAAATGCTTTTTGACTAACCCTAGCACTGAGCCATCGACTTTTTCTTCTCGTCCTTTGTAGGCAACAGGTGGAGGCCTGGAGAACAAGTGGCTAATGGACTCCGGGTGTTCGCGCCACATGACCAGAGATACAAAGTGGTTCTCCAGCCTCACTCCCTTTAAGCGCAGGGAGTATGTGACCTTTGCAGATGACAAGAGAGGGAGAGTGAAGGCAACAGGCGCGGTAAAGGTAAATGAAAAATTTACTCTCAAGGATGTTGATTTGGTTGAGCATCCCAAGGACAATCTCCTCTCTGTTTCTCAGCTGCTTGATGTTGGTTTGGAAGTGCACTTTAAGAAAAATGCTTCTTTTGTTCTTGATTCGAATGGCTCTTTGGTTTGTGGAATTTCTAGCATTGGAAAAGTTTTTCAAGCTAATTTTGCTGGTTCTCCTGGTTCTCACAAGTGCTTGTTTGCTCAATCTTCTTCTGAGCTCTAAAAATGGCATAGGAGACTGGGTCACATGAGCTTTGACCACTAGTAGAAATGTCAACATCTATGACCTTCTCGTCATGACATTCTACAATTTCGTCATAGAAGAACATATATCAATGACGAAATATTACCATTCGTCATGGAACAGCAGTGACGAGGCCTAGGCACTAAGAAATTATGATGAATTTAGGAATAACATCACAAAACAAAAACAGAATTCGTCATAGAAGAAAGGACATTCGACTGTACTTATTGTGACAAAACATTTTGTCATAAATCTTTTAGAGAACGTCATGAAAACATTTGTGGGTCCCACAAATTGATCTAATCAACATTGACGAACAAAGTTTTGTCACAAAATTAGTGGACAGTGGGTCCCACTAAGGAGGCATGTACCAGTGTATTCATGTCTGGGATACGTCAGATGCAGTACAGGTTGAAGCAGCTCTACTTCAATGGAGTCCTTGCTGATCAAATCAGGACAACTTCTCCTGTGGCCTGCATGACAGATGAGCAATGGTGCAGCCTCGTTGAAAAATGGTCAAATGCAAAAAACAAGGTATCTGCTCCCTATATGGAAATGAGTTCCAATTTGAACTATCAATGTACCCTTAATCATGATGTGTAATAATACATTTCTTATAGGAAATTGCTGAGCAGAACAAGTGGAACCATGGGAAAGTGAAGTTTCCTCGGACTACTGGATCCCAATGTTATGTGGCCCAACTGCACGCTCATGTGAGTATCTTTGGCATTTTAGGCCCTGTTCAATTAGTAGTTCCACCTAGAATTCAATGATATATGATTCTATCATCAGAAGTTCTATTTCAATGCACGAGGTTTTGCTAAGTTCTTGTTAATTAGTTTGTAACTGAAAAAGTATTAATTGAAGAGTAATCAGTATTTGCCATTGTCTTTGACAAAATTCTTGTTACACAGCTCCAAAATATCCAGAACAATGATGCAAATCCTGATGAACAAGAAGGAAATGAGGAAGGTCAAGGCGAAGGAAACGAAGAACTAAATGCGGTCGAGGCATTCAAGATCCTACACACTAGTACCAAAAAGGGAATCAGTGAGGCTGCTAGAGAAGCCTTGGTAAGTTTTTGGTTGATCTATTTCTGAATGTTGACTTTGTCCATTTTTGGTTTATCTAAAATGTACTATTTGGTCATTTCTAAATGCATGTTTGTTCCTTGTATGGTTCTGATGCTACATGTTTGTTCACTTCATGTTTCACTTCATGTTCTGTCATTTCTTCCTTGAATGTTCGTTGATTTTGTGTTTAGTATTTTCTTCACTACAGTAAGCGTTTTTAAAATTTTTGCAGGCTACTATGGAAACTATGTAGACCCAATCTGTTGCTGCTGGCAATCAACCAATTCCTAGTGCCAAGGTGGTTTCTGAGGTTCTCTCGCAGGGAAGCTCCAAGAAACACAACACATTCTTCAAGAATGCTGGCATTCCTTTGGTGAGCTCCAAGGATCGTGAGACTGCAACTGAAAGGGCTCTTCGTCAAGCACTTGATGCAGAAAAGCAAGGGTCAGCTGTGCTGCATAAAGAGGTGGACGATCTGAAGAAGAGGGCAGAAGTGGCTGAGGAAGAGTTGGTGAAGAACCAACGGGAGTTTGAAGAATTCAAAAAGAAACAAGAAGAGAACTCGATGATCCTTCAGCAGATCTTGAGAATCAATGATGCTGGTAACTTTTCGCAACCATGATAGACTTGTGGCTCCTGTGTGGCTCAAACTTGGTCTTATTTTGTCTTTGTGCCTCAAACTTGGTCCTGTATGGTCTGATGTGAACTACTGTATGGTCTAATGTGAACTAGTGTGGATTCTGATGTTAACTTATGGATATGATGTGAAATATTGCTATGTGCTCTGGATGGATGTGTATATGTATATGGTCTGATGTGAAATATTGCTGTGTCCATTTAGAAACATATATATTATTTCAAACAAAAGCTGACACGTGGGAAAATAAGAAAAAAATGCGTGGCTGAATGAAAACTAAACACGTGGACCAATAACAACAGGACACGTGGACAAGTTAAAACCATACACGTGAACCAGTAACATCGGACACGAGGACCAGTAAGAAGACAAACGTGGACCAATAAAAAATAAGACACGTGGACCAATAAAAATAAGACACGTGGACTAATAAAAATGAGACAGGTGGACCAATAAAAATATAAAACGTGGAACAATGACAACAGGACATGTAGCCCAATAAAAAAGAGACACGTGGACAAATGAGAAGAAGCCACGTTGATCAATCAGAAGGCGACACGTGAACCAATCGGATTTGTACACATGGACTGTTGAGAATGAAACACGTGGGCCATTGAGAAGAAGCCACGTGGTACCTGTGAGAAGAAGAAACATGGAACTTGTTAGAAGAGGACACGTGGACAAATGGGACAAAGAAACATGACAAATGAGATCACGACACGTGTCTTCCAACATGGCTGGCCATGTCATTCGCCAGCGTGGACAGTGAGACGTCGGACATGCCAAGTCACTTGAAAGCGTGGGCTGCTGCCACGTAGGAACAACTTCTATGATGATGCTATTTCGTCATAATACAAGGAGACTATGACAAAAGCAGTTTCGGCACTAATCTAATGAGTTCTGTGACAAAAGCGGCTAATTCGTCATAAGCAGACAAACTTGATGCTCTATTTTTGACAAATTCAAATTCATCATAGATCCGTCACAGAACTTTGGTGGTGATGAAATAGGCATCTACCATGACGTTTTCTTTATGTCATAGAAGTTGATAATTCTACTAGTAGACTTGTTATGTCGCTTGATTGGCCTAGGTTTGATCCGAGGATTGCCTAAGCTCAAATTTGATAAGGATTTGATTTGTACTCCTTGTCATCATGGGAAAATGATTGCCACTTCTCATCCACCAATTAATTTGGCGATGACTGAACGCTCTGGAGAGTTGCTTCACATGGACACTGTTGGTTCTTCTCGGGTTCGTTCAGCGGGTGGGAAGTGGTATGTTCTTGTGATTGTTGGCGACTACTCTCGCTACTCTTGGGTTTACTTTCATGAGAGCAAGGATGAAGTGTTTCATCACTTTTGGAGCTTAGCTTTGAGGTTGTTCAAGGAACTCCCTGGTGCATTATGAGCAATCCGTAGTGATAATGGCACCAAGTTCAATAACTCCTCTTTTAATGCTTTCTGTCTTGAGCATGGTATTGAGTATCAGTTTTTAGCACCTCGAGTCCCCCAGCAAAATAGTGTGGTCGAAAGAAAGAACAGAACCTTGGTGGAAATGGTTCGAACGATGCTCGATGAGCATAGGACTCCGAGGCGGTTCTGGGCTGAGCCCATAAGCACTACTTGCTATGTTTCCAATCGGATTTTCTTGCGCTCAATTCTTAATGTGACTTCCTATGAGCTACGTTTTGGGAGGAAGCCATCTGTCTCTCATTTGCGTGCCTTTGGTTGCAAGTGCTTCATTTTCAAGCATAGCAATCTTGATAAGTTTGAGTCGATATCTTCTGATGGCATCTTTCTTGGCTACACCCTTTATGGACATTCCTACAGAGTTTTGAATTTGGAAACTAACACCATCGTAGAGTCCTGCGATGTAACCTTTGATGAATCAAACTCTTGTGCAGGCAATGTGATTGAGACTGCAGGTACCAAGGAGATGGAGGAGAGCATCTTTGTAGAAGAGGACCTACAGGGCTTGGATGATGACGATGATGAGTCATTCCATCCCACATCCGAGCTTGTTCCTGCTGCTTCCACCACTCCAGCAGAGGGTCCAAAAGCTTCTACATCGACTTCAGCAACTGTCGAGCAAGCTCCAGCTGTGGTTGAGGGGAAGGTACGCTCTGTGAGAGAGGATCCTCACCACATTCAGCGTCAACATCCACCTCAACAGATGATCGATCATCTCTATGAGAGGATGTAAGGACCAAAGGCGTACCGAGATGGGGGGGTGAATCGGTAAGCCACTCACGAATCCAATTACTTCAAATTCCACTACTTGAGTCTAACAAGATAAGAGACCTAAGTAGTTCTAGTAGGCCAAGATCCTACACATGCTAGTGTTCATGATATGATAAAGAGCGGAAGCCAATCACACTAGCCTATGCAAGCCACAAGTCACCCTACTCACTAGAGCATACAATTGCAGAATAGTAAAGAGAAGGGTCAGGGAATGCTCATGATTTTTCCTGAGGTCTCGGAAGGATGGCGCCTTCCCCTAATCCTCGTTGGACCACTCCCGCCGAAATCCCAGTCCCTCCCGCCACCAAGTGGAGTTCTCACCCACGAGCCCACAATCACTCCTAGAATGAAGACACGGTGTGCATCACCACTGCAGAAAGCACAAGCTCGCCTCCCTCGAGAACTTGCCGGACTCTCTGAGCCGACACTGGCGCTCACTAGCGATGCACCTTTTAATGGCGGGCTCAAATCATGTACAAACGTGTGACGGCCTTCACAACCAATTATGGTAGGCTCGATCACCAACACCTAACCGGTCTAGGTCTTACCATAGACCAAGAGTAACAATCTAGATCACACCCTCAAGGACACCCTAGCCTTTGATGTGCAAGATGCTTAAGCTACTCTTCTCTAACACTCTTAAGATATGCAATATCTCCTCCTAGTGCTCTCCTCTTTTCATCTTGGACCTTACCAAATGCTCGCAAGTATTCCACTGGCCATAAGAGGTCTCCAAGACCCCAGCAACGAAGTTATATAGGCTCCCAACCTCAAACTAGCCGTTGCTCCACAAAATCAGCTTCCTGGGTCTTCTGACCGGACAGTCTGGTCACTGCCTGACCGGACAGTCCGGTCACTGCAACTCTGTGCACAAATGGCTCTGCCACTGCTGATTCCTCAACTGATTGGACTGTCTGGTCACCTGACCAGACAGACCGGTCCGTTTCTCTCTCTAGTCCAGAAACATTTCGGTGATGCGCTTCTTCTGTCTCTCCTGCACTCCTACTGGCAGACTTCTTGCTTCTCGCGCTAAGTCCTAGACAACTCCCATAGTGACCGTACAGTCCGGTCTCCACTGACCCCTCTATCCGGTCTCTATGTCTAGAAGCTAAAACTTATCGTCCTCGCTTGACTTTGTTTCCCAGCTTCTCCGAACAGCTCCTTGGCTCCTCCACTGTCACCTAGTGCCTGTGATTTTACCGAGCAACCTTGCACATCACCGACTAGACATGACCTAAGAGAATGATCTAGACCCCCTTGATAGTCCGGTTTTTCCTATGGACTCAAAGCCCTAACAACTACTCTTGTGTTCCAAACACTTGCACCATAGCTTGTTCTCCGCTTTGATCCATCTCCATCAACCCTTGGACTCCATCAAGTTCACATGCCTCCATGCTTGTGGTCATTGTCATCAATTGCCAAGGACACCATCAGCCATATGATTTGTAATAGAGTTAAGAGATGATTCCTACATAGACAACACTCGTGTAGATATTAGCCCACAATTTCATAATTGTCATCTATCACCAAAACATCCATATCTCAGGGATCCAATCATCAATGGTCATGAAGCTTACAATCTCCCCCTTTTTGGTGATTTATGACAACCACTACTTAATCGAAAACTTCAGTGAATAAACAACCGGGCTAAACAAGCTAATCAAAGATCGAGAGGAACCATAACAACATATGAGAGAAACGCATAAGGTCCTACTCAATCAAGCATCATCTAGAGATATAAGGAAAAGAGTGAAGAGCATACTCTAGATGAAAAATGCATGCATGTCATGGCAATATATTGAATGAAAGCATAAGGACATCCAATGCAAGACATAAATGATGAGATGTGACAAGTTAGCATAAGAATTAGGAGCAAGCATTCATCATCATGATATCTTACGCAGGCATACATGATAATTAATAAATACAAGCACTGCATATGAAAATGAAATAAACCAAGTGATATCAAAATGAGTCAAACACAAGCGAATGAAAACCATGACTCATCAAAATCCACGAACATCGAATAACTCCTCAAAAAGAAGAACCAAATGATCTATCTCCTAAAAACCTCGTAACTCCCCCTAGATACAAGCTACTCTCGATCGCAACAAGATCACACTCCCACTCCCCTAGACCTAGTATCTTCTCCCCCTTTGGCAACAAGCACCAAAAAGTGGAAAAGATGGAACATCTAAGCGCTCGTGGTCGAAGGAAGTGGTGCAGCGACGTCCTCTGTAGGCTCTGCTCCGAGCTGCTCCTGAGGTGGATTCGGCTGCGCTCCCTGAGCCTGTGCCGCCTGAGCATCCAGCCGCTCAAAGAATCCAAGGTCTATAGGCGACTTAGACCCACTATCCTGTGCTGCTGGAGTAATCGTGATAGTCTCCTGAGCTGAAGTCTAGAGTAGTAAGAGGTCTGCCACGTCCTGCTGAGAGAAGCCTCCACAGACAAGACCCTCTGCTGCCTGAGGAGTAAGAGTGGTAACCGTGACAGTAAGACGTGGAGCTGAAGCTGTAGCTATCTCTAGAATGGTCTGGGAGCCTGCACGAGTAGTGTGCATAATGTCTGAGAACAGACTCCTGACTGGTACATGCTGTGAGCTGGAGTGTCCTGCCATCTGCGAGCTAGAGGAGTGTGACGGTGAGACAAACAACGCAGACACGAAGAAGGCTGACACGAGAGAGAGCTGTGCTGAAGAGAAAGTCTGTCCTGCTCCCCCTTTCGGTAAGACCCCTGAAAGTGACAATCCGCTGGACTATGCTGTTATCAAAGCTGTGAAGGGTCCAGGCTGAGTCGATAGCTGCTGAAACTGAGGCTGTGCTGAAGGCCCTGGCTGCTGACCTGCCTATCTCATCTCTTCCATCTAAGTCATCAGAGCGGAAACAAGTGCCATCTGCTGGCGCTGAAGCTCTGCCTGACCTCTGATGACCTCCATCATCTACCGTCTGTCCTCTGACACACTCAGAATAAACTCACCCAGCCGTCCTGCTAGTGCTGCCACTATGACAGTGTCCTCAGACTACAAACCTGTCGGCTGGGAAGGTGCTATTGTGCTGACTGACTCAGGAACCACCGTCTCTGGCTGAGCTGCCTGTTCGTGAAGTACCGGTGACTCTTGCTCCTCCTCTCCTGTTGTCACACCCATTTTAAGAAGCAAAACCGGTGCAGCCGTACGTGTGCCTAGGATCAAGTTACACACATATATGGTACATCATTAATGGTAAACAGAATAAATATCCATATCCCTTAATTATTACATTGTATCTTTATTACAAAAGGACCCGTGGGTCTAAAAGAAAAGTACATCAATGCAGCGGAATTAAACTAGCGTAGACATCCCAATCTCCACAGGTATCGACTGGTGGATCATCGCCTAGTACTCCCTTCCTTCATCTTTGTATTGACTCCAATCTTCTACTAGGGCTGAATATCAACGTGGTATAGCAAGGGTGAGTACGTGTCGTACTCAGCAAGTGGGGGAAAAGATGACATGGGGCTATAGTCAAGAAAAGGCTTTATAGAGTGGGTTGCATGAGCTTTTAATTAACTTAAGCATCCTATTTACTACGTGGGGTCATCCCAACCATGATTCCACAAAGTGCTATACTAACCAAGTCCCAATCCATCCCACCTTTCCAACACCAATCCATACCCCAACTAATCTTCTGAGGATTCCAGGCCGCTCTTGACCGTGAGCACGGCTATCATGATAGTTTGATACTTTGTAGAGTTTGTACCAGTTTACCCACAAGTCGTGATTCCCTTTGTGCTCGTGGACGCGACCCACATTACACACTTCCTTTGGTGTGTGACAGGGTTTCACTACGAGGCTTTTCCAAAGGGTCTCCCAGTACATGCTAGCCACTAAGGTTCCACTCCCGGCCATAAGTGATAGCCCCTCAACAAGCAGCTCATCACCCCAGGAGCCCCCTCTTAAGCCATTCGGATACAAGGATAGTCTTCTCTTGACTTCCATTCCCCGCTCCACCAAATGGTGCACCGACACTGGGAGAACACCTAATTACTAGGCCAAGCCTTACCCATGTCGATCTTGTGATGGCACTGTTTTCCTGGGTTGTCGCTTCAAGAACCGGTTCCTAGGATCTACAACAAGCCTACCACCACCAACCGTGTGCCCACGGCACTACATCCATTCCATCCGGCTTGCATAGATCCCTAAGCCATGTTGCTAAAAGATTTACCCATCCATTCCACATGATAATGTTCATTAGTCAAGATTAATATTAACCCCAAAGTCCCACAAGCCACCTAAGCATCATATTTCACCAATTGGTTCAAGACGACAAGGAACAGGGGTAAAAACAATACTAGGAAAACCCTAACAATAGGTTTCCGATCAATTTACACAAGCAATGCAATTCTATAGTAACATTTTAATAGGTGCAAGATGCATCAAGGACACTGTCCTTCGTCCTGCGCGAAAGGCTGCTCTAACCCTTCAAATTCCTGCTCCTGGAAGTCCTTGTAGGGCGGTCCTTGTGTATGTTCGCCTTTATGTAAATCAAATACTGACACAAGCAAAACATACAAAAATCAATACACACTTATGCAATAGAGTAAAAATAATATGTAGATGCAATGAATGCAAAGGTTATGCTCCTATGAGAATTTTGGCGCAAGAAACACCTGATTTGGAGTTACGAGTAAAAAGTTATGCTAGTTTAAAGTTTTAGGGGCTTTTAAGGACCTATTTGTAATTTTATAAAATTACAAGGACAAAATTACAAGGACTAAAGTATAAATTATTAGGTCTAAAAAATAATTACTAAAAAGTATAAGGTTGTTTTTGCAAAATTTTAGGACCTAAACATAATTAATATTAAGTGTAGGGGGCTAAGTGTAAAAAAACAGGGCCAAAATATAATTAAAACTAAGTACAAGGGTATTTCTATAAATTTTCAAGGCTAAAATAATATTTATAAAAATATTAAGGACTAAAACATAATTAAAATAACTCCAGGGGTGTTTTTGTCAAACTACAGGGTCAAAATAATAATTTTAATAATGTATAGGGGTGTTTCAGTTAAAATATAGTGCTAAAATAATTATTGTGAAGTTCAGGGGCTTAAAAACAAGATTCTAAAGGTTCTGTACAAAAACAGGGGCATAAATCTAATTACTTCTAAGCATAAGGACCTAAATGCAAAATGCTATTAATATCCAGGAATTAATTGAATAAATTTTAAACTAAAATTCGTGGATCGGGTCCATGGGCTCTGTGGACCCATGGTCCATTGGTCCACTGTGGACCGATTACATACGCGAAAGGGTATGTAATCTGGACGCTTGGATCAAGATCCAATGGCCAGAAAAAAATGGGCGGGGGAGGTCATCGCCGGCGGCCGTCCAGACGGCGGCGCAAGGCGGGGCTTGCCGGAGTTGGCCACGGACGGCGCTCCGGGGGTCAGATCCTCATCGCGAGGGGTCTGGGAGAGCGAGGGGAGGGAGGGGAACCTCACCGAGGTGATGCGCGGGCGCGGGGGAGGCCAAGAGGCGGTCGGCGGCGGGGCTCGAAGGCGGCGGCGGTCGGAGCTCGGCGGGGAGGGCCTCCGGGCGTCACGAATGAGCGGGGAGGAGCGGGGGAGAGGTGGCTTAGCAGGGCGGTGCCGAGGGGGGGTTTATAGGGGAAGAGAGGGAGGGGAGACGAGCGGGCTCGAGCTCGCCGGGGTAACGGTCGTTGGCGGCCATTTGAGCGCGGAAACGCGCGCTAATGCGCATTTAGGGCGCGGGAGTGGGGAGAAGGGGGAGCGGAGGGGTGCGGCGTGCGCGGGCGCCGGTTTCGGAAGGCAGGGAGGCGAGGGGGAGGGAGATCGATGGGGCCAGCGTCAGTTTTTGGCAGCGGGGACAGAGAGAGAGACGGGAGGAGGGAGACGGGTGGGTTGGGGCCGGGCTGTTAGTCGGGGTGGGGGCTGGGCTGCAGAGGAGTTGGGCCGGGGCGCTGCAGCTGGGCCGGGACAAGCGCGCGCGGGGGGGGGGGGGGGGGGAGGGGAGAAAGCTGGGCCACGGTGGGAAAAAGAAGGGAAGGGGAGGGGAGTCGACCTGGGCCGGGGGAAGAGAAGGGGAGGAGTGGGGGTTCCAGGGTGGGCCAGAATGGTGGGTTTCGGCCCACTGTTCTGGTTCCTCTCTTTGTCTTTTTATTTCTCAAACTTTTTCTAAAATCTAATTTCCTGGATACTATTTAGTAAATAACTAAATGCTAAATGCACAATATCCTACATGGAAAATGACAAGATATGCAAATGTAATAGCTTAATTAATTATTTTAGAAAATAATTTGTACTAGGCTATTTTATTAATTGCTTAATACTAATAATTGGCATTTTTAGAATTTGTAATAGTAGGATGTTACAAACCTACCCCCCTTATAATGAATCTCACCCTTGAGATTCGGAAGGATCGGTGAAGAGATGGGGAAACTCGGCTTTCAATTCTTCTTCACGCTCCCAGGTGGCTTCTTCTTCTGTGTGATGACTCCAGAGTACCTTGCACATTGGGATCACCTTGTGTCTGGTAACTCTCTCAACGACTTCTAGGATTTTGACTGGTTGTTCCGTAGATGTGAGGTCTTTTCGAAGGTCTATTTCATCAACAGGGAGTTGTTCTTCAGGCACTCTTAAGAACTTCTTTAATTGGGACACATGGAACACGTCATGCACATCTGTGAGATGTGAGGGTAGCTCCAGCTGATATGCAACTTCTCCTCTTCTATCGAGGATCTTAAAAGGGCCGATGTAACGTGGTGCTAACTTCCCTTTGACTTTCTTGACGGCCACTAAGTGCTCATTTTAGTCGTCACATATCTCGGTAAATAACGGAGAACTAACATGATCACCTCATATAATGTTTCAAAATAATGTAGTTCCACATGTCCTTGGAGTTTACTTAGTGCAGGAGGAATTCTCAATAATATGAGGTGCAGCAAGGGGTAAAAGTGGCAAAGAATAATCAAAGAATAATTCCACACCTTGCCACATAGAGAAAGAGGCCCACAAGACAAATACCTGATGAATTCTTCACGGAAGAACCCCACCAACAGGCTCTGGAGGCCCACACTCACCAACTGACCAAGGCCTAGGCCCAGCGGCGTCACCCCCTGGTCGGTCGACCTCCCTGGTCGGCCGACCCTGTGGTCGGCCCACTGGCCCACCACTTGAGTCGGTGGCCTCCACCGACCTTCCCCCACCGCCTTGAAGGACTTACCATATTTCTACGCGCCTGGAACAGCCTCAGGACCCCTATAAAAGGAGGGGTACACCCCCCTCTCTCAGACACACCACACACCAATATGCACATACTCCTCTTGTATTAGTAGTCCAAGGCAGTGGGAAATAGGCTAGAATAGCTCTCTCTTAGAGTTCCCAAGTCCCATTGGAGAGTTGGAGCTAGCTACTCCTCCCCTTCTTTGTAAGACTTTACTCCTTTTCAATAGAATTATCTTCCTCTTATGAATACCTTTGTCATATTCATGAAGTCTTGTTCATACAAGTATCCTTGTTCTTGCTTAGTAGTATACATGCTAGGGTTTATCGTATTGCCTCTTGGTGCAAGGTTCACGTCCCATTTGGGTGCTCTAGTTGGATATTCTAGACCGACTAGAGTTCCATTCAACGACATAGACATGGTGTCTAGGTTTGCGAGTAGCATCGAATGCTGTGTGTCCGACGAACGAGAGGGGGCTGCACGGGTAGTGACAGCCCCGTCCGGTATTAGCATCCCTCCACGTTTGGCCACATTTGTAGGGCTCTTGGCGGGACTCACCTGTGTAACAGGTGTAAGCCCGTGCTCCCTTCGTACCTTGTTAGCGTGATCTGTAGCCTTAGTACGTGTATATTATGTGCATAAACATAGGATAGGCCAACATGAGTAGGAAGTATAATAGGAACTAGAGTTGTTCTTAGTCTTTTCTTTACTAGCCTTGCTACTAGTACAATTGTGAGATAAAGCATTATGTGTGTGTGTGTCAACTACCCAAATATCTTTATCTATCCTTACCCCTGTGATTTACTATTGTCTATTCACTCATGATCCATATAACCTATGAACATATTTAGTAACCTACACTTGGTACTTGCCTTCCCTTGGGAAAATATAAATGACAACCTTCGGGAATACTTTAAGGTGAAATGCTACAATGGTATACTCCGTGCACTTGCAGATTATTCTGTAATATTGTGGAGATACCTATACCACGTTGGTTGGTATTACTGTTAAGGGAACCTAGTGATGACGTTTAGGAATGCCACAAGTATTTCTAGCGCCATTGCCAGGGATAACTTACAGTGATGCCAAGCAACGCCAACAGACTTTGAAGCGTCTAACACCCCTCATGGGTGATACCTTGAGATACACGAAATCTTCAATCTCGAAGGATAGGTCTCTTCGCCTACGATCAACGTAGCTTTTCTGCCTTAACTATGCAACCTTTAGGTTTTCGCGTACAATCTTAACTTGTCTTTCTGCTTCTTGTAGTATCTCTGGTCCAAAGACTTGGTTCTCTCCTGTCTCGTTCCAGAATAGAGGTGTCCTACACTTTCTTCCATATAGGAACTCGAAAGGCGCCATCTCTATACCTGCTTGATAAGTGTTGTTATCGGAAAATTCTGCATAGGGTAGGCTCTTGTCCCAACTCTTGCCATATTTCAAAGCACAAGCCCTCAACATGTCTTCTAGTATCTGGTTCGTCCTCTTAGTCTGTCCATCAGTCTGAGGGTGATACACAGAGCTGAAGTTCAACTTGGTGCCTAGGGACTCATGTACCTTCTCCCAAAACCTCGAGGTGTACTAAGAGCCTCTGTCAGATACTATCTTCTTAGGGACTCCATGTAAACACACTATCCTTGACATGTATAGTTCTACCAGCTTCGCACCACTAAAAGTTGTCTTGACGGGAATGAAGTGTGCCACATTGGTTAAACGATCAACTATAACCCATATAGAATCATATCTCGACTGTGTACGGGGTAATCCAACTATGAAGTCCATACCGACTTGTTCCCATTTCCACTCAAGAATCTTTAGAGGTTGAAGCAATTCGGCGGGTCGTTGGTGTTCTGCCTTGACACGTTGACATGTGTCACATACCACAACATACTCTGTGACATCACGCTTCATGCCATGCCACCAATAATGAGTCTTCAAGTCTTGATACATCTTAGTACTTCTTGGATGAATGGAGTATGCAGAATCGTGTGCTTCCCGTAGGATCATGTCACGAAGGGGTTTCTTGTCTGGCACACATATTTGTTTACCTATCCATATAGTACCCTTCTCATCTTCTGTGAAGTCGGTAGCCTTTCCTTCCTTAATGAGCTTTCTAATCTCACTTAGCTTCTCATCTTCTAGCTGTCCCTTGCGGATTTCCTTGTCGAGAGTGGGTTCCACTTCCATTGCAACTGTCTCTAACTCATTCACAAACCCAAGGTTCAGTCGCTCAAACTCCTTGCAGAGCTCTGGCGGTAGCCTTTCCACGATTAACTGGCTGCAATAGGTCTTTCTACTCAGGGCATCCGCAACAACATTCGCCTTCCCTGGATGATAGTTAATACCCACATCATAGTCCTTAATCAACTCTAACCAATGTCGTTGTCTTAGGTTCAACTCCATCTGAGTGAATATGTACTTGAGACTCTTGTGATCCGTATAGATCTCACAACGGTGACCAAGAATGTAGCCTCCAAATCTTCAGAGCATGTACCACTGCTGCTAATTCTAAATCATGCGTTGGGTACTTCTCTTCATGCTTCCGTAATTGCCTAGAGGCATATGCCACAACATGACCTTCCTGCATGAGCACACATCCTAGTCCTTGCTTGGAGGCATCACAGTATATGTCGAAACTCTTACTGATGTCAGGTAAGATTAAGGCAGGGGCTAACGTTAATCTCTTCTTCAATTCTTCAAAACTGGCTTGACAACACGGAGTCCACTCGAAACTCTTGTCCTTCCCTAACAATGTCGTCATTGGCTTTGCTATCTTGGAGAAGTCCTTTATGAATCGCCGATAGTATCCGGCTAATCCAAGAAAACTTCTAATCTCCTTTACTGTCTATGGTGGTTTCCAATCTAGAACGTCCTTTACCTTGCCTGGGTCGACTGACACTCCTCCAGCAGAGATCACATGACCGAGAAATGCTACCTCCTTCAGCCAGAATTCACACTTACTCAATTTGGCATACAGCTGGTGCCCACGTAGCTTCTCTAGAACTAGCCTCAGGTGTTCCTCATGCTCTTCTTCGTTCTTTGAAAACACCAAGATGTCATCAATGAAAACCACAACAAACTTATCCAAGTATTCCATGAACAACTTGTTCATAAGGTACATGAAGTAGGCCAGGGCATTGGTCAACCCAAATGACATTACCGTATACTCATATAACCCATATCTTGTTCGAAAAGTCGTCTTGGGTATGTCTAATGGTCTGGTCTTTAACTGGTGATACCCGGAACATAGATCAATGTTTGAGAATACACAAGCTCCTTTCATCTGATCGAACAAGTCTTCAATCCGTGGTAGTGGATACTTATTCTTGATGGTCACATCATTATGAGAACGATAGTCCACACACATCCTCTAAGTCTTATCCTTCTTCTCGACAAAGAGTATTGGAGCTCCCCAAGGTGAGGAACTAGGGCGAATGAAACCTTTCTCTAGCATCTCATGTAATTGCTTCTTTAGTTCTACCAACTCATTAACTGGCATCCTATAGGGCCTCTTAGATATAGGAGCAGTTCCCGGTATTAAGTCGATAACAAACTCTATGTCACGGTCTGGTGGCATACCTGGAAGTTCTTCAGGAAAGACATCAGGGAAATCGCAAACCACTCGTATCTCTTCTATGGATGTGCCGGTGGTTTGGTTTAGTATGACCTCCTTAGCATTAGAGTTGGCTGCTACAAACTCAACCTTGGTACCTTCTACACTAGTCAGCTGTACCGATTGCTTGGCGCACTGTATCACTCCATCATACTTGCGTAACCAATCCATTCCAAGTATTATATCTATCCCCTTGGAGTCTAGGATTATGAGATTAGCTGAGAAGTCTACCCCCCTTATTTTAAGGGCGACCTTTGGGCATATTTGATTAATTCTCATTTCTCCACTAGGAGAGCTAACTAGCATGGTATGCTTCATAATAGCAATCAGTAGGTTGTGCTTTGCCATGTATGTGGATGTTATGAATGAATGTGATGCTCCCGAATCAAACAAAATGGTTGCAGGTTGAGAGTTAGCTAAGAACATACCGAGCACCACATCTCCAGCTTGCTCAGCTTCCTCAGTAGTGACATGATTGACGCGCCCTCGAGCATAATTCTACTATCCTCGATTGCCTGGAAGCATGTTGCTTGGAGCTTGCCTTGGTGCATTGTTACGTTGGAGACACTGTCCCACGAAGTGACCTTCCTGTCCGCAGTGATAACAACCGTGCTTCAGACCACTAGTGTTTCCAGAGGTAGGGCGGTTCTGGTTTTGTGGAGCTGTTGGGGCGGTGGGGCGAGGTGCCTGCTGATAGGTGGGGCGAGGTGCCTGCTGCGAGTTAGGGCGAGGTGCCTGGTAGTTGGGGCGTTGCATTGGAAAGTTGGGGCGGGGAGCTTGCATGGGTGTCCTGACAGTGTTGGGAGCACGGTCGTATGGGTTGGGGGATGGCATCATGCGGGGACTGTAACAGAACCGCCTTACCACGGAGACGGTTCCGTTCCAGGATCTTTCTCGGGTGGCGACACGCACTGTGGCGCCCAATAGTATAACACATGACATGATAATATAGTTGCAACAAGAGCATAGATAGAGTACAGAGTTTTACATAAATCTGAATTTAAATTACAAACCAGAGTTTTTAAAAGTGCGGAAGCGAATAGATCATCAGAAATAAAATGGTCCAACGGGATAAGTAAGATATAGTCGCCCTCTCACGATGATTCACACAGAACATCCGGCTTGTAGGTGTTTGCCCAAACACAGTGCCGGCAATCAACGGTCAACTCCTCCTCATCATCGGTGCACCGTTCCCACTCGATGTTCCAGCAGTCAGGTCGCTGGCCTTCTCAGTGGAACCTCCCACCGCAGTGGCAGTCTCCACCCTAGTCATCTGAAAACCACATAGAACGTCGCCTTGAGTAACTAGTTTACTCAGCAAGACTGACCCGTCAAGGTGGCCAACTACAGCCGACTCCTAGACATGCACAGGCTATGGGCGGAGTTTATGTTGCCAAAAAGCCAGCCTAAGAGTGGGTCCTTACTTTTCAAGTTTTGGCATCAAGTTAAGTTGTAATGGCAAATGATAAATTTAGTTTGCACTAAACTACCACAATCATGATTGCAATGCAATTAATAAGAATTTCCAAACAACAATATTAAACCCTTTCAACAAATTAATGGATTCCGACAGTGTTCCGGCGGAGTTATCAAGTGGTACTCGTTATTATGAGGGGCAGCGACTCGAATCGATTTACATCCTACAGGAGAAACCTGTTTGCACGATCCATACACGCTTCATGGAAGCCGCATGGAGCAACCTTTCGCATACGGAACTACAAGATCTTCTGCGCCTGGCTCCCCCGAGAAGGCTCCCCCGAGAAGGGTCCTCCCTCCTCTTAGCCCAGTTCCACCTTAAGGATCAGGGTACCTTCGGACCAGGCAGCAGTCGTAGCTACGTCGGCTTACTGGACCCATAACTCCAGCATGCAAACAGTATGTTCAAACTTGAGCCCATGGGCCGGACATGAGGCATAGCCTTAGGTGTGACTCGGACGGGGCTACCTCCTTGAAGACAAGTTGTCCTTCCCTTTTTCACCTAGTTGCCCGTCCGGTTTTCATTTGTTATCCCATTCCACCTTTCCTTCCTCTTGACAATATTCCCAAGTGATAGTATTTCCTGATCTATGAGTGGTTTCTATACCACTCGACAAATGATCGTCCTAAATTAAGCGGAGCAACTACCGTTCTGAGGCTATTATCAGGTAAGGGGAACCTACTACAATTCTAGGTCATCAAACAACTCCTACCAACCTAATGCACAGATAAGCCTATATTCCTAACCAGTGATAAAATAGTAAGAGTAAAACTTGGTGGGATGCACCAAAGCTTGCCTGGGGCCTGCTCTTGACTTAGCGTATCATTTCCTTCACCTTCTGGCTCCTGCGCGGTCTCGTCCTTCACATTGTTCACCTCGGAATCTATATGATGCAAATGATGATGACATGCATAAGAGGTGATTCATGGCGCTACTGAACAAATATTTAACGCGATGGTGCGATGTATAAATGAACGGTTCAGCTTAAACCAGAGATAGAGGGTAGGTTTAGTTGGTGAATTTTCTTCATGAACTCCAGTGATTTAACACGGTAATTTCGTATAGAAAGTATAATGTGTGTGTTCATGACCAATATAACCGTGCAAGATACATGGCGAGTAGGCACTGATCAAATAATATCTTCAGTGTGTTAGGCATGTGATTATGTACTAATAGGTAGATAGGAGATAAAACGTTAAAGTACAACATAAAGTAATTAGGAATATGGATGCTATAAGACAACTAAATAATTTTACATGGTTCTGAAAGTTAAATGATGATGGGTGATTTACTATAGTTAGAACATGCTAAGGCTAAAGTTTGGACCAAGTTTCATAGATATGTATTGCGCCAATAATTTTATATAATTAATTTAGTAAACGTGTCTAATAATTAGCTATGATAAATATACTAGAAATTTAAATGTGTGGCTTTGGAGGGTGGTTAGGGATGGCAAAATATATATGCATGCCAAGATTCGTGGATTTACCAACTACAGAGACCTACTTATGAATTTATTTGTATTTCTCAAGATTAATTTCGATCTGACAACTAAAGTCACATGTATTAGGAATTAGCACTTTTACAAAATAGTAGATGGTCAGAGATGGTCAGAGGATCCCCTAGAATTTTAGTTTGTTCGAAAATTCCTAATATCCCATTAGTTATGCATTTTTAACTAATAATCCTAGTTTCTGGGCAAAGTAATTTATAGGGAAAATAGAAATAAAACTCCACCAACCAACCCCATCTGGGCACACGGTCTATGTCCCACAAAACTGGTCTCGCTGGGTCTGGCCATGGCGGCCACGATGCTCAGGCCGACGGGATCCCTTCCGGGGCTGCATCTCTGCCGGCAGCTTGGGCTCGCGTGAGGCACCACCGGGACCAGTGCGTGGAGCCACACCTGGCTGTGGGTGCAGCAGTCGCCGGCAACAAGGGGAAGCAGCCCGCGACGAGGAGGAGCTCGGTGCGTTGAACGACGGCAGCGGGAAGTCGAGTTCCGGCGAGGAGGAAAGCGGGCCTGCACTAAAAACTGCTCAAACGAACGCTGAAGAAGGTTGCGAGCTCGTATGCGGAACGAATCGGACAGAGACCTACCAGGGAGGAAGGAATTGCAAGCGTAGTAGCTGCAGCTCCATGCGTCGATCTTTGGGGAAAAACTTCGATTCAGCGCGGCTCAGACCGGGGATTCGATTGAGGCTGCTCCAGACGGGTACAGGAGGTCGCGGCGATGCAGGGGAGTGACTCAGCACTGCTGGGGACAGGCCGAAGGGACGGGGCGAGCTCGAGCTCTGATGGGCATCGGCCATGGCAGGATGAGCTCGAGGAAGAAAGGGTGGTTCTTCGCCGCTCAGTCGACGGGGTCGCGTGAGGCTTCGGCTCGAGGACATAGAGGTGCAGGCGACGCTTCGGGGCCACTCGGTCGGGGCGGGGAGGAGCCAGGGGCGGCCGGACGAGCTCGCGCAAGCGCTGGCGGCAATGGCGAGCCCGAGAGAGAGCAGCGCGAGGGAGGCAAAACTGGGCAGGGGAAGGCAAAACCGAGGACCGGACTCCGGTTTTGGAGTCTGGTTTCGGACCGGGTGGGCGCCCTCGGCGCTGGATTGGCCGGGGCGAACGGCGGCTGCCCCAGCCGCCCAATCCGTGGAGGGAGAAGACGGGTGGGGAGGATGACGACTGGGCCCCGCTGGGTTTTATTCTTTTTTCAATTTTTTCAAACTGTGCTTTCTTGTTAATTTCATATCTTCATTTCTAGAGCTCGTATGCAAAAACCAATTATACGGGTGTATCAAGCACGAAGTGCTCTATATTTTAAAAATGCTAATATTAAAAGTTATCATTCAAATTTAAATAGGATATTTTTCAAATGTGACTGTTTTTGATATTTTGGGCAACTTAAGTTTCGAATAAAAATCTGAGACTTGGCTGAAAATTATTTTTCATTAATATATTCAACTTATAATTTTGTTGGCAGTATATTCTATTGGAAAAATCTGACTTGTAGTTCAAGTGTGGTTCAAATTTAATCAAATTTCATTTAATTGGCATTCAAATGTCTCCAAATGTTTTTTTTTTGAATGGGCTCTTTTATGGTCACCTGATGTTCCTAGCTTGTCACTCTACTTTTTCTAAACACCATGGGTGTCACAACCCTCCCCCCTTAAAGAAATCTCGTCCCGAGATTTAAGGAGGGTAAAAAGTTTAGGTCAGTTTAGGAACCCTGAATAATGGCTTCGCGAAAATTCCTCAAATTTTCAAGTGGCTTCCTCCAACGTGTGGTTTCTTCATTGCACCCTGAAGAATTTGAGTGTTTTTCTGCATTGGAATCGTTCCATTTCGCGAATACCTTTAGCGGGCATCCGACATAGATTAGGTCGGATTGCAGTTGTTCAATATCTTTCTAGGGGATGTCCACCGGTGGTTTCAGGCATTTCTTAAGTTGGGATACTTGAAACATGTGGTGCACCCCAGTGAGTTCCATTGCTAGTTGGAGTTTGTAAGCTACAGGTTTACATCTAGCAAGGATCGGCTAGGGACAAGTGTAGCGGGGTGCTAGCTTTGTTTGAACTCCAAATCGCCGCGTATCTTTGGTGGGTGACATGAAGGTATACGGGGCCGCCAACCTCGAACTCAAGCAGACGACTTCTTTTCTCCGTATAACTCTTTTGTCTCGACTCCGTTGCCCGGATGTCCTAATTATGGATTTTTTACATAATGGACAACTATAAGATAACAACAAATAATGCAAGTCAGAGCTTTGGACTGAGATCAAACCTTGTGATAGAGGGCCAAATTCTGGACAATAACAAACCGGTGATTTAAGGCCACATGAACAGGGGTGTGGAACAATTCAAAAAATTACTTGTGGCCAATAATTTATCAAAAGGAAACCATGACTTGGTTCTTTACAAGGTCAAACAACAAGGAAATCAAGCTTATAGGTAATTTATGATAGCGTGACAAGAGATCAATAGTTCAGGAAGGTTCAAACCTAATGGGCACTCAAATAAAATATGCCATCAAGGTATTGGGTCATTTGGTTGCTCCTCAATCGCAACGGTGGTTGTGGAGCAGCCAACAAAAGTTTTAGATTGGCAACGGGGAACATAACTTCTTGCTCAACCTTATTAGTTATTCATGTATTTTGACCTCTAATGAATACCTGAATGCGCCCTAATGATTACTCGAATGTTACGGTGCAATACACGTACATGACATGCTTGTGTGACACTATGCACATAGATGATAATGCGCATGCAATGATGCACTTGCATAATGACATATGTTGCACATGAAGATGATGTTTGATGGTGCATATGCCATATGATGCGTCGATGTATGTATATGAATGATGCACACGTCATGATGCATATAACATGATGAGTTGTTTATGGTGCGGATGAAAAATGTTCATGTCATGATGCATATGATTACATGGTGCAAATATGAATCATTGCAATATGATGCACATGATATGGTGCATGAATAATGCTTCATGATGCATATGAAGAACGATGCAATGCAACTACATGATATTGCAATGCAACAATTTAATGATGTATATTATTGAGTCATATAAATGCAAGTAATTCATGCATTCAAATTTTCATTTGCTTGAGCAAGAATATGACACGGTATGGGGAATAGTTTGGCTCACTGAGGGGGAATCTTTAGGAACTGACAACAAGAGGAAGGCATATAGAAATTGAGGGTAACATTCTGGACTATCCTAGAGAGTAATGTCTGTCCTTGTTGAAGAGAATCTTGGCTTGTAACGGGCTCTCGAAATAGCAATATCAATCTGTCTTGATTACGAATAGCAGTAAGAAAAACCAAGGCTGAACAAACTGGGTAGAGAATTAGCATTTTGACTTCATACCAAAGTTATAGAGAATTTCCATAGCTTTCCAACGCCAACTCATACAGTTTCATAGGGTCAGTGGTTTAGGAGTTATAAATTTTTGAAATTCTAGTCGACTACTGAAATCCTGTTCTGGACAGAAATAAGTTTGTCTGAAGATGGGTTCAAACTCCTATTTTCTGGGCTTTAAATCAAAAATCCAAGAACATGAAAGTTGTAGATAATTTCATAACCTTTCCAGCGAGTATTTACTCAGAATCTGAAAGTTCGATATGACAGGGCTATGTTTGGTCTGGAAAATGGGCTGAAGTCCAGTTTTCTTTTTATTTAATCATAGGAGTAATCTATCAACTTAGTGGAGAGTTTTAACACCCTTCTAACGTATATTTACACGCCTCCAACTAATTCTTAGAACTCAAGATACACAATTTACACTACCGGTAAATTTTCTGAACCGAGTTTCAGGGCAGAACTGGGTGACTCTGAATATTTGCTCATAGCACTACCTTCCAGGTCCCAAACCCACAAACTTAAGCTACCAATGTTGTAGACCATTTCATGATCTTTCTGGGGAGTACTCATACAACCTTAGAGGTGGTCCGAGCAAAAAGTTATGAATTTTACATGATAGGTTATGAATCTGAATTTCAGATTGACATCACTCTGAAGTGCTGACTCAGACATACCCAAAATGGCATCATCCGGACAATTTCAAATCAAAACTTTTTGCTGAATGTACAGAGGGTTTGTTTATGATTTCAACAAGTATTTATTTGCATAAATTTAACTTTTGAGTGAGGAGATATAGATTTTTATGTGGGTGACATACTAGCTGAAATTTCAGTTTGCACAATGAATTAGATGCTTCCATATTTCTCATGAATGCATATGCTTTGAGCCTACATGTCCTCACAAAATAAAATTTGGCTATGAATAGGACCATACGTCTAGTCGGTGGTAGACGATCTCTCAAGTTAGTCATAATCTACACGTTTCTTACGCGAATCATGGTTCGCGTACCTGCAGAAAAATTCCATCCAACCATCCACATTTCAGGCAATTGATAGATAGCTAGATAGATAATATTTGACAGGAATTTAAATACACCCCGTATCATTCCATACGGGCTACACCCCAGGTAGGCCGCTTCCTGGAGAAAAGCGTCCGCGATCTACATCACGTGGCGGGACGTTCACCATGGTGTCGATGACCTGGACGGCCCCATGTGTTCCGAAGAACAGGGACTCCCTTTAACCCACTTGGGTAGGGACACCTCAGGAAATTCCGGAAACCGGAGAGTATGAGAATTTTGCAACTTACCTTCTTACCTGAATCTAGTAAGTTTTGCATATGTTACGGAATAGTAAGTTTTGCATTAATGTAAATCTAGGCCTATGTTGCAGTCAGAAGTTAGCTTGCCACCTATTCATAACTATTATAGACCTAATGGGCACGTCCTCACACGTTCGTAATGGGGTTTTCGAAAATATGTCTTTGAATGTTGC